>OV277706.1:1200000-1914048 GCA_922987775.1 Agonopterix subpropinquella | reverse complement strand
GCGAGGCCTGCGACCTCGTCACGCAGCACGTCAGGTGAGCGACCCTCAGCGCGCTGTACTGTGACACGTTCCCGCGGCGCGTGGAGCGCCTCGCGCGCGACGCACTACACGCGTGCAGCACGGAGCCGCCGGCGAGGCCTGCGACCTCGTCACGCAGCACGTCAGGTGAGCGACCCTCAGCGCGCTGTACTGTGACACGTTCCCGCGGCGCGTGGAGCGCCTCGCGCGCGACGCACTACACGCGTGCAGCACGGAGCCGCCGGCGAGGCCTGCGACCTCGTCACGCAGCACGTCAGGTGAGCGACCCTCAGCGCGCTGTACTGTGACACGTTCCCGCGGCGCGTGGAGCGCCTCGCGCGCGACGCACTACACGCGTGCAGCACGGAGCCGCCGGCGAGGCCTGCGACCTCGTCACGCAGCACGTCAGGTGAGCGACCCTCAGCGCGCTGTACTGTGACACGTTCCCGCGGCGCGTGGAGCGCCTCGCGCGCGACGCACTACACGCGTGCAGCACGGAGCCGCCGGCGAGGCCTGCGACCTCGTCACGCAGCACGTCAGGTGAGCGACCCTCAGCGCGCTGTACTGTGACACGTTCCCGCGGCGCGTGGAGCGCCTCGCGCGCGACGCACTACACGCGTGCAGCACGGAGCCGCCGGCGAGGCCTGCGACCTCGTCACGCAGCACGTCAGGTGAGCGACCCTCAGCGCGCTGTACTGTGACACGTTCCCGCGGCGCGTGGAGCGCCTCGCGCGCGACGCACTACACGCGTGCAGCACGGAGCCGCCGGCGAGGCCTGCGACCTCGTCACGCAGCACGTCAGGTGAGCGACCCTCAGCGCGCTGTACTGTGACACGTTCCCGCGGCGCGTGGAGCGCCTCGCGCGCGACGCACTACACGCGTGCAGCACGGAGCCGCCGGCGAGGCCTGCGACCTCGTCACGCAGCACGTCAGGTGAGCGACCCTCAGCGCGCTGTACTGTGACACGTTCCCGCGGCGCGTGGAGCGCCTCGCGCGCGACGCACTACACGCGTGCAGCACGGAGCCGCCGGCGAGGCCTGCGACCTCGTCACGCAGCACGTCAGGTGAGCGACCCTCAGCGCGCTGTACTGTGACACGTTCCCGCGGCGCGTGGAGCGCCTCGCGCGCGACGCACTACACGCGTGCAGCACGGAGCCGCCGGCGAGGCCTGCGACCTCGTCACGCAGCACGTCAGGTGAGCGACCCTCAGCGCGCTGTACTGTGACACGTTCCCGCGGCGCGTGGAGCGCCTCGCGCGCGACGCACTACACGCGTGCAGCACGGAGCCGCCGGCGAGGCCTGCGACCTCGTCACGCAGCACGTCAGGTGAGCGACCCTCAGCGCGCTGTACTGTGACACGTTCCCGCGGCGCGTGGAGCGCCTCGCGCGCGACGCACTACACGCGTGCAGCACGGAGCCGCCGGCGAGGCCTGCGACCTCGTCACGCAGCACGTCAGGTGAGCGACCCTCAGCGCGCTGTACTGTGACACGTTCCCGCGGCGCGTGGAGCGCCTCGCGCGCGACGCACTACACGCGTGCAGCACGGAGCCGCCGGCGAGGCCTGCGACCTCGTCACGCAGCACGTCAGGTGAGCGACCCTCAGCGCGCTGTACTGTGACACGTTCCCGCGGCGCGTGGAGCGCCTCGCGCGCGACGCACTACACGCGTGCAGCACGGAGCCGCCGGCGAGGCCTGCGACCTCGTCACGCAGCACGTCAGGTGAGCGACCCTCAGCGCGCTGTACTGTGACACGTTCCCGCGGCGCGTGGAGCGCCTCGCGCGCGACGCACTACACGCGTGCAGCACGGAGCCGCCGGCGAGGCCTGCGACCTCGTCACGCAGCACGTCAGGTGAGCGACCCTCAGCGCGCTGTACTGTGACACGTTCCCGCGGCGCGTGGAGCGCCTCGCGCGCGACGCACTACACGCGTGCAGCACGGAGCCGCCGGCGAGGCCTGCGACCTCGTCACGCAGCACGTCAGGTGAGCGACCCTCAGCGCGCTGTACTGTGACACGTTCCCGCGGCGCGTGGAGCGCCTCGCGCGCGACGCACTACACGCGTGCAGCACGGAGCCGCCGGCGAGGCCTGCGACCTCGTCACGCAGCACGTCAGGTGAGCGACCCTCAGCGCGCTGTACTGTGACACGTTCCCGCGGCGCGTGGAGCGCCTCGCGCGCGACGCACTACACGCGTGCAGCACGGAGCCGCCGGCGAGGCCTGCGACCTCGTCACGCAGCACGTCAGGTGAGCGACCCTCAGCGCGCTGTACTGTGACACGTTCCCGCGGCGCGTGGAGCGCCTCGCGCGCGACGCACTACACGCGTGCAGCACGGAGCCGCCGGCGAGGCCTGCGACCTCGTCACGCAGCACGTCAGGTGAGCGACCCTCAGCGCGCTGTACTGTGACACGTTCCCGCGGCGCGTGGAGCGCCTCGCGCGCGACGCACTACACGCGTGCAGCACGGAGCCGCCGGCGAGGCCTGCGACCTCGTCACGCAGCACGTCAGGTGAGCGACCCTCAGCGCGCTGTACTGTGACACGTTCCCGCGGCGCGTGGAGCGCCTCGCGCGCGACGCACTACACGCGTGCAGCACGGAGCCGCCGGCGAGGCCTGCGACCTCGTCACGCAGCACGTCAGGTGAGCGACCCTCAGCGCGCTGTACTGTGACACGTTCCCGCGGCGCGTGGAGCGCCTCGCGCGCGACGCACTACACGCGTGCAGCACGGAGCCGCCGGCGAGGCCTGCGACCTCGTCACGCAGCACGTCAGGTGAGCGACCCTCAGCGCGCTGTACTGTGACACGTTCCCGCGGCGCGTGGAGCGCCTCGCGCGCGACGCACTACACGCGTGCAGCACGGAGCCGCCGGCGAGGCCTGCGACCTCGTCACGCAGCACGTCAGGTGAGCGACCCTCAGCGCGCTGTACTGTGACACGTTCCCGCGGCGCGTGGAGCGCCTCGCGCGCGACGCACTACACGCGTGCAGCACGGAGCCGCCGGCGAGGCCTGCGACCTCGTCACGCAGCACGTCAGGTGAGCGACCCTCAGCGCGCTGTACTGTGACACGTTCCCGCGGCGCGTGGAGCGCCTCGCGCGCGACGCACTACACGCGTGCAGCACGGAGCCGCCGGCGAGGCCTGCGACCTCGTCACGCAGCACGTCAGGTGAGCGACCCTCAGCGCGCTGTACTGTGACACGTTCCCGCGGCGCGTGGAGCGCCTCGCGCGCGACGCACTACACGCGTGCAGCACGGAGCCGCCGGCGAGGCCTGCGACCTCGTCACGCAGCACGTCAGGTGAGCGACCCTCAGCGCGCTGTACTGTGACACGTTCCCGCGGCGCGTGGAGCGCCTCGCGCGCGACGCACTACACGCGTGCAGCACGGAGCCGCCGGCGAGGCCTGCGACCTCGTCACGCAGCACGTCAGGTGAGCGACCCTCAGCGCGCTGTACTGTGACACGTTCCCGCGGCGCGTGGAGCGCCTCGCGCGCGATGCACTACACGCGTGCAGCACGGAGCCGCCGGCGAGGCCTGCGACCTCGTCACGCAGCACGTCAGGTGAGCGACCCTCAGCGCGCTGTACTGTGACACGTTCCCGCGGCGCGTGGAGCGCCTCGCGCGCGACGCACTACACGCGTGCAGCACGGAGCCGCCGGCGAGGCCTGCGACCTCGTCACGCAGCACGTCAGGTGAGCGACCCTCAGCGCGCTGTACTGTGACACGTTCCCGCGGCGCGTGGAGCGCCTCGCGCGCGACGCACTACACGCGTGCAGCACGGAGCCGCCGGCGAGGCCTGCGACCTCGTCACGCAGCACGTCAGGTGAGCGACCCTCAGCGCGCTGTACTGTGACACGTTCCCGCGGCGCGTGGAGCGCCTCGCGCGCGACGCACTACACGCGTGCAGCACGGAGCCGCCGGCGAGGCCTGCGACCTCGTCACGCAGCACGTCAGGTGAGCGACCCTCAGCGCGCTGTACTGTGACACGTTCCCGCGGCGCGTGGAGCGCCTCGCGCGCGACGCACTACACGCGTGCAGCACGGAGCCGCCGGCGAGGCCTGCGACCTCGTCACGCAGCACGTCAGGTGAGCGACCCTCAGCGCGCTGTACTGTGACACGTTCCCGCGGCGCGTGGAGCGCCTCGCGCGCGACGCACTACACGCGTGCAGCACGGAGCCGCCGGCGAGGCCTGCGACCTCGTCACGCAGCACGTCAGGTGAGCGACCCTCAGCGCGCTGTACTGTGACACGTTCCCGCGGCGCGTGGAGCGCCTCGCGCGCGACGCACTACACGCGTGCAGCACGGAGCCGCCGGCGAGGCCTGCGACCTCGTCACGCAGCACGTCAGGTGAGCGACCCTCAGCGCGCTGTACTGTGACACGTTCCCGCGGCGCGTGGAGCGCCTCGCGCGCGACGCACTACACGCGTGCAGCACGGAGCCGCCGGCGAGGCCTGCGACCTCGTCACGCAGCACGTCAGGTGAGCGACCCTCAGCGCGCTGTACTGTGACACGTTCCCGCGGCGCGTGGAGCGCCTCGCGCGCGACGCACTACACGCGTGCAGCACGGAGCCGCCGGCGAGGCCTGCGACCTCGTCACGCAGCACGTCAGGTGAGCGACCCTCAGCGCGCTGTACTGTGACACGTTCCCGCGGCGCGTGGAGCGCCTCGCGCGCGACGCACTACACGCGTGCAGCACGGAGCCGCCGGCGAGGCCTGCGACCTCGTCACGCAGCACGTCAGGTGAGCGACCCTCAGCGCGCTGTACTGTGACACGTTCCCGCGGCGCGTGGAGCGCCTCGCGCGCGACGCACTACACGCGTGCAGCACGGAGCCGCCGGCGAGGCCTGCGACCTCGTCACGCAGCACGTCAGGTGAGCGACCCTCAGCGCGCTGTACTGTGACACGTTCCCGCGGCGCGTGGAGCGCCTCGCGCGCGACGCACTACACGACCCCGTGCGCGTGCAGCACGGAGCCGCCGGCGAGGCCTGCGACCTCGTCACGCAGCACGTCAGGTGAGCGACCCTCAGCGCGCTGTACTGTGACACGTTCCCGCGGCGCGTGGAGCGCCTCGCGCGCGACGCACTACACGACCCCGTGCGCGTGCAGCACGGAGCCGCCGGCGAGGCCTGCGACCTCGTCACGCAGCACGTCAGGTGAGCGACCCTCAGCGCGCTGTACTGTGACACGTTCCCGCGGCGCGTGGAGCGCCTCGCGCGCGACGCACTACACGCGTGCAGCACGGAGCCGCCGGCGAGGCCTGCGACCTCGTCACGCAGCACGTCAGGTGAGCGACCCTCAGCGCGCTGTACTGTGACACGTTCCCGCGGCGCGTGGAGCGCCTCGCGCGCGACGCACTACACGCGTGCAGCACGGAGCCGCCGGCGAGGCCTGCGACCTCGTCACGCAGCACGTCAGGTGAGCGACCCTCAGCGCGCTGTACTGTGACACGTTCCCGCGGCGCGTGGAGCGCCTCGCGCGCGACGCACTACACGCGTGCAGCACGGAGCCGCCGGCGAGGCCTGCGACCTCGTCACGCAGCACGTCAGGTGAGCGACCCTCAGCGCGCTGTACTGTGACACGTTCCCGCGGCGCGTGGAGCGCCTCGCGCGCGACGCACTACACGACCCCGTGCGCGTGCAGCACGGAGCCGCCGGCGAGGCCTGCGACCTCGTCACGCAGCACGTCAGGTGAGCGACCCTCAGCGCGCTGTACTGTGACACGTTCCCGCGGCGCGTGGAGCGCCTCGCGCGCGACGCACTACACGACCCCGTGCGCGTGCAGCACGGAGCCGCCGGCGAGGCCTGCGACCTCGTCACGCAGCACGTCAGGTGAGCGACCCTCAGCGCGCTGTACTGTGACACGTTCCCGCGGCGCGTGGAGCGCCTCGCGCGCGACGCACTACACGCGTGCAGCACGGAGCCGCCGGCGAGGCCTGCGACCTCGTCACGCAGCACGTCAGGTGAGCGACCCTCAGCGCGCTGTACTGTGACACGTTCCCGCGGCGCGTGGAGCGCCTCGCGCGCGACGCACTACACGCGTGCAGCACGGAGCCGCCGGCGAGGCCTGCGACCTCGTCACGCAGCACGTCAGGTGAGCGACCCTCAGCGCGCTGTACTGTGACACGTTCCCGCGGCGCGTGGAGCGCCTCGCGCGCGACGCACTACACGCGTGCAGCACGGAGCCGCCGGCGAGGCCTGCGACCTCGTCACGCAGCACGTCAGGTGAGCGACCCTCAGCGCGCTGTACTGTGACACGTTCCCGCGGCGCGTGGAGCGCCTCGCGCGCGACGCACTACACGCGTGCAGCACGGAGCCGCCGGCGAGGCCTGCGACCTCGTCACGCAGCACGTCAGGTGAGCGACCCTCAGCGCGCTGTACTGTGACACGTTCCCGCGGCGCGTGGAGCGCCTCGCGCGCGACGCACTACACGCGTGCAGCACGGAGCCGCCGGCGAGGCCTGCGACCTCGTCACGCAGCACGTCAGGTGAGCGACCCTCAGCGCGCTGTACTGTGACACGTTCCCGCGGCGCGTGGAGCGCCTCGCGCGCGACGCACTACACGCGTGCAGCACGGAGCCGCCGGCGAGGCCTGCGACCTCGTCACGCAGCACGTCAGGTGAGCGACCCTCAGCGCGCTGTACTGTGACACGTTCCCGCGGCGCGTGGAGCGCCTCGCGCGCGACGCACTACACGCGTGCAGCACGGAGCCGCCGGCGAGGCCTGCGACCTCGTCACGCAGCACGTCAGGTGAGCGACCCTCAGCGCGCTGTACTGTGACACGTTCCCGCGGCGCGTGGAGCGCCTCGCGCGCGACGCACTACACGCGTGCAGCACGGAGCCGCCGGCGAGGCCTGCGACCTCGTCACGCAGCACGTCAGGTGAGCGACCCTCAGCGCGCTGTACTGTGACACGTTCCCGCGGCGCGTGGAGCGCCTCGCGCGCGACGCACTACACGCGTGCAGCACGGAGCCGCCGGCGAGGCCTGCGACCTCGTCACGCAGCACGTCAGGTGAGCGACCCTCAGCGCGCTGTACTGTGACACGTTCCCGCGGCGCGTGGAGCGCCTCGCGCGCGACGCACTACACGCGTGCAGCACGGAGCCGCCGGCGAGGCCTGCGACCTCGTCACGCAGCACGTCAGGTGAGCGACCCTCAGCGCGCTGTACTGTGACACGTTCCCGCGGCGCGTGGAGCGCCTCGCGCGCGACGCACTACACGCGTGCAGCACGGAGCCGCCGGCGAGGCCTGCGACCTCGTCACGCAGCACGTCAGGTGAGCGACCCTCAGCGCGCTGTACTGTGACACGTTCCCGCGGCGCGTGGAGCGCCTCGCGCGCGACGCACTACACGCGTGCAGCACGGAGCCGCCGGCGAGGCCTGCGACCTCGTCACGCAGCACGTCAGGTGAGCGACCCTCAGCGCGCTGTACTGTGACACGTTCCCGCGGCGCGTGGAGCGCCTCGCGCGCGACGCACTACACGCGTGCAGCACGGAGCCGCCGGCGAGGCCTGCGACCTCGTCACGCAGCACGTCAGGTGAGCGACCCTCAGCGCGCTGTACTGTGACACGTTCCCGCGGCGCGTGGAGCGCCTCGCGCGCGACGCACTACACGCGTGCAGCACGGAGCCGCCGGCGAGGCCTGCGACCTCGTCACGCAGCACGTCAGGTGAGCGACCCTCAGCGCGCTGTACTGTGACACGTTCCCGCGGCGCGTGGAGCGCCTCGCGCGCGACGCACTACACGCGTGCAGCACGGAGCCGCCGGCGAGGCCTGCGACCTCGTCACGCAGCACGTCAGGTGAGCGACCCTCAGCGCGCTGTACTGTGACACGTTCCCGCGGCGCGTGGAGCGCCTCGCGCGCGACGCACTACACGCGTGCAGCACGGAGCCGCCGGCGAGGCCTGCGACCTCGTCACGCAGCACGTCAGGTGAGCGACCCTCAGCGCGCTGTACTGTGACACGTTCCCGCGGCGCGTGGAGCGCCTCGCGCGCGACGCACTACACGCGTGCAGCACGGAGCCGCCGGCGAGGCCTGCGACCTCGTCACGCAGCACGTCAGGTGAGCGACCCTCAGCGCGCTGTACTGTGACACGTTCCCGCGGCGCGTGGAGCGCCTCGCGCGCGACGCACTACACGCGTGCAGCACGGAGCCGCCGGCGAGGCCTGCGACCTCGTCACGCAGCACGTCAGGTGAGCGACCCTCAGCGCGCTGTACTGTGACACGTTCCCGCGGCGCGTGGAGCGCCTCGCGCGCGACGCACTACACGCGTGCAGCACGGAGCCGCCGGCGAGGCCTGCGACCTCGTCACGCAGCACGTCAGGTGAGCGACCCTCAGCGCGCTGTACTGTGACACGTTCCCGCGGCGCGTGGAGCGCCTCGCGCGCGACGCACTACACGCGTGCAGCACGGAGCCGCCGGCGAGGCCTGCGACCTCGTCACGCAGCACGTCAGGTGAGCGACCCTCAGCGCGCTGTACTGTGACACGTTCCCGCGGCGCGTGGAGCGCCTCGCGCGCGACGCACTACACGCGTGCAGCACGGAGCCGCCGGCGAGGCCTGCGACCTCGTCACGCAGCACGTCAGGTGAGCGACCCTCAGCGCGCTGTACTGTGACACGTTCCCGCGGCGCGTGGAGCGCCTCGCGCGCGACGCACTACACGCGTGCAGCACGGAGCCGCCGGCGAGGCCTGCGACCTCGTCACGCAGCACGTCAGGTGAGCGACCCTCAGCGCGCTGTACTGTGACACGTTCCCGCGGCGCGTGGAGCGCCTCGCGCGCGACGCACTACACGCGTGCAGCACGGAGCCGCCGGCGAGGCCTGCGACCTCGTCACGCAGCACGTCAGGTGAGCGACCCTCAGCGCGCTGTACTGTGACACGTTCCCGCGGCGCGTGGAGCGCCTCGCGCGCGACGCACTACACGCGTGCAGCACGGAGCCGCCGGCGAGGCCTGCGACCTCGTCACGCAGCACGTCAGGTGAGCGACCCTCAGCGCGCTGTACTGTGACACGTTCCCGCGGCGCGTGGAGCGCCTCGCGCGCGACGCACTACACGCGTGCAGCACGGAGCCGCCGGCGAGGCCTGCGACCTCGTCACGCAGCACGTCAGGTGAGCGACCCTCAGCGCGCTGTACTGTGACACGTTCCCGCGGCGCGTGGAGCGCCTCGCGCGCGACGCACTACACGCGTGCAGCACGGAGCCGCCGGCGAGGCCTGCGACCTCGTCACGCAGCACGTCAGGTGAGCGACCCTCAGCGCGCTGTACTGTGACACGTTCCCGCGGCGCGTGGAGCGCCTCGCGCGCGACGCACTACACGCGTGCAGCACGGAGCCGCCGGCGAGGCCTGCGACCTCGTCACGCAGCACGTCAGGTGAGCGACCCTCAGCGCGCTGTACTGTGACACGTTCCCGCGGCGCGTGGAGCGCCTCGCGCGCGACGCACTACACGCGTGCAGCACGGAGCCGCCGGCGAGGCCTGCGACCTCGTCACGCAGCACGTCAGGTGAGCGACCCTCAGCGCGCTGTACTGTGACACGTTCCCGCGGCGCGTGGAGCGCCTCGCGCGCGACGCACTACACGCGTGCAGCACGGAGCCGCCGGCGAGGCCTGCGACCTCGTCACGCAGCACGTCAGGTGAGCGACCCTCAGCGCGCTGTACTGTGACACGTTCCCGCGGCGCGTGGAGCGCCTCGCGCGCGACGCACTACACGCGTGCAGCACGGAGCCGCCGGCGAGGCCTGCGACCTCGTCACGCAGCACGTCAGGTGAGCGACCCTCAGCGCGCTGTACTGTGACACGTTCCCGCGGCGCGTGGAGCGCCTCGCGCGCGACGCACTACACGCGTGCAGCACGGAGCCGCCGGCGAGGCCTGCGACCTCGTCACGCAGCACGTCAGGTGAGCGACCCTCAGCGCGCTGTACTGTGACACGTTCCCGCGGCGCGTGGAGCGCCTCGCGCGCGACGCACTACACGCGTGCAGCACGGAGCCGCCGGCGAGGCCTGCGACCTCGTCACGCAGCACGTCAGGTGAGCGACCCTCAGCGCGCTGTACTGTGACACGTTCCCGCGGCGCGTGGAGCGCCTCGCGCGCGACGCACTACACGCGTGCAGCACGGAGCCGCCGGCGAGGCCTGCGACCTCGTCACGCAGCACGTCAGGTGAGCGACCCTCAGCGCGCTGTACTGTGACACGTTCCCGCGGCGCGTGGAGCGCCTCGCGCGCGACGCACTACACGCGTGCAGCACGGAGCCGCCGGCGAGGCCTGCGACCTCGTCACGCAGCACGTCAGGTGAGCGACCCTCAGCGCGCTGTACTGTGACACGTTCCCGCGGCGCGTGGAGCGCCTCGCGCGCGACGCACTACACGCGTGCAGCACGGAGCCGCCGGCGAGGCCTGCGACCTCGTCACGCAGCACGTCAGGTGAGCGACCCTCAGCGCGCTGTACTGTGACACGTTCCCGCGGCGCGTGGAGCGCCTCGCGCGCGACGCACTACACGCGTGCAGCACGGAGCCGCCGGCGAGGCCTGCGACCTCGTCACGCAGCACGTCAGGTGAGCGACCCTCAGCGCGCTGTACTGTGACACGTTCCCGCGGCGCGTGGAGCGCCTCGCGCGCGACGCACTACACGCGTGCAGCACGGAGCCGCCGGCGAGGCCTGCGACCTCGTCACGCAGCACGTCAGGTGAGCGACCCTCAGCGCGCTGTACTGTGACACGTTCCCGCGGCGCGTGGAGCGCCTCGCGCGCGACGCACTACACGCGTGCAGCACGGAGCCGCCGGCGAGGCCTGCGACCTCGTCACGCAGCACGTCAGGTGAGCGACCCTCAGCGCGCTGTACTGTGACACGTTCCCGCGGCGCGTGGAGCGCCTCGCGCGCGACGCACTACACGCGTGCAGCACGGAGCCGCCGGCGAGGCCTGCGACCTCGTCACGCAGCACGTCAGGTGAGCGACCCTCAGCGCGCTGTACTGTGACACGTTCCCGCGGCGCGTGGAGCGCCTCGCGCGCGACGCACTACACGCGTGCAGCACGGAGCCGCCGGCGAGGCCTGCGACCTCGTCACGCAGCACGTCAGGTGAGCGACCCTCAGCGCGCTGTACTGTGACACGTTCCCGCGGCGCGTGGAGCGCCTCGCGCGCGACGCACTACACGCGTGCAGCACGGAGCCGCCGGCGAGGCCTGCGACCTCGTCACGCAGCACGTCAGGTGAGCGACCCTCAGCGCGCTGTACTGTGACACGTTCCCGCGGCGCGTGGAGCGCCTCGCGCGCGACGCACTACACGCGTGCAGCACGGAGCCGCCGGCGAGGCCTGCGACCTCGTCACGCAGCACGTCAGGTGAGCGACCCTCAGCGCGCTGTACTGTGACACGTTCCCGCGGCGCGTGGAGCGCCTCGCGCGCGACGCACTACACGCGTGCAGCACGGAGCCGCCGGCGAGGCCTGCGACCTCGTCACGCAGCACGTCAGGTGAGCGACCCTCAGCGCGCTGTACTGTGACACGTTCCCGCGGCGCGTGGAGCGCCTCGCGCGCGACGCACTACACGCGTGCAGCACGGAGCCGCCGGCGAGGCCTGCGACCTCGTCACGCAGCACGTCAGGTGAGCGACCCTCAGCGCGCTGTACTGTGACACGTTCCCGCGGCGCGTGGAGCGCCTCGCGCGCGACGCACTACACGCGTGCAGCACGGAGCCGCCGGCGAGGCCTGCGACCTCGTCACGCAGCACGTCAGGTGAGCGACCCTCAGCGCGCTGTACTGTGACACGTTCCCGCGGCGCGTGGAGCGCCTCGCGCGCGACGCACTACACGCGTGCAGCACGGAGCCGCCGGCGAGGCCTGCGACCTCGTCACGCAGCACGTCAGGTGAGCGACCCTCAGCGCGCTGTACTGTGACACGTTCCCGCGGCGCGTGGAGCGCCTCGCGCGCGACGCACTACACGCGTGCAGCACGGAGCCGCCGGCGAGGCCTGCGACCTCGTCACGCAGCACGTCAGGTGAGCGACCCTCAGCGCGCTGTACTGTGACACGTTCCCGCGGCGCGTGGAGCGCCTCGCGCGCGACGCACTACACGCGTGCAGCACGGAGCCGCCGGCGAGGCCTGCGACCTCGTCACGCAGCACGTCAGGTGAGCGACCCTCAGCGCGCTGTACTGTGACACGTTCCCGCGGCGCGTGGAGCGCCTCGCGCGCGACGCACTACACGCGTGCAGCACGGAGCCGCCGGCGAGGCCTGCGACCTCGTCACGCAGCACGTCAGGTGAGCGACCCTCAGCGAAACTGCGAACTGCCAACGTGCCCAACACCACCATTACGATTTGAAACGGGTTATACAATAAAACCCCAAGTTCATGCATATGAATAGATAATAATAGAAACGAAACTCCCACGCCACGGAAACTTTTAGTTGGCAATGTTGTTTTAAAAAATGTTGATACCCTACTATCCTGTAATTAGTCCGTACGTTTTCCTAAAATGAATAAAATAAAATAAAATAAAATAAATATCAAGATTCGCCTACAAAATGTCAAAATGCGCCTACTAATCTCATGTTGGTTTAACCATAGTTTCGCTTCTGTAGTGTACTGTTATTATCTATTCATATAGTTCAGGACCCTACAGCAAAAGCACCAAATATTTTAACAGTAAAGATATTCTCACCTATTTCGTTGCAACAAAATCCATGTAATAAATAGCAAGAAATTTTATGATTTTAATGTAATATTTTTTTACAGAATATTCCATAAACCCGAAGAGAAATGGCCGTGGCTACTCAAGAATTTAGTAGAATTTCTGTCAGCTGGCAGCATTTTAATATTCGTTACGAAAAAGGTAAGAATTAATTTTAGCTCGAGAAATGTGATATGTAGTTAAACCTATGGTGTAATATGATATTATGTTGAATAATTAGTTTCTTTAATGAATACCTCACAATGGCGTAGAGTAGATTTCTGCCACCAGGAGCAGAGACCAAAAGTGGACTCGAAACGAATATCCGTGTGCACTACTTTGAGTGGTTTAGGCCGAGATTTAGAGGCGTCTTTTGAGCGTGAGTTGAATCTGAGTAGGGTCTAAAATGTATGGATTTTGATATACATGTTCGAAATAATAATTAAAAAACGTCTCTGACGACTCCGTAGGTAGCTGCATAGGGCTACTCGGTTTATTTGCATCGAACTGTACGTCATACGCACATGAGATACAATATCCAGAGATCTGTCGCACCCCATGAGCGCCAGCCCTCGTGTTCAGTCTACAGTCTACATCGTCATCATCTCAGCCTATGGACGTCCACTGCTGGACATAGGCCGTCGTTATGGCGATCCCCAAGGATCGCCATTACGACTGATCCTGCGCTGCCCTCATCCGACGAGTTCCCGCAATTACTAAACTTAAGTGGCAGTGGGCGGGGCACATTGCTCGCAGAACCGATGGCCGGTGGGGCAACAAAGTTCTCGAGTGGCGACCGCGTACCGGAAAGCGCAGCGTGGGTAGGCCCCACACACGTTAAACCGACGACCTAGTGACAATTATACACTGATGGTGTAATAACTAAATCACAGTATAAGAAAGAGTATCTATTACTAGATACAGTACAGACACTCCCTTCCTCACACCATCTTTTTACCTCACCCCCTCTATCGCCCTCTGGTTACTTCGCACTGGTAACTCGTTACCTAAGAAGAAGACATAAGGTTCAATTTCTTTGGTTTCGCATGTGCTGACGTCATCTTGTCAAATTCAATTTTTAGTATGCTGTGACTAAATTATAAAACTTGCAGCTGGAGGCAGAACAAACCGCAGCTAACCTCGGCGTGCAACAATACGACGCGCTACTGCTCCACGGAGACATGGAGCAGGCGGACAGGAACAAAGTGATCACTGCCTTCAAGAGACAGGAGTCCAATATACTAGTCGCCACTGATGTTGCCGGTATGTCTTCTTGTAAAGTAGGGCCAATTTAATAGGCCACATTTGACATTTGTCAGTTTGAGCTTCATAGTGAGGTGCCCTGCTTAAGAAGACTGATTCGATTCAGACTTCAATCATAAATGTGAATTGTATTCAGTTATTATGAAAAGGTACTTATGCAACGTGTTAATGAATTAGCGCAAAACCTCATACACCCCAACTGATTTATAACAAAGTTAATGAATTAGCGCAAAACCTCATACACCCCAACTGATTTATAACAAAGTAATTATCTGACATCGGATTCGTGTTAAGCTCTATTCATATTTGACGGGACGGGACGGGCACGGGACGGGACGGAGCCATCGAGGGCAATGAAAAATGAACCTTATTTACATAGTAGGAAAGTATAAAATCCTTTGACGGCCAACGGCCTCCGTGCTCCGTCCGTTGCCGTCCCGTCTCCGTCCGTCGCCGTCCCGTCTCCGTCCGTCGCCGTCCCGTCTCCGTCCGTCGCCGTCCCGTCTCCGTCCGTCGCCGTCCCGTCTCCGTCCGTCCACCGCCCGTGCTCCGTCCGTTGCCGTCCCGTCTCCGTCCGTCCTCCGCCCGCGCCCGTCCGTTCGCCGCCCGCGCGGTGCTGCCAATAGTTGATCTCGAAAAATCGAGGAAAATTTTATGGTGAAAAGAATTTGATATGGTGGAGGTGACAGGTCAAAATGGCTCGATAGATGGCGCGGAAGCGAGTTACATAACAGTACCCGTTTGTAGTAGTACTCAGTAACTTCTTTGTTTTTCAACCGATTGCCTCCAAAATCGATATCTGAGAGGCCGCGTGGACCACAAACACGAATACAATGTTAGATTTGAGAAAAGTGGCCGCCATCTTGAACTTTTTTGTTTCTCAACCGATTGCTTCCAAAATCGATATCCGGGGGTCCGCGTGGACTCCGAACACGAATCCGATGTCAGATTTGAGAAAAAAGGCCGCCATCTTGAACTTTTTTGTTTCTCAACCGATTGCTTCCAAAATCGATATCTGGGGGTCCGCGTGGACTTCGAACACGAATCCGATGTCAGATTTGAGAAAAGTGGCCACCATCTTGAACTTTTTTGTTTCTTAACCGATTGCTTCCAAAATCGATATCCGAGGGTCCGCGTGGACTCCGAACTCGAATCCGATGTCAGATTTGAGAAAAGTGGCCGCCATCTTGAACTTTTTGTTTCTTAACCGATTGCTTCCAACATCGATATCTGAGGATCTGCGTGGACTCCGAACACGAATCCGATGTCAGATTTGAGAAAAGTGGCCGCCATCTTGAACTTTTTTGTTTCTCAACCGATTGCTTCCAAAATCGATATCTGGGGGTCCGCGTGGACTCCGAACACGAATCCGATGTCAGATATCGATTTTGGAAGCAATCGGTTGAGAAACAATAAAGTTCAAAATGACGGCCACTTTTCTCAAATTTGACATCGGATTCGTGTTTGGAGTCCACGCGGACCATCAGATATCGATCTTGGAAGCAATCGGTTGAGAAACAAACAAGTTCAAGATGGCAGCCACTTTTCTCAAATCTCACTTCGGATTCGTGTTCGGAGTCCACGCGGACCATCAGATATCGATTTTGGAAGCAATCGGTTGAGAAACAAAAAAGTTCAAGATGGCGGCTACTTGTCTCAAATCTGACATGGGATTCGTGTTTGGAGTCCACGCGGACCATCAGATATCGATTTTGGAAGCAATCGGTTGAGAAACAAAAAAGTTCAAGATGGCGGCCACTTTTCTCAAATCTGACATCAGATTCCTGTTTAGAGTCCACGCGGACCCTCAGATATCGATTTTGGAAGCAATCGGTTGAGAAACAAAAAAGTTCAAGATGGCGGTCACTTTTCTCAAATCTGACATCGGATTCGTGTTCGGAGTCCACGCGGTCGCGGACCCTCAGTTATCGATTTTGGAATCAATCGGTGGAGAAACAAAATCCTTGTTTTTTTTTAACTTAGATCATAGTGAAGGTTGTTCAGTTTGATTATCTGAAGCACCCCTGTAATAGCGCATTTAAATGTACACGCGATTTGTGTCTTGTTCTTCTTCCCAGGAGTGCGATTTTTGAAACTTATACTTTGAAATCAGCAGTTGAAAATGTTAACATTAGGTCTTCTTATCGTGTGGGCAGGCCCTGGTGTCAGAGTGTTTTCAGACCGCCTTCCGGCCTCTGACGTGGTTTTTATGTAACGACTACTACCACCAGAGATAGTAGCCGGGACCAACGGCTTAGCGTGCCATCCGAAGCACGGAATCATTTTTCTTTTCGGACAATCAGGTGATTCAGCCTGCAATGTCCTAACCAACTAGGGAAAAACGCACAAAGTGACATATCACTAGGTGTCCCCCGTGGGAATCGAACCCACGACCTCCGTATCGAGAGCCAATGCTCTTAACCACTAGACCACGGAGGCAGTTAGGTACCTACTATGGAGACGTGCATCTTTCTACTGCTGATTTAACATTAAAAAATCATACTCCAGGAGAGTGATTTTCGAAAGTCAAATCAGCAGTAGAAATATCTCCATACATTTTCAACTGCTGCCGCACTCTTCCGCATTTTTCAAGCCTGTTTGCCGGGTACTGACTGTCCTACCGTACGGGGTATGAAATTACCGTTAAAATTCGATAATTAAAGTACGTCTGGCAACACTGGGTGTCGGTTTCGCGTCGTGCCCGCCCGTCCTCCGCCCGCGCCCGTCCGTTGCCGTCCCGTCTCCGTCCGTCCTCCGTCCGCGCCCGTGCTCCGTCCGTTGCCGTCCCGTCTCCGTCCGTCCTCCGTCCGTCTCCGCGCCGTTGTAGTATGAATAAGGCTTTAAGAGATCTCAGGAACCCCTAGATATCGATTTTGGAAGCAATCGGTTGAAAAACAAAAATGTTCGATAAATTAGGTATGTAAGTAGGTATCTTATTATGATCCTTAAACGATTTGTTTACGATAGAAAATAATAATGGGCCAGGGATTAATAATAAATAAATAATAAATAACGCTCACAGGCACATACATTGTAATGATCCCAAGAAAGCACTATTAATAGGCTGTTTATTATGGAAACCATACAACAACGGCACAAACATGTAAACATCCATGACCGAACCGGGATTCGAACCCAGGACCCTGGTTTGGCAGTCCGGCGTGGTAACCATTACACCAACCGGGTCGTCAAATCGTCGGATTCGACTGATGATTTTTAAAATAAAATTAAAGTACCTTTTCATAATAACTGAATTGAAGAAATTGAAGTCTGAATCGAATCACTCACTTTTTAAGCAGGTCACCTCACTATAAAGCTGAAACTGAAGTGCGATTTTTGAAAATCATACGAGCGACTTGGCAGTAGAAAGATGCATAATCTCCATAGTCATTTTGACATTTTCTACTGCCAAGTCGCTCGTATGATTTTCAAAAATCGTCCTCGCACAAATGTCAAATGTGGCCTATTAAATTGGCCTTACTTTAATGACAGCTAAATGTAGGTGTGGTTAAAGTTTCCGCACTGACTAAAAATGAATCCTGTACTCTGTAACTTAGGTAATAACATAAGCATAAGCATATGTTCACGACTACATTCCCCGAGTCGAAGATATTCTAAAACCTCAGAACATCCACGTTTCACTAGTAGTACCGAAACTCTATCCAGTGGGACGGGGACTGAGCCCGTCGCCATTTGTAATGGACCGTGGGTACAATACAATACATGCCTCAAAATTGAAGCACGCAGGTTTTCTCATGATGTTTTCCTTCACCGAAAAGCTAGTGGTGTTACAAATTGTACACAAAAAAAATGCATAAATGCATATTTGTTGCATAAATTCCGAAAAACTCAGGTTATAACATGGCACTTAGATAATACGTCTAAACATTGGGTAATCTTGCAGCGCGAGGGCTGGACATCCCTCACATCCGCACAGTGATCAACTACACGGTGGCGCGGGACATAGACACGCACACGCACCGCGTGGGGCGCACGGGCCGCGCCGGCGTGCGCGGAGACGCCTACACGCTGCTCTGCAGGGACAAGGACAAGGAGTTCGCCGGACACCTGCTGAGGAACCTGGAGGGCGTGCAGCAGGTATTAAAAAGCAAAAAGGCGATATGCGAAAGTAAGATCAGTGGTTGATCAGTGGAATTTGGATTGCCAATGTGCGCTCATCCTTCGACATCGCTGAGAAGTCTAGGTCAATGCATATTAGAAGAGCATCGAGGACCATCGGCGCGCAGCGATAATCTTATCATTAGTGAATAAAGGTCAAATTTATTTACACGGTGCCGACGCAACGGCTGCTCGCTACCTTTATTCAGTAGTGATAAGATTGCCGCTGCGCGCCGATCTCGTCTAATGTGAATTGACCCTTAATGGTAGGACAAAACACCTTGGAGGCATCTTTTATTTTTAATTTTTCGACTAGATTTATTATTTATTTATTATTTATTTATACATCATACCTTAGTATTTTTGGATAGTTTATCTAGTGAAATTATCAATTGAATACACTATTGGAATTTCTTCTCCCAATAGAAAATCGTCACAAAGATGACGTATTTTCCTGTATTTTTAAACTTTTTTTCTCGTTTTAGAAGAGCTTTTGGTATTTATACTCACATATTCACCATTACGTTTATCTACACTAATATTATAAAGAGGAAAGATTTGTACCTATTTTTGTATGTTTGTATGTTTGTAATGAATAGGCTCAAAAAGTACTGGGCCGATTTAAAAAATTCTTTCACCATTAGAAAGCTCCATTCACCCTGAGTAACATAGGCTATATTTATTGCTACAAAAGATTAGACGTCCACCCGTGCGAAGCCGGGACGGGCCGCTAGTCTAGTATAATCTTTAAAAAAATCAGTAGTAAAAAAAGTACTTTGTTAATCCTTTTTAATCGAAAATACGGCACACGCACGCACTTTTCGGAAGGCTGGGCAATCGCATTTCTCATAGAAAATATTCGTCTGAACCGATGGCCCCTTAATTTAAACTAGCTTACCCACAGGGAGTTCGTTGCACGATGAGATCATATTCTGTATTGTTCCGTCGACAGGAAATCCCGGAAGAACTAATGAACCTCGCCATGCAGTCGTCGTGGTTCCGCAAGTCTCGCTTCAAGAAGGGCAAGGGGAAGAACCTTAATGTCGGCGGCTGTGGACTGGGGTGAGTCTATCAACCCCTCTGAACCCACGCGGTGTGATTACGTAGCTTTATTATGCCACAGATTATTTAATAGTTACTACCGTAACAGATAGTTAATCCATTAGTTTGGGAGCTTCGTTGCCACAGACAGACAGACAGACGTCAAACTCATAAGACTCCTCTTTTTAGCGTTAAAAACAGCTGATACTACTGTATTCGAGTTTGTAATGTTAACTCCTTCAGGTACAAGGAGCGGCCAGGTCTCCCAGCGCACAACGACGACGCAGCCAGCGTTTCGGTGGAGAAGGGTGGACCCGCTACCGATAGACTGTCCTCCCTGAAACAGGCGTTCAGGTCACAGTACAACCAGGTCAGTTATCTTTTTATTAGGTGCCTTAAATAAAACAACCTGCCTGAGCTATATTCATTCGATAGATAGTATTGTAAAGTTAGGAAGTTATTAGTGGTGATAGCCTATGTGAATTTATCTACGGTTGTCAAGTTGCAGTTTGCACTGCGGGGCAGCATGTATGCTGTATGTGTACTGATACCGCGTTTATTTTTTAAGGCGCTTCATGTAAAAAACCGTGCTTCAGAACATCAAACTGATCAACTTTGACTATTAAGCCAACATCGAAATAAAAAAAAGGGTTTGTTGGTATTATTTTTAGACCCAATTTTTTGCACCCTGTATATCACAAAATCTTTTTCAGTTCACGGCATCATCAGACCATTCATGGGAGCAGACCTTGGACTCCATACAACCTGGAGTCAACGCACCAGCGTCCCAACCAGAAGAGAAGCCGGAGAGAGTCAGGAAGAGTGGCAAGAGGAGTCGGTGGGAGTAGAAGAGATATTACATTAAGTAGCTATTTGTTTATAATGTTTGAATTAAATGGATTGGTATAACTGAGATATATCTAAGCATAGACAAATTAGCTCATATACTGATCAACATAACAACTTGATAGTATAAGAGATAAGAGGAATTTTGGTAACCATCAGCTGCAAGGCTGATTCAGTATTCATAGGGTGTAGAGCATCTCTGTGATGAGGATGGACCAGGTCTGCCTGCATAACTCGAATCGGCTTAGGAGTAACAGCCGTTCGAAGGTCTGTATCAAATTAAAAATCAGCTACAAGGTTGATCAAAGGATATTATTGTAATATGCACTGTAGTTCTGTAAACAGTACAAAAACTGTCATGATCTGTCAGTGTCAGTATACAGCCGTTCAAAGGTCGCAACTTTGAATGACTGTATCTCCTAAACCGACTGATAGACCATGCCAGTTTTTGTACTGTTCGCATAACTACAGTGCTTAATACAATAATTGCTGCATATTCACGCATATTATTCATTTTTAGCAACCATACCAGACCGAACGGCTGTAAATCCTAAACCGACTGGCGTTATGCAGGCAGACCTGGTCCATCCCCATTACAGAGATGCTCTACACCCTATGAATCATCCTTGCAGCTGATGGTTACCCAAATTCCTCTTATCTCTTAGACTATGAATACAATTGGAAGGATGGAAGAACAAAAACATACATATGACCATACAAATAAAACGCGTCGCCATGTTGCGGATAAACACTGGAACTACATTTTGTACTTGTACATGCATGCATATGCTCACGACTATATTCCCCGAGGGGGTAGTCAGAGATATTCTCAAACCCCAGAACATCCACGTTTCACTAGTAGTACCGAAACTCTGTCCAGTGTGACGGGGAGTGAGCTCGTCGCCACTTGTACTTGTAATATTGACATTAAAGATTATAGTCGATTTTAGCGCCTCCAAAGCATGTTTTTATTTTGCTGGTCAGGTTTTGATGATAGTCGATTCCAATAGGAGATAGCACCTCAACAAAATCAGGCTTTACATGAAATGGGATGGTCTATTCTATTCTAAACCACATGCACAGAACATTATAAGTGGGGCTAGAAGTGCAAAGTAGGCGTGGAACGTGCCACCACAGGTTGTGCAATGATTTGCATAAAACACCATAAGGCGCGCGGGTGTGGTACGAGCGAGAGGGCATGAGTATTTGTAGCAGCGTGAGCGGGAAGACAAGTGGCGACAGCCGTCTCCGAAACAAAAGCGCTACTTTACATTTCTACGTCCCGTTATAATGTTCTGTGATCACATTCAATCATTTTTTCACGGGGTTTATTTCTCCTCTAAAGGTATACCGGATGACTTTTTTTACCGTTCCGAAACCTGAATTCGTAAAAAAAAATTGCTGTCTCATATACATTTGAGTCTAGTATGCAATTTTTTTTTTAATTTCTTTATTGTGAATCTTTATCTTCTTCATTGGAGTTTAGTATGGAACATCTGATTTTCTTTGGTGATTTCAGGTTTACTCCCATAGTAAAAGTTGTTCAGTTTGATGGTCTGAACTACCACCCGTGAGTGTTTCGGAACGTTCAAAAAAAATCATCAGGTATCCTACAGGGCGTAAAATTAGATGGGACACTTACTTAAAGGGGTTCTTTAGACCATCAAACTGAACAACTTTTACTACGGGACCAAAACCGAAATCGCGAAAAAAAAATCAGCTGTCCCATACAAAACTGCAAACATAACTTGACTGAAATGTATAGGACAGCAGCACTGGTAGCATGCACACCCGCGATAGCCGTGATACGGCTTTATCACGTCTTTTATCTCGTTCTTTCGCGCGCAAAAGAACGAGATAAAAGACGTGATAAAGCCGTATCACGGCTATCGCGGGTGTGCATGCTACCAGTGCAGATATTTTTCGCGATTTCGATATTGGTCCCATTGAGAAAGTTGTTCATTTTGATGGTCTGAAGCACCCCTTTCAGTAAGTGTCCCATTTAATTTTACACCCTGTAGATCAGACGTCCGCTAGTAGACTAGTCCTTAACTGATTGTAATAAAATGCCAAAACACAGTGTCTTATAAAAGCAGTAAACATTTATGGTGGAATATTATTTGTTTATAAATGATGCTAGTTGACTCTAATCACATTTTTTGTAGTGGGTAATGTGTGTAATACCATACGTTATTGAGGTAAAGTGACACTTGACCCCTAACTTATCGGGTAGACTCGGGTTTCTCTTAGATTTTACGGTCGCCGTAGGTAGCGCGACCGTCGCGCGACCCTCTGAGACCGCAAATTGTCGCTCGTCTGTAAGAGCGCTTAACGTACCTACCTACCCTAAGATGTTTTTCTACGTAGATGTGATGCTCGCGCTTCAAAAAGGCAATAAAAAGTAAGGTAATAAAAACGACATTGTACCTACCGCGATAAGTATTTAAGCCTACACTTTCGCCCACCGCCGGCGCTGCGCTGGTCTCACTAGACGATTGCCACGAGTGCAAGTGAGAGCGTTGATCAAAATTTCGCAGCCAGAAAGAGAGGTAAAGAAATGCGTGGGAATTTATCTCTTTCTTTTGTGATGTATCTGTTCATTGGTACCCTGTGCCTTAGATCAAAGTAAAATTTATGGATAGGCCTTACCCGAAAGCCAGAAAAATGAGGCAAAACAAATGACAGCTTTGCTTCAAATATGTACCGAGATGACAGACCAAGTGTGCTAGTTTGTATGGACCAAGTGTGCTAGTTGTGTGCTTCAACTTAAAGCGCTTTGGGCCTATTCATTAATTTTAATTTGATCTAAAGCAGCGATTACATTACCCTGCACGCAGGGCCCGATTTGGCATACATTGCCTGATTTGGTTTCTCCATCTTAAAGTGTAGCGATCAAAGCAAGCAATGGCCTCGATTCGGAGTGTACCACGACTAAACTAAACTAAATGTATTCCTGTCACTTTCTAAAATAAGATTAAGAAAAGAGACAGAAAACCAACAGCTGACTTTAGTGCTGTCAAAGTGACGTTAAATGCGCAAAATAAGTCGCCATCATAATGTACGCCATCTTATTTAAGTCGTTTTTGGGCGTTTAACGTCACTTTGACAGCACTAAAGTCAGCTGTTGGTTTTCTGTCTCTTTTCTTAATCTTATTTTAGAAAGTGACAGGAATAAATTTAGTTTAGTTAAGTCGTGGTACACTCCGAATCGAGGCCAATGTATGCCAAATGGGGCCCTGCGTGTAGGGTAATGTAATAGGCCCATAAGCCCTGTGCCCGCGGGACGGTCGCGCGCGAACTTGTCTGTCTATGGTGTTTGTCTATGATAAGTTGGTCTTGACCCTAATCCTACGCAGGCAAACCCGCGTGTGATATACAGGGTGTACAATAAAATGGGACAGCTACTCAAAGGGGTGCTTCAGACCATCAAACTGAACAACTTTCTCTATGGGACCAATATCGAAATCGCGAAAAAAGAATCTGCTGTCCCATACATTTCAGTCGAGTTATGTTTGCAGTTTTGTATGGGAGAGCTGATTTTTTTTTCGCGATTTCGATATTGGTCCCATAGAGAAAGTTGTTCAGTTTGATGGTCTGAAGCACCCCTTTGAGTAGCTGTCCCATTTTATTGTACACCCTGTATATAAGTTATAATCATTCTCTAATAATTGGATTGTTTTAATCTTTAAGTTGTATTTTGTCTAAGTAATAATAATGAATAAACGTTAAACTGCATGTAAAAATGTACTCTAAGTTTATAGCGTTAAAGTTTTTAGTCTTGAATAAATACCAATGTGTTTTAAATTAATTTTTAATGAATGTTGTATGGAGTCCTAAATGATGGATTAGATAAATAAATTCGTGTAATACTTAACTATTACAAGGGTATGTGTTTTAAAAATTATTAAATTCGTTTTAATTACTAAATCGATTTCGATGAAATTTTGTCGAGAGGTAGGTAATCTGTTTTTTTGCAGGAATGGACGTAGGGCAAAGAAGTTTGGCGGAAGGCCATGTAATTTGAGACCCAGACTTAGAGGTCCCGTATATGAATGAAACTTTGAAATACGTGTAGAGTGAAACAAAACTAACAAAAATGTTAATTGGTTGTAATCTGTAGAAATTGGGGGAAAGGTATTTATTAGATAGTCCACTCAATCTTCTACGCATTCATTGTGTTTATTTTAATGAAAACTCGCGATAACCGTACCATATTATGATAATGGAAGAAAACGAAATCGCTCACACTATCAGTTCAACAAAGCCAAATACATTCCGTAACATCCAAAAATACCTCAGTGATCATATTAGATGAAAATAGCTGTCGTGGTTGCGTTTTGCTACTGCTTTTTGGATGATTTGTCTATTTTACTAGTAATTTCTACTTTTGAATCCGGACTTCTGGAGATGTGGAAGTATTTTTAAAATATGTTTCAATTTTTTCTGTTTAAAATAATTATGACCGCCGTCCTGGATGGCTTTTAGTTTTCGTAAAAAATGTCTGGGTCCAAATCTGCCATTCTTCTTTAAGCTAGAATACGAAACTTGAAATTTTGAACTAATTTTCTTTAAAAAACATTAATAATTAGCATAAGCATATTATGCTCATGACTATAATCCTCGAGGGGGTAGTTCGAGATATTCTAAATAGATAGGTAAGTACCATTTATTCTCACATCCATATTTCACCAAGAAAAATCAGTAACTAATTTGTTTTTCATTTTTGTTTCAAAATTGATCTAATTGTTTTATTCGTGTATTCTACGTCAATGAATTGTTTAAAAGAAATGCGTTCTCTAAGGGTCAATTCACACGTACCATAACCACACCACGTCGCAGCGACAAAATGTGGTCAAGCTGTGGTTACGTGTGAATAGTGTCGCAGCGGCTTTTTGCAGTTGCGTTGTGGTACCGACAAAATGTCGATGTGGTTGCGTTGTCGCTGTCGTTGCGATGTGGTAACCACGTGGTCATGTGCAGTTACTCCGGCTTTTGTAGAGGAAACACGGCTTGACGGCATGTCGTGGCGATGTGGCCGCGGTGCCGCCGCCGGTGGTGGCGTTGCCGTCGCGTTGTGGTCGTATTACACAGGTGGTCGATAACAACGGCAAAATGTGGTACGTGTAAATTGTAATATTCATTTTCAATACAAAATATAAGCCCGACCACATGGCGTTGTTGTGGTGTGGTTGTGGCTGTGGTGTGGTTGTGGTACGTCTGAATTGCCACTAAGGGGTTATGTATATGAAGTAGCTACTGGTTAGCTATTCTATTTTTATTATAAGCTATTACACGATTTTATTAAAGCCCCAAATAAAGCGTGGTGTACCTATTGAATTGTATCTTGTCGCACTAATTATGCAATGATTTTCAACTTTATGTAAATAGAAATAAAGTGCTATTAAAATTAATTTTTGTTTCATTTTATTAGTTGGTTTCATTCATAATGTTCTGTGTGTTTCATTAATAAGAGATCATGGTTGGTTTATAGAAGTTTTACGCAATTTCAACAAAAGTAAAAATCTAACGCGCGTAGCGTAGCGTTTTTTGAGTAAGATTTTATGTATGATAATTAAATCATATAATATTCGGGGTCCTTCTTAATATGCTGCCACTTTTTCAAGGGGATGATCAGACCATCAAACTGAACAACTTTCTCTATGGACCAAATCTGCTCTTCCATACAAAACTGCAAACCGACTCGAGCCTAATGTATTGGACGGGTGTTTTTTTTTCGCGATTTCGTTTGTTTGTCCCATAGAGACAGTTGTTCAGTTTGATGGTCTGATCATCTCCTTAAATAAGTGGCAGCATAAAGAAGGACCTTGGAAGGACCCCGTATCTTAACTATTATTATAAAACTGTAACAGAAATCTGTCTGTACATTGAAGATATTTACAAAAAAAAATTACGACATGGTTGTTACCTGTCCCTGATTCCAAATCACCAATTTTTGGTTTTTTGTCTGTCTGTTTGTTTGTTTGTTTGTTATTTGTTTGTTTGTTTGAGTGTTTGTTTGTTCGAGTATAACGCAAAAACTACTGAACCGATTTTGATGAAACTTTTTTTGTTTGATAGCTTATCATCTGACTTAAAATCTGGTATATAATTTATGCGGACGAAGTCGCGGGTTAAAGCTCGTAATAAAATAAAATCTTTTTCGAACAAACCGAAGAATAAGTATTTAATGTTCAAAAAAGATTTTATATCGTTGTATCTGGTTACTTGCGCTGAAAAAAATGTTCCTAATAGCCATACGCTCAGCAGAAAAATAAATATTAATTTTCTTTAAAATTGATTAATGGCAATATTGAAATTATTTTTCGCAAATTCAGCCAGTTTTCGGACATAATTTTTTTAATCCTAATCTTTTTCGAGAAAAACTCATTGGTAAAATGTTTTTGCATGAATGATTAAATTTTTTTTATTATTTATCAAAGGCATGTTGCGATCTATTTCATACTAGCGTTAACCCGCGACTTCGTCTGCATAAATTATATACCAGATTTTAAGTCGGATCATAAGCTATATAAAAAAAAAAGTTTCATCAAAATCGGTTCAGTAGTTTTCGCGTGATGCTCGTTCAAACACACAAAGCAAAACAAATCTTTTTTTAAATTTACAGTTTTATAATAGTAGAAGAGATTGGTTTTTTTGCGGTTTTTGCTTTTCAACGTAACAAACAAAACTTTACAAAAGGTAGGTAAAGCTCTGTAAAGCTTTCCAAAAAACACTTAAGAGGGCTATCGCAGTCCAGTAGCGCCCTCATCACATTAAAAAAGATTTCTCAATAAAGAAAGCCTAAATTAAAAAAGTAATTAACACGAACACTACAAAAGCCTTCAAGCTATTTTCATAGAATACTTTTATAGGTTTTTTAAAGGTCTAAACATACAAATTGGGAAAAAAGAAAAAAAACGGCCGCTTTTGTTTTTATTCGCAATTGTCTAAAAGTGGAATGTTTAGAACCTATAAAAGTATAGTATAACAATGGCTTTAGTAGTGTTCGTGATAATTACTTTTTTAATTTAGGCTTTCTTTATTGAGAAATCTTTTTTAATGTGATGAGGGCGCCACTGGACTGCGATAGCCCTCTGAAGCGTAAGATTTTTGAGAGCCTAGTTCGGAAATAAATCTATGAAGATATGTTTACCTAATTATCACAAGTAACAGCAAGTACCTTGGTAGGTAACCATTGATAATTTTATAACAACAATCGTTTTTTAAAGGTACAGTCAGCGTCAAAAAGATTTTATCCAATTTCTTTTCAGGTAAGTAGTTTTTTATCTTTTTGGGGCTGCTCGCTGACCTATTCAAAATATAAAAACTACTACTGACGTGCCACGTGCCAGGTATTTACATTCACAAGCACAGGTGCTACCAGAGTATAAGAATACTTACCTACCTACTATCTACGCACAGCGTAATTATAATAGTACTCTGTGGTACGAACGACAGAGTGCCCATCCATCAATTTTGTTTTGACATCACCCCCTCTCAGTAGTGGCTACCTAGACAACAGTTAAGCAGTGGTATGGTCCTCACACACTCTCACTTATTTAGTTTACATGTTCTAAACAGGCCGAACCCTTTTGTATGAAGTGTCCTGGGTGTGGCAGATTCTCTATGAATTTTTCATACTTATATAAAAATGATCGTATTACCGACCATCATAATTATAACCGGATCGTTCTACTAGGCGTTGAAATGAAGAGGCCTATGCCCAGCAGTGGGGTGTAGGCTGACTGATGATGATAAGTATAAAACTACATAATTCAATGGACATTTTTAAGGTAGCATATTATAGGTAAAGGCAAGGTAAGTAAAAGGCAATAAGTGAAACTTGTCAGTTTAATCAGAATATATTACAACAGTGGCAGTGATAGCGTGAACCGATGGGTGTTAATGTTTAACTCAAGATTAATTTATTCCGCTAACTGCCGTGCCGCACGGCATCGCCACTGAGGTAGGTACCTAGAGCACAGCCACGACACTCCTCGTACGTGTGAGCCCCCGCGTCGGTGACCTATAGGGTTGATACTTGCGGAAAACGAATATTCAATTCAATTCAATTCAATTCAATTATACTTTATTGCACACCAAAACAGAATATAAGCATAAGCATATGCTCACGACTATATTCCCCGAGGGGGTAGTCAGAGACAACACACAACAAGACAACAGAAACAGAAAAAAACAGAATATACATTTGAATAAAGATATAGAATTACAAATAAGGTGGTCTTATCGCTAAAAAGCGATTTCTTCCAGACAACCTTATTTACACTGGTGCAAGGAAATAATAAAAGACATAGGTACTAATACTCTGGGGATGACACTAAGTAATTAGAATTGTTAATAATGTTCACTTCAAGTTTAAAATTATTTTAACAGAATTTATGTTGTAAAGAATATAATTATTTTGTAGGTGGGTAGTTCTTTCTAATTAGTTTGTGTATTACAGCTGGTAACTATAAAGACGTTTCAAAAAATTACATTAGAGCTTGAACCTAAACGTTTACTTATATGCAAGAAGGTTGAAATTTTCCTTGCTTATACGACATAAAGTTTAACTTACTACAAAATGATGGGCCTCGTATCTCATTCATTTTAAGGGATATCAAAACATGATTTAATACAGATCGATAGAGAAAAAAATTCGAAGTTCAGTGGTATTTTCAAGGGACTTACGATAAAATGTCCCTTACGACATTTGCAATTTCCACTGTTGATGTTTTTATCGTAAGCGACAAATTCAGCATACGACGCGCACAACTCTCAAGTTGCGTTTCAAATGTCGTAAGGGACATTTTGTCGTAAGTCCCCTGCAAATACCACTGAACTCCGATTTTTTTTCTCTGATTAAACAAATTCACTGTACGCTTAGGCACTTACATTAAAATCAATAGAAGGTATGGAACATATTCATCGCTTCTATCGAGTGTTTTTAGGAAGATCGTAAGCTGAGCTTTGCCCGCTGAATTTGTCACTCAAAATAAAATTTTATTGCTGTCTTTTGCGTTTAGTTGTTTATTCATCTATACTTATAAAACAGTTCCGCTGACTGACCGACAAATAGCTCACAGCTTAAATCGCTGAAGACAGAATTATGAAATAAATTTTCTGCGTAGGGGTGCACGAAAGGTTTTTTATATATTCGAATGAAAATACCCTTAAAATGTAGTTAGTAATTAAAACTAGTGGTGTATACGGGGTGTAAGGAAAAGTATCATTAAACCTCTAAACCACATACTCTACCCATCAAACTGAACAACTTTTACTATGTGAGCAAACCTTTCAGAACAAAAAAAAATCTGCTGTCTCTTACGTTTGAATCGAGTAGGTATTCCTACAAAAATATTGTTTCTTACAAACGACACGATAAAACGTTAAAATCACATCGTAAGGGATAAATGTATTTTAATTTGAAGTAATGAGTAAGAAGTTACGATTAGAATAAACATGTAGTATGTAAATTCCAATTCATTAAAATTTAAAGTAATTAATTTTCATTCGATTGTTTCAAAATAAAATAAATAGTTTGTGTGTTACATTCATCGATTTCTAGGTTTAGAATAATGCCTTAAAATTTGACAATAATTTGGATAATAATATAATCAGGTTGAATTTAATACATATTGATGTCGCAAAGAATTTATAACTCGTATTTAGTCATTTGTAAAATCGTCTTTAAATATTACCTATATTAAGTACGTCATTTTTAAATTTACTTATTTACAACTGGAAACAGAAACGGCAACATCAAATGTCAAATTCTGACATATTGAATATATTTATATTTTTTTCTTAATGGCCAGTTATTTTAAGTTGATTTTTATTTTACCTAGGAGTTTACAGGTCCACCGAATGACGTCACTAGTCGGACCGAAAAACGACTTTATTTTATTAAAAATATCTGTAATCTTTTCATTTTGAAAAATCTGACATAGAAAATATTTTTTTTTTTTTTAATTACTGATTGGTTTGCTCTTGACCTCAATCCAGTCCTCAAGACGAAGATGGGGTCAAAGATGTAGCGAACTTACCCAAAAGATGCCTATTCACTCGTGCTTTAAAGGAATTCGGGTTGTAAGTGCTCGGAAATACTGACGCAGGCAAGGCATTCCACTTCTTGGCTGTGCGCATTATAAATTATGAAAAACAAAAAACCCGACTGCATAAAAAAACTGTTAACTGAAAAGAGAAAAACAAGCTCTATAATCACTAATCAGCTATAACAACATTAAGTAAAATATAATTTGAATGTTATTAGGTAGGTATCGCAAACGGGGACAAAGATGAATTAAGTATAATACATACCTAGGTACCTTCATTTGGTTTGTCCTCGCCTGCAATACCTACCTAATAACATTCAAATTATATTTAATTAATGTTGTTATAGCTGATTAGTGATTATAGAGCTTGTTTTTCTCTTTTCAGCTAACAGTTTTTTTATGCAGTCGGGTTTTTTGTTTTTCGTAATAATTTGGTTTATTTCATACTTTTTAGTCCTATGTCGAAATGGTAGCATAAAAGTACTACAATATACAACGTGTTAATGAATTAACGCAAAACCTCATAGAACCCAACTGATTTATAACAAAATAATTAGATTGAAACAATAATTTCATTATTTTGATAGTTAAAATTTAAAGTTATTTGCATTTTAAGTTTTGAGGCAAAAATGATTTGTTGTCATTTCAGCAATAAATAAAAACGCTACCTAACGTACTCATGGATATATTTTAATAATCTAGTATTGGTAGTTAGTAAGGTGAGTGTGCTTTTGAGGTGGTCTGACATCGGGTCCGGTAAATTAAAAATTTTAAAATCAAATAAATTAATATTTTGTCAAAAATTACCTGTTTTGAAACCATGATAATTCGATTCTGCTCTTGATTCTAAACAAACTACTTTTTAGTTTATTCATTAAGACGTTGTATACATATTTGGAATCGTCTGTTTACTAGCTTTCATTTGATACCCATATTGTAAATTTTTACAAATAAAAATTATTAATTCCCCCTCTTTTTTTTAATTCCCAGATGCCATAATAAAAAAATATAGCCTAAGTCACTCTCACGATTTTTACAAATCTAACGACACATCATACGTCAAAATCCATCGAGCCGCTTAGGCTGTAGGCCGTGCCAAAGAAATAGACATACAAACATACATACATACGCTCGAAAAACATAACCCTCCTTCTGGCGCAGTCGGGTAAAAAAGATTCAGAAAGGCGCTTGGTGCGGATATGTGGAATGTCAACCAAGAAATTGTGATATCCCGCGACAATTATTGAGACAATTATCTCGAAATAGTTTTCGATTTAGGCCTCCCAAAAATATTTTGACAAACATAATTGGCGCCGACGCTGTAGGTACTTTTCGCAGCTGTCAAACAAGAGTGACGGAGCACTGATTATGATTATACTAACAACAAAAAGCTATATGTATATTTTTTTAATGTCCTTTTTAACTTCACACAAACAGTTCCTGGGTAAGAACTAAGTTCCTCGTAAGTGACAAATATGGTTTATTCAAGTAATCTCTAGATTATGATATCCATATTTTTACACAGACGGCTAAGGCACAGATATTTACGATTTTATTAAATTGAGAAAATTTTATCGTAAGTTGCAAAACATGTTCATTTGTACATGTCAGTACTTGTCGGTTACAATGAAATTGTTGAATATTTAATTTATCGTAAGTTGAGCGTCGGTCATACACGCCTTGTCACTTACGATAAAATGAATACCTTGTCACTTACAATAAAATGAAAAATTAAAATCGTTCTTGTAACTATGTATTACAATAGGTACCTAGTTAATACCGAAATGAATAAAAAAAAATGTTTTGCTACGTATACTTGCAAATAACGATATAATTTTCTCATTTATTTATTTGAGAAAAGTAACTACCTCTTTAAGTACCTACTCCTTCTAATTGTATACCTACTCTTTTGTGCTATGCTTTGGAATTAAACTAACCCTGAACTAACCTGTGTCCATAGATATAGTAAACAGTTTTTAATCTAAGCCTGTGTCATTATATTATTTATGTTCGGTATTATAAATCAGTTACAAAGCAAACTGAACATAATTATCCTAAAACTAAAATATAACTATATAGTGTATGGTCTATGTATATTGGTCGGCGTCGCACGCTTCGCTCGCAGAATCAAAGAAAATATTTACCTATTTCAACGGCCGAGTCGTGCAGTCGTGCGAGCAAGAGCAACCATGTAATTCAAAAGGTCAATGACATGTTTTCCCACCCGCTCGCATACTGCGCACCCCCCCTCGCTCGCCCGACCCGCACACATAGCCGCGAGCGGTTTTACGAGCACACATGCATGAGTGTCGCTTCTTTTCGCGGTAGTGTATATTTTCTTTGCCTAGAGCACATATATGTGCTCTGCGGTATAGTATGCTTTAATAGCGAAGCAGTCAGGTACGCAGGATATTTCTAGGTCCATAAGTGTGTCAGCTTAACTCAAATACCTACTGTCTATGGCAAGGTAGGCAAGGTCCTGCCCTCATGTACTGATTAAGCGGTATACCTACCGATTATAATCTTATATTATATATATAATATTATATACCGATATAAGTAGTCAAAGCTACCGATACGATCTGAGGTGGGGCTGGATGCAGAGTGGCTATAGCCAATGCAGTCACACGATGAGGGCTGAAGAGACGTTGACGATGCCTGAAGGAATAATAATAAGATAAAGTGGGCCATACTCCACCAGGAAAGACCAGTTCAGTAATCAGTAATCATTTATTTGCTTTTGAACTGGGTACAATATTGTACGATATTCATAATAATCATACATGATCTCCTGAGCATGCAAATATTAACATAAAAAAATATATTAGATACCTACTCATTATACGTAATATCGACTGCTCTCAAACGGTGAAGGAAAGCCTCTTGAAAAAACCTCCATACATAAGTTGAAGAAGACCAGTCCATATAGTGCACGTATAGTGGACCAACGCCCATACATTGCCCTGCGGGTAGGCCTGTGCCTTGCTGACCCTGTGTCAATCAATCCTCTAATGTTGGTTGGCAAAAATCTGTTCACCACGATGGCAAGTCAAATACAAACACATGCCATAGACTCGACAGAAGAAGAGATTTGTCGATTCTATGCAAACGATTTTTAGTTTTTGCGTTCATTTCGTTATTAACGTCATTTCTATTCATAGTTAAAGCTCTTAAACGAAGCTCTTTGTCTAAGTTAATACGCTACATAACAACTTGGCAACTAACACGGCGAAGTATTTAGACCGCTCTAGATTAGTTTCCATGTTACTTACATTCGAAATGAAAATGAAATGGAGTCTCAAATTGCACGGTAGTTACGTAAACATACAAGTGGATATTGTGACCGTTCACGCGATGTTCACGAAAATTGAAGGATTCAAGCGAGCAAAGAAAGCTATAATCGCTTAAAGCCGGCTGGTATTAGTCACGTGTCATATTTCACTCTTCTTACAAAAAAAAAACCAAAGAGTCGTTCTTCTAACGAGACTTCATATCAGTAGTGTCTATGGACACTATAAGCTCCATTCGCGTCGGGCAGAGAAGACTAGGTATAGGTACTTTTAGCCTTAAGCCTTAGTAAAGAATATTGTTGGTCTATCAAATCTGCCTAGCCCAGTCTAGCATACGGCATTCGAGAAAACGAGAAGGGTGCCTATGTACTTTGGACCTACCCAAAATGAGCACGCAATGACGGTTTTCTCATTTTGCCCTGAGCCGGTGAGCCGTCAAAGATGTTTGAAATGAAATGAAATGTGTTGATGTGTTTGATCTTATAAACTAGTGATGCAATTCTCTACGATTTTGTTCAGGATTTCCATCAGGACTCCCGTTCGTTAAAACATGATTCCAAATCAGAAGCGAGCTTAAAAATTGACCACATTGGTACCTTTCATTGATTCCGTGCCGAGGTGGGCAGAAAGGATGAACGGTACGCAGACTAGAGAAACATTTCATAGAAGTAGGTAGGTATTTACCAAATCTTCTTTGCAACAGATTTCTACAGTTTAGAATTAGATTAGACTTTAGAACCCAGTGACGCGTTCACGTGCACAAAACATAAAACGTATGTTTCTAACAAAGGTGCAGCGCAAGAAAAGTAGTCGTATTCACTCGGCGTCGGCGGGCTTGCAGTACAGAGGTAGGTTTAATCAGGCGCCTGGCACCGTCTCTAACTCCTGTTATAAACTTATAAGGGCAGCTATACAATGTTCCGCTGTTCGGCATTATTTGCAAATCGAAGCCAGACTGGAGAACCATTAGGAGGGTGAATCTTCAGAGCATTTGAACGCCCAGATTGATCTGGTCAAACATTTTCATCTTGTATAATAAGAAAAGGCATAACTACAATTTTATAGCGCTGCTATTATGCGCTGTTATTAAACGTCCAATAGCTATATAATAGCGCCTTTCGAAGACCTAGTAGCACTTGGTCCAATACGCATTTCGTCCAATACGCAGTTCGTCTATATACGCATTTCGTCCAATACGCAGTTCGTCTATATACGCATTTCGTCAAATATTTAAGTATATTGTACAGTCAAGGGGAAAAAATTATTTAATTAATAAATTATTTAATTTGTCATTTTTTTAACTAATTTTATTAATACTTGAAAAAAATGATTCGTTTTTCTTTGTTTTTTTTTATGATATACAAAGACCCACCCAGGAACCGAGAACGTCCTTTTATTTTGTTTATTTAGATTGTATCTGTATGTTATATCCATCTGTCTTCGTAATACGAATGCAGCTCTATACGAAGTTCGTAAAGCGCGCTGCTGCATCTCCTCTCGTTGTTGGGTCAAGATGTAAGAATTTCGCTGTGAACACCATGTATCTACATTATAAGCTTTGTTTCTACATAAAGCGGCTTTATCTTTGCTTTTCAACAAGCGAGATGAAGTCATGATATTGTGTTGTACCTACACTTTATGCCGATTTCTACCTACGAGTGCGTGTGAAACAGCCCTAGGGGTATAAGTTACGTAAGTCGCTGGCGTCTTCACTTCGCTTCTGCGTCGATTTTGTTGAACTTGCCTTTTTCGTTTCAATTTATTAGTAGTTTTTGTTTATATGCCAAAAAGTCTTGAATAGAACAATTTAAAAACCGTCCAAGTGCGAGTCGGACTCACGTACGGAGGGTACAGTACCAACATACAATAATATTATCAAGTTTGGCGCTTGTATGTTTAAGGGGCTATGTAAAAAAAATAGGATTCTTCAAAGCTCCATATATCAAGAAGTACTAACAGTAGGAGTATGATTTGCGGATATGTGTAAATTGAACATGTATAATTGAAGTTTTGGTTAGAGCCAAACAAAACACGATTAAGACAAATTTTCTCGATAGAAAAACAAGCCAAAGTTGCCTCCGTTTTTGTCTATAAACGCTTGTAACTGCTAAACGGTGAATAATAGAAACATGAGACTTGATTTTAAAAAAAGAGATTGCTATTATCTAAGTTTTGATTAGAGCAGAATTGAACTTACATAAATAGTACAATCACAATTAAATAAAGTTTGTTTTTTCGCTTGATTCGTTCCAGGCGCGCGCGCCGCCCCATCTCTTTCTCTCGCATCTGGCAGTAATATAAGCTATCACACGCCCGTTTCGCTAAAATTATTTTTCGACATAGGCTCTTAAACCGTTTTTCCGATAAAGCAAAAACAAAAAAACTTTGAAAAAAGTTTCTATTGGCCAAATCCGCCATAATAACGCATATTTTGTGAAACATTTTAACCGTCTGGCTATTACAGTTCAAAAAAAAAAAAAACCTTTAAAGTTGAGACAGACGGACGTACGTTGGGTTAGTAATAGGGTTTTGACCCCCTTGGGTACGGAACCCTAAAAACCGTTATCACTATGCGTCATCTTCTGACACCTATAGGTACATATAGGTAATCTATGGTACCTACACAAGACATTTACAAAAGGGCGATAAGAAAGATTATCTGATTAGATAATTTATTGTTAGGTACCCACCTAAAAATGTTTAGGCAAGTAAACACCGTTTATCCATTAGGGATAACAAAGTTTAACATCACATTATAGTTAGGTGCTACTTATTTATCTATTTGTACAGGGTTGTAACCATTAGATACCAAATAAAAGCTGAAATGTTTCGCAAGAATCAGCTATTGATAGAGTAGAGTCCATTCTAAAAATTACTACTTAAGGTGGTTTCAGTCCATACAAACGTTTGATGCACAATACGCGTAGACGGAATTAATAAAAGTAATATTTTATACTAGCTTTTGCCCGCAACTTTGTCCGCGAATTTGGAAAACCCTAGTCCCTAAGTATCCTATGTTACTTCTAATACCTCCAAGAATATATGTACAAAGTTTCATGATGATCGGTTAAGTTAGTTTTCGCGTGAAAGCCTAACAAACAAACTTACATTCACAGTATCCAAATGGTGACAAGTGGCGATATAATTTTTCGCTACCTAACGAAAATACTACAAAGCCCTTAGTCGCCTTAACACCTACAAAAACAGTCGGAGTGTTGTATTCAACTCAACCCATCATACGTTTTATAATATTAGGGATAATGGAAAAATAGTTTAGAAAATCTAGATGTCGCGTCATAAATAACATTTGCAATTTATAATATAATTAGGTACGAATATATAAAGCTTTTAAATTAGGTATGAAATTTTTTAAAGCTTTATGCAAATGTTATTTGTGACGCGACATCTAGATTTTCTAAACTATTTTTCCATATACAACGTGTTAATGAATTAACGCAAAACTAGAAAGTAGTTTGTTAAGAATCGAGAGCAAAGTCGAATTATCATGGTTTCAACATAGGTAATTTTTTTTAAAATATTAAATAATTTGTTTGCAATATTTTAAATTTTCTGAACCCGATGTCAACCCACCGCACGGGCACACTCACCCTACTAACTACCAAAACGAGATTATAAAAATGTATTTATGAGCACGTTAGCGCTTTCTTTCAGTGCTGAAATGATAACAAAATAATGTTTGCTTCAAAACTTAAAATGCGAATAACTTTAAATTTTAACTATCAAAATAATGAAATTATTGTTTCAATCTAATTATTTTGTTATAAATCAGTTGTATGAGGTTTTGCGTTAATTCATTAACACGCTGTATACTTAACACATTTAAGTTTACACCTGTACATATAAGTAGATACTTAGGTACGTGTATTTTTTAGGTACCTGGGCGACAACCGTGGTGCCTTTCTAAGATATTTTATCTATTTAATACAAAACGCCCCTCCCTAATGCTGTATAACACAAACAATGTTAAAATACTTCCAAAGTTATATGTTTACAACGTCCCTAATAGCTTTTTAATTCGAGCGTGCCACATTCAAAGCTGCAAGATAAAAAGTTTCTGAGCGTTTCGGCGGGAACTGATAACAAAACTATTTCTCCAGACGCGGTACACTGCCGTGCAAGGTTAGAAAATAAGGATACAAAATAAGTAAGTTTGTTTTTATTTTGTGCGATGGCCAAGGAAAGGATGGCGGTGAACAGAACAGCAGCACGTTTGGTCCTAGAACCTACAAACCCATCTCGGCTTTGAATTTGGTTTAGGAGTGCGATTTTTGAATATCATACATTGAACTCAGCAGTTGAAAATGTATGGCGATACGCATCTTTCTACTGCTGCTTTGACTTTAATCGCAGACAAACATACATACATACAGGTCAAACTGAGAAACTCCTCTTTTTTTGAAGTCGGTTAAAAATCGCACTCCTGGGGTTTGATTTTTAAATGTCAAATCAGTAGTAGAAAGATGCATGCATATCTCCATAGTAATTTTGACATTTTCAACTGCTGACTTCAAAGAATGAGTTTCAAAAATCGCCGTAGCAAAAAGGACCGTGACAAAATGGCGCAGTAAAAAAGGAGGCCCAGAAATAAAATTGTTTTTTTAATTGTTGCATAAATATTCCATTCATGGAGTACCTAGTCTACCATATAATAAAAAAAAAATCACGCGCCTATTGCGAAACACTTTAGAAAAAAAATGCGTTTTAAATTAATTAGTTATTTCGATCACAAATGGACTTCAAATGGAGGAAGCTATAAGTGGGTAAATATGTTCATTAAAAACATTTTTTTTTCCATCTGTAAATGATCTTTACAAACACGCGATACATCAATGTTACGTTTTTATGCATGAACCTTTTTATTTCACCTTGAAACGTATACAATTTTTTACAAACCGATAAACTACTACTTAAACCTAATTAGTTATAATACGATGACTCGTCAAGCAAAATGATAAACCTCTCAACAATCACGCCAGTGTATCACAAGTTTTAACTAACAATGGATGAACTAAACGCTACTTCCGTAGCAACATGATGTAAACGCAAACGCTTGTTTTCCACGCTTTGATGCGGCTGTATGGCCGAGTGCCTGTGCTTGTGATTAAAAAAAGTTTATTAAAAAGTTTTGCGCGCGGGAAAACTTCAGTTGCGTATTATTTGGAAAAAAGTTACAAGTTTTTCTTTCTGTTTCGTTTGGATTGTTTGTGATTGTGGTTTGAATGATTTAGTAAGGTGAGTTGATTATTAATATTGACTTTCCCGGTCACTTGTTAGTACCTACTTTTTGTGTATAGCGTAAGGAAAAACTGTAGGGAAACCATGATCAAAACTTTTCGTTTTGTATTTAGTAGTAGGTAACTGGTTGTATCGATGAATTCCGTAACATCCCGTAAGAATAGGGGATCGGAAAATTAATTAAAGTAGCAACTTTTAATCGAACGTCAAAACGCGCGCGATGTATGAAATTTTTTATTAAATACTAACAAGTGACGTCATAAACATTTCATTACTTTTCATAGTTCATCATGCTATTAAAAATTGTAATTCTAGCTAAAAAAACTAAAAATGTGAGTATAGTGTTATTTTCAAATGTTTTTTTTTACTAAGAAGATAAAACTAAAATATATTTTACTAGCTGTTGCCCGCGACTTCGTCTGCGTTACCCGGATAAAAAGTACCTACCCTATAGATGTGTTAATCGAGGCCATGGTCTATCTGTATGCCAAATTTCATCAAAATCCGTTCAGCAGTTTTTGCGTTAAAGCGGAACAAACATCCATCCATCCATACTTACAAACTTTCGCGTTTATAATTTTAGTAGGATGCAGTAGTATGTTTTTTGACGAAGCGTGTCGCAGATCTGAAGTTCCTTCTTTCCAATGCATTTAATTATATTTGACTGCCAAATGACCGACAAACAATGGAAAATCTATTGTTATTGTGACCCGCCGGCGTTCAACGTGTTAATAAACTATTTTTGTTTTATGCAGTCCAGGAATTAAAAGTATCACAGTTTTTGGGTTGAAGGCTTTCCAACAGTAAAAACTGCATTAAAAAATAGGTTCAGTAGATTTATCTTGATGTTCGGGAACAAAATGCATGCTCGCTCGTTCAATTAAGAAGCATAACAAGATAGAAAGGACGTGAACAGAATAGACAGACAAGTAATTTTCTAGACATTGTGCAGACATCACACTTTTCCGGGCTTGGATTGACTTTATTTAATTAGCTATTGGACTTACGCCATTGTGTTTTTACGTTCACGTTGGAATTTAATTGTTCATTTATTGTGGTAATAAATGTTAATATAAGTAGGTATACTTATAGGGTGAAATTGATATCATTAGCATCCTTTGAAACTAAGAGTCTACCCATCGAACTGAACAACTTTTACTATGGCAGCAAACCGATCGGAACAAAAAAATCTGCTGTTGCGTACATTTGAGTCGCGAACTCGCGCGTCGACATTGCAGTTTAGCTGATTTGACTTTCAAAAATCATACTTAAGGAGTGCGATTTTTGAAAGTCAAACCTGCAGTAGAAAGATGCGTATCCCCATAGTAATTTTGACATTTTCAACTGCTGAACTCAGCGAATGAGATTCAAAAATCGCACTCCTGAAGTGCGATTTTTGAAAATCATACGAGCGACTTGGCAGTAGAAAATGTCAAAATTACTATGGAGATTATGCATCTTTCTACTGCCAAGTCGCTCGTATGATTTTCAAAAATCGCACTACGTGCCCTGTTTTATAAACGCGACAATGACAATTCAGAGTACATTGGTGGTTAATAATGCCGCTAAACTTGCAGTGCTTCATGTGTCATAGCATTCTCAGCAATGTACTCTGAATTGTCATTGTCAAATTATCATATCATTGTCGCGTTTATTGAACCTTCTGAAACGAAAAAGATTTACCATACTAAACTTGTTCAATGCAAAATCTGTGAAGTTAGTAGTAATTATTTTATAACCAACTTGCTGAGTATATTGTTTATTTGCCAGCAAATCAACAAAATATCCTTTCATTTCCATCAGAAAAACAAACTTTTTGTGACAATTAGGCGCGTCACAGACGAGCGAGCGCTGGCCTTCCGCCATTGACAATGAAGTTTACAAATAACATGTCATTGAGTGGTGGCGATTGTATTTATGGTAATTAGGTATATTTATGTTATGGAAAAACTCAAATTTTATGGGATTAGAGTTACCTACAGTAATATGCAGGTAATACTCGATTTTGGCGCACCCATACCTATAGAGCAGGGTCATGAATTTGCTAGGTCTGTTGTTAGATTTAATAATCTCGCCGTCAAAAGCGCTAACGTGCTAGGTATTAATAAAACACAAACTGGAAAATCGGAAGCGAGATATTGATTGATGTTAATGATGTCAATATTAGCGAAGCAAATATACTCACCACAGATTTATTTCAAAAACAACACGTAAATAAAACTGCAGAAAAACAAATTCGAGTTTACGTTTGAGTTTTGTGCTTTATAGAACAGCGCTACGGTTTTTTAGATTCAGTTACCTACCTTAACCGCCACACTCCCCTAACTTAGCCCAATAAGTTACTACGTCCACAAGGACCGACGACCTGGGTGCGATTTTTGAATCTCATTCGCTGAGTTCAGCAGTTGAAAATGTCAAAATTACTATGGAGATATGCATCTTTCTTCTGCTGATTTGACTTTCAAAAATCATACTCCTGAAGTATGATTTTTGAAAGTCAAATCAGCAGTAGAAAGATGCATATCTCCATAGTAATTTTGACATTTTCAACTGCTGAACTCAGCGAATGAGATTCAAAAATCGCACTCCTGGTGAAGGCGGCGGAAACCCGTTGGAAGTGGGCAGCGCAGGACCGGTCGTTGTAGCGATCCTTGAGGGAGGTCTATGTCCAGCGGTGGACGTCTATCGGCTGAATCGATGATTACATTATTGTATCTTCCTTACACCATACACTCTCCTTGAGGGTAGGCCCGTGCCCCAGCAGTGGAAACGATGATGATCTTCCTATAACCCCATGGAAATGCGACATAGTTGTGACTTGGTTGTGACCATATACAACGTTTTAATGAATTAACGCAAAACCTGATACAACCCAACTGATTTATAACAAAACAATTAGATTGAAACAATAATTTCATTATTTTGATAGTTAAAATTTAAAGTTATTCGCATTTTAAGTTTTGAGGCAAAAATTATTTGTTATCATTTCAGCAATCAATGAAAGCGCTAATGTACTCATGGATACATTTTTATAATATTGTTTTGATAGTAAGTAGGGTGAGTGTGCCCGTGCGGTAGGTTGACATCGGGTTTAAACAAAATTTTTTTTTCAAACAAATTATATAATTTAATATTTCGAAAAAAAATCCTATGTTGAAACCATGATAGTTCGATTCTGCTCTCGATTCTAAACAAACTACTTTCTAGTTTTGCGTTAATTCATTAACACGTTGTATAGGCATATAATGTACACCGTGTGTGGTAAGAAGCAGGATTTCAGATTTCTGAAACTGAATCCGTGTTTTACCTGAGTTCAGGAATGTTTGTAATTAATGAATCATGCTGACAAACATCCTAAGTAGGTGAAAGATAACGCGAGATTAAGTAGGTATACTTATACCTATACTTAATCTCGCGTTATCTTCGTCGGGTACCTACGTATGATTCTTATGCTGATGTAAGCAGTTTTGTTAAGGGGCTATGTGAAAAAAATAGGATTCTTCAAAGCTTCATATATCATGAAGTACTAACAGTAGGAGTATGATTTTCAGATATGTGTAAATTGAACATATAATTGAAGTTTTGATTAGAGCCAAAACACGATTAATACAAATTTTCTCGATAGAAAAACAAGCCAAAGTAGCCTCCGTTTTTGTCTATAAACGCTTGTAACTGCTAAACGGTGAATAATAGAATCATGAGACTTGATTTAAAAAAAAGAGATTGCTATTATCTAAGTTTTGATTAGAGCAGAATTGAACTTACATAAATAGTGTTTGTTTTTTCGCTTGATTCGTTCCAGGCGCGCGCGCCGCCCCATCTCTTTCTCTCGCATCTGGCAGTAATATAAGCCCGTTTCGCTTAAATTATTTTTCGACATAGGCCCTTAATATTCCTTAAACATGGATTATGTAGTGTAATATAATATGAATTGAATGTAAGTATTTATAGTTCTATCAGTGGTACTAAGCGCTTTCCTGATATTTTTCTAACGAGAATTTTATGGATGAAGAGCATTCAGAAAAACTACATTTCAATAGCAGTGCCCAAACTCTATCCAGTTGACAGGTAGTGAGCCCGCTACGGTCACTTGTCACAGACTACTGGCTTTTCAGTGAAGGAAAACATGTAGGAGGTATCTTCATTTTAAAAGGGTTTATTGTGTTTATCCATTCATAAATTATAATTATATGTTTACGTACTAAAAATAGAAGCAATATTTTTTTTTTTTTTTTTTTTTTGCGCTCTTTCGAGCGCAAATGCCTTATGCCTAATGCTTGTATTTTCTGTGTATTTGTCTATTTGTATGTAACAATTTGTGGAGAAATAAAATTATTTTGTATTTGTAAAAAAAAATATTTGTGGCTGTTCCATGGCAGTCGTTCGTTCCACGATTTTTCCGATATTTCAGGAAAAACTATTCTCGGAAAAGAGTAGGTTGAAAGAATGAAAGAATTTTCCTCATATATCCAGCAAATCCTCAGATTACGACGAGATAACATTGTATCCTTCTAATTTTAGCCGCTACGAATACGAAACCATGAAAAATATTTCGGATCTACTACAAGAAACTTTTAGAAATATTGCAACAGTTCAATTTCCAAGCGAATCACTGTAGCATGTACAATAATGTATGGTTTTAGGATAACTAGCCTTTCGTCATACTCAGGAGTGCGATTTTTGAATCTCATTCGCTGAGTTCAGCAGTTGAAAATGTTAAAATTACTGTGGAGATATGCATCTTTCTACCTCTGATTTGACTTTAAAAAATCGTACTTCAGGAGTGCGATGTTTGAAAGTCAAATCAGCAGTAGAAAGATGCGTATCTCCATAGTAATTTTGACATTTTCAACTGCTGAACTCAGCGAATGAGATTCAAAAATCGCACTCCTGCACTGGTAGCATGCCAACCCGCGATAGCCGTGATACGGCTTTATCACGTCTTTTATCTCGTTCTTTTGCGCGCGAACGAACGAGATAAAAGCAGTGATAAAGCCGTATCACGGCTATCGCGGGTTGGCATGCTACCAGTGCTGGACACTTCATATAAACGGGTTCGCACTGACAAGAAGAGGCTAGCACATGAATGAGTGCGAGTGAGTGAGGAAATGAAATTAATAGGAATTCTCCAATGCCTGCAATCGTTTTCTCATAAAAAAGAAACAATGACGCATAAGACGCGTAACTAACAAAATATTTACCTAGCATCTTGTCTTCATATTCTCAAAGTCTCATAGAACAATGCTACTCTAAATTCTCAAGATAATAAGAAAATACGATTCAATAGAATTCGTTGTAAAATCAACCTTCACGGTCAGTTATGCACAACAAACACGGTGTGAACACGGTCATATTATTATATCGACCATAAACTTGAAGCTATAAGGCACAGAATGTGTAAAACAAATGAGCACATTGAAAACCGTGTATGTCATTGAATTTGTAATCGTGGTGAAAAGATTTGCCAAAAAGAAGTATTAAAAACATGCCTAAGTACATATTGGTTTGTCCCCGCCCCTGCAATACCTACCTAATAACATTAAAATTATATTTGCTCAAGAAAACAAAGTTGGTATAGCTGATTAGTGATTAAAGAGCTTGTTTTTCTCTTTTCAGTTAATAGTTTTTCTGAGCAGTCGGGTTTTTAGTTTTTTTAATAATTTAGTTTATTTCATACTTTTTAGTCTTGTGTCTAAATGGTAGCATAAAAGTACTATAATATATACATATATTTTTGGAATCGTCTGTTCACTAGCTTTCATTTGATACCCATATTGTAATTTTTTACAAAAAAAAAAAAATGTTATTCCCCCTCTTTTTCTTATTTCACAACCGCCTTATTAAAATAATATAGCCTATGTCACTCTCACGATTTTTACAAATCTAACGACACCTCATACGTCAAAATTCATCAAGCCGTTTAGGCTGTAGGCCGTGCCAAAGAAACATACATACAAACATACATACATACATACATACATACATACGCTCGAAAAACATAACCCTCCTTCTGGCGCAGTCGGGTAAAAAGCGTTAGAGGCTTGCTGGATGCTGCAGACCAGACCTGAACGAACCAACGTTATCATCGTCGGAATCAATAACTGAACAACATTTAATAATAACTAAATCTTTTTAAACTAGCATCAACTAAGGTGTTGGTTGATATGACAAGTCAAAATAGAAATCGCGAAAAAAGTCAGCTGTTCCATACATTTTTGACCAGTAGATATTGCAGTTTGGTATGAACTATGAAGCATCAGATTTTTTTTAAATGTTGATGTCGGCTCCATAAAGTTGTACAGTGTGATGGTCTGAAGGCACCCCTAAAACTATGACACTACTTAACTTGGCACCTGGCTACCAAGTGGCTCGGAATTCGACACCCCTCCTGCTACCCTCCGCGGGACCCCATCGTCGCTGTACGAGGCCAGTAGCATAGCATCTCAGTTACCGTTGTACGTGTCCTTGCACTTTAGCATTTTCGAGTTATTCTTTCCGAGTTTTCCGAGTTTTTTATTCCGAGCCACGAGCGAGCTAGGTGCCAAGACAAGTTTTTTGTGCCCCCGAATTTCTAAAAGTTTACTTTGTCCTTTTTTCTTCGGGGAATGATGCTCGTATCTCTAACATATTAAGTTTTGAGAATTTTGCTATTCTGCTATAATGTAAATGAATCTGCCAATTTATTTAGTTCAGTTTATCCGGTGTTTTCTTTAACAAGTACGTCTAGCGGTAAACAAAGTTGTTTTTTCCGGTATCTGAAGATTCTTAGAAAAAGCTTTTGCTGTATAATCGAATAGATAGGTACGTATTAATCTTGTTTGTGGAGGATCTTGCTTTAATCTATTTTGTAGATTCAGTAAGGCTTTGAGAGATGTTATCTTTCGATTTCTAAGTAGGTACTAACCTAACCCATTTACTTGAGCAATGCAGTGCAGAAGAGTGGAGAAAGACAATCAGATTTTATGACTACATACCATTATATAGGATGTCAAATTAAATACGCTACCTAGCTTAAAGGGAGACTATCAAAATAACAATGGATACAACATTAAAATTAAAATTACGAAAATAGGCTGTTCCAAAGAAAACGCTAACGGCTACTCTACCTAAATACAGGGTGTAAAAATAAATGACACTTTCTTAAAGGGGTGCTTCAGACCATCAAATTGAATAATTTTCTCTATGGGACCAATATACAAATCGCGAAAAAAATCTGCTGTTTTGTATGGGACAGCGGATTTTTTTTCGCGATTTCAGTGTTGGAGTGCGATTTTTGAAACTCATTCATTGAACTCAGCAGTTGTAAATGTTAAAATTACTATGGAGATACGCATCGTTCTACTGTTGATTTGACATTCAAAAAACATAGGGGTGCGATTTTTGAACGATTTTTAAAAGCAAATACTACGTCGGTGTTCAAGGGGAAGAAAGTGGTAGCGCTTGCAGCGGTGTTGATAGTCGACTGACCTGGACTGACCGGACTGACCACTGCCGTGCTTTATAATCAAGAAAACGTAATAATTTGTATTGAAATGACAGGCTGTCAATGTCATTGACAGCTAGTGTCCAAAGTGCGACTAAAGTTTATTTATAATTTAAAAAAAAAACATTTTTTTCCGTGCCACTTACGTTATCTCCAATAGTAAATCACTACTAATTACAGAAAATAGCTCTTCAACATGTCCACTCACGGTCACCTGTGCGCATGACCGGCGACACATAATGCCACTTCCGCCGGAAGCCGGACAATCGGCGCCATTTTGATTTCGCCCCAACATTGTGCGCCCGCGCACCGTGGATAATCGATGTTACACAATCAATATCATTGTTAATGTTCTTAATAGATGCTCTATTTTGTTCTTTCAATAAGCTTTAAACGCAATGCAAATAAGTCAGGTGGTAACTTATGCTTCATGGTATACTGTAGGTACAAGAGGTTTTTTGGTGTGTGTTTTGTATGACCTAAGCTATTAGCAGATCCTAGCAGATTAGACTAAATAAATTTTTACTGAATCGTGACTGAACCGCTACCAAATCACAACTTTTTGCATAGGTATCGCGCTGATCATTTGGTACCTATTCAACTTCGAAGCTTTCTATCTAGAACAGATTGAAATGAAAGTCTGAGATTGTGATATTAGTTAGATAGTAATATTACCTAAAATCTCAGGTGGCATTTAGAATAATAGTAGGTATTCCACACAGGTACCTTCCATTACATATTATATATTACATATTATTCCCTTTCGGTACATTCCACCACGGCGTGCCGAACTAATGCCAGGCCAGGGCCTCAATTGCGCGGTCTGTACCTTGTATACTCAGTCGCATAAGACACAGTACAGTACAACATCGTTTTAGTAGCAACGAGATGACAGAGGCTGATGATGATGAGGAGTATAAGATATACCTTACAAGCTTGTTTTATCTAGCCTCACCTCACCTCTGATCATATCGGTCTCCCGTTCCATCATACAAGTCAGATGAAAGATGTGCCCTCTTGTGGGGCAAAACATGCAAGTAATAATCGATACAAAGGAGAGTAAGGAAGACATGTGTTTAGCGGACTGCTTTCGTCACCGTAGTCGAAATCGATAAGGAATCCCATCATCATCATTATTCTCGCCTCACTAGGGAATCACTAGAGACAGTAAAGGGCTCTAAAATTGCAGGATGGAATGAAATGACTGGCGGTGACCCTTAATATCAGTGACCTAACGAGAATCCTGTTATATTTGTAGCCATGGGTTCAGCAGCATCAGCTGTCGGCGAGGTTCCTGGCGGAGACCTGCGGCTTCCAGCCTCAGGGTTGAAGTTCTCCATCAACCAGCTCAGAGTCCTCAACTCTCACGTGGACACACTCTGTGAGGAGGACCAGAAAGGTTAGTCTACGTAACAATGTTGATTAGTTGGACTGAACAGGTAAGTAAGCCGGCCAGTCTCCAAAAAATAACTGGAGGAGCTATGTATACAAGGTGTAATAATAGTAATATTTAATAGGTTTCATTATGGAACAAAAGTAGACAAAAAAATTAAAATCTGCTGTTTCATATGAATGGGACAGCAGATTTTTTATTTTTTCGACTTTGTCTCAATAGCGAAAGTTGTTCAGTTTGATGGTCTAAACTACCTGTGTTTTGTTACACCTCGTATTTAAAGCTAGCTGTAGATGTCTCTCAGTCTCTCATAATTTTACCTTTTCTTTAAATTTTGATTTCTTATAATCGATGAGAAAAAGAAGTCTTTCAATCTTTCATCCTTATTCATTTCATTGCATTACAGCTAACACCTTTTCACAATGTAACTTATTGGTAGGTACTAAATTGACATAGACAGGCAACAACAACACACAGACAGACTGTTCTGTTCTGTTCTATGGATCTACAGAGATTGATCGAACATGAAATAAGAATTCGGACAAGCGCGGCTTTCGATTTCGCTCTCTCTCGAGAAGCGCGGGAACAGGCATCAGCAGCGAAGGCGCGTCGCGCGCGTGTAGAGAAATCGTACTAGACATGCAGGGCCTCAATTGCGCTATTTTATACGGTTTTACCGTTCGGACGTTTTTGGTTTTGGTTTAGATTTGGTTTAGCTGAAGTAAAAATGCTATCGCGATCGCCCTAAGTTTGAACGATACTACCAAAACAAAACCACAACCAAAAACGTTACGTTATGCACAATTCGCAACCGTTCCGAAAAAAATATCGCGATAGCTTTTTTACTTCAGCTAAACCAAATCTAAACCAAAACTAAAACAAAACCAAACCAAAACCGTATAAAATTGCGCAATTGAGGCCCTGGTCTGTGTATCAAAGCACAGACCTGGATTCGAAGGTTACGGATTAGAGTCCCGACTGATACTAAATTGGCTATGTTAATACCAATAGTAATATTTATAGTATTTTTGCTGAATTGATGATGAGTCTGCCTCCAGGTCGGATATCAACGGAGATGGAGAGCGCGGTGGAGAGCCTGGTGCAGCGGATCGTGGACGGCGCCGGCCAGAGGGACCCTCGCTTCAGGTGCTGTCATCTCATCGCCTTACATCGGGGGAAGAAGGTACCTACTGGCCGATTTTGTAATCACAAAAGCGATTTCAGGTTTGGTTTCATATGAAAAATTCTGTTTGATGGTCTGAACCACCCCTGAATATTTGATTTTGTCAGGTACTCATTTCTAATTATGATTGAACCTTCGGCTTCGGCCAAAAACTGACCTTCGGTTGAATACTAAAATTTCATAAACACAACTCGTTTCACAAGAACGAGTTTAGAGTTTGTCATTTCTCGACATTTTTAATTTCTCAGGTAAGAGGAACTAAGTCTCGAGAATTCTCGAAGACAATTTTCCCGGGAATTCCCGGGAAACGAGAAACGGTATTTTAAAGAAAAACTAAACAACGTGCTATTTTCGCAATTTGCGCTTTATTGAAATCACTATGTAGGTGTATGTTATTTATTTGACGTAAATACAATACAATACAAAATAATTTTATTTCTCCACAAATTGTTACATACGAATAGACAAAGGTACACAGAAAATACAAGCGTAATCAATCATACAAAACAGGGAGCCTAACGTAGGTAAACCAGAAGGTAAACCTGAGAATTGTAAGTCTCCAGACACCCCCGCCCGCAGCTAGCAGCAAATATTAATTTCTTAAAAAAAAAAATTTGCTTTGTGATTCATTTTGCACACAAATGATTCCAATGATAGAGTTGAAATTTGTATAAACGAGTCAGTCTTCCCTTCCTTCATGCTTTCAAAGACCTAATTTGGTAAAACCAAAGAGACGACTCCCGAGTGAGGTATCAAGGCTAGACTTTCATCCGCTACAAACTTACTGCCCATTTGTGTAGCGGTTATGCTTATGAATTCATGACTCGGCTCATTTTATTTATGTCAATGTTTTTTTTTACTTCAGATATAAAATAAATAGTTTGTGAATGGTCAGGTGCTTTTAGCATCAGAAGTGTGATTGACTGCCTCGTTAATGCATGATCTCGCTATACTGTGCTTCTCGTTACAGGTTTAGTGGACAGTAGGTAACAGAGTGGATTCAATACTTGCCTCGAAATTCTTCACTAAAAAGCTAATGGTGGCACAAATCGAACATAAGTTGAGTTTGAAAATCATGGGATGGGAAACGTCGCCCTCAGCAGAAGTCTAATATACAAGGTGTTTGGTGCATTGTTGGCCAAATTGAAATGGTGGATAGGAGGAGTCGTTGGCTATATCGCCACGTCCCCAAAAAAAAATCCCGCATCATAGATTTTTTTAGGTGAACTTTTTAGGGATTTTCTCAAAAAAGTCCGAAAGTCAGCATTTAAACTTGAACAAAAAAAAAGTTGTAGGTACAAACCCCCATTTTTTTTTAATTTGAATGTCCAATGTTTTACGGTTCTAATAACATTTAACTTTTTTTGAAAGAGGAAAAATAAAATTTTAAACTCAACTTTGAATTACAATTTAAAAAAACTAAAAGCGCTCGAGTTCTTCTGATTTTTTTTAAAAACTTCTCTAGTCTATCTTCTTTCTAACGATATGCCATATGCTATGAAATCCGTCCTCTAACTTAGTTTATTTAATAAGTTTTCGTGTAGGGGCGCGTTTTGGCCGATATTCGATATGCAGGATAAAAACTTAAAACACACGCGTAGTAGGTCGGAATTGCATCTCCCTTCTGCGCAGTGAACTCTGATTGCCATCTCTTCCTTTCATAGGGTTCTAACGGACCTAGGACTTGAAATAAAAAATAAAATCTTAATAATCACATTTTTACTAAAAAAAAAAAAAAATATTAATCTTGCTTACCATTGCTATTAGGGAGCACATTTCGAGCAAGATTTGTAATTTTGATTTTTTTTTAAATAAAAATGTGATTATTAAGATTTTATTTTTTATTTCAAGTCCTAGGTCCGTTAGAACCCTATAAAAGGAAGAGATGGCAATCAGAGTTCACTGCGCAGAAGGGAGATGCAATTCCGACCTACTACGCGTGTGTTTTAAGTTTTTATCCTGCATATCGAATATCGGCCAAAACGCGCCCCGACACGCAAAATTATTAAATAAACTAAGTTAGAGGACGGATTTCTTGGCATATCGTTAGAAAGAAGATAGACTAGAGAAGTTTTTAAAAAATCAAAAGAACTCGAGCGCTTTTAGTTTTTTTTAAATTGTAATTCACAGTTGAGTTTAAAATTTTATTTTTATTCTTTCAAAAAAAAGTTAAGGTCAATAAAAAAAAACTAGTTGTCGCATCCATGTAATTAAAATTTTATTAGAGCCGTAAAACATTGGACATTCAAATAAAAAAAAAATTGGGGTTTGTACCTACAACTTCTTTTTTTATTCAAGCTTAAATGCTGACTTTCGGACTTTTTTGAGAAAATCCCTAAAAAAATCTATGATGCGGGATTTTTTTTTGGGGACGTGTCGAGATAGCCAACGAACCCTCCTATCCACCATTTTAATTTGGCCAACGATGCACCAAACACCCTGTGTATCTTGTTTAAGAGTAGGTATATCAATCATTCAATAAAATCAGCCCACATCATCTCTCTGTGGGCATAGGCCTCTGTTTTGTTGCGCCATTACATACATACATATGCTCACGCCTATGTTCCACTACTGGGGTAGGCAGAGACATCAGATCGCCACACGCTATATGATTCTGGCACACATATTTCGTCTCTTCAACATTCATAAGTTTCTTCATACAAGCTCGTCGGTTCCGGGTACATTTTATTTGGCCCTTCTTCAGTACGCATCCGATTTGATCAGCGTGGTCAGGGAGTTGCAATATTCTGACAATCTAATCCATTCTGACCTGTAACCTTTACAATGTTGCCTGACCAACGTGTTGGTGGTCTTACAGACCTGAACTCCTTCCCTTGGCTACTATTCCGACACTGCCTTGGTCCACTAGCCGTCTTCCCTTCTATTCGCATATTGTGTTCATTCTATATTGTATTAATTTTCTGTGCAGATGCGTTCTCGATCTCTAGAGTATTTGGTGACCCTGGACTCGCTGCCAGCTTTGAACAGTAACGGAGATTGTCATCTCCAGGACGGTCCAGTCGGCTACGGGAAGGTTAGGCTGACTGGACGCGAAGCTGACAAGTGGGAGGAGTTCCTGACTCCCTCGGGATATCTATGCAGGTACTTTCATTGACTCATTATTAATTAAGAGTACTCTTGCCTCCTGAATTCCCCACTATGCAGACGACATAATGTAGATGCATGTTTTAAGGTACTAAGGTAAATCATTAAGTGCAGCGATTTGATACATTCTAGTTAGTGCTACTTTGCTTAACTGCCTCCGTGGTCTAATGGTTAAGAGCTTTGGCTCTCGACACGAAGGTCGTGGGTTCGATTCCCATGGGGGACATGGGACACCTAGGGGACACCTAGTGATATGCCACTTTGTGCGTTTTCCCCAGTTGGTTAGGACAGTGCAGGCTGAATCACCTGATTGCAGCGAACTACCTGATTGTCTGAAAAGAAAAATGATTTCGTGCTTCGGATGGCACGTTAAGCCGTTGATCCCGGCTACTATCTCTGGTGGTAGTAGTCGTTACATAAAAACCACGTCAGAGGCCGTAAGGCGGTCTGAAAAAACTCTGACACCAAGGCTCTGCCCACAAGATAAGAAGAAGAAGTGCTACTTTCATTAGACATACAGCCATAGGGTTCACCTAGATCAGCTAGGTCCATAATAACACAGTCATAGAGAAGTGGTAGAGCGAGCGAGGGCGTGAGGCTAAGTTATTTGTGCTTTATTTTTCTCTTTGTGTTGGTGTTATCGTGTTTCTACACTCTCGTGCTAGCTATGCTCTATTAGTGGAACTTTGTTAGGTTGATGTTGATAGTAGTGGGTGTCGGCAGGGACAAGGTGGTGGAGCGGTGGGTGGAGCTGATCGCGCGGTGCGCGGGCGCGCGCGGGGGGGGAGGCTCGCGCGTGCTGAGCGCGCGCGCCGCGCTGCGGGCGAGGCCCTACGAGTACTGCTACCTGGAGAGAGGTGAGTGTTCTTGTTCATACTGTTGTTAGGGCCTGTTTCACTACTTCTGAATAAGTTCTTGTTAGCTTATCCATGGGCGCCGGTAGGATTATTTTGTACGTAGGTATATCTGTTTATAGTATGAAGTGTTATCATAACCTATACCGAACCTAGACCAGATTGGCGACGTTATTAACAAAACGTAATCGGCGGAAATGTATCACGAGATTACCATAGTTCTAGAATCTAGATGTATTTTGCAAGGTTGTTTTCAAGGCTTCGTGTTCATTTGCGTACAAGTTGTGGAGTTTAATTAATGAACTCCCACGTACACACGGTATCGCGGGGAATCTTATAAATTATCGCGATTCCATCCACTCCCGTGGCCCAGTTTGAATTGAGTTCTGAAACTATTTCGCGGCTCAACACGCTTATCTTTACAGGATGTAAGACGATTATGAAAAAAAAGGATGTTATTATTTTTTAAATTCCTTCTACCATGTGGTTACAGGATTAGATAATTCATTATTTGCCTTAGGTTTCGAATAAGATGACGAAGGAATTAAGGTTTCTTTTGAAGTTCATTTTGAGTTCTACATGTCACACTTAACCAAGTTTAGTTTTGTGAAATCACAGAAGAGAGAACAAGCCGAGTTGTCTGTTCTGTATGCAAAACTTTGGTGGATCGAAAGAACGTGGTAACCAAATTGAGAATGGGATAGATTACCGTTTTGAAATTGTTATAAGGTACGAAATTACTAATAATTATAAAAACACAAGTCTGTGAGACTTGGGTGAAAAATATGTTTTTTTTTACTATTCTGTCATGTTCTTCACCTTAGTTCAATACCCATACGTAATAGTAAGACTGCCTAATGTTTCCATACAAAGCTATAAGACCAGATGAAAAAGTCAATTTCGATCGGACCCTCCCTGAGAGTAGGCCTGTGCCCTGCAGTGGGATGTATACAACGTGTTAATAAATTAACGCAAAACAAGAAAGTAGTTTGTAATCGAGAGCAGAATCGAATTATCATGGTTTCAACATAGGTAATTTTTTTTTCAAAATGTTAATTAATTTGTTCGTTTTACTGAACCCGATGTCAACCCACCGCACGGGCACACTTACTACCAAAACACTACACTTACTACTTACTACCAAAACAAGATTATTGAAATGTATCCATGAGTACGTTAGCGCTTTCATTCATTGCTGAAATGATGAAAAATCATTTTTGCCTCAAAACTTAAGATGCGAATAACTTTAAATTTTAACCATCAAAATAATGAAATTATTGTTTCAATCTAATTATTTTGTTATAAATCAGTTGGGGTGTATGAGGTTTTGCGCTATTTCATTAAAACGTTGTATAAGCTGTAATGTGATGGTGTTTCAAACAACCCCTATTATTAATACCCACACCTACAACACGATTGAAAACAGCCCTTATTTCACTCCCCAATAAATAACTTCGCCCAAAACCTCTCATTACGTTGATTGACGTTTTCGAGAAATCCAATCAAAAAGTCCATCGGTAGGAACTCGCGAAATATAAATTATTAAGGGTCGGCAGTTGGCACAATAACGAGTTCGAATTCCGACGGACGTAACATTCTGTGGAATGACCTCGCTTTGACGTTTGATACGTGTTTAAGCTTCGTTTTTAGGGTTCCGTACCCAAAAGGTGAAAACGGGACCCTATTACTAAGCCTACGTTGTCCGTCCGTCCGTCCGTCCGTCTGTCCTACCTATTTAGGGCTGTAACTTTTGAACCGTAATAGCTAGATAGTTGAAATTTTCTCAGATTATGCGTTATTGGATTTATTAACCAATAATAAAAATGGCAGAAAGTTAAAAATTTAGGTTTTCAACAAGAAACTAGTTTTTATCAACGTTTTTTCTTCACGCTCTATAGTAAAAACGGTAATACATACAAGCGTCAAACTTAGTGCGATTATAGAGCAAACTCTACAGAATAACAACAAATACTAAAAATCGGCCAAGTGTGAGTCAGTCTCGCGCTAAAGGTCCCGGACAAAAAAAGTTTTTTTTCTAAGTTAATCATGTTGTGTTCCATGGTGGTGTGGTACGGAACCCTCGGTGCGCGAGTAGCCCGACACGCACGACTCGCACTTGACCGGTTTTTTAAGTTATAAGGTTGGATGAAAGTTGGTTTTTGATGCATATTGAGATGTTTTTCTGTTCGATTTTGACATCGGTGAAGATTTGGGTTATGACGATTCGGTGATATGGTGGTTCTAATAAATAGACGATATAATAATTATAGCTACTAGCTTTGCGTTTGTGAATGTCGCGTGTAAGAAAGGAATAAGTGCTGAAATGATGGCTAAGAGAGATGAATGGAAGAGGATGACATATTGCGCCGACCACAAATTATTTGTAATTGGCAATAGAATGATGATGGTACTAGCTTCGCGTTTGAGTGCGTATGGATGCACCATAGTTTCTGCCCAGATATGAGAAGTGACGTTATAGAGATAGGTACATATAGGTACACAAACTGAACAACATTTAAAACGGGACCATCTCAGAAATTATGGTTCTTTTGACATCAATGTCTTCGCGACCCAAATGTATCGAACAACAGTTTTTTCGAAATTTTAATGTTGGTCACAGAGTAAAAGTAGTTTAGATTGAGGTCAAATCAAAGATCACGCTTCAAATCAAATCAACTGAACTGCAGCAAAACTCTGGCTGGACCCTTTTACGTTTTAAAACTGTTTTAATCTCGAAGATTTTATACCTTTCCCAACAGCATCTCCTCCACAATCCGCAACAGAAAAACGCCTTGCCATAGTGGAGGGAGCAGCATGGGTGATGGTGCGAGTTGGTGCTGGTGAGGCAGAAGCTAAGCTGATGCTCGGAGCCAGGGTCGAGGGCTGCAACGCTGCGGCATATACTAGCAGAATTCCGCTGACTCATCCGCTGGCTTTGCTGCATTATACAGCTGCTCAGGGGGTATGTTTATCAATTACAACTGTATGAAAGGAAGAACATCTGGCCTAGGTATCTCCCTTGAGTGACACTAAAAAGGGATAGAGTCGGACGGGGAAATTTTCAGGGTTTCATCTTTGATATTGAAGAATAGTGAGTTGACATTAAAAACTTAAGAGGTTTATGAGATGTAGGTGCAACAAAGCGACAAAATAAAATCGTCATGCACGCTCGCTTTCGCATAAGCAAATTATCAAAGACACATTTAGATTTTTATTCGGGGGTGGCATGCTAAAGGGGCTGGTATGAGCTGGCGCAAGTATATGTATACGAAATGTATAGTATATGTATATACCTATAAGAAACTGCATCCAGTGCCCGATTCCCAAAGATATCTTGTCTCACAAACAAATACTTCATCTTAGAGAATCGAGTTTGAAACTCAACTATACCGTTCAATAAATGTGTGTTCAGGGTTACTACGCCGTCGCAGTAGGTCCACCATCCTCCATAGTGTGTGCTGAACGAGCGTCCACCTGGCAGTTCTGGCATCCGGCGCTGGAAGCAACCCTGGACGCCCATAGCTCTGAGTGGTCCACCGTGGCTAGGATCGGAGGCGCTCTGAATGCTCTGATTGACAGGATGAGGGAAGGAGCTTATCAGGTAAGAGTTCTGGCCTAATATTCAATGGCCAAAGGCCTCCAGAATAAAATTGACACTAATCCCGTGGTTGTCAAAGAAGACGACGGATAAGGTTTCTAATGTTTCTATTGCAGCATTTTGTGGGTAGCCACATTTTTCGTCACTAGACGCGTCATACGATTCTGCAGATCAAAGTTTAAAAGTGAAGGTTGCGTAACAATTGCACCACTAAAAGATGGTAGTTGTAGCAACGTTTCTGATCACCTCAATATTCCCTTGATACCCCTCCCCCTTCCCTTATTTTATTACCTTGATATTAGAGTCGGCATATTTATTCCTTCTCTGATCCTAGCGGTTTTTCATTCTACAACGAGAAATCATCAACATCATGGTCTAAAAAAACAAGGTCTTCTATTCCCAGAGTGACACAAGCCTACGTAACAAAAAAATGGCCGCTAAACATGGTAAAAGGGTATGATGACGTAGGCTTGTGTCAGTCACGTGGTCGGAAGAGAATACCAGGCGCAGTATATTATTGTACCATGATCAACATCATTATAATCTTATTATTCCTTAGGGAACTCTTCGAGTGCTAAGTCGGTATGCAGCAAGTTGTGCTCTTCGACGACGTCTAGATAGATGTGTCGCATACTTACAGCCAGCAGCGAGATGCTGTGTGTCTTCGCATGCTTCTCACCACCTTCTGCTAGTCTTGGACTCGTAAGTACTATGGCATGTGTTCCAGTTATGTTAACGTAGGCTCTTGCTTAGTTTGCATTTTAGTCAGTCCATTATAAAATTTGTTACCTCTTCACGTCTAACCTATCTTTAACCACTTTTATTTTTAAAGGCTTAAAAATAACCTTGCCCTGCTTGTTTTGCCCTTTTACGATTATCCAATGGGGGAGCGGACTGCATAAAATATATTTACAAACGGTCAACGATATGACGTCATACCGATAAATTCTGGGTACCGAAAAATTTCAATACCAAAATAAATTACGGCACCGGAAAATAAAGGTTCCTCAAAATACTGGTACTTAATCTTTATGAATAAAGGTTTTCTTTGATAAATTGCCGCGCCGTGCTTCTACCATGCTTCAGTGCTTCTATTCGTTTCTTTCGCTACGTGGCAGCAACAACGGCCAACCGCGTTTTTCAATACGTACGTATTCCTTTAAAAGATAACGGTACGGTACCTTTATAGCATTACGGTACCGTTACGTTTTTACGGTAGTGGAAAAGAGTAAGATAACGGTACCGTTATGCCTTACCTTTATAGCATTACGGTACTGTTACGTTTTTACGGTACTGGTACCGTGTACCGTAACCACTTTCAGTCCCTGAGTAAAATTTTTCATACATCGCGCGCGTTTTGACGTTCGATTAAAAGTTGCTAATTTGACTAATTGTCCCGGACTGTCCGATCCCCTATTATCCATCCATGCTCTTACAAAACTTTTGATGACCCACTCAACCCATTCATTGGCAGTTTGCTATACCTCTGTGAGCGCGGAGGTCCAGCCGGCTACGTGTATAGAACGGAGCGCGGGTCAGTGGTGCGGCGCGGCGCTAGAGACGCGGAGTGGGACAGCGACGCGGCTTGCGTGCGGACCTGCTTGTTACACCTGCACCAGGTCGCCGGTAAGAGTCTGAACCAACCAGAAATACTGTTGAAGAGTGAATCACGTGCTGTTTCCCAATCAGCCACGCCTAGAATATGTAGAACTATATACTATTACCTATTCTATGCCTAGAACACCAAGTTGTTGTCGATGGATCTCCCATTGAAAACCCAGGGTAGGGTGTGGCTAATCTGTAAAAGCTTGAATGGTTTCAAATACATTGAAGACTGGTGCGGGTATCAACATAAATTAGGACTAAATAAGTAGCTTACATGCCAGTTATGAGGTGATGTCTCGACTTCCATCGTAGTGTAGCTTGCGCTCTATGTCTTGCTCCCTCCAGGGCCTAATAGAGACTTCCCCTCGAGGAATAGAGGTGGCCAAGTATGGGAAAGACAAAGTGTAATCACCGTCACATAAAAAAATAGACCTGGAGTGCGATTTTTGAAAGTCATACGTTGAACTCAGCATGATAAAATTACAATGGAGACATGCATCTTTCTACTGCTGATTTGACATTAAAAAACTGCACTCCTGGAGTACCGTATGATTTTTGAAAATCAAATCAGCAGTAGAAAGATGCATATCTCCAATAATCTCCATAGTAATTTTCACATTTTCAACTGCTGAGTTTAACGTGTGAGTTTCAAAAATCGCACTCCAGTTGCTAGTGCGGGTATCTCTCAGCAAGATAATGTCGCACATCGGAAACTGCAGCGTGCCCGATCACCGGTAAGAAGAATGATTTGCTTGAGGCAAAATATTTAGGATTTCAAGGATAGAAAGATGTTTCGCTATTCCCACATAATCTTGGCAGGTAGCCTTCCCTATTTCAAAACGGCATGTGGCATATACAAGTTTAATTCAAAATCCAACAGGTGAAGACATACCACCAACGCCATCAGAATCCCTCGAGATGGCACTCTTCAGTAGATGGGAGAACCTGAACAGAGAGTGCAAGGCTTCGACGGGCTCTGTACCGAACTACAGCAGGAGACAGCTCCGGTACATCTGGAGGGTGGCCAGTGAGCTGATGAAGTGCAAGAACTTGGTTGTTATTGTGAGTACTGTTGGCTATAATATCTAAACTATTATAAAACTGTAACAGGAATGTGTCTGTACATTGAAGATATTTACAAAAAAAAAATTATGACATGGTTTTTACCTGTCCCTGATTCCAAATCACCAATTTTTGGATTTTTTGTCTGTCTTGTTTGTTTGTTTGTTTGTTTGTATGTTTGTTTGTTTGTTTGTTTGGGTGTTTGTTTGTTCGAGTATCACGCAAAAACTACTGAACCGATTTTGATGAAACTTTTTTTGTTTAATAGCTTATCATCTGACTTAAAATCTGGTCTAAATTTATATAATTGTCCCTTTTGTTTTATAGCGTTCAACACAACATTTTATATTTTTCTTTCTCAAAAGAGATTAGAAAACCCTATTACCACCAACCCTATTCTCTCACCAGGAAAACCATAATAACTTCCGCGCTAACCTCATCCATGCCACATCACAGCACCACGAAGCTATCGAGGACCTCATCCACATACTCGCCATCATGCTGGACCAGGCAAGAGACCTGTATCTGAACAACTTTCACACTAGAGGCTTGGAGTTTGATAGAGAGCTGTCTGCTTACAGGTTAGAGCATATATAACTCTTCCATAAACTTAGTTACTTGTAAACTATACTCCTTTCCAAATAGCAGCGAAATTTTAAGGCTATTTTGCATTATGGAAACAGAGATTTGAAACACTTACTCTCACTTATTCTTAAAACAGCTTTTGTATCGTCCAAGATATGTAGGATAGTATATCTTTCTAATAAAAATATTACATTTGGTAATCAGAATTGGCCAGAAAGCTAAATAGGAATCTGAAAATCTTGTCGCCGTTATTTGGAATGAAGTATAGAAAATTCGATTCCAAGCAAGAATATAGGACCAGAAAGTCATTGAGGACCTAATCTATATCCTCGCCAACATAATCCCTATCGTGGGGGTTAGGAACCCTGCAACAACCACCAACTATACCCTCGAGCGTGCAGTTCAATCTTAGGACTAAGGGTAGAAATGAGGTGAAATGCTTCCTCTGAAAAGGGAAGATCGTACTTGGAATGAAGGTCAAATCGTATGCAAATTTTAATAGCGCGATTCATGTTAAATGTTTTGTTTCTCTTGCGCGTCTCTGATGCTATGTTGCGTTCTCTTGCGCACCTGTGGCAACACCCACAAGAGTTTTAGAACGGAACGACGCATTAAATAATAATATATGACAATTCGGCCACAAAAATTCAGCAAAGAAATTCTTTCGAGGGTCTCTTCGAGGCTCTCCCTGCAACTTTTTATGCATGAAAAATGTTATAGGTCAAAGAAATGGAACAAATTGAAAGACTACTACGACGCGTCGTCAGCTTGCCTCATCGACGCTGTCAGAAGAGACCCTGACCTTCGCAACGAGAACTTGAGCGACCATCTGCATGTCATGAAACTCATACTCAACTGGCTTTACAAAGGTATTCCATCAGCTCATATCAATCCGCTGTTGAGTTGTTTATTGCGTCATTTATCATGTTTCTGTGCTAATCTGATCCATTCCAGTTTCATTCTTCAGTTTTTAGGCGAAATTGCTTGACCATAGTTTACTGATATCTGTCCCCATATTAAACTGTAGTCTTTGTCTGTCCCTTTCTTGGCTATCAGTCTGATTGTCACTGATTGACAATGTCCAAGATATTTTTACTGCCTTGGTTTACAAACGTCTTCCTTTTTACCACAGACTTATTAGAAAGAACTACCCTTTTTACTACTACTAATGCGAGGGCACAGATAACGTTTTTTTTTTGAGTTTTAAATAACTTAGCCTGCATCTCCACCATACCGTCGGCGCATTTCCTTCCAATAATCAATCGTTAATAGTCGTCATACTACCATGTTTACTTTGTTCATTTTCTCCTCATCCATCCTCACAAAATAATCTATTACATCTCGGCTTTTCAATCACAACAGAACTCTTAAAATTCATTAACGTATTCCTTGTCCCAAAAACCTAACAATTAATATATTTACCATTTCATAGGCTTAAAAGAAGACAAGAAATACCTCGGACCAGTCTTAAAGCCGTATTTAGAAGAACTGTTTACCAGATCTCTCGAGAACTCCTGGTTCCTGGAAGACTTTGACGGGAAGAAATGTGAGGAAGAGTTTGAGGGTCTGAAAGAGTACTGCGGCGGAGTCCACGATGGTACTATAGAGCCTTGTATGGGGCTTCTCGATGTTGCTAAGAAGTTGGCGTGGGCGAAGGCTGTGGTGGACTTTGTGGACAGATTTCGTCACATTGGTAAGTGATTTTTGAGTACTTCCCACACAGCACAGAATATCTACTAGATATCTATTAGATATTTTTAGACACTTAGATATTTTGTAGATATCTATTAGACATCTTGTAGACATTTGTGCTGTTGGGGTTATGCTTTTACACAATTCCACGGTACTTAAAAGAAAACATAAAGTAATCAAGTAAGTAAGTTTATGAAGTAATCTAATCTCCAAGGTTACCAATAAAGTAGCAAAATCTAAACGTTCTTAGTAAAAAGCTTTCAGTGGAATTTAGGTCTAGACGAGATTAATTTCAGATAGGTCTTTGTGAAATTCCACTCGGCGACTTCGCAGGGATACTTTGTTAAAGTAATTGAATATTTTAGAGTCCTCGGTATAAACAATATATATTGTATTGTACAATGTCGTTCCAGTATAAGAAAGAGTATGGGACTAAATACAGTATGGACACACCTTGCCCCCCATACATTTGTACCTCAATCTTTGTTGGTAGCGTAGACGAAGAATTTTTCGCTTACGCTGGTAGACGGAATGTCAGTGAAACGGGGTATGAGATAGCAATAGTCATAAAATCCTATACAATTTATATGACAACCTTGGAGTCAGCTGGAGTCAGTACAAAAAAGTGGTTACGCCGATAAGGACAGCTATAAGGTAGCGATCTCCTTTTTTAGGGTTCCGTACCCAAAGGGTAAAAACGGGACCCTATTACTAAGCCTACGTTGTCCGTCCGTCCGTCCGTCCATCCGTCCGTCTGTCCGTCCGTCTGTCCGTCCGTCCGTCTGTCCCACCTATTTAGGGCTGTAACTTTTGAACCGTAATAGCTAGATAGTTGAAATTTTCTCAGATTATGCGTTATGGCGGCGGATTTGTTAATAAATAATAAAAATGACAAAAAGTTAAAAATTCAGGGGGGTTCTCAACAAGAAACTAGTTTTTATCAACGTTTTTTCTTCACGCTCTATCGTAAAAACGGTAATACATACAAGCGTCGAACTTAGTGTGATTATAGAGCATACTCTACAGAATAACAACAAATACTAAAAACCGGCCAAGTGTGACTCGGTCTCGCGCTAAAGGTCCCGGACATAAAAGTTTTTTTTCTTTGTTAATAATGTTGTGTTTTGTAGTGGTGTGGTACGGAACCCTCGGTGCGCGGGTAGCCCGACTCGCACTTGACCGCTTTTATTAAGTAGAGCGCTAATTTGCTATGTGCATCTCTTATTGAGTGAATATGACAAGACACGTGCTTCCTGCTAGTACATTCTCTTTCTACGGTTGGTGGGAAGTAGGCCATGAATGTTGTGTTCCTGTGTCACTCGCACTCACTCAGTATCGAACATGCTTACTCAGTTTTTCCCATTTGTATGAAGTGGCACCAAGTGCTAAAGGTGATGTCGTAGTGGTCTAGTGGCGAGTAGCATCACCTTCTGTGTTCGGCTCGATCCCGGCGTCCAGGTCATCTTGTAGGTACTAAAGGTTTCAGGAAGTTACGATGTGTAATACCACTGGCTGACGGAAAACATCGTGACGGTGCTTTAATTTCGAGCCGTTTCGGAGTACATATACATACATAAACTCACGACCATAATCCATACTTAGGTGCTCTGAGGCTAAGCTACAACTATCAACTACATTTTAAAGCATGCAGTTATTAGGAATTCTAACTTTTAGCACATTGAAGGATTCAGACTGGATTCCAGCCTAGACAGACGTGTAGAGGGCCAGTCTTTCGCCCACAGAAACACTGCATAAGAAACCTTATCCCTTAGTCGCCTTATACATCCACGGGAAGAAATAGAGTGGTCTATACATCCACGGGAAGAAATAGAGTGGTCTATTCTATGGAACCACACGTCCTAACCGCCGAAGTGTTTAATAACATTTACTCACAAAGGCTCATTTTACAGCAGTTTTGCATTGCAACCGAATAAGTAAACATCTGTGATGTGACCACAATACGTTGAGCTCTTGAATAGCTTGTTATCAGCATATTTAGTGGATGGAAGTGAAGTTTAGAGATCAGCTTGGACTGGTTTAAAGTTAATGCTGGTCGTATCTGGGATGACAATGGATGTAGAGAAACTAGAAGAGCCCTCGATAACTTCCGATACCGCAACTTCACGATACTCACCAAGCAATTTACTAAGAAAGTGTGGGGACATCGCCACAAAGAACGGAACAGCGTCGTGACGTACATTGTTATTTTCAGTAGGTAGTAACAATTTGTAAAATAACGTTTTATTAGTCTCTGCAAGACGATGAATCTACAAGCCCCATTCTGTGTAGATGTTTGTTTAACTTGCAGTGTCCTGTTAAGGCTCGTACTAAGAGCCTTAAGACGCTGCGGTTTGAATTGATAGCATCCGAGGTATGTCTGTTTGAGAAGCCGGTCACAATTTCTTTTGCATGGTGTACCCGACCAGAGCTTACGGTAAAGGAGAGCGTGTCATTTTTCCCACCACAAATTCCCACCACTGTAACTCTTGTAAACCTGGATCAGCAGCAGTGACCACTTACAACATGATGAGATCCAGTGAGCTTCGTCGATTATATAGCGCTTTACAATCAATGCCACTTCCAAACAAGCCCATTTAATTCCTTTGATCGGAAACTACAATATGGAGCCGTGGCAAGCCGTGGCGACTTGTAAATCCCTTGCTTAACCCTCTATAACGGATAGACTAAAACCTTTACTTACTGTTTTTGTTATCGATCGAGGGCGAATTTTCTTAACATAGGAAATCCATTGAAAAGTTGGAAACATCAATGTCTCAGTCTACTTAAGCACGTTATCTATACATATTATATTTTAGATGCATATCGGTTAGACATTTATTACCTTTGGCACTACCAGTAGTGCCATGGGAAATTTTACTTTCCCATGACACTACGTCTTTGATTGGCTCATTGGACTTATCTAAACTATTATAAAACTGTAACAAGAGTGTGTCTGTACATTGAATATATTAATAAAAAAAAAGTTACGATATGGTTTTTAGGTGACTCTGATTCCATATCACTAATTTTTAGATTTTTTGTCTGTCTGTTTGTTTGTTTGTTTGTTTGTTTGTTTGTTTGGGTGTTTGTTTGTTCGAGTATCACGCAAAAACTACTGAACCGATTTTGATGAAACTTTTTTTGTTTGATAGCTTATCATCTGACTTAAAATCTGGTATATAATTTATGCGGACGAAGTCGCGGGTAAAAGCTCGTTAGATATATAAAACTGTAACAGAAGTGTGTCTGTACATTGAAGATATTTACAAAAAAAGGCTTCCCTGATTCCAAATCACAAATTTATTGACTTTTTGTCTGTCTGTTTGTTTGTGTGTTTGTTTGTTCGAGCATCACGCAAACATTACTGAACCGATTTTGATGAAACTTTTTTTGTTTGATAGCTTATGATCTGACTTAAAATCTGGTATATAATTTATGCGGACGAAGTCGCGGGTAAAAGCTCGTAGGTAATAAAACTGTAAACTGGGCGAGTTTATGTATGTACATTGAAAATATTGAAGGATTTTACTAAGTTTATCAGTTTGTGCATGCATCGGCATTACCTGAAACTGCTGCACTAATCAGGATAGGGTTTTAGACAAGCATAGTTCGGAGCATTTCGATTTCAATTTATCGCAATCGGCGACTCATTGAAAAATTCTCTCATGTCGGGTGTTCACCTTACAAAATATGGAGAGTAGTACTTCTCTACTCATTATTACAAGAATTATAAAGCAGCTCTCAGTTTTCAGTCAATATATTCCACTCATAGACATTTGTCTATGATTCTACTACACAATAACTCAAAGTTTTATGTCGGAACATAAAAGTTGGAACGTTTCAAGAGAACGAGAACAAAATGTTTGCGAGCCTGTACTGGCAGACAATGTAGGCAGCTACCTACAGCTAGGCACACTCAAACAAATAGAATTTTTAATAAACCCACTGTTTTGGAGCTCACGTTTCCAGTTTACTTGTTTGAGTGACGGTGTCTGTGGCATTCTTTGTGCTGTTTTGTGAATTTTTTACCTCTAAAGTATGATATTCCTTGCCTTGTGGCTTCTTCTTGTAGGTTCTTTCTTGTGGTTGGCTATCATTAGGGCTCTGACGACCCGGTTGGTGTAATGTTACCACGCCGGACTGCCAAGCCAGGGTCCTGGGTTCGAATCCCGGTTCGGCCATGGATGTTATATGTGTGTGCCGTTGTTGTATACAGGGTGTAACAAAACACTCTAGTAATACTTAAGGGGGTGCTTCAGATCATCAAACTGAACAACTTTCACTATAGAGCCAACATCGAGAAAAATTTAAAAAAAATCTGCTGTCCCATACAAAACTGCAGTGCTGACTCGACTAAAATGTATGGGGCGAAGATTTTTTTTATTTTTTCTCGATGTTGGCTCCATAGAGAAAGTTGTTCAGTTCGATGGTCTGAAGCACCCCCTTAAGTATTACTAGGGTGTTTTGTTACACCCTGTATGGTTCCCATAACAAAAAGCTTAAGGCTTAATTTGGGATCATTACAATGTATGTGCCTGTGAGCGTTATTTATTCATTTATTCGGACCTTGGTGACTCCAGGAGCCCGATTGCGCTAAGTTATAACATGGGATTTCTATTCTTATCCAATTAGTCAAATACAGTTCTAATCAATTCAATTTATATTCAACTGTGTTGAATTGCGCATCGCGCTAAACTCTGTGTAACTGACAGCCCTTAACATAAGAATAAGAATAAATTTATTAAATTCACACAAAAATACCATTGTACATTATGAATTAGGTACTACATGTTTATAGAATAAGATTTGCTAGGCTATGCGTACATGGATCATAATATTGTTAGATACAGCTGACATCATCAAAAGGCAGGTACTACCTGCCTGTGCTATTGACATCAGCTATAACCCTGAGAAATGTTACAGAAATTTGGTCACAGATACAGGGAGCTGATGGCTGTCAAGAGCAGTACCGCGATTAGCGCAATACCCAATGTATCAAAAGTTATGATTCGTACGTAGTCCAATAACGGTTCAATCACATAATTTTTACCGCGATTGCAGCCCAGCCTTCAACAGTGAGGTGGTTTTCATATCGAACCATTCACATAGGTTTAAGCCAGGCCAGTCAACCGATAACATAAACACTGCATTAGAATCCTTATTCCCTAGTTACCTACCGTCGAAGGGCTAGGCAGGAGGTTAAATTAATATCAGAAAGTTAAATCTATTCTGTGCATGCCCTCATTGTTGTTAGTGTTGGTATTGTTATCGATAAAAAATTAAACTAATTTCTTTAAAAAAAATGTTGTTTTGTTTTAAATTAAAATTGTTTTGTAGTCAAAAATTAAAATCAGACCTGTAACTGTACTTTTGAATTAGTTAACGTCACGCAGCAACTGTGGATCTCCCGCTAAACTCTTTTAGGAGTTTTGGAGAGAAATTGTTTATTCTAGATTATATTTTTTTTTGTAAAAGTTAAATAAATTAAAAAAAAAAAAATAACCTCTTCCGATATCCACGAAATTAAATATAGGATGGTCCATTTAAAGCCGGAACCACTCGGCTTTTGTTTGAAAAACAAAGGATATTCATACAAGTATAATATAGTATATACAGGGTGTAACTAGGGTGTAATACTTAAGGGGGTGCTTCAGACCATCAAACTGAACAACTTTCACTACGGAGCCAACATCGAAATCGCGAAAAAAAAATCCGCTCTTTCATACAAAACTGCAGTACCGCCTCGACTCAAATATATGGGACGGCAGATTTTTTTTATTTTTTCTCGACGTTGTCTCCATAGTGAAAGTTGTTCAGATTGATGGTCTGAAGCACCCCCTTAAGTATTACTAGGGTGTTTTGTTACACCCTGTAAACTCATGCTATTATTTCACGAAGGTAGGCAGAGTCTACTATTCTGACACACTCAACCACTATTATACATCTCTTCATGTGAGGGTTGTCCTTTTTGGATACCTTTTATTTGGTCGCTGGTAGAGTTCTCCTCGGTCGCCCTATCTCGACAGTTCCGCTCACATTGGATCAATAAATCTCTCTAGTAAGTCTACTCATTCATGACCGTACCATCTAAAGCAGGCACTATATTCTCGCCGAGAACAGCCGTGAAAGGCCGAGAATGAGCAGATTGCTCGGTGGCGAAATTGGATAACGCACTTCCCCGGTTTGGAAGAGTGCGGTTTCGAATCCCGCCCGAGACTGAATTTTCCAATCTTTAATTTGATTCTAAATAGCACAACATGGCTATGTAACATGTTTAAAAATCAATAATGTTTGAAATTGGAACAGGGTGCTTCATCTATACCGTATGAATTCCAGTTGTAATGCTGGACTTGCGGGTTGGTAAGTTTGAAATAACTTCCAGTAGATGTCGCTCACGTCCCCTTAAGACGCAACAGATTGAAAATTTCGGTGTCTGAGCAGATTGCTCGCCGGCGAAATTGGATAACGCACTTCCCCGGTTTGGAAGAGTGCGGGTTCGAATCCCGACCGAGACTGAATTTTTCAATCTTTAATTTGATTCCCGTACTAATACTAAATCTTTATCAAAAATAAAAGCTTGTCAAAGTTTTGTATGAAAAAACTATTTTTTTTGCGAATTTCCTATAGGTTTCTTGGAGAAAGTTGTTCAGTATCATGGGTACAATCAACCCTTAAAGTAATGCAACTGTTTAACCTAACACCCTCTATAGTAATTTTCCTTGAAAGACCTTGCCGAGAATTCTCGCCGAGAAGTTTACGCGAGAGTGTAGTGCCTGCTTAAGCATAGAGTGCCAATATATCATAAACAACGTCTAAACAAAGAGGACCCAAGTTAATACAATTTCGCCAAGTCTCGGACGCATAATGTATTTTTTATTACATTTCTCCTTCAGTATGATTTCTTGGAATAACAATAAAAGAGTGATTAAAGTACTTCGGCCCTCCGCCGAAATAAATCGTTTGGCAATTAGTCTCCCTTGTTGCTGAGTTTGTTGTAATGGTTCGATGCAAGGGTCAAATCGGTTTATGAAGCTATTACTGGAAGATATTGAGTACGGATTGATGATTAAAGAAGTAATTGGTAAAGGCGCAAAATAAATACAATAGTGTTGATTATTATTTGTATTTATATTTTGCAACATTGTATTTTAATCGGGTTGTACACCAATACGCTAGATCGATTGTGGAATGGCACCAAGTAGCTTATCTATGAATGGCACGCACTGAGCAAGTAATCACTAGGCACGAACAGAAAAATCTTCGTGTTCATAAAATGTGAAGAATCAGAATGTAATTTAATATTTTGATCATAAAGTTATTATACCTATTTTGATGTTGCCGTTTCTGTTTTTAACTGACTTCAAAAAAGGAGGAGGTTTCTCAATTCGACCGTATATATATTTTTTTCAGCATAGAGTTAGAAAAAGTAGGCAGGTGATTTTTTGTTTAAATAAAGCAGAGTAGTTTTTATTACAGATCAAAATAACTAGATGAATCGCAATAAAAATGAAATAGGTGTCTTAAAATTATGTCTTCTATGCGTAAAAAGTATAAAATGAAAAAAAAAAAACCTTGACATACCCACCGAATTCACATTCCTATATGAGATCTCGGATCTCACTAGATCAGATCGCAGTCCAGCGCCTCAGGATTGGACATTCGCACTCTATTACCCTCATGATGCTGTTAGAACTTCCACTCACTCTGTTCATTCGATAGACTTTTTTTCTTACCAACCAAACCAACCACGAAATCCCCATTCTAATGAAGTTATTTCTCCTTTAGATTTCCGTCTAGTATTCCCAACTGGAGACGGCATGGCGATTTCATATCCAATCAAGCTGCCCTCGCGTCGAGAGCACAGCTCTGCTCGAATCTTAACCTTAAGCCGACGGGATAAGGCTGAAGCCAAGCTGAGGCTGGCTAGAAGATGCGTGCTGGGGGCTTTTACAGCTGCCCTGGTCGGGGACAGATGGTAAGCTTAATTTTGACTTAAGTAAAAGTAACTTTAAATTATTAGTGTCCAGCTTAGAACAGCTTAGCTGTAAGAGGCAACTAATTTCTGATGTCTGTGTCGCAGCCAAATTGCAGAATTCTCAACATTACTTAACGGCTAGCCGTTAAGAATAAAACAGGGCCGTTTTATGTTACGGCGCCGGATCAACGTTTAGCTGATGGTCATTGCGATAAGTTCTACAATACGGGGTCCACGTTTAGCTGCATCATAATCAAATTGCATTGCAAGGTGACTATGTTAAAGAAATAATAACAATGGATAGATAATAAAATTAAGTTACTGTTTTCCTGTACCCGTATTTGACACGTTTTCTTTATTAGAACCATTAATATTGACACTTTTCCGATACAATTCGACGCTATAATATTGTTGTTATGGTAGGCAGCGCCGCTGGTGCTAAAATTGTAACTAAAAATTTACAAAGCGGCGATTCATGTCCCGCTAAATTACATTCTAGCGTGTTTTAGGCGTATCGATGAACGCGAAGCGCTGATATATTGCGGCGGAAGTTCGATCAGCCGTGATTCGCCGTATTGCAAAACGGCTAGCCATTACATAATTCGGCGAATTCTTCAATTTGTCCGCGACATAATAATATACATACACCGTGTGGCTACCGGTTAGGGTCACTGCATCCGAGTGTATCTGCTTGCGTGTGTGCATGCATTGTATGCATGTTTGTGTCCATATATGTGTGGTTTTTCTTACTACAGGGTGAAATTGATATCATTAGCATCCTTTTAAACTAAGAGTCAGACTGAACAACTTTTACTATGGGAGCAAACAACAACAACAACAACAAATATACTTTATTTTACACCAAGACATAAGAGTAAAATACAGAGAAAAAAAATACAAAAAGGCACAAAATAAGGCGGTCTTATCGCTAAGAAGCGATTTCTTCCAGACAACCTTAGGGTAGAGGAAACGGTGTACGAAGAAAGGTAGGCGGTGTTTTCAGATAAATGACCAGAAATATCAGTAAATAAAAAAAACAAGAATAAACCTATTATAAATACATCTAAATGCAATACATAGATAAGTATATATAATATATATTCCTATAATATATATATATATATATATATATATATATATACATACACACATCATATATAAATACGCGTACTACTCAACTAAACACGATAGGAAAACATGAACTATTGACATAGGAAAAGATTTAAGTACCTACTTACATTCGGAGAAAAAATCGGAGAGGGTCAGTGATCAAGGAAATGCGACTTAACTTTCGACTTAAAAACATTCAAGGAAGGTGCACGTCGGATTGCCTCTGGCAACAAGTTCCAAAGCCGAACGGCATGAACGGAGAAGGAATGGGTGTAGAAGTTAGTGGAGTGGATGGGCATATGGAGGGAGAGGTTTTCAGAGGAACGCAGATGACGGCCAGTGGTGGAGGAAGAGAAAACAAAGCGTTCCTTGAGGTAATTAGGAGTAATGGGATTGAAGAGGATGGAGTAGAGAAGGTTAAGGATATGAGCTTCCCTACGACGTTTGACTGCAAACCCATCGGAGCAAATAAAAAATCTGCTGTTCCATACTAAACTGCAATGTCGACGCGCGAGTTCGCGATTCAAATGTATGCAACAGCAGATTTTTTTTTTGCTCCGATCGGTTTGCTGCCATAGTAAAAGTTGTTCAGTATGATAGGTAGACTCTTAGTTTAAAAGGATGCTAATGATATCAATTATAGTACATTACTGCAGCGGCCAGCAACACAGGCATTGGTGGACGAACGTGTAAATGTGGGCCGAGGCGAAGCCGAGGCACACATACGTAAGTCCATCAATGCCTAGTTGTGGCCAAGGCTTGTATAGTACTTTTCTCAAATAATGCGCGGAAATTAAAACAGTAAATTTTCTCAAATAATTCGCGGAAATTAAAACTCTTTTCAAAATCAATGACGAACAACGAACAACAATTTGTTTTTTTTTCAATAAACAGCTTTCTATTTGCAAGCAAGTTCGAAATTTAAATAAAACCTTTGATAAGTTACCTCCTTGGTCGCCATGTTTCGGAGAAAAAGATCGTTCCATTTTTAAATTACACGACAGATATGAGTTTACTATGTAATTTATTAGGTCGCTAAACACGACAGATATGGATTTTCATACAACATTGCCGGCCGCTGTGCGCATGTATTTGGCCAGTACTGCAATTTCGATTTATCTCGAAGAAGGTTGTCAAAATAATGCTCACATTTCCAAGCATGTTTGAGAAAATAATAATATCCTCTAACTATTATGCAATAGTTAGCCCTAAATAACTATCGTCAAGTAAGCGAACGTCCCTTATCTCGTTTCCACAATGAGGCTATCTCGTCAGTGCATGCCGGAGCGATGATTTGCTTCACTTAGATAATAACGTCTATTAGACGTCTATTAGATACGATTAGATAGATCTTCGTACAAAAGGGTGTGCATAGATAAATTGCCTAGTTTCTAGGCTACAGAATACCTAGATTTTTGTTTTCCGTGCGTATTGTAAGATGGGATGAATAAAGTATTCTTTGCTTTGTTGGGTGAAAGGCACCGCTTGGCATGTCTCGTCGCAAATGTACATTTCGAACAGTGTTAATACATGTCTTCTTCTTCTTATCGTGTGGTTAGAGCCCTGGTGTTTGGTGGTGCGCTTTTCAGACCGCCTTACGGCCTCTGACGTGGTTTTTATGTAACGATAGTAGCCGGGACCAACGGCTTAGCGTGCCATCCGAAGCACGGAATCATTTTTCTTTTCGGACAATCAGGTGATTCAGCCTGCAATGTCCTAACCAACTGGGGAAAAACGCACAAAGTGACATATCACAAGGTGTCCCCCGTGGGAATCGAACCCACGACCTCCGTATCGAGAGCCAACGCTCTTAACCACTAGACCACGGAGGCAGTTGTGACAGTGTGACAGTTAATACATGTCATTGTATGTATTGCTCCTGACCGATTTCGGTGACTGCTTCAACTCCGCAGAGCCGAATTTCGAAGAGTTTAGTCTACTAGGTATATAGCGGAGTTCTCGATACAATCTTGTTATCTACCTATAAATATAGAAATCACAAAAAATATTCTGCTATTCCATACATTTGGATTAACTAGTCGTTGTCGACACGTCAGGTGGCAACGGGCTCACTCCCCGTCACACTGGACATAGTTTCAGTTCTTTATTGCCTTAAAATGCATGTATACATACCACCGGCTCTTCATTCTCGCCGAGAACGGGCGAGAAAGGCCGAGAACGAGAGCGTGGATGCCCTTCATTGTTCTCGTGGCGGCGTAAGCCATAGTAATTTTCCTTGAAAGTTCTCGCCGAGGGTTCTCGGCGAGAATTCTCGGCGAGAGTGTAGTGCGGGCTTAAGATGGAATGTTACGACGGAATCAATGCGATTGCAAGAGTTGCAAGATTTTCGGTACTACTAGTGAAACGTGGATGTTCTGAAGTTTCAGAATATCTCAGACTACCTTTTCGAGGTTTTTAGTCGTGAGCATATGCTAGTCATTGACGTTTTCTATGCTAAACTAATTTTTTTTGCGATTTTGATCTTGGTTCCAAGAAAGATGTCCAGTTTGATGGTGTGAAGCACCCTTTTTAATATGTAATGCATTTCAATTATACCTTGTATATTTTTTCGAAAAATATGGCAGTCAGTTGTACAGATTGATGATTGACATCACAGCCAGCCTTATAGTACCGACCTACCCTGAAAATAACCCGAAAATACACTACCTCGATTCTAACAAAATACCACGAAGAATCAATACGCCCATCATTTCATCTGTAAACCAAATCTGGTGAGAAAAGCTAGACCGTCTGACCGCACGTCAGTCAAAGTACATACCTTATTCGTAGGTTCATACCCACTTAAATATTGATCAAGGCCCGTTCAGATTTGTGAGTGAATAATTTACGTTGGTCCTTCCGGCCGGATAAAAAGCCAAAAGGCCAAGGAGCCGGGTGATTAATGGACGTTCGATTCTAACGTTTATTGTTAACGGGTCTACGTGAAACTAATTTGTGATGGGCTTTAGAATCAATGTCGGGGGCGCTGATATACAGGGTGCATTTATAGCATTTACAATAGGGTGCTTCCTGTTTCTGACCATCAAATCGAACAACATTTTACTTATATGGAGCCAACATCGAAATCGCAAAAAACATTGATTGTTTTCGCGATTTAGATGTTGGCTTCATAGTGAAAGTTGTTCAGTTTGATACTCTGAAGTACCCGGTTTAATATGTAATGCAATTAATTATACACCCTGAATACTTTTTCATTTGCATTTGTACTTATACTTTTAATGGATAAAATTTTGTAGGTAATAGGTAACACAGGGGAGCGCATTATTTTCTCTATGAGGTAACATAACATACTGTATATAGGTATTTTACATTTTCGCAAATATAAAGATTGCTTTAAGCAATTGGTTGTGATTCTTTACTGAGGATAGGCCACGACATTTCATTCTATGTACAGTATAAATACCACACGAGGCGATTTGTTTTTTTATCATCACCATCATCATCATATCAGCCGATAGACGTCCACTGCTGGACATAAGCCTCCCCCAAAATGAGGGGATTTGCCATAATCGCCACGCTTGGCAGGCGGGTTGGCGATCGTAGTTGGATTGAATGAGTGTACTCAGAGGATGCTGCTGCCCATTCTCCAGTAGGTCCCTTAGTCGCCGTTTACGACACCCACGGGAAGAAATGAGATGACGCTATTCTTAGCCGACACCACACGAACTTTGTTTTTTTATACTGAGCTTTAATTACGAATCATGATACATTGTGTTGACGAGCTCACCGCTTGTCAGTTTTGGCACTGCTATGCTGCTAGTGTATGAAAAAGAATATAATACAATCAGCGACTCCTGAATACTCTCTGGGAATAGGTACCTAATAATTTATACGTAGGTAACAGCATAACTTTAAACAACAGCCTACACACGCACCCAGAAAACATTAATAACATTAAACACCAGCCCTGGCAGCACATAATCCACAACCGTTTAATTATTTCGAACACGTCCCGGCGAAGTTTGGTAGACAACGATCAATCTCCCGCCGCCCGCCCTTACTAAACTTGCCTAACTTTTTTATTGCAACTTCTGCTTTGATGTCCTGATTTTGTTACTTGACTGTTTTGTTCGTCTTGCTCTGTTTGTTTACTAAATCTAGATGTTACTCTAATTTCATAGAGTTTTTGAACTCGTATAATTACTTCCTTTCCTTCCCTTTTTCAACAGCCCAAAACCAAAACGAATAACGCGCGAAAGTTCAGAAGAAATCCTAACCAACGTTAAATCAGGGAACTATTGGCGCAATAACACAAAACCTGACATCATCCCTTCTACCTCCATCCAAGACATCAACTCTCTAGATCTCCCAAAGATCAGAAGATCGCGAAGAAACAGACCGGCAACGTCTTACGGCTTTCCAGAAATTTCCATCACCAATGACACGAAGACCATGAGAAGGAAATATCATACGCTGAAGAGTCTGGTGTATACGGAGCCTGTGGAAAGTGTGAGGGAGATGAGGAGAAGACCGCGGTCTGCTGGGTCTACTGTCAGGAATAAGGATGCGTTGAGTAGACCCAGTCTTCTGGAGACCTTGGACTTCATTAATAGTGTCAAAGATGCTTTGTGCGGTTAGTCCTGTTTTGAAATAATTTGTTCTAGAATTAAGAATCAAGTTCAGTCAAGGTCTGAGGAAGAGAGTACAAATATGAGAAGTCTAACTAAAAGCAAGAGCATTTGTTATTGATCTCATGTGCACCATTAATCCCAATTTTCAGCTTTAGCATCCAGTAGTTGCTAGACATCTAGCTTTCCCATATTGTTGATTCAAATCTGTATGAAGAATAGTAAAATGTTTTTTAGGAGAGAAGGCTAAACAAAATGATGGAATGTGTGAAAAATGATGTGTAAAAAAGGAGTGAGCTTTGAATTGATGGCTAGTAGAGATGGTTGGAAGATGAGGACTTGTATTGCAACGACCTCAAATAGTGAAATGTATGACAAAAGAATGATAGTGTAAATTTGTTTACCAGTGGAAGAATCAGGTGCATCAGACGCGGAAGATATAGCGTGGTCACTAGAGGAGGAGTGGCTCGTGGGGCAGACGGCGCCTCTGAACCTACTCACGACGCGCTGCGGCACTCTCGCGCTGCACCTCGCGCTCGCAGACCTGCCGCCCGCGCTGCTGCGAGCCGGCAGGGTCACTGTGAGTATGAGTACACTACACTATGCCCGGCTTAGTCTGTGGCGGACATTGGTCGCGGATTTTCAGCGCTTACTGACCGTACCAACACAGACACAGTATAAGGACCTTTCATGTATCAGCAGTCACGACTGGGCAATCATCCGGGACATGCGGCGTAAGGGCGTTTACGAGAAGAAAAGGAATGAGGTCCCGGCTATGTTGGAACACCCAGTCTTTGGAAATCTTCCGTTTTTTTATCGATAGAGCATCCACAATGACCAGCCGTGTTTTCAGTTGCGATTCTATTCTTCTGTCGAGTCGATGGCATGTCATTAAGTTTCACTTGCCATCACTTGTCAACCAGCATCAGACGATTGCTTATTTCCTAGGGTGTGCCGGATGTATCTGGGGTTCAGTACGTTACTTGGGGCACCCCAAGTGCCTGCCCCTTTGTGCGTAGATTTAATTAAAATTGCCAATATTTGCAGCTCTTACAGGAGTTATGCTCATGGTTGGGAGACAGCAGTGAGGGTGCTCTGTTCGCGCTGCACCGACTCGCACGTGCAGCCAGATCCAGAAGCAGTGAGAGATCTAACAGGTTAGCAGGTCTCAGGTCTTCAGGATCAGTGTATTAACCCTAATGATTATGTCCTAACGTATCGTATTAGTTTGAATACGTTTACTATTAAGACTGAGCCCTTATCACCAGCGTCACATGAAAAGTGGACCAGCACAATCCAAGCCTTACATTAAAAAGTGTAAGCAATGAATAGACAAGACATTATGGTAATGGTAAGGGGGCGTCCATTAATTACGTGAGGCGATTTTGGCGATTTTGCACCTCTTGTATCTTCTCTTTGTATGATTTTGCTGTATATGTTTTAGTGTAAAATATCTATTAAAGTAAATTACATAAATTGCTTAAAATCCGATTGTATTTGTCAGCTCGTGGCGGCTTCCCGAAGCTGAAGGTATAGCAACAGAATCTCCACAGAAGTACAGACTGCGACCCCCTGACTACATGTCGGGGGATGAAGCGCCACAACCACCACCCTTACCGAGACGCTCCAGTAAAGATAAACAGGTAATCTTGTACCAAACACTATTACTTGAGGTACTTACCTACAGCAATCATCACAGAACTACAAACTGTAGGTCCATGATTTTCATGCAAATTAACTCATAGGTGATAAACGAGAGAGAGAGGGAAACTCAGAGGTCATAAACTAACTTTATTTCGAAGTCATGTTTGTATGTAGCGGTGAAGGAAAACATCGTGAGAAAACCTGTTTACGCTGAAGAACCTGTTTACACTTTACTGCTCTGATGCGAATGTGTAGTGCACCAATCCGCATTGGGCACGCGTGGTGGACTAACGCCCATATACCCTTCTTTGGGTGACCATTGCCCTGCAGTTTTCAATCTCTTCGCAAATTGCGGATTGCAGATTTAAGTCCCGTCTAGTTCTAAATTTTTCAATCTTTAACTTAAAGCAGCATGATAGGTGATATTTTCAAGACTTCATACGTAGCCAATGATCTGGGCGTCATCGCAGCTTAAACACATCTTAGAAACATGGCTGTAACTTTATACAAATGGGAAAAACTGCCAAGAAGAGGTTAGCATGTACTTGTACAGTACTAAAACGAGTAAAACAGGAATACACCAAACATTGCCCACTGTTTTCTACCACGCTTCTTGCCAGAGAGGGTGGGGAAAAAATTAATGGGGGATGGGAGGGTCTATACTGTACAGGGTGTTAGGGTAAACAGTTGCATTACTTTAAGGGGTGATTGTACCCACGATACTGAACAACTTTCCCTAAGAAACCTAGGAAATACGATTTAAAAAAACTACTTTTCATACAGGGAAGTATTAGATTAGAGATATATTTAGTACGAGCTTTAACCCGCGACTTCGTCCGCATAAATTATATACCAGATTTTAAGTCAGATGATAAGCTATCAAACAAAAAAGTTTCATCAAAATCGGTTCAGTAGTTTTTGCGTGATACTCGAACAAACAAACACCCAAACAAACAAACAAACAAACAAACAAACAAACATACAAACAAACAAACAAACAAACAAACAGACAGACAAAAAATCCAAAAATTGGTGATTTTATAATCAGGGACAGGTAAAAACCATGTCGTAATTTTTTTTTGTAAATATCTTCAATGTACAGACAAATTTCTGTTACAGTTTTATAATAGTTTAGATGGGAAGTCCAAAATTTTTTTTTACGAATTTCCTGTAGGTTTCTTAGGGAAAGTTGTTCAGTATCATGGGTACAATCACCCCTTAAAGTAATGCAATTGTTTACCCTAATAGTACCATACTCTTTCATATACTGTGTCTTCACAAGTAGTTACTTTCTTTCCACAGATAACAAAACGCTACACCGACTACCTACCCCCGAAAAGGCTACAAGACCTAGAACAACATCTAGACTACCTAGAACACGTCAACTCCCGCCTCAATCTACAGAACCAAAATCAAGAGTACACCGGCATCATAAACCCTATCTACGACATCAAAATGCCTAAAGACAAATTTAGAGTCAAAAGATCTAAGTCTTTAGGTCGAAGTTTTAACACTAAAAATCTAGGTGTAGAAGTAACTAGGTACAACATAACTTTAGGTCATAGAAGTGGTAAAAGAACTAATGATGTGGTAACAGCAATTAATGGGATGTCGGGCGAGACGGGCTTAGAGGCTAAAAGTAATTTTTTCCAAAGATATAGTACTGCTAATGTAGTTGGTGATTCGTATAGGATTAGTAGGGCGACTATTGATTGAGTTTCTGCTTGGCCTTTTGAATATGTTTTGTGTGTAATATATTCATACAGAGTGTAAAGAAAAGTATCATAAACCACATACATGACCCATCAAACTGAACAACTTTTACCATTGAAGCAAACCTGTCAGAACAAAAAAAAATCAGGTGTCCCGTACGTTTGAATCAAGTATTATTATTATTATTTGTGGTTTTGGGCCTTGACAGGCTTGCTAAGCCTGTGTCACGTAGACCATCGCTGGTCCTTTGTGATCGCCCTTTTTATAGTTCCTTACCAATCCCCACTGCAGCCAGAAATCGCAGTAGATTCTTGATCGGGATAGTTTGTATCTCATCTGGTGTCAGCACCTGCCTACCCAGATGAGTGCTGCGTTTGTACATCAGGGGGCCACAATCACATAGGAGGTGCAGAGGAGTTTCCATCTCCTCCTTGCAAAATCTGCAGCCGGTCGTGTCACTTAAATTCAGTGTGTGCATGTGCTTATTTAATTTGCAGTGGCCTGTGATTGACCTTGCTATTGTACAAATTTGATCCTTGCTGAGGGCAAGGAGACCGTTCGCAAGTTTGCGATTGTAGCCTTTGATAAGTGCTTTGGAGTGGCCCATGCCTGGGGTGTTACACCAAAGCTTTATTGCCTCACCAAAGCTGGCCCTATTCAAAGAATCTCGCGTTAGAGTATTGGGGATTCCGAGAAAGGGTTCGGGGCCTATGAATTGGTTTTCAGTGCCTCTTCTAGCCAACTCGTCCGCCCTCTCGTTCCCTTCTATGTCTGAGTGTCCTGGCACCCATTGTAGCACAAGTTGATTGTTATTGAATCAAGTAGGTATTGCAGTTTAGTATGGGACAGCTGATATTTTTGTTGACCTGACAGGTTTGCTCTCATAGTAAAAGTTGTTCAGTTTGATGGGTAGAGTATGTGGTTTGAAGGTTAATGTATAATGAAACTATAGAGCATTTTAACAATATAGCCTGATGATGCATACACAAATTTTACCATTTTACCATTAGCATAATAAAACAAAGCTTTTGCCCTCGACTTAGTCTGCGTTATCTTTAAACAATATTTTATGTTAATCGAGAACATATTCTATCTCAAATTGAATCCAAATCAATTCAGCTATTTGTATGATTGAGTCACAAACATCCATTGCAAACATCTAAATATTAAAACTTTCACATTTCAATATAAGTAGAAGTAGGATTAGAAAGATTAGACGGATAAAATAAAATATTTCACCAGTTTATATGTTACGATTGCGGTTAAAAAATATATAGAAAATTGATTAGAGAATTTAGAATGAAAATTGTATGGCTACTTTTAATATTTTCAGTAAGAAATAGCGTATACATAGCTAAGATTAAGAAGGTTCACAAATTCCCATTGGGGATTGAAGTTCGGGACCTTCCTTCTCAGTCAATACAATACTTATTGTTTACATCAATGATATGTAGTATGAGTATTAATGTTACTGCCTAGTTTACGTCATAAATATTGGTGAGGTGCTTCGTTTAATAAAATTATTTTATCAACATAAACTTTTATTTTCTTCATTTCTACATTTTACGTTCAAAAAAAAAACCATCTTCCATTTTTGACAATACCACCACAGCTAACAAATCATAATAAATCATAGATACAAACTTAACACTTTTTCCAGCCAGTAAGATGATACATTGGTTCTCCATCACTCTCCCTCAATGTTTCATCTTTCAATACATACCTATCCACTTAACACAGTTTAAAAACTTTATCTTAGGCAAAGGTTTTGTCAAAATATCAGCTATTTGCTCCGTTGTTGAAATATACTTTACAATAATAGATCCCTCTTCAACTTTCTGCTTTATAAAATTAAATTTTACATCAAGATGCTTCAACCGCTTTTGATCTGGATTATTAACTGTCTTAATAGTGCTAGAATTATCTTCAAAAATAACGACATTTTCAATCTTTATATTTAAGTCTGATAACATTTTCATCAACCAACAAGCTTCCATAGAAGCCTCACATAGTGAAATTAATTCTGCTTCAGTTGTACTAAGAGAAACCGTTGACTGTTTTTTAGATCTCCAAATTACAGTGTTATCAAATAACTTGAATAAGTAGCCAGAAGTTGACTTCCTATCTGTTTCATCTCTCGCAAAGTCAGCATCTGCATAACCCATCAAAACAAAATCTGGTTTACAATCACTTTTCTTATAAATTAAAGAATAGCTTACAGTTTGCTTAACATATCTCAAAATCCTTTTCAAAGCTTTGTATAATTTTTCGCATGGTTGAGATTGAAATCTACTGAGGTAACATACGGCAGTCGCAATATCAGGTCTTGAACCTATCATAGCATACATTAAGGATCCAATCAATGATCTACACTTGTATTCCCAATTGAAATCAATTTCACTGAGTTCAATACTCAAAACAAAATTTGGATCCATTGGTGTATCGCAACCCTTACAATCTTGCATGTTATATTTACGTAAAACGCCATTTAAATACTTAGTCTGATTTATATGAACCTCCCCTGGCATCTTGTTAATCGAAATTCCTAAATAAGTTAAATTATCACAACCCAAATCTTTCATTCTGAATTTGGTGCATAAAAATTGTTTAACCTTTTCGGTTTCCTGTAAATCTTTTCCCATAATGAGTATATCGTCGACATATAATAATAAATATAACTCTCCCTTTGTATATAGGCAGTAATCATTTTGTGATCTTTTAAAACCATATCCTGTAATTGTATCATGGAATTTTTCATACCAATACTTTGGTGATTTCTTCAATCCGTATAATGACTTGGTAAGTTTTAACACATAACCTTCTGGAATCTCTAATCCCTCTGGTGGTTGAAGATAAACATCTTCTTTAATATCTCCATATAAGAAAGCCCCTTTAACATCCATTTGGCTTATATGAAAATCCTTATGTGCAGCAACTGATAACAAGATTCTCAATGTTTGGAGTTTCAGAACTGGTGAATAAATATCTTCTAATTTATCCTTCTGCTTAAATCCACGAACTACCAACCTTGCTTTATAAATTTCTTCATTTCCTACTTCTTTTCTGGTAAATATCCATTTGCAGTCAATCAACTTTTCATTTTCTGGTTTAGGTACAATTTTCCAAGTTTTACTCTCTTCTATAACTTTTAATTCTTCTTTTACTGCTTTTTCCCACTGTTTTTTATCTTCTCTTTGTTCTATTTCTTCAAAACTGATAGGAACATTCTCATGACTTGTCATATATGCAAACAAACACTCTTCATCATCAGTTAGATCTATTTCATAATCTTCAAACCTCTTTGGTAATCTTTTATGTCTCCTGCCTCTCCCTGTTTCCGTATTCTCTTCTTTATTTCCAACTTGTTTCTTTTTGGGAGTCTCTTTAATCTTTTCTTCAATTTCTTCATCTTCATGTTCTTGTGTCTTTCTTGAATTTTCTCTCGAATTATCTTCTTTTCTTGTACTTTCTCTCTCTCTTTTATTTTCACCTTCTTCACTTTCTTTGTCATTTCCCTGTTCTGGTACGTAGATTATATTCTTATCCATGTTTCTTCTTTCATCAAATATGACATTCCTACCCACTACAGTCCTTTTCTTCTCTTCGTCATATAATTTATATCCTGAAGTGCAATATCCAATCATAATCATTCTTTTCCCTGGATTGTCAAGTTTCTGCCTCAACTGCTTAGGTACATGATTGTATGCGATACTTCCAAATACTCGCATAAATGACACATCTGGTTTCCGTCCGGTCCATAATTCACATGGTGTCTCTTCCTTTCCTACTGTTGGGCTCCTGTTAGTAACGTATGCAGAGTACAATACTGCATCTCCCCAGAATTCTTTTCCTAATCCTGATTCAGATAAAATTGTCCTCGCCTTGTCCATGATTGTTCGGTTCATTCTTTCTGCGACACCGTTCATTTCAGGATTGTATGGAACAGTGTATTGAAGACGTATTCCCTCATAATTACAGAATCTCTGCATTTCCCCAGAAGTATACTCACCTCCATTATCAGCTCTGAGTTTACGTAAGTTCGTGTTAAAATAATTTGTAACATAATAATAATAAGTTTTGAAACTTTCAAATACTTCAGACTTTTCTTTTAAAAGATATATCATAGTAAAATGTGTATAATCGTCTATAAATGTTAGAAAATATCGATATCCTTCCCTAGTTATAGGAGTTATGGGACCACATACATCAGTGTGAACTAGCTCTAATGGAGACTTCGCTCTATACCCGATTCTATTGAACGGTTGCCTAGTCATTTTTCCTAGCACACAAGGCTCACATAGTGCATTTTCATTGATTGGTAAACCTTTTAAATCATTTAATCCTTCTACCAAATTTTTGTGTGTCAATGTACTCAAGCTTCTTAACCCCAAATGACCAAACCGCCTGTGCCACAGCTGTATGACCTCATCATTACTAGATAAAAAATTACAATTTGAATTGTTCAATTGCATTTCAATCGTATACAATGACCCTTCATTATTTCCAATCATTAATAAGTAATTCGCGTGATAAACCCTAACTTTCCCGTTACTAAATTCTACTCTTTTACCGTTACTTTCCAATTTTGACACTGACAATAAATTCTTTCTCAAGTCCGGTACATAGAAAACATTTTTAATAGTACAGTCCGTAGATCTCTTACCAACAAAACATTTCACGTTTATATTTCCAATTCCCACTGCTTTCAATGTAACACCACTTTTAGCAGCCTCAATGTTTTTAGGTATTTTAAAGTCCACATACTCCGTAAATAAGTCCTTTCTGTTTGTAAGGTGGTCCGATGACCCAGAGTCTACACACCATACTAATTTATTACTTTCATAACAGTTGTGCACCTCACCTGTATTGTCGGCGATTCCAATGTCACCCGTCTCTGCGTGTACCTCACCTGTATCGTCGGTAAATCCAATATCATCTGTCTCTGCTGAAAATGTATTGAAATCTCCTCTACCATATTCTCTTCCATTACTCCATCCTGCTCCTCGTCCAAAGTTCCATCCGCGTCCTCGACTCGCTCCGGCGGCATACCTTCCTCTCGATTGTCCTTGGTATCCTGACAACCCTGTTCCTCTTATAAATCCTTGATTATTATCACCGTATCCTCTAGATGGTGACCCTGTTCCTCTCATAAATCCTTGATTATTATCTCCATATCCTCTAGATGATATCTGGTGGCCTCGACCTGAAAATCCTCCTCGAACTCCTCTTCCTGATGGTTGACGCTTACATTCAAATTGTTTATGTCCGGGTAAGTTACATTTATAACATAGAAAGGCAGCATTGTCCAGTCCGCCATAGTTCCGATTATCCTTTTGACGTTTCTCTTCTTCTCCAAGAAGTCTATCCTTTACAAAATCCAACTTCAAGTTTTCTATCATTTCTAGAGTTGTTACAACCATTTCGTACGTTTTAGGCATCGACAGCAACACATAATTGACCTTTTCTTCTTCTGTGAGTGTAGACCCAGCATCTTTAAGCTGTGAAAAAATCTCCTCCATTTCTATAAGGTGTTTCATCATGGAGGTTCGTTCATCAAATCTCATCTCACTCAAATTCCGTCTTAGATAAATTTTTCCCCTAGTGCTTTTCTTAGTAAAATTCGCTTCTAAATTTTGTATCATTCTATATGCTGTGTCTTCATTTTTAATATATTCTAAATGTGTATCTGCTATTCCACTAATTACGATATTTTTTGCTTTCACCTCCAACTTCTTGTTTTCCGGAAGGCTTGCAAACAATTTGTCTTCGATTGCCCCCAGACAATCATTTTCATTTAAACAGCTTTTAATTCGAAATAACCACGTTGAAAAATTTGTTCCGTCGAACTGTTTTATATTCGCCTTTATTATTGCTTCCGCCATCTTTCGTCTTTTTAATCCTAATTAATCTTATTTTCCCGCAGGTATAAATTTCAGTAAACCACGCTCTGCTACCACTATTCTGCCGTGCAATTTATAAACGCAGTAACCAACAGTTTGATAGTTTCGAGTAAAACGCGCTCAAAGATTCGACCGTGTTTTGTGGTGCCACGAATTCTACAGTAACCTTTAGTCTATTTGAAGTCACTTTTTATATAGAAAAAACAGTGTAGATTTTAAATTTTGCATTAAATGTACTTAATTTTAGTAATTAAGCATTAAAGTAATCCAAAATTACTTTATACCTAGAATCACATTAGTTTAAAAGCAGGATTAAACAACGCATGAATGCAGTGAATTTGTTGCTTACTGCGCTTATGCGTAGCAATTTCACATAAAATGCATTTGAGCTATGCAGTAAAGTATTGTACTGCGTTCATAAGAAGGAAGTGTCAAAACTATATCAAGCAAGTCGATAGTATAATTTTTTTAAAGTGAAATTAAAGTGAAATTAAAAAATTCTGGACCACTATTTTTCTTAAATAAAAACAAAATATGCTTATTCTATGGCGTCGATTTGAATTTTAATTCATAGCTAACACTTTTTCCGACATTTTTTCATAAATCAATGTCTGATCGTACTGAGCAATTTAAATAAATCGATAAAAATGACGGTTAATTTTTGAAAAAAAAAATTACAAAGTTTTGAAATCATTCGGTTTTTCTTTTGTATGAAAAGAAGTGTGCGTTTTACTGAAATAACTTCCTCGTTTTGTTAGCTTTCTAAAAAGGTATAAATGTTTTAGAAAAAATGTAATTAAAATGTCAAAAAAGGTTTTTTACTTAGTACGTGACACGTAGAGACAACATTCTCCTGGAGAAAAATTTTACTATTTTTTTTTAGATATAACATTATTTATTAATTTAAATCTACACATCTTACTCAGAGTGAGCCCCTCTGTTCCATACATATACACGCAAACACTTTCTTAGTTCATTTTCGGTTACTCTTGAAGTAAAGGTAAAATCTCATTACCTACGCTGCGTTTATTATGCGCCTTAAGTCTTCTACGTCGCTTACTGGGGTTTGATAAACAAGGTCTTTTATTGTGTCCCCAGACATAAAAATTACATGAGATCAAGTCGGGACTTCTTGCAAGCCAAGGAGTGGCCTTCCTCTACCAATCCCTAAAATGGTTATGGTACGTTGCTGTCCCGACTTGCAACTTATTCGAATAGATGGATTGGTAGAGGACGGCCAATTCATGGTCTGCAAGAAGCCCCGATTTGACTCCATGTAATTTTCGTGTCTGGGGTAACATGAAAGACCTTGTTTATCAAACCTTAGTAAACGACGTAGAAGACTTAAGGCAGCGCATAATAAATGCAGCGGAGGTAATGAGATTTTACTTTTACTTCAAGAGTAACTAAAAATGAACTAAGAAAGTGCTTGCGTGTATGTGTTCGGAACAGAGGGGCTCACTCTGAGTAAGATGTGTAGATTTAAATTAATAAATTATGTTATCTAAAAAAAAAAATTTTTCTCCAGGAGAATGTTGCCTCTACGTATCACGTACTAAGTAAAAAAGCTTTTTGACATTTTCTAAAACATTTTATACCTTTTTAGAAAGCTAACTAAACGAAGAAGTTATTTCAGTAAAACGCACACTTTTATTCATACAATTTTTTGAGAAAAACGCATGATTTCAAGATTTCGACGATTGACATGATTCAAGGAACCGAGGGGCTCACTCTGAGTAAGATGTGTAGACTTAAATTAATAAATAATGTTATCTAAAAATAAATCGTAAAATTTGCTCCAAGAGAATGTTGCCTCTAAGTATCACGTACTAAGTAAAAACCTTTTTTGACATAGTAATTCCATTTTTTTCTAAAACAATATACCTTTTTAGAACGCTAACAAAACGAAGAAGTTATTTCAGTAAAACGCACACTTCTTTTCATACAAAAGAAAAACCGCATGATTTCAAGATTTTGTATTTTTTTTTTCAAAAATTAACCGTCATTGTTATCGATTTATTTTGAATTGCTCAGTATGATCAGACATTTATTTATGAAAAAATCTCGGAAAAAGTGTTAGCTATGAATTAAAATTCAAATCGACGCCATAGAATAAGCATTTTTTTTATTTAAGAAAAAGTGTGAAAAAATTGGGTTTTTGGTAAAAAACCTTAAATTCCAAATATCTCGAAAACTTTTAATTTCCGACCCCACATATGGGGGTTTACATAATTGCATTTCGGCTGCCCTTTAACATCCTGAAAGCAATACGTCGAATTACAAAATGTATAAAACATATAAAAAATAAACGCGGCAAGAGTTCGCACTGCATTTATACTAAGGATGTGCTCTAGTCATTTATGAATATCTAGTTACGTATGAAGAATCCTTACCGTAACTACTGCATTTATGCTATGGTATGTTTGGAAAAAAATATTATTTGTCATTATTTATAAGCAGTAAGATTACTTACTGCACACATTTATAGGGTTCGCAATGTCGAGGGTGCCTTTACTGCATTTATGGTTTTTGCTTTACCTCCTTCTAAGGTACTTACCGAAAAACGGGTCTTTTTTTCCGAAAGATCTCATCGCGAGGATGCCAAATATGTAATAAACTCTATTTTGAAAAAAATGCACCCACTGCGTTTATAAATTGCGGGGCAGTATTGGTGAGGTGCTTCGTTTAATAAAATTATTTTATCAACATAAACTTTTATTTTCTTCATTTCTACATTTTAAGTTCAAAACAAAACCATCTCCCATTTTTGACAATACCATCACAGCTAACAAATCATAATAAATCATAGATACAAACTTAACACTTTTTCCAGCCAGTAAGATGATACATTGGTTCTCCATCAATAAACTCATAAAGGGAATAATTAAGAATTAGCCTTTCATATAAGTCTTTGTATCATTATAAGAAAATAAGTATTAATAATGTGAAAGTGTCTCTGTCTCTCTATTAAATTTTCACGGTGAAATTTCTGAAACGATTTAGTTAAGTATAGAGATAGCTTGATCCCTGAGAAAGGAAAAGGCACAAAAATTCCTCGCAGACGATGTTGCGGTTATAATTACTTTATATAAACCACCTAGATTGCAATCAACCTTTTATACATTATTTTGAAAATAAAGTACCTAATCATTTTTATTTTATTTTATTAAAATTTACAAGTGACATGTTGTTTTATTTTATACGAAAGTAGGTACATATTAATAATAATTATAGTACAGTCAACAACGAAAATATGTAAGTATACAATTTTGTTCCACGTTGTAGTACTAAAGTAGTAAATATTTTCGTTGCTGACTATACTACTTACAGAATGGCCACTCCCTGCCCCTCCCTAACTTCAGATACCGCACCTCACCCCGTACTTCAGGGTGTGGCTACACTCAGAACTCCAAATGGGTGTCAAGATTTAGTTCTACTCTCCTTTAGTACGTTTTAAGTGAAAACAGTGTTCTAGCGTATGTAATTTCAAAAATAACAGAGTCCGAAAAAACGACAGCCTCGTAGTTAGTAAAAAAGGGTCCCGCTGAGTGGAGGTTTTTTCGGACCCTTTAATTTTTGAAATTATATACGCTAGAACATTGTTTTCATTTAAAACGTAATAAAGGAGAGTAGAACTAAATCTAGACACCCATTTGGAGTTTCTGTAACTTATAAATAAAAAGGGTCCCGCTGGCTGGAGGTTTTTTCAAATCCTGTTTTTTTCAAAACTTAGGACACCGTTTTCACTTAAAACGTAATAGAGTAGAACTCAAAAATTCAAATTTTTTTCAAAATTCAAAATTTTTTATTCAAAATAATATCATATAGATAGCTTTTTGACGTCATTTTTTGACTCTACCACCGCGTCGGAAGGTGTTCCGTTGAGAGAAGATGCGGCCAGAAACTCTACAACACACATCTTTTAAACAAAACAAAATGTACAAAGTACAATTAAAATACAATATTGCATTACATAGTGTAAAATTGACAAGACCAGACATTTTGGTCATTCAAATAATCATCGAGTTTATAGTAACCTTTTTTACAGAGGACTTGTTTAACATGAGACTTAGGGTCAGCGCACACCCAGCGTAAATCTGCTCGCGCATGCTCGAGCATGTTCTTTGCAGTCGCGCACACCTAGCGGCAAAATCCGCCGGCGGCAGAGGCGAAATCCGCCGGCGGCAGCGGCGGATGCTCGAGCATGCTCGCGCGTGTTCGAACAGTCTCGCGGATGCTCCCGTGTTGCTACAGTTGACAGTGAATTTTGCAGTTGTGTTTACAATATTTTAAAGTAAAGACGTGCGAAGAGTAATTTTAAAGTATGGTGGACTAGGATTTGGTAATTATTGGGTTACTAGCAGAGGAAGAGGAGCAAGAGCAGGAAAAGTGCTGTGTTACGGTTTAAAGTTCTAGGGACAGTTATTTTATGGCTAGGAACTATAAAATGGAATATGAACAATTTGAAAACCTACTAAATCTGCTTCGACCTTTCAGATTTTCTTTGTATTTTCAAAAAGAGTTCGATTATTATACAACGTGTTAATTAAATTAGCGCAAAACCTCATACACCCCAACTGATTTATAACAAAAGAATTAGATTGAAACAATAATTTCATTATTTTGATACTTAAAATTTAAAGTTATTCGCATTTTAAGTTCGGAGGCAAAAATGATTTGTTATCATTTCAGCACCGAAAGAAAGCGCTAACGTACTCATGGATACATTTTTATAATCTTGTTTTGGTAGTAAGTAGGGTGAGTGTGCCCGTGGGGTGGGTTGACATCGGGTTTAGTAAATTAAAAAAATTATGAAAAAAAAATTAAAATTTTGAAAAAAATTACCTATGTTGAAACCAGGATAATTCGATTCTGCTATCGATTCTAAACAAACTACTTTCTAGTTTAGCGTTAATTCATTAACACGTTGTATAATATTATCTGTAGTAAATTGCCCTTTTCGGGCTAAAGTAGTTAAAAAATATGCTAGATTTAGTACGAAACCGGCCGAGGTGGCAACACTTACGACGGATCGCAAGCATCGACACGGGCGTATGCTCGAACATGCTCGAGCGTGCGCGAGCATCCGCGCGCATGCTCGCGACTGCTCCCGTCGCCGCGAGGAGCATACGCGAGCATACTCGAACAGACGCTGAAGGGATTTAATCACTTGCAAGCTATTTTCAACTTTATTTCAATGGGAATAGAGTTCATTATCAATTGAATCAATGAAATCTGCTCGCGCATGCTCGAACAGTTTTACGCTGGGTGTGCGCTGACCCTTAAACTACACTACACTAAATCTTGACACCCATTTGGAGTTCCTGTGCTCTATAAATAAAAAGGGTCCCGCTGGCTGTAGGTTTTTCAAACCTATGGCATTCTTCCATATTGACGGAACAAATTATATTTCTAATTGGATTCGATAGAACAAATTCGGAAATAAATCCCAGACATACTCGCATCGTTCAACGACACGGGGTCCCGCTGAGTGTACGCTACTTCAAGGACAATTTTAAATTTCATCTTTTTCCTGTAGCAGTACTATGCAAAAATGGAATATAATGTTAGAATAGAAGTATCTTGAAATTGTTCTATGGAGTGCCCGGGGTGTGACAAAAGGTAGGGTAAGGGGAGGTTATTCCATGATACACCTAACAATTTTTGTTATATCTCAAATAAAGATTAACTGATTGATATGGGATATTGTTTAAAGTTTAGGGCATATATTTGATCTTAATTTATGAATACACACAGTTTGATACTAGATTAAATAATAAAAAAAAAATAAAAATAAATAAAAAAAGAAATAAATAATAATAATATTGATCCAAATAAATAATTTTTCTTTCTTTCTTTCTTTCAGATTCTTCATTCATAAATTTGTAATATTTGCTTGGTGGTAAAGTGACATAGGTAAATTCGTGGTAAGGTATGGTAATTTCGTGATAGTGGATAGGTAATATCGTGATAGACCAAACTCATAGGATTTCGAAATAATACATACTGAAATAGGTAATGCAAAAAATCCTTTTTAGGAACAGAACGTCATACGTTAATCCTAGAGTAAAACGCCTTTCTAGAAATATTCTAAATAACCAGCTGCTTATGAATCCTATATTTCTGCACAGTCATAAGAGTCATAACATTTAATAAAGTATAGGTCATCTTCATCAGAAGCAATTATTCAATATCAGAATATAATATGCTACTTCACAATGTACAGGGTGTTAGGGTAAACAGTTACACTACTTTAAGGGCTGATTGTACCCTTGATACTGAACAACTTTCCCAAAGAAATCTATAAGAAATTAACAAAAAAAAAATCGAGGTTCCATACTAAATGCAATCAGTTGATCGAAAGTTTGTGTATGAAAAGTTTTTTTTAAATTTCTATACGGTTCATAGGGAAAGTTGTTCAGTATCATGGGTACAATCACCCCTTAAAGTAATGCAACTGTTTACCCTAACACCCTGCATACAACAAATCGGATAAATCCAAACATTATTATGTTTTCTCAACTTCTTTCCCGTTTTTTTTATTTTCTTTTTTCTTTTCTGGCTTTCTTCTCTTCTTTTGTGTAGGAACTTCAACTTCCGGTTCTTTTGTTGGCTTAGATGGGTCAGTGAAGTTGGTAAATAGTTAGTGTCATGATAAAAAAAACTACGTCATTCACACATAGCATAGACTAAAATAAAAAATTAAGGATGTATATAAGACCATACATGCAAAATAACCCCTAAAATTATACTTTAAGATGGTTAAAATTAATTGACAAAATACCTCTATCAAATCACAAAAAAAATATGCAAAATCACTTAAAATATTGCACACCTAACACAAGGATATTTGAATGAAAAATTCTTGAAATCCAATGCACAATTTATATCAATCTGTTCGTAAAACATTTAGCTATCAGTTTAATAACACATTCTTTAAATATATTACTTATTTACTAATTAAACTTCATTTCATTGTCTACTGTCGTCATTTGTCACAGCTGATTGCGATTTTGCCGTTTGTTCGGAGAAAAAACTCATTGCAAGCTTGTTTCAAAAGCTACTGAGCTGAGAATCATACTACTATCTTAAGCACACTTTACTGCATGTACATACTTGGTTTTGCGTCAATTCCTTTACGAGTGAGGCCGCGGCAGACGTTTAAAAAATTATCACGAAATTACCTATATCGCGAAATAACCTCCCCTTACCCTACAATGCATACCAGATAGCCACCAAAATGGTAAACCTGTACCACAAAAAGTTATATTCTTAAGCTCATTTAGGTAGGCACATTTCTTTTACGAAGTTAAATTTAGCATTGCGATGCTAACCTGGCTTGTACCGTAATACACAAATCAAGCAGTATCAGCACAGTATAAGAAAGAGTATCTATGTATCAGTATAACAAACTTTTTTGTACCTACTTCTACGTAACCAGTTTTAATAAAATGTCCCGATTATTGTTAATTTCTGTATCACAGCAACCTGCTCTCCGGCCTGCCATGAAACTCTACCATTTTGTTGTATGTTTTTGAAAAAAAAACACGCTTGAGATCACCCATAATCGATTACCGAACAATCTCAAAGCGCACTTGCTATTTATACTGGAGATTGGCAAAATCATCGACATCAAGATGGAGCCAATATTTTAAGGTTAGAATTAGAACATTTCTTAGGCCCACGCATATGAAAAGATTACAATTATACACTATAGAAACGAAACTCGCGTTAAATGGCAAAATGCGCCTACAAAATGTCAAGATATTACTACCAATCTCGTGTTGGTTTAACCATAGTTTCGCTTCTATAGGTACTATTACTATCTATTCATATGGCCCACACTGTCATGCCATCGGATAGAGTCACTAATCGTAGCGGTTTCCCGTTCCATCATAGTCTTTACTTACTCACATAAGTGTGTCCCACTCGTGGGAGTGGGACACGCACGGAAGATACGAATGTGTGGACATTCGTATCTTCCGTGCCTATTTGATTGCTTTTGTAATCAAGCAGTAGTAGAAATCAACTGTGAGCATGTCATTATTATATGTATGTGTAGGAACGCTGTCATCGATCGTTAGAAATTATCTCGATCAAGTAAGCGGGGCAAACGGTAGACGGTAGCGCTTGAAGTGTGTATTGTGCCGAAAGGTCGCAATTTCAAAGTTTTGAGAAGTCTCTCAAATTCCCTTTATCTGTCCTTCACAATTTGTTCACAACTTTGTCCTAACTTTCTATCGAGTTCAATACTTGGTTTCACGAGGTATTTCCAATGGACGAAACAGTTTAATGTGTGAATTCCACCTTTGATCAAAGATAGGGTAATATTATTTCATAATCATAATCATAATTTATTCGTAATATTCATTACATGTCACAAAAAAAATACAATTAACAAAGTTAATAATTATAAATGTCAAGAGTTAATAATGTCAAATATAAAAATAATCAATTTGTGGTTACTTTAAGTAAGATAAAGTAAGATATTATTTAGATAGAATTTAATTAAGATATATTCATTATGACTGTAGAAGGACTGCTCGACAAGCCACTTACGCAGCTTGTATGTAAAATTAATAAAGCTCGGGGCATCCCGTATTTCAACAGGCAGCCTGTTGTACACAGGGGGACCCATCGCATGTATCGTTTTGGTTGCTTTCTCCAGTGAATGTGGGATTGAACTAAGCAGTTTTCTACTCTTCGTATTGTACGTGTGACGTTCGCCATGCTGATGTGCAGGCACAACAACTTTTCACTTATTTACTTGAGTTTTGTATTTTATTATTTTTTAAATGGCATATAAGGAGAAAAAAACGAAAGAATTGAAATTAATTGTTGTGTCCCGATTTCAAAATCAATAGTGCGGTGTGTTGGCCCCTTACATAATAAAATCCATCAAAAGACATTCGATACTAAACTTCAGATCAAATAAAGGTGGAGTATTTTCCTCTTATAATATCGTGTTTCAAGACAGCGAGGTTTCATAACGTTCGTGGAAAACAATAGTAAATGCGCGCGGTCAATACATAGCTGGGTTTATTTATAAAATAAAATAGAAAATAAAATGTCTTCAGATATAGGTACAAATAAGACAGATGATTATATAGAGGGTGTTTAGTAGTTAGATGAGTTTCTTTTAAGGTGTTGATTAAACTATCAAACTGAATAACTTTCTTTATGGGAAAAAATATTACCTGATTCATACATCTGAGTCGAGTAAAACTTACTGCAGTTTTGTATGGAAAAGCAGTTTTCTTTTTCGCCGTATAGGGAAAAATGTACAGTTCGATGGTCTGACCTCCCCTTAAAAGTAACGCATAATCTAACTAACTACCAAAAAACCTTTATTCGTTTCTTCATGCATGCATAGGCTCACGACTATATTCCCCAAAGGGACACAGGTCTGAAAACTCAGAACATCCACGATCGAGAGCCAGAGTGAATATCCCATACTAGGGTCCTACCAAGACTCCAGGGAATCGACGTTTAACCATCTAGCTTAGACTTTATATCCATTTTTGTATGGGGAGGGTATATTTTTCGGATAGAAGGATGAGCCTGGGCACACTTGTTCCTTAGGTGGTCTAGTGTGAAAAACGCCCGGAGGACTCCCTCTATCACCCCGCCATGGGGGTTGAGGGGGGGGTTGAACTTTTCAGATACCGCACTCACTGTGATTCGTCATAACTGCCAATTTCTAGCTACTAGGGCATGTTTGGTATCGTTTTTGACTAAATCAAAGTAGCTTAGTTGATTTCTGAAACAAAAAAAATTTATTCCCATACAAAAAAATTGAAAAACAATGAAAAATTAAAAATAAGTAAAATTTTTTTTTTGTTTATTACCATAAACTTAAAACCGGTAGCAATATCGGACTTTAAAAAATATATTTGGAAAGCTGCTTTTATACAGATTCCAAGAATATAAGGTTTGTTGAGAAAAAAGCAAAAAAAAATGAAAAAAAAAAAATTTACACAACTAGGCAGGAACAAAAAAAATTAAATGAAATGCAGGAGTGTACGTAGAAATCTCCAATTTTGTATACAATTAGTAGTTACTATAAGCATTAAGGAAAAACTAAAATATTTTACAATATTATACCAGTTTTCTTGATACATAAACTGCACAAATAACTTGGTAATCCTGTGTATTTATACAGGATTACAAAGTTATACTTGCAGTGTACCTGTATATTGTCATGTCTTGTTGACTGACATATCAACGCACAGCCCAAACCACTGGTTCTAGAGATTTGGAACTTAGGTTCTTTATATAGGACGGTTTACAAAATGAACATCAGATGACATCATCAACATCATATATTTACAATAAAACAGATTAAAATATTATTTTTCTTCCTGTGCACTTTAGTTGCCATTGCAAACACCGGCACCTGTTGGTGCCGCACCCCTTTTGCATCTACACCTAATCATTTCGATGCAGGCTTCAGCAGCAACAGGCAAGTCTGTCCATGTAGGTTGCCAACTATCGCCGACTTTTGTCCATCCCCAGTTAGATGGATCAGGAAGATCTTGAATCGGCGACATTTGACCCCATACATGGACAGCTTGAAAAACTGCCCTCAAGAAATGTTGATATAGAGCCGCTTTTGTGGGTGGTATATGCTCTAGTTGGCGGTCTTTTTTGGTAAATAAATGTTTTCTCGCTTCGTTTACTTTAGTACAGGAACTGGATCTAATAAGGAAAAAATATGTACCGTTAAAATGTTGCTTTGTTACTTATTAGGTACCTAGTTTTATGAAGTTACCTACCTGTCATATAAAATTATAACAAACTTTTCAAGGATGGCAAATGAGTCCACCAAAATACCGAAAGGTTGGGCGAACTTCCTGAGAGACAACAAAAACAAGGAGGAATTATTTCAATTGCTGTCTTCTTTTTGCTATTCTTACGATTTTGATGAAAGTAAAGACGTTATTATTACAAACGGATCCAATGTGCTGTCAAAACGCTCTCGCAATATTGAAAGATTAGCTCCATGCAACCACGAAGAGGCGGACTCAAGAATGATGATTCATATGGCTGATGCAGTACACCAGGGTTGCTCGCGGGTGATGATTCGTACTGTTGACACTGACGTCGTGGTGCTTGCAGTCGCAAGTGTACCACAAGTGTCTGTGCTAGAGGAGCTATGGGTGCATGTAGGCACTGGAAAGCACCACCAGTATCTACCTTGTCATGAGATAGCGTACGCTCTTGGTAAATTATTGTTATAATAATACCACCTTTACATCTAAACACGTCATCTTGATTTAGCAATTAAAAAACTTTCTTCTTACAGGACCCTACGAATAAGAATAACTATGGAAGAATAACTCTAAACAAAAGCAACATAATTTTTGGCACCCTTTGAAAAATGTCATTTTGTATGAGTTTTGGCGGCAAGGTGTAGTTTTTAAGGAACAAATTTCGAACACTGTGTACTTTTTTTTGGGGTCACTTTTTGAGCTTGATTTACATTTCTATACATTCTTATTCGTAGTACAGGACCACAAAAAACAAAGGTCCTTCCTTTATTCCACGCATTCACGGGGTGTGACATAGTTTCTAGTTTAATGGGAAAGGGAAAAAAAGTGCAATGGAGACATGGAACGTTTTCCCTACTGCCACAGATGGTTTTTTGGCAGCCTATGAAGACAGGAACAACGACTCATTTGCCATCCTTGAAAAGTTTGTTATAATTTTATATGACAGGTAGGTAACTTCATAAAACTAGGTACCTAATAAGTAACAAAGCAACATTTTAACGGTACATATTTTTTCCTTATTAGATCCAGTTCCTGTACTACAGTAAACGAAGCGAGAAAACATTTATTTACCAAAAAAGACCGCCAACTAGTGCATATACCACCCACAAAAGCGGCTCTATATCAACATTTCTTGAGGGCAGTTTTTCAAGCTGTCCATGTATGGGGTCAAATGTCGCCGATTCAAGATCTTCCTGATCCATCTAACTGGGGATGGACAAAAGTCGGCGATAGTTGGCAACCTACATGGACAGACTTGCCTGTTGCTGCTGAAGCCTGCATCGAAATGATTAGGTGTAGATGCAAAAAGGGGTGCGGCACCAACAGGTGCCGGTGTTTGCAACGGCAACTAAAGTGCACAGGAACAAATGTATACAGGAAGAAAAATAATATTTTAATCTGTTTTATTGTAAATATATGATGTTGATGATGTCATCTGATCATCCTTTGATGTCATCCTTTCATTTTGTAAACTGTCCTATATAAAGAACCTAAGTTCCAAATCTCTAGAACCAGCGGTTTGGGCTGTGCGTTGATATGTCTGTCAACAAGACATGACAATATACAGGTACACTGCAAGTATAACTTTGTAATCCTCTATAAATACACAGGATTACCAAGTTATTTGTGCAGTTTATGTATCAAGAAAACTGGTATAATATTGTAAAATATTTTAGTTTTCCCTTAATGCTTATAGTAACTACTAATTGTATACAAAATTAGACACTTCTACGTCCACTCCTGCATTTCATTTAATTTTTTTTGTTCCTGCCTAGTTGCGTTAATTTTTTTTTTCATTTTTTTTTGCTTTTTTTCTCAACAAACCTTATATTTTTGGAATCTGTATAAAAGCAGCTTTCCAAATATATTTTTTAAAGTCCGATATTGCTACCGGTTTTAAGTTTATGGTAATTAACAAAAAAAAAATATTTTTACTTATTTTTAATTTTTCACTGTTTTTCAATTTTTTTGTATGGGAATAAATTTTTTTTGTTTCAGAAATCAACTAAGCTACTTTGATTTAGTCAAAAACGATACCAAACATGCCCTAGTAGCTATAAATTGGCAGTTATATGACGAATCACAGTGAGTGCGGTATCTGAAAAGTTCAACCCCCCCTCCACCCCCATGGCGGGGTGATAGAGGGAGTCCTCCGGGCGTTTTTCACACTAGACCACCTAAGGAACAATTGTGCCGAGGCTCATCCTTCTATCCGAAAAATATGGGTGTTGTCCTATAATGACCCAGCTAATCAGGTTTCTTGCCATCTGAACGAACAGTACCAACTATATAGAAACCCTAGCGGGTAGGCTGAGCTCGGCAGCTTATGCAGTTCGGAAAATTAGACAGCTAACTGATATAGCTACTGCAAGACTTGTATACTTCAGCTACTTCCACAGTATCATGTCTTATGGTATTTTGCTGTGGGGCCGTGTTACAGATGTTGAGGCTATCTTTATCCTTCAAAAGCGGGCAATTCAAGCCATTTATAATCTGCGTTGTCGAGACTCACTACCAGATCTTTTTAAAGATATCAGTATTTTGACTTTCTACAGTTAATATATTTACGAAAATATTTTATATGTTCGGAAAAATTTGTCTCTCTTTCCCAAAAACAGTGACGTTCATAATTACAATACAAGAAATAAAATAAAATTAGTATTCCCACATTTTCGACTCAGTTAAGTCAACACATCTTTCATGGGGCACTGTATACGCTTTTATAATAATACCAGAGGATATTCTAAACTTGCCAAGTTACCAGACAAAAAGTTTAAGTCAAGTCAAGTCAGTTAAACAAGTCCTCTGTTAAAAAGGTTACTATAAACTCGATGATTATTTGAATGACCAAAATGTCTGGTCTTGACAATTTTACACTATGTAATGCAATATTGTATTTTAATTGTACTTTGTACATCTTGTTTTGTTTAAAAGATGTGTGTTGTAGAGTTTCTGGCCGCATCTTCTCTCAACGGAACACCTTCCGACGTGGTGGTAGAGTCAAAAAATGACGTCAAAAAGCTGTCTACTATATGATATTATTTTGAATAATTTTTCTTTTTATTTGAATTTTTTGACTGGTTCTAAACCTAATATGTAGGTAAGTACATAATTTAGAAGTTTAACGTATTTCCTGTTTACTAGTAAGTAATAAAGTAAGTAAGTAACTAATATCTACTAATCTACAGTAACGGTAATATTACAAGATAGGTAAGTATATTCAATTTGTATAAAGTATTTTCCCACTTTATTTACATGAAAAAATATATTTCTATTAAGAGTACGTAGAATGTCAGGTCATTGTTACATTGTGTGGCAATCAGGAGCAATTTGCCAATAGGACGCGATAGCCGGGTGCCAAGGTCACGCTGATTGGCAGGAAGGGCGGCTGAATGCTCTTATAATGGTTCTGTTGACTGCTGGCTGCAAAATTATTCGACACTTGTACGACGCGATAGCTTTTTAGGGTTCCGTACCCAGAAGGTGAAAATGGGACCCTATTACCATGTCTGGTCAGTTCCATACATTTTAGATTTAGTATAGTCTTGGGGCAAACAGATGTCGCTACAAGTATCATCTGGCCTGAACGAGAGATAAATCTTAATTAAACGTTATTAGATCACTATTATTTGAGTTTTGTTCCACGGAAATAAATTATGTAGATTAATTTTCTTAAAAATTTTAATAACAAATGTGTTTAACACGTATTTTAAACGTAATTAAACATTGCTGTAGTACCGTTACTCACCACCGTCGCTGTACTTGCGCGAGTTGACAACCAAGAAGATACAACTTTCTTAGTATGGGCATTGACCCTCTGTTGTGTATAATTTATTTACTCTATGCTATTACTAAGCCTACGTTGTCCGTCCGTCCGGCTGTGCTACCTATTTAGTGTTATATCTTTTCAACCGTGATATCTAGATAGTTGAAAATTTCACATTATAATAAAAATGCAAAAAATTAAGGATCTCATACAAGAAACCAGTTTTTATCAACATTTTTTTTTCTCGCTCTATCATAAAAACGGTAATACTTATAAGCGTTACACTTGGTGTGATTATAGAGCCAACTCTAGAGTATAACAACAAATAATAAAAACTGGCCATGTGTCAGTCGGTTTCGTGCTAAAAGGTCCCGGAGAGAAACACAAATGTTATAAGTTAAGGTGTGTGTGGTGGGTGGTACGGAACCCTCGGTGCGCGAGTAGCCAGACTCGCACTTTGCCGGTTTTTATACAAGAATTTACTAAAAGGAAAACATGTGAGGTGAGTTTATGTACGTGCAAGTGCATACGCTAGATCAATTTTGATAATGTATTGTTGCTGTTGATGTACCTTAATAAATAAAATTAAATAAAATAAAAATCATGTAGCGTACATAGAATTATGATGATTCTGTACAAGTTTCTGTTTTAAACATAACATAAACATAAATATTCTTTTTTTCCTTTTTTATATATTTCTATTTCATTCCTTTTTTTTATTTATTCGTGGTCTGATGACAAATAGCCTCTCCTTTCTTGAGGAGGCAGGCGACGTCAAGTGTTTTTACCCGACTGCGCGACGTAAAGGAAGGGGAATGTGTTTATCAGCCTGTGCACGTTTGACAGCTGCGGTACGCCGCGTATCGCTTGCGATATAGGATGTTGTGTATTGATATAAGGCGTATTTTTAATGGACTTCAAAAAAGGAGGAAGTTTCTCAATTCGACCGTACAAGCCGGGTGAATTAACTTGGCACCTGGCTCGGAATTCGACACCCCTACTGCAACTCCCGCGGGACCCCGCGCCGTCGCCGTGCGAGGCTGTAGCTTAGCATCTCAGTTACTGTTGCACGTGTCCCTGCGCTTTAGCATTTTTCGAGTTATTCTTTCCGAGTTTTTTATTCCAAGCCACGTGCGAGCCAGGTGCCAAGTTAATCGCCTGAGTTGTATATAGGTATTTTTAATTCGTTGTTCCTGAAGCGCCATGTTCGAAATTCGAAAAAGCACGCAAAATCGGGAGAGTGCGGTATCACAGTTACAGTAGTAACTATCGAATAGGGGATCGGACAAGTAGTCAAATTAGCAACATTTAATCGAACGCCTAAACGCGCGCGATGTATGAAAAATTGTACTAAATACTAACAAGTGACGTCATCAAAATTTCATTACTTTTTATAGTTCATCATGTTATTAAAAATAGTATTCAAGCTAAAAAAAAACTAACAATGTGAGTATAGCGTTATTTTCAAATGTTTTTTTTCTAAGATAAAACTAAAATATATTTTATGGAGTCCCGCTCCCCTATTTGTCGACGTACTCCGATCAAATCGGGTTCGGAGTACTCTAAACCGGCGGAAATGTATGAAGAGATGTATGGATCATAAAGGTATCATATAGAGGAACTGACAGCCGAGAGAGCGAGATGTACCTAGCGGCGCCACTGTATAATAGAAAGAGATACGTGACGCGAGGCAATAGAACCGTTTTTGGGAACTTGTCAGCACAATCGACTGGGTAAATATTCGTGCTCTGTGAATAATTAGTGAATCTAAAGTGAAGTCGTAGATTATTTTGTGAAATATACTAACACTATTTCATTAAATTTCCTACGATTTCACGTTAGATTCACAATTATACACAGAACTCGAAGTTTTAGGGTGCCGATAAGTGCCGAAAAATGCACAAAAAACGGATTCATTTGACAACTCACGTCAGTTACTCTATTCCGACAGTTATAATAGCTTTATGGTATGGATGAGGCAAGCGAGGTATGTATGAAGGCTTATGAAGTTACCTTCAGTGAAAGAGGCGTGACGTTATATTTTTAGATAGATGTAGATTACAAATATACAATTTAAAAGTTTCTAGCCAGTCTGAACAAAGTAGATAGTTTTTATGTAATTTTCAAATACTATTTTATATAAGTATGCCATTTCTACTATGAATTCAAACTTTCAAAGTTTAGTTTGTAATTTAAAACAAACTTCACTATGCATTACATTACATGCTACGCGGCTACGTCGCTACGAGCTTCGCTACGCGCGTAGCAACGTAGCACTTTGATGTTAATTGGATGCACCTACTATAAAGGATTCATGTAAATTAAGTGACATACTGATTCATACAACAGTGAAATAGACCAACAACGTGTAAGAGAGAATATGGTATTTTATATCATAAACGTAAGTGCGAAAGAGACAGCAAAACATAAAATATCAGAGTGGTTGTCTGGAAGAAATCACTTTTAGTGATTTACATTTACTACTTACACTTTTGTACCCTTCTTGTTCCTGTATATTGTTGTTGATTTTTGTTTATTTTGGTGTGCAAATAAAGAATATTTTCAACACACTTGCTCATAAAATGGCTCTAATTTCACGGCAACTAGGCACATAATGATACCTATAATCAAACTGTGACTTTTTCATTACTATTATTCACTATTTTTTTATACAATTTATCCTTTCGGAAATGCAATGGGAACTAGCCCAGCTTGGCCATAAGTTACATTTTTCTTTGTACTTAAAACTAACATAACCTAACTTATACCTAACTCTTGAATTGCGTCGATGGTTCACCCATTCTTATGTTCAAGAGAGTTTTACGCAAAGATCAATCCGAATCAAACGGGAGCACCTTCTTTATTTCTCACTTTTACTAAATCGTCTGATTTTTCTTCCTCAATCGGCTTATTTTTTCCCTCACTTTTTTCCTCAATCATTTGACTTTTTTCCTCAATCGGCTCACATTTTTCCTCAATCGGCTCACTTTTTTCCTCAATCTGCTCACTTTTTTCCTCATTCTGCTCACTTTATTCCTCAATCGTCTGAATTTTTTCTCAATCGGTTCACCTTTTTTCCTCAATCGTCTGACTTTTTTCCTCAATCGTCTGAAATTCAGACGATTGATAAAAAGTCAGACGGTTGAGGAAAAAAGTCAGATGATTGAGGAAAAAAGTCAGATGATTGAGGAAAAAGTCAGTTGATTGGGGAAAAAAGTGAGCCGTTTGAGGGAAAAAGTAAGCCGATTGAGGAAAAAAATCAGACGATTGACGAAAAAAGTGAGCTGATTGAGGAAAAATTTCAGATGGTTGAGGAAAAGTCAGATGATTGAGGAAAAATGTCAGATGATTGAGGAAAAAAGTGAGCCGTTTGAGGAAAAAGTAAGCCGACTTTTTACCTCAATTGGCTCACTTTTTTCCTCAATTGTCTGACTTTTTCCACAATCAACTCACTTTTTCCTCAAGACTTTTTCTCAATCGGCTCACCTTTTTTCCTGAATTGACTGAATTTATTCCTCAATCGGCTCAATTTTTTCCTTAATCGGCTCACTTTTTTCCTCATACTGCTCACTTTTTTCCTCATACTGCTCACTTTTTTCCTCAATGGTCTGAATTTATTTCTCAATCAGTTCACCTTTTTCCCTCAATCTTCTGAATTTTTTCCTCAATAGGCTCACTTTTTTCCTCAATCGGCTCGCTTTTTTCCTCAAACGTCAGATTTTTTCTCTAATCGGCTAACTTTTTTGAGATTGAAGTGACCAAACTCGAATCAAAGCGGATTAAACCAGTCACTAGTTTACCCCATTTGTTGTAGATAATATGAATAAATATGAGATTAAACCAGCCGAGTCAATTTACAATCAGCATTTATTGGTTTGTCCCAGGCATTTATCCAGGGAGGGCGATAGGTGGGATTTATCCCCCACGAAATTCGAATATTTTTAAGGAAATGTGATTACAGCGCTTTGTTTTTATTGTTTTTCTATGAATACCTTACCTAGGTACCTAGGTTTAAGCCCCGTGGATGTGATTGCTCTTATGCCTATGTTCATTATTCGAAGGTTTCTGAAATGTTTTTCTTTTTAGTAAAAAGCCTGACCAAAAAAATAAAAAACCTGGTTTGGGGGCGCTGTAATCGACAATAACCTTTGATGTCAGTATTCCAAATACAAAAATTAGTTCTAATGATTTTCCGCAATATGGCGAGGTTTTTACCCGACTGCGCCAGAAGGAGGGTTATGTTTTATTTTTCTGGTCGGGCTTTACTTGGGTCAGTCTTCACAGCCGCTAGAATAACAAAGTCTGTGGGTATGCCAGTCAAATCGAAGTTATTTATCTGTCAGTTAAATGAGCAATCATTATCTGGCGACAACCGGCGGCGTGAGGCGGTTGTAGACGGCAAATTGATCCTGAGGACGCCCCTACCGTTTGTACTGTGTTCTGGAATATTGTTTTTTTTTTCATTGAGATGTTTAGTTTAAAAAAACAAAATTAAGTACTTAATAAATGGCGTTGTTACAAAAAAATATTTTAAAAACGCAATTTTCTTGATTTCCCGAGACACGTCATTTATTTATATCGTCATGATTTGAAAGACGTTATAATAATTTCAGTAAATATATATTTTTAAGCAGTTGATTTACAGATAATAAATGGTCAGTCCATTGCAACGGTAACTTCAGATTGTTAATTTTTATTTAGTAGGTACAGAATTCGAAAATATGTGAGAGGATCAAGAAGACAAATTGGACGGATGATGTCCAGTTAGCCTTTCTAGGGCACCTAAATAGGACGTAGGAAGGTACAGACGATTAGCGCAAAATTTGTCCCCTTCATAAACATACCTACCGTTCGTTACAAAATGCGTTAGAAACTACAGTAGTAAAGAACAGTGTCAACACAAATGATAAGCGTACTGTACTCGAAAGCTATTAAAGTGACGAACGAGTGAGTTGATGGTATGAGAGAGTCGATGGTAGTGGTGTTGCAAAAGACACGTGTAGTGCGATAAATAATGTGTGGAAATGAATCATTATACCGGCACTATGTGATGTATGTGCCGCTTGAAAAGCACTACTGTATAGTTCAGTCCAACGTGAGTTGCGATATTAGTAAACAAACGTTTAACAAAAGTAAAAGTTTTTTGGTTCTGATTTCAAGACCAACAGCAAATTGACCACGAATTGAATTGAATCGATCGGCTGATCCGCAATTTGGTGTGGGAGGACCAACAATTTTTGTCTTTAATCGACCAATGTTCCTTGTGGGAAAGTTGTTTAGTTTCACTGTCTGAATACACCCTTAACATTTTTTAGTAATTAAAAACTAGTGGTGTATTAAACAAAAATTAACCTGACAGAGCTAGAGTAATAAAAATAATGTTGTTGATCAAATTAGTTAATATTTACTGTTGTAACAGCTTTTTTTGATGTGTACTTTACCAATAACCGTAATGGCTTTCAAAGGAGCACAGTAAGCTCACAGTTAGCTTTATTAATTTGTTTCGTTTTTGATAATATACTATTTTTCGTTTTTGTAATTCCTCTACCCTAAGGTTGTCTGGAAGAAATCGCTTTTTAGCGATAAGACCGCCTTATTTGTACGTAATTGTAATTCTTTATCTTTATTCAAATTTCTGTTTTGGTGTGCAATAAAGTATAATTGAATTGAATTGAATTGATAATAAAACAGTTATAATTTTATTGTCAATTTTGTCAAAAACGTATTATTATGGCTTATTAAATTTTGTATAAAGATATAGCCTCTGGTTTTGATAGCTTAAAGTCGTATTATGTGTTCTTGTAAACACTCGTAAATGAACCATTTCTTCACATGACTTTATAATAGTTTTTTTTGAATTCCTGAATCGTATACGAATTTAATTTCATTTCATTTCATTTATTTATTAGGCTCATAAACAGATCGCAGTCGTAAACATTATAAAAAAGTATAGGAAATGGTTTTAATTCTAGACGTGATCCAAAACAATGTGCACAGCACGATCGGTAACATTTTAGACAAAACTTAGGTATAGTAGGTAATTACAAGTTGTTTTACTTGTTTGATTACATTTAATAATTATTAGGCACTGAATCAATCTACACTCAAGTGTTTGCACCAACATAGTTATTTATCTTTGTTTGTTATTGTCAGCTCCTATGATATAGAATAGCAAAGCTTTAGTTGTATACCCTCAAGAAGTTTTCTTAATTTGTTATTATTATCTATTCTATTTTTGTTTAATGGCGTTTCCTTGGTGGATTTTGCCAGTATCTAGTTTAAAAAGAGCAATTAGTGCTTGACGTTGTACAGTAATTGGATATGGCGATCTCAAAGCCCTGTTTTTATACAAAAACACACACTCGAAACCGCCATAAAATGGCGGAGCCGCGTGGCTACTTAAATCGCGAGCCAACGACAGACGTCCACTCGAAAGCCCTCTAGCCACGCGACTCTCGTTATTATTCTCATAACGTCTTCAAATTGTAACTAAGGTTAAAATGTCTGAGGGGGGCCTGGTATCCAGAATAACAAGATCTACTTTATTCAGGAGCCAGTCTCACACTATCCTAATCTAATATGTTGATGAACTTGTATCATGTAAACCCAAACTGTGAGAAAAATAATCATTTTTAATTTTTTATTATTATTTTTTATTTGATACTAACAAGAATATGGATGTTCAGATAAATAATTTATATTTTATTCGTTCAGCATTAATTTTCTTGTTCTCAAATACTTAATACTCAATCAATTTCCAATATTGCACGTGTAGGTATTTAGAGAACTTAATAACAAACTAATAGTGTGTCTCGAACCCTTTCAGTCCAACAGGCATTGAATAATGACATAGATTATCGCTTCCCAAACTGTGAGCGTAATAGTCGAGGCAAGTTTTAGAATATATTATAGAAGTTTACGACTTTTGGAGTTCCTTGCGCAAAGGGTGTTAATATATTCTATATTGTTGTTCGTCAGTCAGAGACTTTTAGCCCAGCTTACTAGTGTAGCAAAATCGATAATATAAGTCGTCGAGAAGGCTACAAGTTTAAGAGGATATGTCATCTACCGTGTTCTATATAAACGAAGATTAATTTTATTGGGGATATTAACCAACAACATGCAATGTACCAATGAGTTTTTCTAACTTATGTACGTAATACCGACTGCTCTCAAACCGTGAAGGAAAACATCGTGAGGAAACCTGCATACACTGATGAAGGAATACTGATGTGTATGTGAAGTCTACCAATCCGGATTGGGCACGGTTTGGGCGTGGTGGACTAATGCCCATAAACCCTCCCTGAGGGTAGGCCTGTGCCCTGCAGTGGGACGTTTATAGGCTGATGATGATGATGATATACAGGGGGTCTTATACATAGGTAAAAAAACAAGGAAAAAAGAAAAGAACTAAATTAAAATCCTATAAAGGAAACACCTCATTTAAAGCCTCACCTTGGGAAACCGTACCCAGGAGGCTGGCAGCATTCCCCCTTTGGATTGCTAGGCTTATCCGCTGCCGGAGGAAGCTGCCAGCTCCCCAGTCGCCTGTGCACTTGACTAGGCGTGCGGACAGCATTTTAATGAGAAGCTTTGTTTGGGGTCCCCATGGACCTAGGGTTTCTACCACACAAGGCAACCGATTAAAGTAAATACAATTTTTTAAACATAATTTCGAAATCTATAGTACCTGTGGTTTGTCAGATTTTCGTCAAAATGTAGTTTGAAAGTAACAGTGACGCAAAAGATTTCCATACAAATCTTAAATTAACCCTAGCATTAAAACTGTATATCGTGTTAAAAAAATGTTAATGACTTTAATTGGTTAGTATTGAAAAACAAATCTAACTTCGTTTGGACAAGGACTATTTTTTTACTAGGTATTTAATTAATGTTTGTTTAAAAAAATAACACACGTTAGTTTTACTATTAAACATAACTAAATATGTCTGGTTTCTCACAGTTATCACGCTAAATAACTGCGATCAAGGTAAATGCCCGCCTTCTACAAGTCCAGATAGGGGGACAGGGTCAACGAAGGTCAAGTTGGAGGCTAGTAAACAACAGAGTTACGTTGTTGACTAGAGATTTATATAACTAGAGTCGAGACTCTGATACGGTTGATAGTTAACTATGAACTGCCAGGACAAAAATGTCCCCAGAAAAAACATAATGATTAGTTTACAATGTATATTTCGATTACAAAAACTGCATAGTTAAAAAAGCAGTCAAGTACCTATGCCAAACATTGGAACATTATCTAAATATTTGCACCTTGCGGGATTCGAACCAATGACCCTCAGGCCGGGCCGCGCCGTCGAAACAGTTTTACAATCTTAGATGTTCACGAATTACCTGTCTCCAGAAATTCGTTTAGCTGTCCATCCAAATGGAAAATAATTCTTAAGCTAAACGTAAAATGATTTAGTTTGTAACCATTCACGCTTTACGATTCAATGACTTGCAAAGTCTTTTTCTTCTTATCGTGTGGGCAGAGCCCTGGTGTCAGAGTTTTTTCAGACCGCCTTAAGGCCTCTGACGTGGTTTTTATGCAACGACTACTGCCACTAGAGACAGTAGCCGGGACCAACGGCTTAACGTGCCATCCGAAGCACGGAATCACTTTTCTTTTCAGACAATCAGGTAATTCAGACTGCAATGTCCTAACCAACTGGGGAAAAACGCACAAAGTGACATATCACTAGGTGTCCCCCGTGGGAATCGAACCCACGACCTCCGTATCGAGAGCCAATGCTCTTAACCATTAGACCACGGAGGCAGTCGCAAAGTCTGTAAAAGGTGTAAATAATAAGAACGCACGGCACACATTGCATGCATGGATACTGAGCGTTGGGCCAGAAGAACACTGGAGGCCCAGAGAAACCATGCGGGGTAGAGGCCGCCCACCAGAAAGATGGGTCAACAATATTAGGAGACACGCGGGTCCCAACAGGATGTCTGCATCCGGGCGAGGGACAGAACGTCGTGGAGAAATAAGGAGGAGGCCTATGTGCGAAGACGGACTGATCAAGTTCTGTGTTGGACGGATGGTTGGACATATTAAAGGGGGTGCTTCAGATAATCAAACTAAACAAGTTTCAGTATGGAACCAGCATCGAAATTTCGAAAAATGAAACAGCTGTTCTGTGCTCTACATTTAGGTTGAGTGTAACGACGAGGGTATTTTCTCGCCATTTCGATGTTATGTTATAGGAGATAGACCTACTTTTTGTTATCATCAGGTGCAAGGCTGATTCAGTATTCATAGGGTGTAGAGCATCTCTGTGATGGGGATGTGATGGGCATAACTCCAGTCGGTTTACGAGTTCCAGCCGTTCATAGGTCAGTAAAAAATGAGCGATCAGCTGCAAGGCTGATCATAGGAGGATATTATTGTAATATGTACTGTAACTCTGTGAACAGTAAAAAAGGGACATGATCTGTCAGTCGGTTTAGGAGATACAGCCGTTATAAAAAAAAACAACTGTTTCTTATATTTGGGTTGAGTTACTGGCGTTTTGTGTGGAACGACGGGATTTTTTTACGACATTTCGATGTTAGTTATTTTGATTGTAAATCACCTGCGCATAATTTAAGTTTACGCCCTATTTAATATCAAGTCACAAATAGGTAAATAGGTAGGTAATATATTTATTTTAAACTAGCCGTACCGGCATACTTTTTTTTCCTCCCCCGTATGCACAAAAACCCACCAAAGTTTCATCACAATCGGACGAATGGTTTTGAATGGGACAAACAGACAGATAGACATACACAGATTTTTATTATAAACATAGATTTAATACAGGTCCTAAAATTTAAACTTATTAATCAATCCGCATTGAAGTTTTGTAGAGGACGGTGGTTATCACATGCTGTAAGTGTATTTTCAATCCGCCTCATACTACGACGAACAAGTATTTGGTTCTTAGAATTTTACATCTTTAGCGTCTTTATTATAAATCGGCGTAAAGTAAAAATGGAAAAAATTAACTTAATCGAATATCGATGTATTTTACAAAAGAACACGTCAAAAATACCTTTTAAAAAAAATTCGAACGTGCCTAGACAACAAATCGAGTGGATGATATGCACTAAGTTCTCTGTTGCCATCCCTTTTCTTTATACAGACGAATTGTTATCCTCTCACTCGACTTTTCCGGTTCGCGCTTGCGCAATGAGGTTTTTCCCAAAAGATGTGGGCCGGTCGAAGCTGCGTAGGGTGAAATTATTTCGTGGATTTAAAACGTGATTTTATGTTTTATGAAAAGTTATAAGTAAATATAGTACTTTAATAAAAACTTTACTTAATTAGCTAATTTGGACTTACTTTTGTGATATTGTCGATTAAAACTGTGGATTATTTTTCATATATTTTTGAATAAATCCAAGTATATTTTTATTAATCTCTTTTCGTATTCAAAACTGAAATTTCTAGAAGAAAACACACACGGAACATGCAAGAATCGGAGCAGAAACTATTCTAATTTGTAACAATAGTTACGCAAGAGGGGAGGCGCAGTCTATGAAGCTTCGAGCGGCGTTCGGGCCAGAGTCAGCCTCCGGACCCCGCGAGATATCCCGGGTTTGCAAGCGGGAACGATCTCACACAATAAAATCCCGGTTTTCTCGATAATAACCCAAAAGTCAACTGAAATAACCTAAAAAGACAACTTGCGACGTTAAAAAAATAAAATGCAGTTGCCGCGTTCGAATTTTCTTTAATTTTTTTAAAATTTGGAACGCCTAACCTCATTGAAGCGGCCAGTGTGTGATTGAACTAGAATAGAACCTTGGTGTTTGTGAGCTTTTAAAAAGCTAGAGGTGTTTTGATGACGTTTCTAATTTTGAATAAAGAATTTTAGATGACTGTGATTGCTTTCGGTGGCATTGTTTTTGAAGCTATGAAGAATTTTAAGGTAAGCATGTCCATTTTATTGCACAAAGTTAAGTACTTAATTAGTAGATCGCTTAATATAGGATTATACTAACAGCGAATTGCGCAAAGCTTTTATTTATTGCGACTGTCTAGTAAATTTTAATGTGCAGTAGGTAAATATTTAATAAATCATAATTATCTTTATACATCTTCTAAATGCGGAAAGATAACAAAAAAATCTAAGCAAAAAAATTGTCATTACTACGATTAGTAAATTTTTGATAACCAGGGACCTAGCTACAGTAGCTACCGTCGGTATTTTTTTGAGTCTTCTTGTATCATACACAAATAGGTACTTACCTACCTAAGTACTGTATTTATACAAAAGTTTAATTTGGTTATTAGGCAATGGCAATGGGAAACAAGCTCGTCTTACGTTAGATAACACTAACACCCCTAACGTGGGTGGTCGGACGCTTTGCTGCAACTATTTTATTAAATCATAACTTAGTTCTAACCAAAATAGTTCATGTTTAGAATTCCATACCAAAATTGGCAAAACCAAACAATTATGGAATCACCTTGGTATCCGTCCGTCTATCTGTCTGTCACACGTTTTTTTCTCAGACACCTTTAAAAAGATAAAAAAAGTTATAATAATATTTAACAATATATTTACGTACCTACAACAGGTTCTTTACATAATCAAGAGACATAGGAAGCTGAAGTTATTAAATTAAAAAAAAATTGTTAAATAAAAAAAGTTATGAAACTCAGCGGTCGCGGCGGGTCTATACCCGCGCGGTGTGCGGGGTACGGCGAGGGACGGGCGTGCGTACCCTAACTCAATTCGCTGTTAGGGTACGCGCGCAGGCGGCGTGGGCCGGGACGCACTCCTCCCGGCCCACGCACGCCCCGCCCGATGGGTTTACCACGACCGCTGAGCTTCACCACTACTAGTTATTTACACTATGGTTAAGTAGTATGGTAAGTGTGGCGTGTGGTGGCCGCTGTAGGAATAGCCCCAACCTCTTTCTAACCGAGGTGTCGTAAAAGGCGACTAAGGTAGTTTTTACGGAAGGGAGTAAACCCTTTACAATCTTTTGTGGTATTCCTTCCGAAATGGGGATGCAGACCTCTCAGCATTGGCTTGCAATCTGCATAGGAGAAGGAAACTCCGAACTCAAATCCCGGAACTGGTGTCTCCGTAAGGCGCGAGTAGGATCCTATCCGAAATAAGCGGCAGATGCCTGCAGCCGAACTGGCTCCCCACGTAGTGACTTGTCACTCCTGGGGGCCCAGCCAGCAAGGTCGAGAGGGTAGTATAGGTGCTGGGCAAGCCTATCCTACCAAAATGCGTCCCAGGCGATGCAGCGTCTGTGGAGAGGACACTTCACCCACCAGCCAAGCTGGATGGAAAACAACACGGGGAGTGGCAGTTACCGGTTATAAGCCCGCATTGATAGGCGTAATTGCGGGCGCCAGGGGTCATTCTCGGCAGTGGGAGGATCCATCGAAGATCCATTGACCAGTTACCGCCCGCTGTAATCTGGGCAGCCCCCGGACAATTAGGTACTGGTCCGCCTCAGCGTCGGTCTGTTCCCGTAGGGTGTAGGGAGCACAAGGGTTAACCGAAGCAATCGGCGCTGTAAACTATACACCTGCGAATACAAGAGAACAAACTAAAAACTTAGCTCTCGTTCCCATACGTTTTGCGACCTGGAACGTCAGAACAATGCGGACAGGCTTCCAGGACACCGATGGAAGCATCAATTGCGATCAAGATCTTCGCAAAACCGCCGTCATTGATGGCGAGCTGTTAAGGTTGGGTGTTTCTATAGCAGCCCTCCAGGAGACAAGGTTGCCGGACGAAGGTCGTGTACGTGAAGAACACTATACCTTTTTCTGGAAGGGTAAGGCGAGCACTGAAAGGCGCGAACATGGCGTTGGGTTTGCTGTTCGTAACGACCTCCTACGGACTATAGAGTCTCCTCAAGGGGTATCAGAACGCCTCATGACATTGCGGTTGTCCACTGTAAGTGGCTTCGTCACTTTAGTGTCAGCTTACGCCCCAACATTGATGTCGTCGTCCGAAGCCAAGGACCAGTTCTATGACCAGCTAAATGAAGTGGTGCACAACGTGCGACCCGCTGATCGATTGGTGGTTCTGGGTGACTTCAATGCCCGTGTAGGTCAAGACACAACCTCTTGGCCAGACTGTCTTGGTAACCATGGTATTGGAAGCATGAACGAGAATGGACAACGTCTCCTAGAGTTCTGCTCGAAGAACCTACTGTGCGTTACCAATACTTATTACAAAGGCAAGATGATGCGTAAAGTTTCCTGGAGACACCCGCGGTCGGGGCACTGGCATCAGCTGGACTTCGTTCTAACAAAGAGAAAAGACCTCCGCGATATTCTCCACACAAGAACCTACCATAGCCCAGAATGCGACAGTGACCACTCTCTAGTAGCAACTGCGGTGCGTCTTGTCCCCAAGAAAATTCATTCCTCTAAACCACCTGGAAAAAAGAAAATTGACGTATCTAAAACTAGGATACAGGACAACATGAATGCTTTTGGTGACATGGCGCACAAGGAGATTGCCTCATGGAGCGTGGATGCATCCGTAGAAGAGGAGTGGGGTATGTTAAAGCTTCTCCTCACTAAAACGGCTGGCAAGGCCTTTGGATACCGAACAGCAAAGACGAGGGATTGGTTTGCAGAAAATCAAGAACATATACTGCCATTGATTAACACAAAGCGTCTAGCCGCTTTGAACTACCGTACAAACCCGGGTCTTAAAACGCGGGACGAACTCAGTAGTGCAAAGGCGGCTTTACAACGCAGTACTCGGTACTATGCAAACTTGTACTGGTCCGAACTCTGCAAAAGCGTAGAAGCATGTGCGGCTACAGGTAATTTGTGCGGTATGTACGCTGGTATCAAAAAGGCTGTTGGTCCCATACCAAAGAAGACAGCACCTCTCAAGGAATCAGACGGCTCAATCATCACCGACAATAGCCGTCGGCTCCGTCGATGGGTGGAACATTACAGCGGGCTCTACTCTTCTCCTGTTAACATAAGCTTGGAAGCTGTACATCAAATACCCACGCTACCAGTCTGGAGTGAGTTAGATGAGCTGCCTACCATAGCGGAGCTGCATAAAGCTGTAAAACAGCTAAAAGGCGGTAAAAGTCCCGGTGAAGATGGAATCTTCACAGAGATCATCAAAGCTAGGTGCATTTTGATGACTTTGCATAATTTCCTCGGCAAATGTTGGGAAAATGAAACAGTTCCTCAGGATATGCGCGATGCTAACATCATCACCTTATATAAGGGAAAAGGTGACCGCGGTGACTGCAACTGCTATCGTGGAATTTCCCTGCTCAGTGTCGTTGGTAAGTTGTTTGCAAGAGTAATTCTTAGCAAACTGCAGAACCTTGCTGAGCGCGTATACCCTGAGTCTCAATGCGGTTTTAGGGCTCAGCGTTCCACGGTGGACATGATTTTCACGCTTCGGCAATTGCAAGAGAAGTGCAGGGAACAGAAAACTCCCTTGTTGATAGCGTTTGTCGACCTAAATAAGGCCTTCGATACCGTCAGCAGGGAGGGTCTTTATATAGCCCTTGACAAAATAGGTTGCCCACCAAAATTGCTGAGGATGGTAAAGTCATTTCACGAGGGTATGAAGGGGTCGGCTGTTTTCGATGGCGAGACGTCGGAAGTGTTCGAGGTGAGGAGAGGTGTGCGCCAGGGATGCGTCTTGGCCCCTACTTTGTTTGGCATCTTTTTTTCACTTATTTTGAAAACTGCTTTCGGTGAAGCCAAACAAGGTATTCATCTACACACAAGGACCGATGGGAAACTCTTCAACATCTCCTTACTGAAATCCAAGCGAAATCGCGTGGATCTGTACTTAGACAGTCTTTTGTTTGCTGACGACGCAGCTTTTGTCGCCAACACTCCTCAAGAACTTCAGCGTCTTATCGACAAATTTTCCAGGGCATGCGCACTCTTTTCCATGTCAATAAACGCTAAGAAGACAGTTGTTTTATCGCAGGGTTGTGGTTCGATTCCGGATATTCTATTGGAGGACACACCGCTGGAGGTGGTTAACAAGTTCTGTTATCTGGGGTCTACAGTATCCGAGAAACTCTCTAACGATGGAGAGATCGGCACGCGTATCGGTAGAGCTGCTACGACGTTCGGTAAACTAAGTGCAAGAGTGTGGAATAACAAACACCTTACCGTTAAAACGAAGATGAACGTGTATCAGGCATGCATCTTAAGCACACTCTTGTACGGTGCGGAGACCTGGACGTCGTACGCAAAGCAGGAGAGACGAATTAACCACTTCCACATGCGATGTCTTCGAAGCATTCTTGGCATAACCTGGAGGGATCGAGTGACAAACGAGAAAGTGCTAGAAATTGCACAGCTGCCCAGCGTAACCGCAATTCTCAAACAGAGACGTCTACGGTGGCTAGGGCATGTGCACCGCATGGATCACTCTCGTTTGCCGCGTCAAGTCCTTCTAGGTCAAGTAGCGCATGCCAAGAGAAGTGTCGGGAGACCACGTCTCCGCTTCAAGGACTGCGTAAAGCGAGATATGTCCACGTTCTCAATCGACACCAGCAGCTGGGAGGATCTCGCACAGAATCGCGAACTGTGGAGGAAACATTTAGCGGAGGGAAGAGCTGAGCACGATAGGGCGTGGTTTGCTTCCTTGGCTGAAAAGCGGGAAAGGAGGCATGATCGGATTGCAAACCTAACTGGCACAGCAAACTCGAATTTTACTTGCCGTACATGCGGCCGTACCTGTCGCTCTCGTATCGGGCTTTTTAGTCACGAGCGTAAGTGCCGCCAAGACGCTGCTTAAATCATCTTTTATAGATGGAAAGGCCAATGATGATGGTTAAGTAGGTATAGCAATTAATGGCCCAATCACATTAGTGAAGTCAAAATAGCTTGATTTCTATTTTAGAGTACAGTTTTTTGTGTTTTGTTTGGTATCAATTGAAAGCTTATAAAAAAAAAAGTTCACAGGTACATACTTTGTAATGATCCCAAGTAAGCCATAGGCTTTTTGTTATGGAAACCCTGGGAAGCATACAACAAAGGCACTAACATAACCACATATCCATGACTGAACCGGGATTCCAACTCATCAATTTGGCAGTCCGGCGTGCGTGGCAAACATATTACAACAACCGGGTAGTGAAAATGCGAGACTAAACATATTTTATCAAATTTTTCATGGTAGCTCATCATCTTATTTTATAACCCTCTCTTCTTTTCAAATCCTTTCTCCTTTCTGCAGGCTTCTGTTTTTTCGGTTAAATAAATGATGATCGTTTTTGCCGAAACTTCATAAGAATAGAGTTGACATTTGAAAACGTTCACGATATATCAAAAATCGGAGACGACCTGATACGACACGCCTTTTTCACCCATCAATCGGAATTATTCCACATTGATCAACCGATTTTAAATACCTAGAACCTGAATTAGAATGCTCAAAGTATTCCACAATCAATGAACACCAGAACTAGTCGAATTAAGAGGGCTATCACAGTCCAGTGGCGCCCTCATCACATTAAAAAAGATTTCTCAATAAAGAAAGCCTTAATTAAAAAAGTGCTCAACACGAACACTACTAAAGCCTTCAAGCCATTGTTATACAATACTTTTATAGGTTCTAAACGTTCTAAACATTCCACTTTTAGACAATTTAAGTTTTTTTTCTTTTTTCAAAATTTGTATGTTTAGACCTTTAAAAAACCTATAAAAGTATTCTATGAAAATAGCTTGAAGGCTTTTGTAGTGTTCGTGTATTTAATTTAATTTACTTTACTTTTTTAATTTACTCTTTCCTTATTGAGAAATCTTTTTTAATGTGATGAGGGCGCCACTGGACTGTGATAGCCCTCTTAAACGATAGATACGCTAAGGCTAAGGGATGGCTGGGCTAAGGTGATTTTAAAACAAATAAAAGACAGATCTTAAGGTGGTTTCAGTCCATACAAAAGTTTGACGCACAATACACGTAGACGAAATTAATAAAAGTAATATTTTATATATGGAAAAATAGTATAGAAAATCTAGATGTCGCGTCACAAATAAAATTTACAATTTATAATATAATTATTAATGCCGTCTACGCGTATTGTGCGTCAAAGTATTGTATAAAATTGACCCCTTTGCAACCACGTTAAATAGCGCTAAGTAATAGAAACAGCATGACGAAACCGATCCTCAGTCCCAAAAATAAATTCTAGATCCGCAACTGTTCGAGGTGATAAATTCTAGCTCCATTTCCACTTACTGAAGTACCAGTACCGGGGCCGATTGCGCTAAATAAATGTCCACAGGATCGTTACTCACCCGCACCGCAACCACAGAATAAAGACCCGCAACACAAAATTTTTTGCACATTCGGTATCGCGCTAATTTCAACATGTTTCATACCAAAATGAGTCGTAACTCGTTTGCCATTGACTAGGTAGTTACCGCTGTCAGTCTAATATCACGAATACCTTGTAAATAAGTCAAGTTTGAATTAACACTGGATCGCCACCGAGACTGAATCTTAAGAGGATTGGTGTGCTGAAATGCTAATTTGGAGAAAAGGTCACTTTCCCGCTGAATACGTATTTGTCCAATCCGCTCCACCTATACACCCCGCCAACTAGACTGCGAAAGGACAACTGCAGCTCACACCGATTTTATACACAAAAAATCGACGAAATCAGCATTTCGTATTCCCCTGTTTCCTCCTCCAAAACTAAATCGATTTTAATAATTCTTTCGAAAATAATATGTTACAGACTTTGGCTATGTCTGTATGTCTTGCTTTTTTTTGTTTATATTCGTCAAATTTGTTTACTGGGTGTCTGAAAACGCGCAGTAAAATTGGACATTTCTGAAGGTCCCTAATTCTTAAGGGGTTCAGACACGGCACCCTATAATGTAAAGATCTATATTATAGCACGATACATCGCATTACATCTTTTCATAGAAATAAAATATACATTATTAGCTGTCGTGTGTGGTCTCCTGACGATTTCTATGGAAAGATGTAATGGGATGTATCGTGCTATAATATACATCTTTACATTATAGCTGCCGTGTGTGACCCCTTTACAGTAAATGATTAATGCGCAAAAACAAAACATAGGGACATAGCGGAGGTGACAATGACATACCTAGGTTGTATGGTAAAACATATATTTGCTCTAGTGTGAAGGGGAGGAAACAGGGGTCATACGTTTGTATGGAATAAACCGTACTGGTCTATAAAACCGAACACATTTTTTTTAATTATCACGAACAGCTCAAACACGGTATTTCATACAACAAATTAGTAGGTGGGATGCAAGGAATGAGAGAGAAGCGCAGCGCGAGTATCCGGCAATCGACGATCCGGCAAAGGCGGCGGGAACCCGTTGGATGAGGGCAGCGCAGGACCGTGAGTTGTGGCGATCCTTGGAATGGACGCACACTGCTTGCTGGACATAGGTCCAGCAAGCAGTGTGCGTCTATCAGCTGAGGTGATGATGATGATTCAACGTGAGACGTGCGTCAGAAGCGTAGCTTGTGCGGTCTTTGCTTTGGTCTTTGCCTATCCCAGAAAAAGAAATATACGGAAAATCGAAAAAAAAAAATCATAACTACCTGCTACAGTTCTGCTTTTGGGTTAAGCTTCATGCCAAATTTCGATTCAATAGGTGCAAAATATTGAGGCGGGGCATACAGACAGACAGACGGTCAGACAGAATGGACGAAAGTATACGGGTTCCTTGCTTGATTACGGACCTCTAAAAAGAATGATAAACAAAATAACATTCACACTTGTAAAAAATACAATGAAAACGACAAGATTTACAAGCTTCTAAATACCGTTTTCAGCATGAAACTGTATAGCAGCACACAGTTTACGAAACAAAGCCACAGTGCCGTAATATTTCGTATTTGTATCTTCATCGTGTTGGTATTAGTATGCTACCAACGTGGGATGGGACGAGTGTTATCCCTTGCTATGTTTTCGTGCCGCTGGAGTCTTTTATTTATAAAATGTTCGTTTTGTTTCTTAAAAAATTTAAAATGTAACTTTGTTTTTTTAAATTCGAAAAAATATACAGAACCCATAAAGGTATTATATAGAGGAACTGACAGCTGAGAGAGCGAGATGTACCTAGCGGCGCCACTGTATAATAGAAAGAGATACGTGACGCGAGGCAATAGAACCGTTTTTGGGAACTTGTCAGCACAATCGACTGGGTAAATATTCGTGCTCTGTGAATAATTAGTGAATCTAAAGTGAAGTCGTAGATTATTTTGTGAAATATACTAACACTATTTCATTAAATTACCTACGACTTCACGTTAGATTCACAATTATACACAGAACTCGAAGTTTTAGGGTGCCGATAAGTGCCGACACATGCACAAAAACTGTTTCATTTGACAACTCATGTCAGTTACTCTAGTAGAACCCCTTTTGCGGGCGGGTAGAGCTTAGACTTTCCTAGAACTACTTACTAAAGTGTACCAACTACATAGTAACTATAATACCTAGCATTTGAAATGTTAAGTAAAGCAAGGTTCACTTAATTTATGCTTCTTTCTATATAACATTAGAATGGTAAGTATTCAGAGTCCGAGCATTTCATTAATTAGGAACATAGAATTTATGATTTTTAGGGTTCCGTACCCAAAGGGTGAAAACGGGACCCTATTACTAAGCCTACGTTGTCCGTCCGTCTGTCCGTCTGTCCGTCTGTCCGTCCGTCCGTCCTACCTATTTAGGGCTGTAACTTTTGAACCGTAATAGCTAAGATAGTTGAAATTTCTCAGATTATGCGTTATTGCGGCGGATTTTATAACAAATAATAAAAATGTCAAAAAGTTAAAAATTAAGGGGGTTCTCAACAAGAAACTAGTTTTTATCAACGTTTTTTCTTCACGCTCTATCGTAAAAACTTAGAGTGATTATGGAGCATACTCTACAAAATAACAACAAATACTAAAAACCGGCCAAGTGAGAATCTCATAATTATTAACTTCGCTCACTCTGTCCTAAAATTTGTAATTTTTCCTGATAAATCGTAGAGGATTCCCGAGATTCTGGCTTGCCGCATGCGGGGTCCATTGTATCATGTGTACTGAATTTCTATTCTGTTAAAAAAGATATTTGTATTTGTTTGTATTTGTGAGTCGGTCTCGCGCTACCCGGACAAAAAAAGTTTTTTTTTTCTAGGTTAATAATGTTGTGTTCTGTAGTGGTGTGGTACGGAACCCTCGGTGTGCGAGTAGCCCGACTCGCACTTAACCGCTTTTATTCTGATTGTTATGCTATAAAACGTTCCTTGTTTATTAGAAGATTCTAATTTCATCTGGAACAAGGTATAGTTTTGGACTGAAGATGTCACGTTCCTTTCTTACTACCTATATGCGTTACTACGTCAGAGAATGAAGGCTCGGTGGGTAGCTTTTTTGGACGTAAGCAAGATTTGGCAAGTTGCGGGTTCAAGTCCAGTCCGACAAGTCCGAGACTTAATTTTTCAATCTTTAATATGATTTTTTTTTGTTTTTGATTTTGAAGTACATTTTTTTCAACCTATTTCATCCCATTTTTGGGCAAAGGTCTCTCCCAAGCTTTTCCAGCCTTCCCCATAATCCCCATCAATTTAATTTTTTAACTACCTATTTGTCCAACGTATAATTTATTTACTCTATGGTCCAACCAAACTTTGTAAAAATTCTTAGACATTTTGTGAAAAGAAAAAACGAAACGGTCACGCATCGTTGTGACAATAATATACAATACGAGCTTTTACCCGCGACTTCGTCCGCATAAATTATATACCAGATTTTAAGTCAGATGATAAGGTATCAAACAAAAAAGTTTCATCAAAATCTGTTTAGTAGTTTTTGCGTGATACTCGTAGAAACAAACACCCAAACAAACAAACAAACGAACAAACAAACAAACAGACAGACAAAAAATCCAAAAATTGGTGATTTGGAATAAGGGACATCTAAAAATCATATCGTAATCTTTTTTTGTAAATATCTTCAATGTACAGAATGTACAACTTCTGTTACAGTTTTATAATAGTTTAGATATCCGATTCCGATAACCTCTATATTCCAATAACCCCTATATTTTCACACTGAACTAAATCAGACGTCAGTTTACCCCAGATCCCCCATTACTTGAGAAAATAACGTGGACTCCGCAATTTTTTCCGAAAAAGGAAAAAAACGCACCGAGAAAGACGAATGAGAGAATTTTGTAGAGACTCTAAGACGAATAACCTTGTTACTGTGAAGGATTTTACAGCAATATAGAAACAAATAAATATGCTCACGACAGGCGCGTGCATTGAAGGTAGGCAAAAAGCAGTGAAACCTTAATAATTTCTAAACTAAAGGCTCGATGACTTTTAATAGGTTTGATTTTTATTTTATTTTCGATGACTTTGAATTGGTTGACTTTTAATTGGCTTAATAATTGGTTTTACTCGATGACTTTTAATTGGTTTAATTACCTGTGTGTCTACAAATCGAAGTCATTTGGTAAACAAAATGCTTTTAGTTTAGAAATTATTCAATTTCTGCGCTGCGGGCAGGCAAAACACAGTAAAAGTCAAATAATTTCTAAACTAAAAGCATTTAATTCACTAAATGACTTTGATTTGTTTAAATACAAGTAATTAAACCAATTAAAAGTCATTGAGTAAACAAAGGGCTTTTAGTTTAGAAATTATTAGGGTTTCACTGTCTTTCTGCCTACTTTCTATGTACGCGCCTGGCTCACGACTATAATACCTGCAGGGGTCGTCAGAGATATTCATTACGTGCGGTTTGTTAGGGTTTTTATCTCTGATCGATTATGCATTCTGACCGATTCCGAAAAACTTTGAAATGCGAAGTGAAGTATCCATAACCTTTTTTAACATCTGATAGTTTGAGGGACCAACAGAGTGCCCAAAACCTAGTGAGAAAATAAATATTTTTAAATCCAGCTATCCCCTTCTATCCTACTAATTTAATAAAAAAAATTACAAAAAATAAAACCAGAAAGAAGAAAAAAAAGTTCAAAATAATATTTCAGCCTATGAATTTTACGTTCGAAACTATAAGAAAATTTATTTGTTTTGTCGAAGTCGCTGTCAAGCCGGTAGGTACGATTCGCGACTGGGCTTGCAGTAATTTTTTGGCTTGGCTTGACACCGACTCCAACAAAACAAATAAATTTTCTTATAGTTTCGAACGTAAAAATTATTTTGTACTAATTTAAAAAATTATAAAAATTATTTAGAAAAGAGACAGAAAACCAACAGCTGACTTTAGTGCTGTCAAAGTGTCACTTTGACAGCACTAAAGTCAGCTGTTGGTTTTCTGTCTCTTTACTTAATCTTATTTTCAGAAAGTGACAGGAGTAAATTAAGTTAAGTTAAGTCGTGGCACAGTCCGAATCGGGGCCACTGTGAGTGAACGCGAGTGCTAAGTCAAAGAGATTTATTAAGCTGCAAGTAAATATGTGTTAATGGGTACCTAATATATAACGTAGTAATGTAGTAATGTGATATAATAATGTGATATAATATAGTAATGTGATATAACTAAGGTAACCTAAGGTAAACTGTAGGTTATTGTCTTATCGGGCGTCAGCATTTAGTGGGTCATGCGACCGAAGTCTTAGCAGCTATTGCTGACTGTAGTCTGTACATGTATTGTACTAGGTATTATAAATAATAAATAACGCTCACAGGCACATACATTGTAATGATCCCAAGAAAGCACTATTTATAGGCTGTTTATTATGGAAACCATACAACAACGGCACAAACATATAAACATCCATGACCGAACCGGGATTCGAACCCAGGACCCTGGTTTGGCAGTCCGGCGTGGTAACCATTACACCAACCGGGTCGTCATCGTATTAGATTGAGGATTGATTTATGAACAAAAATAAATTTGGAGTAATACAAAAAGGCCTCGTAGCCAGCCAGAAAGCGCACAACCGACACGAACGTCCGCAATCTCGCCTCGCGACTGTGTGGGAAATATATTCCTCCCATCATAGTTGACGTGTTTGAGACTAAAACATCTACTTTTGAAACCTAGTAGGTACTCGATCTTAGGTCGTCTAAGCATCGAACGAATATTTAACCTAAATCCAGCTGCCTAGGTTCCAATTTTAATAAACGTCAATCGAGCTGTTAATTAACGCTCCAAGTTGCACCTAAATATATTCAGAGGGGAGTAACCCAAGTTATAAGTGAGTTAGCCATCGTCTGCGGGGGTTCTTCCCTAGACGCCTGTCGCTGTTTAGTACGTCAAATCTTATTTCAAACTTGGATAAAAGAAGTTTGGCGGAAGGCCATATAATTTATGGCAATGCATCCCTTTGCAAATTAATATAATGTGTGCATGCTTTGTTTATCTGTAATTAGTTGTACATTTAGATAAATTCTGTTAAATAAGTATTTAAGCTTGTATTGATGTAACAACTGTTGATGAACCAATAAAATAAAATAAAATAAAAAATAATTTGAGACCCAGACTCAGGTCCCATACATGAATGAAACTTAGTAATACGTGTAGAGTGAAACAAGACTAACAAAAATGAAAATCGCTTTTGATCTGTAGAAGTTGGAGGAAAGGATTTCTCATTTTGTATGAAGTGTGTGAAACTCATAACCTTTCTTATTAGATAGTCCACTCAATCTTCTATGCATTCATTGTGTTTATTTTAATGAAAATTCACGTTAAACGTACCATATTATGATAATGGAAGAAAACGAAATCACACACACTATCAGTTCAACCAAGCCAAATACGTTCCGTAACGACCAAAAATACCTCAGTGATAATATTAGATGAAAACAGCTGTCGTGGTTGCGTTTTGCTACTGATTTTTGGACGATTTGTCTATTTTACTAGTAATTTCTACTTTTGAATCCCGACTTCTGGAGATGTGGAAGTTTTTTTAAAAAATGCCTTCATTTTTTCTGTTTCTAATAATTATGACCGTGCCGTCCTGAATGGCTTTTAGTTTTCGTAAAAAATGGCTAGGTCCAAATCTGCCAATCTTTTTTGTACGATAGCCTGCTTGTCGGTCTTCTACAGATTCTACCTACTTCAGTGAGTGTGCCCAAGAGCTACATGAGCTCATCCCGCTTTCCCCTTTCTACTATCGGACTTCCAGACGCACCGCAGGATATCACCCCTTCTTGGTTGACATCCCACATATCCGCACCAAGCGCCTTTCTGAATCTTTTATAACGCGCACAGTCAAGGAGTGAAATGCCCTGCCTGCGTCAGTATTTCCGAGCGCTTACAACCCGAATTCCTTTAAAGTACGAGTGAATAGGCTTCTTCTGGGTAAGCTCGCTACATTTTCGACCCCATCTTTGTCCTAAGGACTGGATTGAGGTGAAGAGCATCCCCATCAGTAATTAAAAAAAAACTTTCTATTTCAATGATTTCATAGCTCTCATCAAAATGTATGTCCACCTATTATTATGTGTTTCCGCAAATAAATAAAATGTTGTCGTTATAGTCGAGCATTCCCTGATCCTGTCTCTTATTTCAAGTTCTTTGACTTCCAGACAAGACACGACTCTTTTCCTTCTTCTTCTGACTACTATAGATGGCATGATTTTTTTTTGTGGACAGTATCACACAAATTATCTAATCAGATTTAAAGTACCAGGCTGGACTTGTATTATGATAACTAGACGACGATATAAATGACATAATTATATCGATAAATACAAATTTAAATAACCCCCGACGCCAAAAACAAACATTTAAAATATAAAAAGTGAAAAATAATTTGGTGCCCTATTATTTTTGATGTAGGTCATCATCATCAGTATGTTATACTTTTTAACTCTCTTTAAGATATTTTAGGTCAGGCATGTCAAACTCAAAGTCGTTGGCGGGCCAAATTTATAATGACAGTACAATCCGCGGGCCGCAACGAACTTATAGAAATAGTATCGGTCATAGATTTTTTTTTTCATTCTTTTATCTTTTATTTAATTGTAGAAAAAAAATACAATCTCTTCCCAGGTATGTTTATTCGGGTTGGGGGTAATTCTATGTGCAGAAATCAAAAATTAAGGTAGGGCATGGAAAGACTAGACCTTGAATACTCAATACCTTGTCTCTACTATTATATATTATCATATAAAAAAAGTGAGCAAGCGAAGCGAGCTCGAAATTTTCCACATCATCATGTTTACAACGGCGGTGGACTACATAACATGAGAACCTAAGTACTTGTAACGGTTTGAACGCTTTCAGGCTGCATCTGGAAGCTGTTTCTTAAATTTGGATCGGGCCGCATGTTTCACATGCCTGTTTTAGGTCAATTAATGCGTAGGGGACCGCTATGAAATGACCATAGATTTTTTATTCGATATCTACTCATTTGCGGTCCCCGATAAATTTAATTGACCTAAAATATCTTAAAGGGAGTTATAAAATAAAACATCGAAAATAATAGGTGACTAAATTATTATTCACTTTTTATTTTAAACTAGCTGTGCCCGCGACTTCGTACGCGCAGACCACTGAAATAACATAATTCATTCATAAAGAGAAAGAAAAAAGAATAAGAATTATAAGAGAAAGGAAAAAGAAAGGTTAATATGCTGACACTTTTTTAAGGGGATGATCAGACCGTCAAACTGAACAACTTTCTCTATGGCACCAACATCGAAATCAGGAAAAAAAAGACAGCTGTTTCATACAAAACTGCAAACCTACTCGAGCCAAATGTATGGGACAGCTAATTTTTTTCGCGATTTCAATGTTGCTGCCATAGAGAAAGTTGTTCAGTTAGATGGTCTAGTCATCCCCTTAAAAAAATGTCAGCATATTAAGAAGGACCCTGTATGTTATTACAGAACATATATTTTACCTGTGTGCCATAAGTATTTCAACCAAATCCGTACAGTCGTTATGCATGATAATATTGATAATCGATAAACCCACAACTTCGTACGCGCAGACCACACTCAAACACTGCTGCTGTCTTTAAATACCTACCCATAACTTTTGAATGAATAAACCGATTGTGACGAAATAAAGCTTATATGGTAATTCAAACCAAACCCTATACTTTTGTGAAAACCGCATTTAAATAGGTCTAATAGTTTTTAAGTGATGCGTACATTAAATTCAGTGACGCTCGCGACTGTCTTTAAATACTCATAACTTTTGATTTAATGAACCGATTGCGATGGAATATAGCCTATAACTTGACCAAAACTAAGCCCTATACCTTTGTGAAGACCCCATCCAAATTGATTGAGTCGTTTTCAAGTGATGCGTGAACATACAAACAGACAAACAGATAAACAGATAAACAGACAAACAGACAAACAGACAAAAATTCTAAAAATGGTCTTAATGTATTCCATTACGTATTCTGAACACCCTCAATTAATTTTTTTGTAAATATCTTCAATGTACATCATCGCAAAGTTTAGAATTTTATTATATGTTTATATGTTTTATAGATGTTTGTTTTTGGCGTGTTAATGTAATTCTGTGAAAAGGTTCATATTTTCTTCTAAAATATTCTTCAGTTTACTATATTTTCCAGAAATATAAGAAGCTATTTAAAAGCATTTTATCCTACAGTCCTCGGACCCTGTCCTATTTACATAACCGTCAGGGGTTGACAACCGTTTTTTATGGGCGCACTATAAATTCAGGGGTTCGCAACCAGCTGGCTAGCTGTCCGCGGTTTTTATACCCTTACGTCACTCGGACAATATTATGAAATTCCCGTTTTTACGGAATTTTTCTCGGAAATATTCAATAAAGCTGTTACTTCATCTTAGTCCGGTTTGGTCATTGCTTTGTTGTCAGAAAGGGTAGTATCGCATTTTAGGAACGAATAATATCTGTCACTTTCTTCCGGACTATGAAACATACAAAGGGGTAAATTTTTTGTAGGCCCACCAAACGGTAACGTTTATTGATGGTTTTTAACCGACTTCAAAAAAAGGAGGAGGTTCTATGTTCGGCTGTATGTATATTTTTTTTTTATGTATGTTCACCGATATTTTCGTCAATTGTAAACCAATTTTAAAAATTCTTTTTTAGCCTTTTCCCGTACTAAGATTGAGGATCCTCATTTTTTAGTGTTCCGTAACAAAATTGGAAAAACGGAACACTTATGGAATCAGCTCGGTGTCTGTCCGTCCGTCCGTCCGTCTGTCACAGGCATTTCTCTCAGAGACTGTAAGACATAGGAAGTTGAAACTCGGTACAGATATAGCAATTGCTGGTCCAATATCATAAATGAAGTAAAAAAACTTAATTTTTATATTGGGGGGCAATTTGGGGAGGTAGAAAGGGTGAATAAAAAAAAAAGTCCCGACTCGTACTTGGCCGGTTTTTTTTTGTTAGCCTGTATCATCCCACTTTTAGGAAAAGGCCTCCCCTGTGATCCTTCAACCATCTTCAACAGAGATGCTTGTCCAGGCAAGCTCTGGCAACTTTTAATAGAAAGTATCCAGATCCAGATCATCCCGCCACCTATTCCTAGGACGACCTAGACAACAATTAGTATTTTCTGCGATCCAGTGTGGATATGTTTCTGGGATAGATGCAATTTTTTAAACCAAACATCATTTTAGGGGGCGTCCGCCCGGTTTTGAGTAACTTTGTAACCATTTTATACATTAACTATGGCACTTTTTAAGCAGAATACAAAACTAAATAATCTACAGGATATAAGAAGTGATGTGGTTTTTCTCGAAATCTATTTTAATTAATAAAACTGAAGAAAAACGAATCCAAAGTCACCCCTTTTTTTCCAGTTGTAACCGTTTTACTCTTTCATTGTTGATCAGAAGAATATGAAAATTTACAATATCCTTTACAATACAATATATTATAATGATTTGGTTTTCTTATTTTTTGAAATTTCACAAAAAATCATACAGGTTTTCAAAGAAAACGGAAAATTCCGACCGAAGCCATGCAATTGAAGCGGGATGGCTAATTGCAAAAGTTTGCTTGTAAGAAAGAGAGCCTTGCACCAGGGAGGGAGAGCCTTTTTAAATGCGTAACATGCGTGCAACCTTTACAGTTTAAAAATTTTAGATTTTAAACTGAAAAGGTTGTAGTATTTTAAATTACCTTCATTATATTTTTTTTAAATCGAAATCGGAGTAGTTTAGATGGGTTCCGAAGTAAAATCCTTCAGGAACTCCACTAGTAGCCGAATTTGATTATAGCAACAGGGTATTTTAAAGTGCCCTTAATATTAAACTTTTAGCGATACATTTGTATAAAAAATGTAGGTTCAGCTATTTTGTGTAAGTGCAACTCTGTGCAACATAGCGACTGGAATATTCGCCAGTTGATCCAACAATTAATGCCCGCTAGGTCAACTATTATTTTTACAGAAATAAAGTGCTTTAATAAATATCTAAATTAAGAATAACTTTTTAACATATTTATTCGGTATTATAAATCAGTTACAAAGCAAAATGAACACTTTTTAACATTGTCACAAACATCTATCCGCCACTCCTAAAAACATGACAAAAGAGTTAACGTTTTACCCGAATTAAATGTGGGATATTTTAAGGCTGGGTATTAGTAGAACAAGCCTCTCTTTCTAACAAGCAAACTTTCGCAATTAGCCATCCCGCTTCAATTGAAAGCAAGATCGCAAAAAAACGCATTTTTCATCAATATCTTTTCTCTTGGGTGTTTGGGGAAAAATCCATCGGTTAGAAGCCCTGCTATAATTATTTACCTTTCAAATGATGGTATATTCAGAAGAAATGGTGTAGTGTGATTCTTGTAAAACTGGTTATAAATCTGAAATCGAGCTTACTTTGCTCCTCTTTTCTATCGAGAAAATTTAATAGAATCGTGTTTTCAACGGTTAGATGCCCTGCAGAAAGAACGTATCTACACTGTTATGTGAACTATATATATTAAATGTAATAATTTGGTTCTCAAAAATCGGTTCGAAAACAGACAAAATAGGTATGACCCCCTCTTTGCCGTAAACATTTATGGAATTCCACATTCAGAATTACGATTTCATATGGATTTGCCCCCTCCAGAATTCCGTTCGGAATTACGGGGGCATCAAATGCTATACAAAATCAAAAATCCAAAAATATGTGTGTGGCTGGCGTAAAACACAGAGATGCTCTCTCTCATTCTCTCCTGAATCTAAAAGCTCATATACATTGAATTTAATCCTAGTCTGTATTGGTGTATAACAAACACCACACAGCTATAAGATGTAGATCAAATAAGAATTATCACAACAACTAAGTAGTAGTATCGCCTGCAGGAGCACTGCAGAAGTGCAGAAGTGCAGTTGCTTGGTAAATTGATAACAAAGATCACAAAAGGAACACAAATTAGTAGGTAATTACCCATGTTCTACTAGCGCTTGGCCTGATAAAATAACATCAGGACTCTGTGTGTATGTAGTAAGGTAGATATTTGCTTTCAACGTTTGATTTCCCTGGCGGGCTAAAATAAAAACGTGCTTTTCCCATTCAGAGTACGGCGGGGTTTTTAACTCCATTAAAAGCTGATCTTCAACAGCTTTGCTTGTGAATGAGCACACGTTTTTTTATTTAGCTTGCTATGAGAACGTATTATATTTTCGTATTTACACAACGTAAAAATGTAAGTGCGGTTTTTGAAAAACGCACGTTGAAATCAGCAAGTACAAAATGTCAAAATTACTATGGAGATTATGCATCATCCGAACACGATTTTGAATCTCACGATTCAAAATAGATAACACTTTTGACTTCTCTACTCGAAGTAAGGGCTCTTACAGACGAGTGAAACTTTGCTGTCGCGGTGGGTCGCAGAGAGGTACGATGAAGACTTAAGGTTCAATTTCTTTGATTTCGCACGTGCTGACGTCATCTTGTCAATTCCAAATTATTGTATGCAGTGTCCGGGCTGTGGTTTAGTTTCGAGTTATCTGCATAAAATAATCTAGCACTATAAAAAATACCTAGATCTAAGTACTTATTACTAGGTATGGATATTCAGACTCTGAATGTAAAATAAATAAAAGCGGGCAAGTGCGAGTCGGGCTACTCGCGCACCGAGGGTTCCGTACCACACCACTACAAAACACAACATTATTAACTTAGAAAAAAAACTTTTTTTGTCCGGGACCTTTAGCGCGAGACCGACTCACACTTAGCCGGTTTTTAGTATTTGTTGTTATTCTGTAGAGTATGCTCTATAATCACACTAAGCTTAACGCTTGTATGTATTACCGTTTTTACGATAGAACGTGAAGAAAAAACGTTGATAAAAACTAGTTTCTTGTTGAGAACCCCCCTTAATTTATTACCCCTTTATTTAAATAATAAAAATGTCAAAAAGTTAATTTTTGTCATTTTTATTATTTGTTAACAAATACGCCGCAATAACGCATAATCTGAGAAAATTTCTACTATCTAGCTATTACGGTTCAAAAGTTACAGCCCTAAATAGGTAGTTCTACCTATTTAGACGGACGGACGGACGGACAGACGGACGGACAGACGGACGGACAGACGGACGGACGGACGGACTGACGGACGAACGGACAACGTAGGCTTAGTAATAGGGTCCCGTTTTTACCCTTTGGGTACGGAACCCTAAAAATCGCAGATTTCCGTCGGGAAATAAGTATCTACAAATACCTACCTAAGTATTTACGGTCTGAGCCTCTACTCGGACATTCGAACTTCACAATTGCGTGAACGTTTTCGTTCCAAAGTCAACTCTATTACAATGAAGTCCAGACCGAAACAGTCGCGATATTTCGAAAATCGAAAGTCCGGGTACAGGCCTGGTTTTCTGAGAAAATCTTGTGCCCTAATTTTTTTACGATTGACACTATTTTCTAAGTAGGTACCTAACCTACCCACTCTACTAAGTACTTATAAGTGTTTTTCTTTCGATTAAATGAACAAATATGATGAAGAAAGTGTACAGTCAAGTATTTAGGTCAAGTATCTCTTTCCAGTTACCTGCAATGCTGCCATACGAATAATGATTCGATTAGTATTCTATGCTGTTAATCCTATAATAATTATAGCAGGGCTTCTAATCCATCGGTTAGAAGCCCTGCTATAATTATTTACCTTTCAAATGATGGTATATTCAGAAGAAATGGTGTAGTGTGATTCTTGTAAAACTGGTTATAAATCTGAAATCGAGCTTACTTTGCTCCTCTTTTCTATCGAGAAAATTTAATAGAATCGTGTTTTCAACGGTTAGATGCCCTGCAGAAAGAACGTATCTACACTGTTATGTGAACTATATATATTAAATGTAATAATTTGGTTCTCAAAAATCGGTTCGAAAACAGACAAAATAGGTATGACCCCCTCTTTGCCGTAAACATTTATGGAATTCCACATTCAGAATTACGATTTCATATGGATTTGCCCCCTCCAGAATTCCGTTCGGAATTACGGGGGCATCAAATGCTATACAAAATCAAAAATCCAAAAATATGTGTGTGGCTGGCGTAAAACACAGAGATGCTCTCTCTCATTCTCTCCTGAATCTAAAAGCTCATATACATTGAATTTAATCCTAGTCTGTATTGGTGTATAACAAACACCACACAGCTATAAGATGTAGATCAAATAAGAATTATCACAACAACTAAGTAGTAGTATCGCCTGCAGGAGCACTGCAGAAGTGCAGAAGTGCAGTTGCTTGGTAAATTGATAACAAAGATCACAAAAGGAACACAAATTAGTAGGTAATTACCCATGTTCTACTAGCGCTTGGCCTGATAAAATAACATCAGGACTCTGTGTGTATGTAGTAAGGTAGATATTTGCTTTCAACGTTTGATTTCCCTGGCGGGCTAAAATAAAAACGTGCTTTTCCCATTCAGAGTACGGCGGGGTTTTTAACTCCATTAAAAGCTGATCTTCAACAGCTTTGCTTGTGAATGAGCACACGTTTTTTTATTTAGCTTGCTATGAGAACGTATTATATTTTCGTATTTACACAACGTAAAAATGTAAGTGCGGTTTTTGAAAAACGCACGTTGAAATCAGCAAGTACAAAATGTCAAAATTACTATGGAGATTATGCATCATCCGAACACGATTTTGAATCTCACGATTCAAAATAGATAACACTTTTGACTTCTCTACTCGAAGTAAGGGCTCTTACAGACGAGTGAAACTTTGCTGTCGCGGTGGGTCGCAGAGCGCCACGCTCATACATTTATTTTACGGACCCTCCGCGACACCCGGCGACCGCAAAGTGTCGCTCGTCTGAGCTGTGAGAGCGCTAACACTTTTCGACGCGGTGGTAGAGTAACATGAAGTCAAAAAGCTATCTGTGGATACTTTGAAATGAGGTTTCTATGAGTGGATAATAGTATCCACTATGTGGATACTTATAATTGGCTTTCTGTTAGCTATAGATCTAAACTTGTAATGTCAACGGCCATTGGTCCCCAAAAAAACAGTTTTTAATTTTCGATTAGGATTTTTCGGTATTTTTCCATCACATTGGCTCTCTCAAAATAGAAGAAAGTTAATTCAATGTTTCATTAAAAACATCTTAATTATACAGTTTACTTCAGTGGTCTGCACCTATGAATTCGCTAACTAGTTTAAAATATTAGGTAGCTCAGCATCATTCCTAGAAAATTCATGAGCTCATTCCAAATTCTACCGCCGAGGATGCAGCCAGTTAAATGTCAAAGCGTAGTTGCTAATAGCGAAACTGAAACTAGATTTATTTGTTTGTGACTGGCAAATGCATCAAAGGTACCTGTAATGCAGTTATAAAGAGCAGCGTGGCGAAAGGTTATGTCGGATGTTGGATACTAGGAGAGGAGATATGGTGAAGTTATTCTGGACAAGAATGGAGTCGGTCAGGTAATACAAATCGTTTTCGTTTGAAAAAGAGTTCTCTACATGCAACTCTGAGGTACCTACGTAGTACTCTTTGTTATTAATAAATCAGTCATTTCACAACAAATTCTCCACTAGGTATTGTTGTTGTCATGCTTTCTTTAGCTGAGGGTAAATGTAGGTACTAAAGAAAAAGAAAGAAAGAGAAATCTTTACTCACCATTAGAGGCACACACAAGCCAAACCAAAGCAGAGTACCTACATTAAAGTGTAGGGTATCTCGTTTTGGGTTATTGTATTATAACCTCAGAAATATGGAGATCTCTTCAGAGTTTATTCAAAAACTACATACATAAACTTTCAACCATAATCTAGTCGTGCTCAGAAACATTGCTACAACTACCAGCTCTATCTATGGATGTAATAGGGGAGCGGACTGCATAAAATATATTTTAGTTTTATCTTCTTAGTAAAAAAACATTTGAAAATAACGCTATACTCACATTTTTAGTTTTTTTTACGCTAGAATACTATTTTTTTTAATAACATGATGAACTATAGAAAGTAATGAAATGATGACGTCACTTGTGGGTATTTAGTACAATTTTTAATACATCGCGCGCGTTCGATTAAAAGTTGCTGATTTGACTATTGTCCCGGACTGTCCGATCCCCTATTGTAACCAGGCCCTGTACCCGGACTTTCGATGTTCGATATATCGCCCCTGTTTCGGTCTGCACTTCATTGTAATAGAGTTGACATTGGAACGAAAACCTTCACGCAATTGCGAAGTTCGAATGTGCGGGTAGAGGCCCAGGGCCTCTAACAGTGGTGATATATCGAACATCGAAAGTCCGGGTACAGGGCCAGACTCACTTTTAGCATAATATGCTAAATTGTTATTGAAAAGATTATTGTATGATGTTTGATGGCCGTGTTCGATCACAGAGGCTGATGGCTGGTGACTTCGAGAACATCGTTAATGTGTATTCAACCAGGGCCTCAATCGCCCTAAGTTTGAACGATACTACCAAATCAAAACCACAACCAAAAACGTTACGTTATGCACAATTCGTATCGCGCAAATTACATTAACGGTAACGATTTAGCTTTATTTCGGAAGATACGTTGGCGTAACGTTTGATGTCCGTTCGATCGAATTTTCTGTATTGTGCGATTTAACCGTTCAGGAAAAAATAACGCGATAGCATTTTTACATCAGCTAACCCAAATCTAAACCAAAACTAAACCAAAACCAAAAAAGGTTCCGTCCGAACGGTCCAACCGTATAAAATAGCGCAATTGAGGCCCAGATATACTTCATTTTATAAAGACAGAGAAGCTTGGCAACCCGTTGTTTTTAGGGTTCCGTACCCAAAGGGTGAAAACGGGACCCTATTACTAAGCCTATGTTGTCCGTCAGTCCGTCTGTCCGTCCGTCTGTCCTACCTATTTAGGGCTGTAACTTTTGAACCGTTATAGCTAGATAGTTGAAATTTTCTCAGATTATTCGTTATTACGGCGGATATGTAAACAAATAATAAAAATGTCAAAAAGTTAAAAATTAAGGGGGGTTTTCAACAAGAAACTAGTTTTTATCAACGTTTTTTCTTCACGCTCTATAGTAAAAACGGTAATACATACAAGCGTCAAACTTTGTGTCATTATAGAGCAAACTCTACAAAATAGCAAAAAATACTAAAAACCGGTCAAGTGTGAGTCGGTCTTGCGCTAAAGGTCCCGGACAAAAATTTTTTTTCCTGGTTAATAATGTTGTGTTTTGTGGTTGTGTGGTACGGAACCCTCGGTGCGCGAGTAGCCCGACTCGCACTTGACCGCTTTTATATTTTTTTCTTACAAAAAGTGCGTTGAAAGTACAGGCTTAGATTTTTCTAGACATCTCTGATTTCAGAAGCCATTCCAGAATTCAGTCCGACCTATCCTTTTCACAAAATCTTGCAAAACTTTCAAACTAATTCGTCTCATGCTTAAGCCTTAAGTTGAAGCCATACAGACGAAAATATCTTGATTCAGGGGTCTTGTAGAACTGGCAATAGTTTGATCCGATATGTCTACCGTTAGAGATCCCGTGGGAAGGTCCCTTTGCCAAAACGGATAAGTGCGCTGTTTGCCGAAGTAATGTGGCCTAATGTTGTGCAAAGATCTTTTGTAGTACTCGTGTTTTTCTTCGGAACGAGGCGCCTCGGAATAGTGAAACTTCGATGTTCGAGACTAAGGTCGACCGCTTATCAAGGAGGCTTGCAAATACATCGCCAGCAGTGGTCTCGGACCTACCGATTTTTCGGTATTTATACCGATATGGGGTCTCTTCTACCGAAATACCGAAATGTAGACATTTTTTCACGATTTCTGAGAATACAAGGAAATTCTCCCGAATTTTTTAACGATTTTCCATTTTCGAACTGCTAACACTTTTTGTTTCGTTTATGCTTCACCGTTTCACCGTAGACTGTTTACTAAGTTGAGAAAAGTAGTTTAATGTTCACAACTGTATGGATGATTGATCATCAACTGATATAACAACTCTTTAAATTAGTAAAAACCTACGTAGTTCCTATGTAGTTAATTCTAACTAATTCATGTAAGTAACTAAATATTTAAAAAAATACTATTTTCAAGCTTTTACCCGCGACTTCGTCCGCACAAAAATATTTTAACCACATTTAAGGACAAATCGTAAACTTCAAAATAAAAAAGTTTCATCAAAATCGGTTTCGGATCACTGATCGCCAGTCAGTTGACCTTTCCTTGCTTCTACTAATTCGCATGGGCCTGCGATGTGGAGGATGGTACGTTATTGGCTATGTGCACGACACTAGCGCCATCTAGCGCAACACGGCCCCGTGAATTATTTGCACATAAAATGTTAGGATAAAGTTTGTTATTTTATATTAAAATAAAGTAAAAACTAAATGAATTAGCAATATTTTCGATATTAAAAATATTATAATACCTAACTGGCTGAAATTTCCATTCTTTGTTACAAAATTCTCATACAAACTTTCACCCCCGTTTTCACACCTTTTGGGGGTTGAATTGCGAAAAATATTTTTTTTGTGAACACCTAGATGACAATAAAAACATCCTTGCCAAATTTTAAGTATTAGTATTTGCTGGTTTATATATTTGAGTATTGAATGAGTGTGCGGATTTGCATAGATGCAAGCAAATGTGACCCAGCTTCGCCCGGAAAAAAATGCGCTGCGATGGACTTGCCAGTTCCCAACACCCACTTCGCACATAGATAAGGGTGTAAACTTAACATGGAGTCGCGTTGTAAGTCTGTTACTGGGCGGTCGGCTGCTCTCCGGCTTGCCACGGGATTCTATCGTTTTGTGGTGGTTCAAGTGTATGTTTTTGTGCATAAAACAATCCTTGAAATTAAAAAAAAAATATTTATTACCGTACAACGTCAAGCATTCTTGCTATACAGGGTGTAACAAAACACCCTAGTAATACTTAAGATGGTGCTACGGACCATCAATCTGAACTACTTTCACTAGGGAGACAACGTCGAGAAGAAATAAAAAAAATCTGCCGTCCCATACATTTATTTTGAGTCGAGACGGTACTGCAGTTTTGTATGAAAGGGCGGATTTTTTTTTCGCGATTTCGATGTTGGCTCCTTTAGTGAAAGTTGTTCAGTTTGATGGTCTAAAGCACCCCCTTAAGTATTACTAGGGTGTTTTGATACACCCTGTATAAGCTAGATATTGGAAAAATTTTATTTTAAAACCTGCATGTAATTAAGTTTCTCCCGAAAAATAACCTTTACAAAGAAAATAGGGTAAAACAAAATTAGCATGATCAATTTGTAACTAGGTAGCTGATATCAATTACCGTCAGAATCACTTTGAGGCCTCGTTGTTGTCTCGTTAGGCAATTTGTGCAATGCCCCGGGGAAATACTCTGACTGTAACATAGTGTTTACGTTGTTGTAAAATATAGGAGCATCTGACTTTTATTTTGAAAGTGAAAAATATAAGTAGGCTACAAAATACAATAAACTCTTCTCTTTTGGGATAGTGTTAAGACTCCCTAGACACTTCATTCAAACGGGCTCACACTTACAGGAAAAGGACAGCACATGTATGCTGAGTGCGAATGAGAGAGCAGTACATCAATGCTTACCGTCATCCATCTCTCGTACCACCGTGAGGGGGTGAGGTCAAAATTGGTGGGAGGTATGGAGTGTCCTTACAGTACAGTAATAACATGTCTAACCAAAGTAGGTACCTGCGCGGTTGACACGCAAATGATATTGACCAATCAGGATGTGCCCCTACCCCTATTCGACTTAAGCCCGCACTACACTCTCACCGAGAATTTTTCAACCGGAAACTTTCAACGAAAATTACTATAAGGCATAAGAGTACCTCTAAAACCGGCTCTTCATTCTCGCCGAGAACGGGCGAGACAGGCCGAGAACGAGTGTGGATGCCCTTCATTGTTCTCGTGGCGTCGTAAGCCATAGTAATTTCCCTTAAAAGTTCTCGCCGAGGGTTCTCGGCGAGAATTCTCGGCGAGAGTGTAGTGCGGGCTTTTATATATTCCGTGCTTAGAGCGAGACAGAGCAAAATATAGTTGCACCCAATTTTGAACCCTTTGAGGACTACTGCGCATGATTGAATATTACTGAATGGCTTCGGGTTTTGACGGGGACTCTGGTCTGGTTTGCGCAACCGAAGTTTGACGAACGGACTGATTTTCCTGGTGGCCTAGCATGCCACCCCCGAGAAAACGACAAAAAATTAGACATGCCTCTGTCTTTATTACGAAAGCGAGAGCGCATGACGGTTTTCTCGTTTTGTCGCTTTGTCCTGCGTGACATGCTAGCCGTACAGGTCGTACTGTGCTCTCTGTATATGTACTCATTTCTTATACTGTGTCAACTCGGTGGCTGTAGGATTTGTTCTATAATCGTAACGTGAGGCTTTCTGATTGCCCAGGGTACGCAGGACTATCAGGGGTCTCGTACATTACTCAGGTAAATCCAGGGAGAATAGTCTTCTTATCGTGTGGGCAGAGCCCTGGTGTCAGAGTTTTTTCAGAACGCCTTTCGGCCTCTGACGTGGTTTTTATGTAACGACTACTACCACCAGAGATAGTAGCCGGGACCAACGGCTTAACGTGCCATCCGAAGCACGGAATCATTTTTCTTTTCAGACAATCAGTATATTTCATTCATTCATTCATTCATTCAATCAGGTGATTCAGCCTGCAATGTCCTAACCAACTGGGGAAAAACGCAAGAAGTGACATATCACTAGGTGTCCCCCGTGGGAATCGAACCCACGACCTCCGTATCGAGAGCCAATGCTCTTAACCATTAGACCACGGGGGCAGGGAGAATAGTAAATACTTTTTAGTGAATAATTAACAACGAAAACATAAATGGAAAAACGTGTATATAGACATGAGGGTCTAGACCTACCCTACCCTACCCTAGAATCTAGATTTCATATTGCATTTGCAATTTTGAGGTTGTCTGGTAGAAATAGCTTCTTAGCGATAAGTTCGCCTTATTTTGTGCGTCTTGTAATTTTTTATTTATATTTCAACTGTTTATGTTTTGGTGTAAAATAAAGAATATGTGATTGATTCATTGGTTCTGCAATTAATTAACGACCAACTAGATAATTTTCTTTTCCGCAATCACTCTTTTTACCCGACTGCGCCAGAAGGAGGATTATGTTTTTTATAATAACATCTCTGATATGAATTATATTTTGAACAAATTATTAAAACCGAAAGACAATAGTAACTCGATAATCGTTTTTTGTCGATAATCGCCCATCTCTATTCGCACGTAACGTCCAATTTGTCATTTTCGGACTGAAAGTTATTTTGCCAGCTCGTTTCATATCATCGATGCGGGGAAACAATAGATTCTCCTTCAATGTGGGCGAAATAAATATCATGATAGTAGGTAAATGTTACTACATTGAAACAAGGGAAAAAATATCAATACATACATACATACATACATACATACATACATAATACATACATACATACATCAATGTAGGGTTTTTTATGATTTATTATCATGGTAATAATACGGGTATCAACAAGTTATAAACATATAATAAGGCTGCAAATAAATACTGAATATTGATTACATAGTTATCTGTGTGTACATATAAACGTAATCGCCTAGTATGACTCCCACTGGAAGAAATGGATTGGTCGGATTGGATTCTAGTCGGAAACTATAACGGCAATCTCGCTCGTTCCAATAATGCTTAATACCTACAGAGCTGTGGGTAAATACCCTACCTACGTCAGCGTTTTCAACAATATCAATATAACAGAAGACTTTTTAATGAGGAACAATCTAAAGTTATTATAAAGCATACTTACTTCCTTTCAAAGTACTTCAATAGTTTCTCTTTTATTTTCAGATCAAGCGGAACGAAAACTCGGACTGACTGTAAGAAAAACTGGAGCAGAATGGAATGACTTCCCAACTCAAAACAGCTATGAAAACTTGACTCGAACTACAAAATGACGAACGTTAAATTAAAACTTATGTTTTTCCTTCTTAATGCTCTTCTTACAGCCGACATTGTACACGCTAGGCCCTACTCAGATAACACTACTGATATAGTTATCAAATTTAATAATACTGATTTCAATTTACCCGTAGACTCTAACTCTGACACCCTCATAGTAGCTCATGAGGATGAAACACCAGAACAAACTAATAGAAACTCAAATGATCACATGGAAGCCATCATGACAGCTGAACAAGACAGAGATGAAGATTTGTCTAAAAAATTTATTAAAGAACAAACAAATCCAGAAAAATCCGATCAGAAAGTAAACATTCAAATGGAAGCTATCATGAATGCAGAAAAAGACCGCGACCAAGAGCTCTCAAAGAAGACAATGAAAGAACATATAATGTCAGAGATACCTAAAAAAGAGGCATCCTCTATAGAAAAACAAACAAACATATCAAGTTCTCTTTTAGAAGATATTATCGATTCAGAAACAGATAGGGAGGAGACTTTAACTGACATACTTTTTAGACAAGATGCTGATTTGGTTGCAGCACCAAGATTCGAGTTTCTAATCGCTGCTAAAATCAACGAAACGGACGTTAAAAATAACAGTTCAAATACCAAGGGTGGTATAAGTGATAATAGTATAGATAATAGTAACAGGAACAGTAGTGATGTGCTGAAAAAAGTGGAATACGTGGAATTAGTAGAACTGCTTAAATCTAAAGCGGGTGAAAATAGTAGTGCTTACAGTTTAGGTAATATCACAGGACACGAGGTTGACGATGATCTTGCACCAGATACAAGTGAGTATACTATAAATAAAACTAAAAATTTAAATTAGTAGATAGGTAAAACAAGCGGTAACGAAGGTATTCACAATATGAGCGTAAAAGTATAATAGGTAATTTATGTTTAGTCCTAAATGCAACAAATAAACGTTGCAAAAAGCCATGTTCAGCAGTGCTGACAGTGTACAAACAAAGTCTGATAATATAGTTCACTGTGGACTTTGCGAAATCTGCCTGTACAATGTTGACAATAGACGGGGGCGGGTGGGTATTGCTGACAATTTGGCGTATTCATTGTTGTTCGTGAGTTTGGTGAAGAGATGGATGGAGATTTTTGAATTTCACATAATTATCCGCATTGTTATACATTATATGTAGTGGATAAGGCTATATCGCGCCTTTTATCACTTTCGTTTGCGAAGCAAATTGAAAGGGAGCTAATACGCGAGAGCGTTATATCACGCTGCTATACTGCGCTGATAGAATGTGTTAAATTCAAGAATCTTTGACCCTCTAAAGTTCCCTTCAGCTAAAATACCTTTCCCGAGCAATAATTTTATTGACCTTTTTGATCTTGTTAAATACAGATATTTACCGATTCGAGTCTCGGTGTTTCTGACGTGGTAACGGTTACAAGCAGGACAGATTAGATTTATAAAAGGGGGTTTATGTCAAACAAGGGTTTGTGACGGATCCCTGCTGAATTTAAATCCGATTTATCTTTCTGTTAACTCTGTTATTTAACCGAGTATGTGTGCAATACAGGTTGTTCCGTAAATAAATTCTCTAAGCTTAAATATAAGTATTAATAAGTCGAATCCTAAGCAAACAACTCATTGATCTTTACATTGATAATTGCCTCACACAGTAGTGTAGCGAAGGAGGGGGAGGGGGGACAAATGCCCCGGACGGCACTTTACTAGGGGCGGCAAATTCGGGAAAAATATACGTTTGATTCAGCTCTGTCTATAGCAAATTCGTAGAGCAGAGAAAATTCGATCTCGCTTCGCTCAAACCAATAGATAAAACAATAGATGCCTGACTTTGACCACAACCCGAAACAATGTGCAAAAAAATTTCGAGCTCGCTGCGCTCGGTCAGTTATTTTCCGTCTAGATAAGGGGCCGGCAAATTTGTGCCCCGGGCGGCAGAAACCCGCGCTATGCCACTGGCCTCATACATATAAACATGGCCGTGAGTGTTATACTTACAGTGCCCTACCGAACGTAACCCTTAATGCTCTAAAGAGTTAATAGAGTCAGCTCCTGAGTTCATGACTTACTGAATATTTCATGTAAATATGACTGAAGTTTGTGTTGTTTCAAGTTACAAAGTCAACATCAGTAAATCCAACTAAAGAAGCTGGGAAAAATATCAAATTTTACAAACATTTTCGAATAGCAACAAACCTGTAAGTTTCCGATTATTATATCGTTTTAAAGATCGGTAAAGTGTATATTGGCCTCGATTCGGGCTGTGCCACGACTTAACTTAACTAAATTTATTCCTGTCACTTTCTAAAATAAGATTAAGAAAAGAGACAGAAAACCAACAGCTGACTTTATTGCTGTCAAAGTGACGTTACACACCCAAAATAAGATGCCATCATAATGTACGCCATCTTATTTAAAGCGTTTTTGGGTATGTAACGTCACTTTGACAGCACTAAAGTCAGCTGTTGGTTTTCTGTCTCTTTTCTTAATCTTATTTTAGAAAGTGACAGGAATAAATTTAGTTAAGTTAAGTCGTGGCACAGTCCGAATCGGTACCATTATGACTGTGCTAGGTAATAAATTTTTAGGTTATAATATTTTGGTTCTGTGATCATATTAATCCATTGCCTGAAATTAATTAACTAATAGGTATGAAGAGCTCGCTAAAAACTGCCAAAAAAACATCATGCCGATTTGATACCGATTGAATCGGGTACACAATAAGACCCCTGACCGGTGCCGAAGCTGAACCTACAGGGTGTTACGGTAAACAGTTGCATGACTTTAAGGGGTGATTGTACCCATGATGCTGAACAACTTATTACAACTTTCCCTAAGAAACCTATAAGAAAATTGTTTTTTTTTGGCTTTTCATACAAACGTTCGATCTGCTGATTGCATTTAGTATGAAAAGCCCAAATTTTTGTATCCGAATTTCCTATTTGTTTTTTAGGGTTTGTTCAGTTTCATGGGTAGAATCACCCCATAAAGTAATGCAACTGTTTACCCTGACACCCCGTATAATAGCAACGATAGAGACTATTGTTACGAGGGCCTCTACCCGGACATTCGAACTTCGCAATTGCATGAACGTTTTCGTTCCAATGTCAACTCTATTACAATGAAGTTCGGACCTGGGTGCAGGGCCTGATTTTATTCCGGTGGAAGTGCCGTGGCGGAATTAGGGCTCCCACACATAACTGCGACACGTCGCATCGCATCGCAAATATCTGCCAGCGCTCGATGACTTATTACCACAGATTACCCCCAATAGATACCGCATAATGAACATTTAGTTCACGCCCGAAGTCACCATTTTTGGCGGTAGGTGCGGGTAGCGGGGCACGAAACGGTGCAACGTGATTGGCCATTTCAAGGTCGCACTACTTCTAGCTCGCTCACTCGCGTTGCTTATATCAGTGAAAAACCATAGATGTGTGGTGAGCGTCGGCGGCTCTGTATGCGGTATCTATTGGGGGTAATCTGTGCTTATTACGATGACATATGTACGATTATTGCACACAGCGCATCGCAGATATTTGCGATTCGATGCGACGACGTGTCGCAGTTATTGTGGGCACACTTACTGAGATATTTTTTGTCACTAGTTCTGCGGAACTACAGGGAACTAAAATATAATGTTTGCCATCCCTCTGCAGAGAGCGCTAGTGGGCACGTGACCTGTCGTAGTTCTATCCATGTTCGCAGGCTTCACTGACATGCAGACCCTACTTCTGGCGTGCATCGGGACGCTGCTGCCGCTGCTGGCTGTACTGTTCGCTACTCTGTTCATCAGGTTAGTTTGAAAAGATAATTAAATTAAAACTAAGATTCAACTTTTTAACTGGTTCTCATCGTGATTTTTAATTTGGACCCTGTAAAATTTCAAATTTTAATAACCGGGTAAATCTAAAAGACGAAATTATATACAGGGTGTAACAAAACACCCTAGTAATACTTAAGGGGGTGCTTCAGACCATCAAATTGAACAACTTTCACTATGGGGCCAACGTCAAGAAAAAATAAAAAAAATCTGCTGTCCCATACAATTTAGTCTAGTCGGTACTGCACTTTTGTATGGGACAGCTGTTTTTTTTTATTTTTTCTCTCGATGTTGGCCCCATAGTGAAAGTTGTTCAGTTTGATGGTCTGAAGCACCCCTTAAGTATTACTAGGGTGTTTTGTTACACCCTGTATATGCTGATGGTTTTTTAAGGGGATGATCAGACCGACAAACTGAACAACTTTCTCTATGGGACCAATATCGAAACAGTGAAAAAAGAAATCAGCCTTTTCTAACTGCAAACCTACTCGACCCAAATATGTGGGGATATTAGGTTTTTTTTTTTGCGTTTTCGTGTTAGTCCTCTAGATAAAGTTGCTTAGTTTGATGGTCTGATCATTCCCTTAAAAAATTGTTAGCATATTAAGAAGCACCACCCTGTATAAGTAGTATCTAGTGTAGTAAGTATTCTTTGCTTTTAAAATAAGTGTGACGCCATGAGGTTCCCTGTATTAAATTAATTGCATTACTTAGGTGTTTGAATGTTTGCTTGATTTTTTGGTAACGTTTTTTTTATTGTTCCCTATGACGCTGCACAACATTTCAAAAAACGCCTAGTTTAGCATGCGGATATGTAAATACAAAGGATAATTTTTTTCCCGATTTTACGCGGACATATCCTAAAAATAAATATCAACTCAAAACCAGCGATGGCTTCATGCCAAACTATGTAGCAATTTTAGCCGGAAGTGCCTAGTCACTTCCGTTTAGTGCAGTTAACATTTTATACCTCTTAATTTGCCTTCTCTTCTGAGTTAGGTTAGGTTCACGATGCAGTGGTTATCCTTTAATGAATTATAGCCTTCCTAGGAAGCACTTATCCAGGGGAGTGGGTAGGTGGGATTCAGGCAGATATAATAATTGTTTTCTTGCGGTACATTGGGTAAACTAATTTGATTTCTATATTGTATACACGGAAGTAAAGATGAATACAGTATCGTAGACAAGTACAAAGGGCGAGCACATCTCTGAAGATGTCTTCCAGCAGACTCCTGAAAGAGAAAAAGTATATCTATAAAGTGAGGCAGTCATGGTGTATACACACTTCTAATTTCAATATGAGTAAAATCGTTTGATAAAGTAAAACTTTTTACGGAAGAAAGAATAAAAATCCATACCTAATGTATAAAACCGACTAGCATGTAACATTGGTACATATTGTAACCCTTAGGCGTTTTTTGCACTTACAGAACATACGTTTTCAATTTGATTATCGTGCGCCCGCGGTTACCTCGTCACGTCCTCCGACTTGTCATAAAATATAATTTAATTCGCCACTCTACATAAAATATAATTTAATTCAGAAAACTTGAAAAGGCATATTATTATGCAGGTCTCGGGCAGATCTATAATGTGCACTAGAATTTATGCAAAGCACACTTTTAGCATATTGAAGGTTTCAGGCATTGGCATAGCTAGACATTTATCCTAGGGGGTCAACAGGGCAGCTCATCAGCCATCGCCCCAGTGGCAAGACTCAAAAAGACAGTGGGCAGGCATGGTCCAAGAACCCCCCTCCCCCGTTATTTATGTTATGTTATGTTTATTATTATTAATGCAAAGTAATCTTTAGCTCTAATTCATCTAAATATTTATTCCATCCTGAAATTGCCATTATAGTCAACGAACGTGAGCCTAATTACTGTTTAGTAGTTGTAGCTAAGTGTCTAATGACCCTGGAATAGATGACACCCGTTAAATATTTGGATGCCCCTAGTGTACCATGTACGTTTGGATATTTTCTAACTGTCCCTACCTGTGCCATAGCGGGGGGCTCTTGGACCAGTGGCCATACATATTTGCCCAAGGCAAGGTCGGAATCCAAAAGTTCATTTCCCTATAGAATTTGGCTTTGGATTTTAAGGAGGGTTAAGTAGAAGGCTATGCTCGGAGTTTCCCTGCGAGATCGAATCAGAAATGAAGAGATCCGCAGAAGAACCAGAGTAACTGACATAGCCCAAAGAGTTGCTAAACTTAAGTGGCAGTGGGCGGGTCACATTGCTCGCAGAACAGATGGCCGGTGGGGCCGAAAAGTTTTCGAGTGGCGACCGCGTACCGGAAAGCGTAGCGTGGGTAGGCCCCTCACACGGTGGACCGACGACCTGGTGAAGGCGGCGGGAAAACGTTGGATGAGGGCAGCGCAGGACCGGTCGTTATGGCGATCCTTGGGGGAGGCCTATGTCCAGCAGTGGACGTCCATCGGCTGAGATGATGATGATGAAGTAGAACACATGCGATGGCTGACTGAGCTGACAAGGTAGGAGTCAGCCATCGCAAGGCTATACATCTGGAGCCTCCGCTCCGAGGATGAGCTCAAACTTTTTAGTATTGCCTCTCGATTTCGGCTCGAATTGTGACAGATGATGATGAAACAGTACCTGAAAATAATTTAAATATATATATTTTTTTCTTTTTTTTTTTAATATTTTTTCAATAATTTCGATTTTTCTAAGGGAGGCAACGGACTTTCAGAGGTGGGCGGCGCCCGCTTCTGCCCCCTCCTTGCTACACCCAAGAGTTTCAGTGTGGAATGACAAGTCAAGTGGTGATAGTGGCTGCCTTTCACCCATGTAAAACAGTACCTGGACGGATCGACCATTGCGCAACGCCTTCTAAGTTAAACATCAAAAAAATAAAACCTGGCTTGACAATCATGTAGCATGCATATTTGTCTAGTCTCTGGAAAAAAAGTAGGAAGAAATTACATTTATTTTTGTGTGAAAACCAATTTTCTCCGGAATCAAACCTAAGTTCACTTAAATAAACAAAAACAGATACTGCCTCCGTGGTCAAATTAAATTAAATTAAATTAAATTAAATCATTTATTTCTATCAGATCCATTCTAGTGTTAGTAACAATGATCTTACAAACTATGTTAGTTATAATAATCTATCCGACAAAGATGTGGGCAGCTACAAGATGGCATGCAAGCGTACCCAACGTTGCAGCATTGGGGAGTCCCATCTGTCTCCCAACGCGCGCAGGATGGTGTTAGGGCTGCAGCGCATACGGCCCAGCAGAGACGCACACCGCTTTCGCATTATTGCGTGGAACCCATCAGTGTGCGCCTCCGCAAACATATTAGAAGCACTACAAAACCTTGGCAGCCCCATCAGCACCCTGAACGCGTTGTTATACTGCACGCGCAGAGCGTTGTATGTCCTCCGCGTGTAGCCAACCCACAGACCGCACGTGTAAAATGACTGGCAGTAAGCTTTAAAAAGTGTAACTTTTACTTGCCTTGTACAACGCGCAAACCTGCGGGCCAGCATATTGCATCGAACAGACAACGCCCGGCGCTCCCTCTCAATGTCTACGCTGTCATCCAGGTCCTCAGTGACCCAGTGTCCCAGATACTTGAACTGTGTGACCTTGCTCAATGGCGTACCACATAAGAGGACAGGAGGTACATTCGAATAATATTTATGGCGAGCCCTGAAAACCATCATCTCACTCTTTTTTGTGTTGTATCTGAGACCATGGGCCACTGCATAAGATTCACAAACATGTATCAATCTGCGCAGAGCATTGATCGATGGACTCAGCAGCACCATATCATCAGCATAACTAATATTATTTATGGCTACTCCATCAACATGGCAACCAATTTTAGTACTGCTGAGTTCATCGATCAACTCGTTCATATACAAGTTAAACAGATTGGGAGACGACAACCCTCCCTGTCTCACTCCGCACCTCAACCTATACATGTCCGAGTGTTCGCCTGCCCAACGCACACTGTTCATTTGGTTATCATACCAATACTTAAATATTGATGTTAATTCAGGTGGTACATCAGTTTTTTGTAATTTTTGCCACAAGATATTGTAAGACACAAGGTCAAAGGCTTTAGACAAATCTAGATAACAGGCATACACAGGCGTTTTTCGAGCAGAGTAGTAATGTACGGTCTGCTTGAGACATAGTATAGCACTCTCTGTTGACAGACCTGGTCTGAAGCCAAATTGTGCATCATTTAGGTGTAGATGTTTTCCTAGGTGTCTATCAAGCAGACCGTCCAGAACCTTCGCTATAATTGTGGCCAGTGATATCGGCCTGTAGTTAGCTATGTCTGACGTGTCCCCCGTCTTATTTTTTACAATTGGTACCACTACAGTATACATGAGTTCGTCCGGAAGGTACGAATGACTAACACAAAGATTGAACAGCAGCGCCAGGACTCTGGGCAGGTGTACACCTGCGTGTCGCAGATGCTCGACGCTGAGGTGATCATGTCCCGGAGATTTACCTTTAGTCATATTTTTAATAACTGAAGCCACCTCCTTAGCAGAGAATCTAACTGCAATATCCTCGGGAAGATCCCCAGAGGCGGGCATCTGCGACGCAGTTCCGAGGGGAGACTCCACTTTAAAATGTTCCAGAAAAGCTTTAGCTATATCCCTAGGCTCACTCATACCAGCGATGCCCACGGGTTGACTCGGCTTAGGATTCGATTTATTTGTTGTCTTCCAAAATTGACTAAAATTTTTATTTGAGTGGTGCTGTGCAATTATGTCCATTTTAATTTGATGCTCGTTATTTTGGCACCATTTCAATTTCGACTTAAAAATTTTCCTTGACTCACACATGTCATCATAAATATGTCCAAACATGGGCTTACTGTGCAGTAACCACGTTTGATAGCAAAGCTTAGCCCTCCCGTGGGCATCCCTGACATGCTTATTCCAGCCAGTCACACATTTGCGTACCCCTCGTTTACGTTTACACACATTATAGGTACATACTGCAGCTTCAGAGAGTATACAAACAATCTCTTTATACATTTTACGTAACAACTAATGGTTTAAAGCATTGGCTCTCGACCCAGAGGTCGTTGGGTTCGATTCCCACGGGGGACAACTAGTCTTCTTCTTATCGTGTGGGCAGAGCCCTGGTGTCAGAGTTTTTTCAGACCGCCTTACGGCCTCTGACGTGGTTTTTATGTAACGACTACTACCACTAGAGATAGTAGCCGGGACCAAAGGCTTAACGTGCCATCCGAAGCACGGAATCACTTTTCTTTTCAGACAATCAGGTGATTCAGCCTGCAATGTCCTAACCAACTGGGGAAAAACGCACAAAGTGACATATCACTAGGTGTCCCCCGTGGGAATCGAACCCACGACCTCCGTATCGAGAGCCAATGCTCTTAACCATTAGACCACGGAGGCAGTTATGGACAACTAGTGATATGTCACTTTGTGCGTTTTTCCCCAGTTGGTTAGGACATTGCAGGCTGAATCACCTGATTGTCCGAAAAGAAAAATGATTCCGTGCTTCGGAAGGCACGTTAAGCCGTTGGTCCCTGGTGGTGGTAGTCGTTACATAAAAACCACGTCAGAGGCCGAAAGTCGGTCTGAAAAAACTCTAACACCAGGGCTCTGCCCACACGATAAGAAGAAGAACAAAAACAACATTAAGATTAAGCAACCTTGTCTCTTAGTCACCTCGTATGTATGGGTCTAGGGTGGAGGTTAATTTTAAGCTGGAACCACACGCACGCCATGCTGTGTATGTAAATTATAGCCTAGGCACAGAATAAATACTCGTATTACCGTAGTGGGATCCCACTGCATCAAGGCGAAGGCATCCTCATGTTTCTTGGTCTCTTCACGAACAATAGCCCAGTCATTTTACGGTTTGAGCCGGGACTAATTAGTAATTGATTTTTTTTCGGTATAGTATTCAAGAGCCAATTTGAGCTTAACACGTTCCGGGACAGTGACCGCCCATAGCCGTGATTACAATAAAAGTTCTATTGTGTCTCATTCACTGCCCCGGAATGTGTTAAAATTAAAAAAAACCCGTCAGCAACAGTTCCAAATTTAAAATTTAGGTATTATCTCGTTATAAAAAACCTAAAGGAATTTTTTTTTTGCACATATTTAAAGCATTACCGTTATACATACTTCAAACATGGTCTAAATATTTTTGTCTACTTAGAAGATTTTGAAAAATACATTCGTATTTTCTAATAAAAACCTCATTTTTTAAATTTCTATCCCGATTTTATTGCTCAAAAACAATTTATATTGTTAAATCTAATTCAAATGAGTGCATTTATAAAAGCTTTCTTGGACTCACCATTTTGATTTATATGTTGCGTAGCGATTTTTTTTTAATACGTTTTCAGGGCCTTTTTTTAGTAAATAGTGCCGTTTACAGTTTAAAAGTCCAATTAATAATTACTTCCCACCTCTCCTAACAAAACTCCGTAAAATGTCTGGGCTATAAGGCACAAAGTGTTCATGAAAAAAAGAAAGGTAATAAGTAGTTGGTGGTGGTGGTTGGTTGGTCGTTGGTTGGTGGTTGGTTGAAAGTGGCGGCGATGTCCGCTCAGGGTCGTATCTGGTGCAGAGGATTTCGTTGGCTATCCAGCGCGGGAACGCAGCTAGTGTGATGGGATCCTTTGTGCCAGGTGCGATTTATGACGATGCCGTGTAGTTTAAGTTAGTTTATTATTTTGCTGACGAATCGTTTTGTGGATTTTTATTTGTATTCTCTTGTGACGAAGCTTTTTGTGGATTTTTGACTGTACATTTTGGACAAGGCATGTTGCCAATTTTACTATCTTTTTTTTTATGTCAACTTTTATTATATTGCAGTAAATGATTTCACCCAATAAGTAGTTTAGATAGATGTAATGACGACGACGATTATTGTTCACAGATGTCTGTACCGGCGCTTTTGCCTCAAACCCACGGCAGTGTCGGAGTCAGACAGCAGCGAGAAACAGGACGACAACCATCAGCAGGTAAATACATAGTTTTAATAATCACATATCTCTATCTAATCAGCCTATATCGACTTCCCAGCTTGCCACTACTGGGTCACAGGCCTAGCCGCACAATATGCATAGTTTACCATGCGTACCCAATGCTGTTTGGTTACTTCAAGCCATAACATTATACCAATGAGTTGTTTTAACTCATGTACCTACCTAATACCATTCGTAGCTAATACCGTGTTTCTATTTGTAGTGCTTTGTATACTTATTAATTATGTATTTTATCGATGTTACAGAAAAATGATAATTACGGTAACATAATTTACAATGGGCTGACATAACCTTAGGGTTAAAAGCTCCAATAAAAATAAAAAAACAGAATATTAAAAAAAAAATTACAATCTTGCTTACTTGCATAATACCGCCTGATAAAAAGAAGTGAGCAAACCAAATAGGCGACATTGCTCAGTTTCATTTAGCAGGCCATTTCGTATTAAAACCATAGAGGATATTTTAGAAATTCTAATTATGTTTGTATGGGAGTAGAGAAACACGAGGAATAAATGCTAGAAAATAAACAAATGAGTCGTATGAACGAGCATAATTTTCGTGGGCCACGCAAAATTAATTATGTTTGCGAGTATATTTTGCTTGAGTTTAATTTATAATACTTAAATATTTACAGAATAAACATTGTGTAAATGTAAAATCTTAGTATTATTTTCGTTGATGTATCCATATATTCAGGATCTTGTCAACGCTTCCTCCCCCGGGGTCCATAAATCCGAGGGCACCGCCGCACCTCGTTAGGTCTCCTGTATTAATAAATAATATCCCTATTTTGGGTCTTTTGCCATTTACAAGTTACTAGATTTGCTCACGGCTGCACTTGTCCGACTTTTCTGAATTTTCATGGACATTCTAGTTTTTGACAACTTTATTGCTACAAAAATTATCAGGAGTCCGATTTTTGAATCTCATTCGGTGAGTTCAGCAGTCGCATCTTTCTACTGCTGATTTGACTTTCAAAAATCGCACTCCTGAGGTATGATTTTTGAAAGTCAAATCAGCATTAGAAAGATTCGTATCTCCATAGTTGTTTCGACATTTTCAACTGCTGAACTCACCGAATGAGATTCAAAAATCGCACTCCTGGTCCCATTTAAAAGTAGGTACACATAATCTAGTCCAAACTTGTATTAAGATTTCCAAACAACGATTTTCCATACAAAAGTGCAGATCAGACGATCGATTTTCTATGGGAGGTCCAACAATTTTTCTCATTTGTCGACCCATGCTCCTTAGGGAACATTGTTTAGTTTCATTGTTATGTTAGTAACTAAAAATGTCGTATTTTATGTTTGTAGGTACCTAACTACAACGTGTTAATAAATTAGCGCAAAACCTCATACACCCCAACTGATTTATAACAAAATAATTCGATTGAAACAATAATTTAATTTTTTTTATAGTTAAAATTTAAAGTTATTCGCATTTTAAGTTTTGAGGCAAAAATGATTTGTTATCATTTCAGCACTGAAAGAAAGCGCTAACATACTCATGGATACATTTTTATAATCTTGTTTTGGTAGTAAGTAGGGTGAGTGTGCCCGTGCGGTGGGTTGATATCGGGTTCAGAAAATTTTAAATTTTGCAAACAAATTATTTAATATTTTGAAAAAACTACCTATGTTGAAACCATGATAATTCGATTCTGCTCTCGAGTCTAAACAAACTACTTGATTCTAGTTTTGCTTTAATTCATTAACACATTGTATACCTAAGCAAGATATTAATTATGTCAGAGAGCGACAGGTTATTTCAATTTTGACAATGAAAAATTTAAAAAGATTGGGTTTGCAGTGAATCTAGAAACAAGACCAAATTCCATGTTGAAAGAATTCCGTCAATTGAATATCTTTCTGAATAAGTCTTGCTACTCCTTTGTTAGACGTTGGTTGAAAAAGCACTACGTATTTCAAGCAAAAATGTCCTTTATTACAAAAGGGATACAGCAAAATCATAGTAGACATCGCAGTTGGTTGTATTTTACCTGAAATAAAACTCTAATTCTCAGCGCTAAGGATGGATATTGCTTGTAAGTGTTCCAAATCTGGTATTCTTGTAGTAAATTGAACAAAAGACTTTTTCACTTTTTATTTTAGTCTGTAGGAATAACAGGGAAATTGAATGTAACTCTATCTACGCTGGACTGGCTAATTAGGTTAATTAGAAATCTGAACGTTAGTAAGAAATGCATAGAAAAACCTAATTAACATCATCATCTATTGCTAAACATAGGCCTCTCCCAAGGCGCGCCACAAAACTCTATCCTCGGACTTCATTACAGTATAAGATAGAGTATGGTGCTACATGCAGTACGGACACTCCCTGCAACCAATTTTTACCTCAACCACTTGTAGAAACCGTGGCAGAAAATTGTAGGCATTGGTTCTTCTTCTCGTGTGGTCGTCACGTCTTCTTTAAATCGTCAATTTCCAGTATCTTGCCACCTCTGTCGCACTGGCTGATGCGCTCATTAGGTCCTCCTCTTCACATTGTGGCATTGGTGTATTCCTGTCACATGTACTCAGTAACGCACATGCTTACCTCTTCTTGTCAGTTTTCCCATTTGTATGAAGTGATCTGAAGTGATGGCATTCATAAGTCCAGTTGCTCCCCGCCACTTTCCTCAGGTCGTAGGTCCAGCGCCGCAGGGCGTCCCACACTGCGACGGCCAGTTCGTGGCCACACTCTAGAACTCGAACTCCCCATCAGTTATCAATCTTCCGCAGATATGACCATAGCGGCTCTCAACCACCTCAGTTCTCTGACGTATTCCCTATTCCTATAATGTTCTACCTCAGAGAAACACCGATGAAAGCTCTCTCCATATATAGTTCGCTGAGTGACTTTGAATCGGTAAACCAGTCCTCTCGTCCTTTAGTCTTGCCTTCGTATAGTCCTAAGTCTTATAGTTTAAATCATTAATATAAGTCCTAAATACCTAGTCAGTTGTAATAGGAATAGAAATTTTTTTTTATTTTTTTTTATTAACTATTGTTTTGCTCTTGACCTCAATCCAGTCCTCAGGACGAAGATGGGGTCGTAGATGTAGCGAGCTTACCCAGAAGATGCCTATTCACTCGTACTTTAAAGTATATTGTACATTATATTATATATTGTTTAAAGTATATTGTATATTGTTTAAAGTATTGTATCGAAATTGAAGTATAATTATACTTCAATTTCGAGGATGCCACAATTAGGAACCTTGGCAGTGGTAAATCGTTATTAATTTCTAAGGAATTTACTTAAATTCAACTCTATCACTTAGGGCTCTAAGTTTAAAAGACTAAAGCTAAAAAGCTCTTGCCGAATTTCCAGTCGTCCTATCCTTCTAGTACATACTTCCGAATAACGATTGCCTTCACCCGTGCAACACACTCTCACTTACACGCACACACTCATAGATATTCACATAAAACCCTTTGTATGTGTGAACCTATACGTAGACATTAACTTGCATTCGATGCGGTAATGTACATTCGATGAAAGTAATGTCAACGTTTTAAATTAAAAAAAGTTTTGGAAAAAAATAGTATCCTAAATTGCTGTTTGAATCTCTCACATTCTAGTATTATACAACGTGTTAATGAATTAACGCAAAACTAGAAAGTTTTGTTTGTTTGTTTAGAATCGAGAGCAGAATCGAATTATCTTGGTTTCAACATAGGTATTTTTTTTCAAAATTTTAAATATTTTTTTTTGCAAAATTTTTAATTTTCTGAACCCGTTGATAACCCACCGCACGGGCACACTCACTCTTCTGACTACCAAAACAAGATTATAAAAATGTGTCCATGAGTACGTTAGCACTTTCTTTCAGTGCTGAAATGATAACAAATCATTTTTGCCTGAAAACTTAAAATGCGAATAACTTTAAATTATAACTATCAAAATAATGAAATTATTGTTTGAATCTAATTATTTTGTGATAAATCAGTTGGGGTGTATGAGGTTTTGCGCTAATTCATTAACACGTTGTATACGGAAATATCAAAATAACTATGGAGTTTATGCATAATTTGCAAATGAATTTGAAACTTTGAGATTAAAAGTTATAGAATCTGATTGTCATCACTACTAGTCAATCTAAAGTTGGATTGGACTGGTCACGTCTGCCTTATGCCAAATGGCTGATCAAAACCATCAACCAACTGTATAACATAATATAACATAAATGTTCTTTGTTTGCACACCATGAATAGACAAACTTATATGCTTTGTTGCGGTGAGGTAAAGGCGTTAAGGAGACAAAGAAGCTGGTCTTACTAATTCGATGGCTTTTTGGAGATTTTTTGTTCATGATAACAAGCTGATAGAATAAAAAAAATACATACAGACGAACATCCTCCTCCTTCTTTTTTTAAATTGGTTAAAAATTAAAACAGTTTTATTGTTACCATGATGAAATGACGTGTAAAGTGGTGAAAAAGTAGCTCAAGTCTTTCGACTAAAAATACTCTGCATAAAGAACCTGAGGGGAACCCTTATTATTGTACATTTCCCTTTCCTTCATCGCCTCGTACGACAACCCCAAGGAACACGTAAGCTATATAGCAGCTGTACAGTAGCCGCATAAAGGAAATTTCCTTTATGCTGCTGCTATATAGCTTGCGTGTTCCTTGAGAACGACACTCATGGGAAGAAATGGAGAAGCAAGAGTGATAAAATATTGAAAACCTCTGCTTCTTTGAGAGTGTGAAGTGTAACATACAAATTATTGCCAAAATTTCCCTTTGCCCTTCCCACCAGTGTGCTTGTGTGCCGATGCGCAAGAGCGGCCACGTTTTACTAGCGTATTTACAAGTGTGTGTGTGTGTGTGCGTGTGTGTGTGTTAGTTAGCCGGTTTGCAGTAGGTACTGTAATGTTGTGAATAGTTTTAATACATGTGTAGGTTCGGTAAGAAATTTTTGGGGTTACTTTTTGCGGTCGAGAAAAGTAGAGTTTTTTTTTGTTGGTATGTTGTATCAGAGTTGTTTGATAGGATTATGGTTATTAGTTTGAAATAGTGATGATGTAGAAGGAATTATATTTTCAGTTATGTTAGAGTTTGATATGAAATTAGTTCTCTTAATTTTTTCCTTGTCAAAATTTAGTTTTACCGAAGTAAATACACAGATTTTTTTCGCCGTTTTAGATTTGCTTTCATTGTAAAGTTGTCGATCTATACCCCCTCTTTTAGTTTGACCACGCTTTTCTGTTACAACCTGTATAGTATAAGGTATCAACAAAAATTGCACAAAATCCGAACGATTTTTCCAGAATCATCATCATCATCTAATTAAGATAGATTACCAAAAGTTATATTGTAATAAGCCTTATCAGTTATCATACAAGAATTGGAGTAGACAGATTTCGATTTATTATTTTACTGTCTAGAATGTAGATAAAAATAACAATTTTATTTTGAAACAAGCATTTACCCGCGACTTCGTCCGCATAAATTGTATACCAGATTTTAAGTCGGATCATAAGCTATCAAACAAAAAAAGTTTCATCAAAATCGGTTCAGTTGTTTTTGCGTGATGCTCGTTCAAACAAACAAACACACAAACAAACAAACAGACAGACAAAAGTCAAAAAATGTGTGATTTGGAATCATGGACACCTAAAAACCATATATTGTTTTTGTAAATATCGTCAATGTACGTACAGACACACTTCTGTTACAGTTTTATAATAGTTTAGATTAGATTACAGTTTGTACTCGGTAAACAAAAGACAAGCTATTGGGTAAAAACTAGGAAATAGGAGGAAGTAAGTCGTTCAAGTTTTTGTATCATCTGTGTTACTGTTTGGAGATGTCAAAAGTTGTAGAAACTAGACAGTAAGGCGGTGTGAAGGCATGGAGAGGGGGTGTCTGCAGTAGTCGGCACCCCCCATGTTGTGAACTTGTGACTAGCTGTTTGGGAATGGACAATGTCGTAAAGTTCTGTTAGTTGACGTTTGGTTTGAGATAGAAAACAACTCTCAACATGCCAGTTGCTCGTTGGTTACTATACTATCTATCTTTGTATTCTATGACAGACAGACAAGACAACGCACTGATTAAACCCATAAAGTTATTATACCTGTCGGGATTAAACCACTGAATATAGAAACATGAAATTTGGAATACACTTTTACAGAGGATGTAGTATACATCATACGCGGGTTCGAATCCCGTAAGGGGCAAATATTTGTATGATGAATATGAATATTTGTACCCGAGTCATGGATGTTTGTACCTATATTATGTATTCTATATCGTTGTCTAGTCATCATAATACAAGTCCAGGCTAGATTCTGGTACTTTAAATGTGACTAGATAATTTGTGTGACATTGTCCAAGATATTTATTATTTATTATTATTTATTATACATCACGTTGGGGTATACTATAAGAAATGATTTTTCGAAAATCAACTCCACAAGGGGTAAAGTTTACTAAAAGCTAATGTATTTTTATTTTAGGGAAGACGAAAGTCTGAAGCACTCCCTAAAAGTTAGGAACAACTTTCATTTTTATTTTTTAATTTATTTATCAAATACGTAATCAAACATCTTATGAACTAACGAACGAACGAACTGCATTATGGGGTCACCATCAAATCGCGAAAAATAAGGATCTGCCATTCTATAAACTTGGTTCGAAGCCAATTATCTAGCCGTTACCGTTATCAAAATTATAATTTTCTTGCGATTTCAGCGACGCATGCAGAAGCAGACTTATTGTAAAAGAAAATTCCCTGGAAAAACTAATTCTTGAAGCTGTAGGTACTCACCAAAGAATGCTTTGTTCGCGAAAGAAGGTACTTGCGTAACAAATCCTCGCGCTACGAATGCTCGCAAACCAAAGCAAAGCGAATGCTCCCAGTTAATACCGTCCTATAAGCTTTTTGCCCCTTAGTAGCCTCTGTTGATTCTTTAAAATAACTCAGTAAGCACTTGTATGCTAATGATTTATGAACATTTTCCCATTTCACACAAAACGAATGCCAACTGAGTCACAAATAACATTTGCACCATTGTCTTGCCCACCATACATCCGTAACCCGAATTTAGTACCACTAACTTATATTTTACCATTTTAAAAGCAAATTTATATTAAATTTCGTCCTTATTTCTTGACTCACAAGATGTAGAGTAGCTGTTGTTACAGTGAAATTAAGTTTGTAGAAATACATAAAGATTTTCTGTCATGGAAATGATTTAGGTACAATTTTCAACTGTATATTTATTGTTGTAAGGTCGAAGGATAATGTTATGTAAGTGCAAATGTTAAGTTTGTAGAAAAACCACAGAATCTTTGTTACTGGTGGTTTGCTAACGGTAATTCAGGTTTGGAAAGGTATCCTATGTGAGAGCTTTTCGTATAGGAACGTGAATTGTAAAGATTTATGTTGCTAACTACGTGATTTATTGACTTTTTCAAAAAGGTTCTTTATTTTGAAAGCCAAAGTTCAAGATGGTGTTGTCATGTGCGGACGATTCCAAGCTGGATCAAATAAACAATGTTTAGGATATTTTCAGTTGTTCATATCGAGTTTACTTCATTATTATTTAATCATACACGTCTTTTTCATACGATTTTATCACGTTTTTACATTTTATAATATTAAGGTCCATAATACAAGAAGTAATATTAACTAAATTGACCTTTAGGTACCATCCATGGAACCAAAACTGAAATAGCGTGCTCTGGAATAGTATTTTTTATTTTATTGTCGATGGGTTTGCTCTTGACCACAATCAGGTAAGTATTATAATAGTGTAGAGATACAAGAGATATGAAATATTAAGATCAAACCCCAGTTCGTACTAGCTCTTATTTACACACACACACACACATTATCACTAGCCTGGTCAGCAAAAACATTTATATTTTTTGCCTTTTTAAAGAGATTTAAAGTCGCCTCGAACGAGGTCATGGAAATATATGGGGTGGTCTATTTGTAAGCTGTAACCACACGGCTTGGTTCATTCCATAGTCTAAAAAAACAAGGTCTTCTATTCCCAGAGTGACACAAGCCTACGTCACAAAAAAATGGCCGCTAAACATGGTAAAAGGGTATGATGACGTAGGCTTGTGTCAGTCACGTGGTCGGAAAAGAATACCAGGCGCAGTATATTATTGTACCATGGTTTATTCTAAGCCATCACAGTGATAGTTTGAGCAAGTGAAGTGTGGATTTATGATGGAATTATGCTAAATTAAAAATATTTTCGATCCCCTAGGAAACTGCAGTCAGCCTATAAACGTCACACAGCAGGGCACAGGCCTACCCTCACCCTCGTTAGTCCAATACGCGAGCCCAATGTAGGTTGGTAGGACTTCACTTATGCATCAGACCTCTTCGTCAGCGTATTATGCTTTAGGTTTCCTCACGATGTTTTCCTTCACCGTTTGCAGGTAGTATTACGTACATCATCACAGTCTATACAGGATGAAATTGATATCATTAGCATCCTTTGAAACTAAGAGTCTACCCATCAAACTGAACAACTTGTACTATGGGAGCAATCAGACCGGAGCAAAAAAAAAAATCTGCTGTCCCATACTAAACTGCAACGCCTACTCGACTCAAATGTATGCAACAGCAGATTTTTTTTTGCTCCGATCGGATTGCTCCCATAGTAAAAGTTGTTCAGTTTGATGGGTAGACTCTTAGTTTAAAAGGATGCTAATGATATCAATTTCACCCTGTATAGGGCACAATGAATTCCCTCAGGGAGGACGTATGGGCGTTAGTTCACAATAGTTCACATACACATTAGAATTTCTTCTTTAGCGTATGCAGGTTTCCTCACGATGTTACGTACATAAGTTAGAAAAATGCATTGTAGGTACATGGCAAATAACATGTCGTCCGTGTCGATTTGAACCAGACCCTCTAGCATGATTTCTCTACTTGCGCGCGACTCGGCTTTTTTCCATACTACAAGTCGCGGCAAGCGCGGCTTTTGCGCTCCGAAAAGCGTTCCTTTGTATGCAGCGAAGGCGCGTCGCGCGCGTGTAGACAAATCATACTAGACACGCTGGACCCTAATAATTGAGAATCCATACTTCTCCGCATCTTGTCACCAATGCTCTTTACTTCTTTCGCAATGATTGAAAACCACCCAAATCTCGCTTTTTGGTTCATTAAACAAAGTCTGCCCTTTAAACTGTTTCTCGCGGTGACCTGAACACTTTTACCAAATAAAATACAATTTGCTTCGTATCGAATAAATTCTGGTTAGAGCTCCTGCTTTTAAAGTCCCCTGAGAGGAATCTTGTTACAATGAGGTAAGTATCAAAGTAGATTGGTACGCATGGCTTTAGGATACTAAGAAAGGTTGTATCGTATCGTTGGTGTAATGAGAGAAAGCCACAGTGGCCGTTTCTGAGAAATGGGACTGAGGTTAAAGTTAGTGAATTACGATTATTTTAGGGCTTTCGTTAGTTTTTTAGTACATAAGTAAGTTATAGCCTGTATACAGTTCCGCTGCAGGGTAAATACCTCCTTTCGTGTATAAGTTTGAGAGAGAGGAGGGGTTGTCGGCAAAACCAACATAAAATGTAGTAATTAAATAAAACCGGTCAAGTGCGAGTCGGGCTACTCGCTCACCGAGGGTTCCGTACCACACCACCACAGAACACAACATTATTAACATAGAAAAAAAACTTTTTTTGTCCGGGACCTTTAGCGCGAGACCGACTCACACTTGGCCGGTTTTTAGTATTTGTTGTTATTCTGTAGAGTTTGCTCTATAATCACACTAAGTTTGACGCTTGTATGTATTACCGTTTTTACTATAGAGCGTGAAGAAAAAACGTTAATAAAAACTAGTTTCTTGTTTAAAACCCCCCTTAATTTTTAACTTTTATTATTTGTTAACGAATCCGCCGCAATAACGCATAATCTGAGAAAATTTCAACTATCTAGCTATTACGGTTCAAAAGTTACAGCCCTAAATAGGTAGGACAGACGGACGGACGGACGGACGGACAGACGGACAGACGGACAGACGCACAGACGGACAGACGGACGGACGGACGGACGGACAACGTAGGCCTAGTAATAGGGTCCCGTTTTCACCCTTTGGGTACGGAACCCTAAAAAAGTTTTAATTTCCGTCTCCTCTCTTCCGTATTGTATGGTGCTTGTGTGTAACTAATCATGGTGTAAAATTCACTTAAATAAACCTCCATTGCTGCAAACAAGACTTTTCTTTCCATCAAACTACTGCCAGCCACGAGAAGAAACCTACAGTCCACTAAAATCTCCAACGGAGTCAATAAATCCCTGTAAGCCACATGGCCTACAGGGGTTGCGTATTGTTGGAGGCAAGTTAGTGGGCAACTTACTGACAGATTATTTTCATGCCAGATGGGTAGGTATTTTAGAAGTCCTCTGATTTATGAATAATTAGTTGCACCGCCATCTGACAAAACTACCCGCGATCAACTGCTTATACTACTTAAACCTTAGACAATTTAATAGGGACGAGTTTCGCGTGTCATTCTACTAAGAAACGTTTCTGCCACTTTTTGCGGGGGGCGAGGTAACATGAAATCCGCAACATTGGATTTTATTCCCCATAAGTTTAGATTCTAATTTTGAATGTTAAAAATCATGAAAAGTAGTCTCGTGTGAACCCCAAACGTTCTAAGTTCAAAATTATTGTTTCGCTATTATAGGCTGTCTCGTTTAGTGATAAGGTATAAAATTGGGTGTAAATGCACAAGATTAATTGGTCTAATACCGTGGCAGAGGGGAAATGCTACCGCAAGGCGAGTCCCTATTAAATTGTCTAAGACTTAAACGGTCACCCATCCAAAGACTGACTGGAGCTGACGTAGCTTACCTTGGTATGGAAGCATCACTACGTCAAAGAGCTCATGAGAAAAAATTGAATGCTCTATTCGGCCCACGAAGTTCTGAAGCCAGAGTTTTGTATCAAGAAATTTGTGAAATGCGGCGTCGCAACATATTAGGTAAATCGTGCGTTGCACGGTGGGTGAAGGAGGTACCAGTCAGTATTAGTTTACCTTATTACCGTTCTACAATGAGGTACAACGTCTTACAAAATGAGCTGAAACTATTTAAGGTAGGTACGAGAAGAAAGAGCTATCGGGGTTTCACACAGTCTATAAAAACTGAGTTCATCTTGAGTTCACCATAAGCAGGCGTGTGGAATTCCGAAATGAAAAGTGGAAACATAAACCTTAACAAAATAATCAAATCAAAATTTCAACTAGGTATCTAGCTATTACGGTTCAAAAGTTACAGCCCTAAATAGGTAGGACCGACGGACGGACGGACAGACGGACAGAAAGACAGACGGACAGACGGACGGACGGACGGACGGACGGAAAACGTAGGCCCGTTCCCGTTTTCACCCTTTGGGTACGGAACCCTAAAAATGACGTCAAAAAGCTATCTTTGTGATATTAATGTGAATAAAAAATTTTGATTTGATTTGATAGAGAATGTTGGTCAGTTTGATGGTCTGATCATCTCCCAGCGAATTAAGTCGGCCTTGACAGCGGATCATTGCCCAAAACTTCTTAGAAGCTCCTCACTCGTTTTGTTATCCACTTTGCCGAATTTTTTGCCAATCTCAATTAAATTTTTTAATGCGTTCGAGTTTGTAAACCTTGTAAGTAAACAAACAGTCTCAATTATCAATGACGTAACAACAGGGTAAATAAGAAAAACAAAACAAGTCCCTACTCTGTCGCGCGCAGGTGTTCGCTATTCAACTATAATTACAAGCGAATGCGAAGGAAATTAATAGCTTACGCTGAATATTGTTGCTATTCAAAATTAAATTGTATTCAATTAGGTACTGAACTGTAAATTAAGTTATTAATTTACTTTTATCCTCAGCTTACACAGGAAATATACAGAGTGTAAACTTAAATGTATACCTTCGTCCTTCTTAATATGCTGACAGTTTTTTAAGGGGTTAATCAGAGATCAAACTGAAGAACTTTCTATATGGGAGCAACAACGAAATCACAAAAAAAATCAACCGTCCCATACATTTGACTTGAGTTGGTTTGCAGTTTAGTATAGAAGAGCAGATTTTTTTTACCAAGCATGCAGTTCTAGCAATAATACTCTTTGCATATTGAAGGTTTCATAATGAAATGGCTAAGTTTTTCGCCCACAAAAAGATCCGTACTTACCTTACACGGTCCTTAATAATCTGATGTTTTTTTAGGGTCCCGAAGCTGTATTCAAACAAAGAACTCCTATACTTTCGTTCTTTCTGTCTCTCTGCATGCCTCACTTCAATTATTCCGTCATTTTTGCTGGCACGAAGACTGGTAAGAAAATAATAACCTGAAATAGAAATGTGAACAAATCTTAGATATCGTTGGGCAATCATAATTTAAAAAAAATGTATGACCTCTCATACGACATTGGCGAATACTTCAAACACCGTCAAGAGTGTAGATAAAAAAAGATCATGGTGATACGACACGTCCATTTGACATCCAAAACAACAAAACAGGGCTAGACAAAAAACTTAAAAGAAAAAGCTACATGCTCCTCCAAATCGTTTTCTGTGCAAACTATGCTAGTAAAGTTTGCTTTTATTAATACATGGACAAAAAGAGCAACAACTATTATATCATTACTCAATGGCTACTGAACCCTATCATGGTTGTGTACGACACGCTTTGGTCCGGTTTTACACAGTAGCACCAGCAACGATTTTCCGATAAATACAAGCGTCCACCATAAAATACCTAGTTGCCCAGTTTTTGTGTAGAATTGAGGAAAAAACTACTTCTTCTCGAGTCTGTTGATCTTCGGTTGTGTAGCCATCAGTCGCCATCGTCAGGGTCGGTGTACCTTCACAAAGAGGACGAATCAATGCCCTCGGCTTGAGATGAGGCGCCGATGGGTTATGGCCATGGATGGCTTAAGATTTTACTTTAAGATTTTCATGTTTTGAGACATCTAGACAGTTAGTTAGTTTGAAGGTAACACTAGTTACAATATAATATTGTCTCATATCATATATTGCGCCGATCCCAAATAATGGGAAATGCGCGTGAGAAATCTTGATTTTCTATCGAAAATCTGGAGAAAGTAAATTGATTGAGGCTTGTAATTCGAACATTATCTCTTGTTTAAATGATTTTAAACTGCATATCTTTTGCTCATTAGTTGCGTTGTCTTAAAAAATATATCTGGAATTAATCTGGAGCCTTATCTGTGAAATTCGAATGAAATTCAAATTAGTGATAACAAACATTCAAACATGGTCACAAAATTTCACATTTATAATAGGATAATAGGACCATTTCATTAGCACTGAAAAAACTCTGTTCAGTGTGACATTTAGTGAGCTCATGGACCTCCAGCGAACAACCCAGCTCGCGTACCTACCTACTGGACACAATACAACGTGTTAATGAATTAACGCAAAACCTCATACACCCCAACTGATTTATAACAAAATAATTAGATTGAAACAATAATTTCATTATTTTGATGGTTAAAATTTAAAGTTATTCGCATTTTAAGTTTTGAGGCAAAAATGATTTGTTATCATTTCAGCACTGAAAGAAAGCGCTAACGTACTCATGGATACATTTTTATAATCTTGTTTTGGTGGTAAATAGGGTGAGTGTGCCCATGCGGTGGGTTGACACCAGGTTCAGAAAATTTTAAATTTTGCAAAAATATAAATTAATATTTTGAAAAAAATTACCTATGTTGAAACCATGATAATTCGATTCTGCTCTCGATTCTAAACAAACTACTTTCTAGTTTTGCGTTAATTCATTAACACGTTGTATATATGGACAACTAGCCAAATTAGCACTAGGAACAAGTATAAATCTCTGAATTAGCAACTCTATAATAGAACGTCAAAATACGCGCTAAAATTCGAATTAGGAAAAAAATTCAAACATAAAATATTTTAGAAAACAGCCAAAATGCGTTTACCAAAAAGTTTTCGCTCAAAATGTTATTGGTCGAATTTATGACAAATTAGAGCCATTTTCACAGAAGCACAATTTTGGTTTTTTTTTTCTGTTAGTAAATAGCAACAAATTCCATGCTTTTTATTTAATCAGTTACTGGATAATTATTTTTTGTTTATGAAAAAACCTTTTAGCGATGAAAAGGTAAGCGAGACGTCATCAAAATTTAATTACTTTTTATAGTTTACCTTAAATACAATTTTTAATAAGGATCAAACATTGTATTCAAGGTCAAGAATAACTGAAAATGAGAGTTTATTTTCAAAAGTTTTCTTTTTACTAAGAAGATAAAACTAAAACATATTTTATGTAAATCAAATTAAAGATTGAAAAATTAAGTCTTGGGCGGGACTTGAACCCGCACCCTTCCAAACCGGGGAAGTGCGGCAGTGGGGGGCGGTGCGGTGCGGTATTTTATGCAGTCCACTACCCTATTACACACCTAGAAAACGATGCATGAAGGTTTCCTAGCCGGGTTTTCTGTCACCAAGAATGCAGTGGTCCAAATAACGTAACGTGAAAGTATATAATTTTGGCGTATCCCCCTACGTATCGTCCGGTCCGGATCAAAATGCCTTCCGGGTCGTCCGGGGTGCCGGTCCGGGGACCGGGCCTCGCGTCCGCGATCCTTCGATAATCCGTCGACACATTGATGTAGCGTCTGCAGAAAAAATACTATGAGGAAAACCGTGTTGATATGTTTTTGTTGGTTTGGCAAGGAAAGAGTACCTATTCTTGTTTTTGTTATTTAAATATCATACTTACCTACATAAATTCGTGTCCATATTCCCATTTCACATACATACACTTTGTTACCATTATCGAACCTTTTGTACGCAAGGTTAACTTTTAGCGAGCAGTAGGCCTACCATGAGTTTACACTGTTGTATACTACATTAAAACTACTGTAGTAAACTACAATTTTTGTATTGAATTTCGTACAGCGCTCCAAGTGGTGACGTTGAGAACTAATTCAGTCACATAAAATTGGCGCCGCAACTACAGTAGTAACTTACAGTAAAAACTCATGGTAGACATACAGCTTCTAGCTTTAGCAGAGTTAGGTTTCTGTATGGGTATGTCATGCGAAGACACGAGTGTCATGTTTCGAGACGAGTGTAAACTATGAATTACGGTATTAATTTAATATTGGTATAAATGAATGGCTGTAGTATGGTAGGAAGGCCGAAGAAAAGATGGATGGATTGTGTGAAGGATGATTGTGTAAGAAAGGAGAGAGTGCTGAAATGAAGGCTGACTGAATGGAAGGTGACATATTGCGCTGCGCATACCCAGAATGATGAGGTTTTTGTATGAAATGATGTGTCACAAACAAAAAATTTAACAAAAAATTAAAACCGCTTGGGCTTGCATTAGTTTTTTGGCTTGGCTTGACACCGACTTCTATAAAACAAATTAATGTTCTTATGATGCGAACGAAAAAGTTATCGGCTGCAATATTACTTATTTTTTTACTTTTTAGTTTTTTTGAAGGCGGTTTTAATTTTTTGTTAAATTTTTGTTTATTTCACAATTTTCAGTGGTGAATTCATTAGTTCGATTTAACAGTAGTGCTTCAAATTAACAAACGCACTAGTCAGCACTACGATTTTCGAAGGTTCCCCTCGATTTCTCTGGGATCCATCATCAGATCCTGGTTTCCTTATCATGGGACCACCCTTGGGATATCTCCTTTCCAACAAAAAAAGAATCATCAAAATCGGTACATAAACGACGAAGTTATCCGCGAACACACATTAAAAAAAAAAAAAAAAAAAAATATACGGTCGAACTGAGAACCTACTCCTTTTTTTGAAGTCGGTTAAAAACCGTAAGAATACGTATGTTTGTATGTTAGATTTGGTCTTCACCTCAAATTTCGAGGAGTGTTGTAGTACCTTTATTCGTTCTGAACTGGCGATGGGCTCACTATACTCACTACCTGTCATACTGGATAGACTTTAAGCATTGTTAGTGAAATGTGGAAATCTAATATATCCATATCACATGTAATATATTGTAATAGATAAGTAAAAATTATGATAATTTTTCTACAAAAAATGTAACTTCACAGAAAATATTTAATTTCGCTATGCAGACTTCGTCATACCATAATCAAGTGTTTTACATCCGTAATATATAGAGAATAGACTAGACTATTATACAGGGTGAAATTGAAATCAATCGACAAAATTTAAGAGAGTGTTATACTCGAGATATGGCTGGTTTTAAAAATAGATTTAGACCAAATTAAATAACGTCCGAGATTTTAAAATATCGTAATTATTAATTGTGGCTGATTTAATTTGTGACTGACTGTACAGATGCGCGGCCGATACGCGGCGAGCGAGAGTGAGCGGTACGAAACAATAGCGCCATCTGTTGAGTTTTGGCGAATTTAAGCATTTAAAGCACGATATTTTTATGGTATAAGAATCAATGGTAGGTATACCATTGTCCGTTAAGTACTAAAAGAAAATGTCCTTACCTAATTTTAACAGATGTTCAAAGTGACCACCTCCATTTCGTATACACAAATTGAGCCCGACACGGCGCTGGTTGTGATTTACAGCTTCAAATGCACTGACATTTTTTTCTCTCAGTTCACTCACTGTGGTCGATTCAGTTTCATACACACATCTTTTAATTTCCCCCCACAAATAAGAGTCTAGGGGTGTTAGATCCGGAGATCGCGGCGGCCAGCTGATCATCCCACTTCGCGCTATCCAACGGTCATTAAACTCACCGTTCGAAACTGCGCGAACGTCCCTTTGGAAAAATGCGCCGCACTGGTACATTAAGTAGTCGGAAATCTATCAAATTCTGAGTAGACCGTAAAATTCTATCCAGGGATGATACTTGAGAAGCAGGGTGCATCTCGCGATAGCGTCTTTGCGTTTCACGAAGCCTCCGTGTTTCTCACTAATAAATTATCACCATATCCAAATACTGCAGATTTGTGTACGACTTTTTTTTACAAATTCAGGTTGAACCTAATACGACACTGCACTGAAATCCAAGTTCCGATACGTAAGCGGGCACTGATTGATTACAGAGCGCGGTAACCTCTTAATCAGGTCGCGATCAAACGGAAACTGTTTTTGTTTTGTTTACGGGAGGCGCGTGCGACCTTGCCGAGCGGTGGGGATGCGCTCGCTAGAGTTGTGCGGGGGTGCTCCGCCTGCGAGGGGATGGACGTTGACCGGGCCGCCGGCCGGTGGAAATGTACAGTTCGAATGAGAAAATGTTTATTTAAGGAATTATTTAATTTTAATTTAAAAAACATTTTTTTTATTTAAAGTGTGTATGACACAGAGCGTTTATTATGAACCCCTTCTGAATGTTTTGGCATGCTTAGAATGTCTTTTATTTTCATAATTTAGATTTCAAGAAAACCCTGCAATATAAGATCTAAATCAGGAGTACAACTCACCACCAAAATTTGTCGAATGTCTTCGATTTCACCCTGTAGTAGCTCTTGCCAGTGACTTCGTCTTCGAGTTTTTCGGAAAACTTCAACATCTTTCCGAATCCTTTCTGATTTTGAAATTGTTCACATTTCAAACATTTTTGATTTTTAAACATGTTACAGCCATGTTGTTCACATTTCCACTCATATTTTTTAATCTAATGAATATACCTTGTTAACCCATAAAGTCTTTCCGTCTGTCGGTACGTACCAATAAGCCCGGGGCTCACCTCACTCGTTAAAGCACATAATTTACCGTTTTCACAAATTCCACTCGGAAACCAAAGGGTTAAATTGACTCTTTATTACAACTGAATTTTAAAACCGCAAGGATATATTACTATTAAGTAGGTATAATAGTGAACAGGATATTTGATTCTACTAAATATTTTGGTATAAACCATTCAACTATTTTGTACTACTTATACTTTTCTACTAGAACTGCCTCCGTGGTCTAATGGTTAAGAGCTTTGGCCCTCAACACGGAGGTCGTGGGTTCGATTCCCACGGGGGACACCTAGTGATATGTCACTTTGTGCGTTTTTCCCCAGTTGGTTAGGACATTGCAGGCTGAATCACCTGATTGTCTGAAAAGAAAAATGATACCGTGCTTCGGATGGCACGTTAAGCCGTTGGTCCCGGCTACTATCTCTGGTGGTAGTAGTCGTTACATAAAAACCACGTCAGAGGCCGTAAGGCGGTCTGAAAAAACTCTGACACCAGGGCATAGCCCACACGATAAGAAAGAACTAGAACTAACACGACAAACAAACGTCGTACGCCGCATGAGGATACGACAAGTACAGGCGGGTGAAAGAGATAGTGATAGTGATTTACTTAGAAAGTTTGGCGATACCGCCACAAAGAATGGGGCAGCGTTATGTGACCTGTAGTAGTAGGTATTTTTAGTACTATGGTCTGAACCTAGAGCTAAAAGCATAGATCCCATATACAACTATGGGATCTATAGCTAAAAGCTTCTAAAAGTTACCTTTATCATCTCTTTAACATAATATTCCGAGAGATAAGTGTATTTTTTGCAACCATCAGCAGCAAGGCTGATTCAGTGTTTATGGGGTGTAGAGCATCTCTATGATGGGGATGGACCAGGTCTGCCTGCATAACTCCAGTCGGTTTAGGAGTTACTGATGATTAAAGGTCTGTAAAAAATTTACGATCATCTGCTCAGCTTATCGTATGTTATTGTTGTAGTATGCACTGTAGCTATGTGAACAGTACAAAAACTGACATGGTTCATCAGTCGGTTTAGGAGATACAGCCGTTCAAAGGTCGGAACTTTGACTGGCTGTGTCTCCTAAACTGACTGACAGAACTTGACAGTTTTTGTACTGTTCTCATAGCTACAGTGCATACTACAACAATATCATACGATCAGCCGTGCAGCTGATCGTTAATTTTTTACAGACCTTTAATCATCAGTAACTCCTAAACCGACTGGAGTTATGCAGGCAGACTGGGTCCATCCCCATCAGAGAAATGCTCTACACCCCATAAACACTGAATCATCCTTGCTGCTGATGGTTGCAAAAAGTACACTTATCTCTTATACTATAATGATTAATGCAATTTTCATGATAGTCTAATCTAAACGTTATAAATCCTAGTTCAATTTAAGGTCGCGACGCCAGTCGCTCATATTAATCTAAAGTATATTAATTTATTATTTAAACCTTTAATTCTTTGCAAAAACCTAAATACTTTCATGCCTATAAACGTCCCACTGCAGGGCACATGCCTACCCTCCGTTTACGTGGACACGTGCAACAGTAACTGAAATGCTATGCTACGGCCTCGCACGGCGACGGCGGGGTCCCGCGGGGGGTAGCAGGAGGGGTGTCAAATTCCGAGCCATGGCCCGGGCTGTACTTTTTTTTTGGTGCAAGACACCAAGATAGATACCCTAAAATTCGAATTAGGAAAAAATTCAAACCAAAATGATTTTAGAAACCAGCCAAAATGTGTTTACCAAAAAGTTTTAATTTAAAATGTTAAATTAGAGCCATTTGCACAAAAGAAAACAATTTAGCTTTTTCCTTTTCGGTTAGTAAAAGGCTTGCAAAAATGAAACTAACAAGTACTACAGTACCATGACTTCTGTACTATTATTTTACTGTTTTTATACCCAGGCCACTAAACTGCTAAACCATTTTAACATAATGTGAAAGATGTTGGGAACTTCAGGGAATAATATCACTTCAGGATATTTGCGTAATGGACCTTTGATCTCTTGAGCGGGAATATTGTGTATGATGAATTGATGAATGCGTGTATTGTACATATTATGTGATCGTGAAAGGTATTTTCGCAGCTTCGTGGGTAAAAACCGAAGGGTATCGTGAAAAGGCAAATTGATTATCAGTATTAATATTCAAAGTATATAAAAAAATTACAAAACAAAGCAGAAGGCTGAATAATGAAGCGTATATGAAAAGAAATATTGTACTAACGACACTTACTATAAAATAGTGTTGTTGATAAATTACTTGTCAAACTTATTTTTCTCGATTTCCCAGTTCCAGTGACAAATTAATACGGTACTACGATTAATGTTTCTATGGAAAAATATTTTTTTTTTTTGCGATTTCGATGTTGGCTCGATAGTAATAGGTATTCAGTTTGATGGTTTGAAGCCTGTTTAATATAAGTATAACGCTTTTAACATATTAACCTGTATATTTTACGAAGATATTTTACAGAATACAAATATGCCTATAACTGCACGATTAGAAAGAAAGTTGGAAGTTTTAGTGAAGGTTTTGACCACCCTGAAAGGGATCATGGTCGTGAGTTTATGTATGTATTTCTCATAAAACCTTTTTTTAAGCAATACAACAATAATACCAAACCAACTAACATCTCAATTTTCATTTGCGATCAACGCAAATGATAATTTGAAACTTCCAAAACATAAAACGCATTCATATGAAGGACTAAACCAAAAACCTAACTCATCAAAAACTCATAAACGCATCTGCGCTTAGGGCGAGCGAGGGGGTGCGGGGTGGCCAGGGGGAGGGGGCTGCGCCGGCGCATGCAGCCGTTGCCAAAAATCTAGTCAAACTGGCTTGCTATAGTGCAATGTACTGGCGATGAATGTGAGGTTTGGGACAGAAGTGCAGTAGAGACGTTTTATCACAAAAATAATTCGTTAGCAAGATCATCATCAACTTACAAGTATGTACATCCCACTGCAGGGCACAGGCCTACCCTCAGGGAGGTTGTACTGGCGTTTTAGTGTAGTACCACGCGTGCCCAATGTGGATTGGTAGACTTCACACACGTATAGGAATTTCTTCTTCAGCGTGTTCAGGTTTCCTTACGATATTTTCAGCATATTAGCTATACCTACTGCCAGGTCCTCTCTATGGTCGTCACGGTCTTGTGTTGTTTAGACTGTTATTCCTGGTTTACAGGAGTTATAGATAGGGCAAACAAAATTGAGCAAAATCAGGCTTACTTTCCGAAGTGGAATTGTAAAGTCGTACCTTTTGGCTATTCCATTGCAGAAACTGGGCCACTCTTCACCACCTTGGCTCTGTGTTGCTTGTCGACAAGTGCGAGTTACCCTGGATATTCGCGTATTTTTAAGCTGTTGAACTATTTCAATAGAAATAGATGACAAATCAGTAGTCAGAGACCGTATTGAACTGTCATTTATTTGCAATATGAGAATCCAACAGTTCACTATTATGTACACACGGTGACAGATCAACCTACCCATAGTTGAACTCTATGTTCATGGACATAAGGTCGAACTATGGGTAGGTTGATCTGTCGCCGTGTACATGCATACATTAAACACACGACCGTAATATTTTTCAGTTTGCTGTCTTTAGTGGCTTGGGTTCACTCTCATAGTATATTTAGAACTTATACACGCATACATAAACTCACGATCATATTCCCTTTCGGGGTGATCAGAAGCCCTGTTACAACTTTCAACTACTAAGGTACAACCACATCTTTAAAAAACTCCGAAAGAATTTACAAAGTGCGTCTCCACAGCTTTCTATGTGCAGTCGTTAGATAGTCATACAACAAGAGTAGGTGCATCTAAAAAGTGCAACTCGATTGCAAGAGGCTGGGGGAGGGCTAAAAAAAATAAAACCCGGCCGAATTCGGCGCGGGCGTCGACCGGGCAATGACCTCGCTCGGTCTAAGTTAAGACCTAAGTTGGAGCCTAGATTTTTTTTAAGGTGAATTTGATGCAATTTTTTATATTGGTAGTTAATTGATGGGCGGTTGAGATGTTTTTATTTCGACTGATAAAAGGTGTTCAGAGTTCAACTATAATTATAATTTTTTGTTACTAATGAATCTTGGATGGTTTTTGAACTCGGTTAGGATTGTTTTAGGTTAGTGACTGTTTAATGAAGGGATTATTGAAAATTTACCTCTCATGGCTTTTAGAAATGAACTAAACGTATTTGGTTTCTCGAAAATGCTGCTAACGATTTCGGTACCGTAATAGGTACCTTGGATTTTTGGGTCAAGAAGTCTATGTGACGCGCTGATGCGTCGATGTGGCCAAACTCCTGTTAGTTTGGATGCGAATATCCATGCATATGCTGTCCATGTGTGAAGGTCTTCTTATCTACAATGTGACGAACATTTTACGTTGCGGAGAGGTATGGACCGGACACTTAATCATGAGAGGCCGGGTTCGAATCCGCTCGGTCTCACCTCGGACGGTATGCCATGTACCAATGAATTTTTCTAACTTACTGGTAAGAAAGCAGTCGACTGCTCTCAAACGGTAAAGAAAAACATCGTGAAGAAGTTTCAGGGTGGAATGACGTGTCAAATGACGATCAGTAGCTGCCTTTCACCCACAAAACACAGAAGAAAAATTATATCTTAGTCATCTCGTATGACACCCTCGGGAAGAAAGAGGGCGGTCCGAAGTTGTAACTACACTGCGTATTATCAATATGTGAAAAACACACGCCTAACAAACGGAAATGGTATAGAGAGATGAAAATCATGGATATCCTGACTCGTAGTCGAAAACGAAACTGTAGAGTTGGCAACCCTGGGGGCCAATCGCGCTAATTTTGAACGATACTACCAAAACAAAACCACAACCAAAAACGTTACGTTATGCACAATTCGTATCGCGCTAATTATATTAACGGTAACGATTTAGCTTTTTTTCGGAAGATACGTTGGCGTAACGTTCGATGTCCGTTCGATCGAATTTTCTGGCGTGGTAGGTGCGTGGTAGGTGCGTGGTAGGTGGGTGGTAGGTGCGTGGTAGGTGGGTGGTAGGTGCGTGGTAGTGCGTGGTAGGTGCGTGGTAGGTGCTTGGTAGGTGCTTGTTAGGTGTATGGTAGGTGTATGGTGGTAACCAAACTTGAAACGTTTACGGCTTAAACGTTTCGAGTTTCGTTTTGCTTTGGTAACGTCAACGATTTAACCGTTCAAAAAAAAATAGCGCGATAGCATTTTTACATCAGCTAAACCAAATCTAAACCAAAACAAAACCAAAACCAACAACGTTCCGTCCGAACGATAAAACCGTATAAAATAGCACCATTGAGGCCCTGTACCGGACCCAAAGATCAGAGCACAAAGGAGCGAGCACTATTTGCTTCGGTGCGTTTTTGGGGAGCGCTAATGAGTCTCGCATTGACGAATCGTTCACCTTCACCCACGTATGTGTTGTGCGAGTGTATTGTAGGTATAGTTATGTTTGTTCTAGGTACTTTCAAATTAATGCGGACTGCGGTCACAGAGTACTGCGGCCGCGGTCGACTTTCTATCATAAAACAACATGAATCTAACCAACATTTTGAGCATTTATGATCATGATCGTATGTATACTTATACGTCGTATACCAACTTGGGGGTTGCCAACTTGATTAGACATAAGATCTACTGTTTACTAACGAAACCCTGTGCGATCTACCACTTACATACTTCTTGAAATCTTAAATGAAACGGCATAGTTTAGTACACAATAATGTAGTACCTATTTTTTACTAACCAGTCTTAGGAGTTCCTTTTCATATCACATTTGAGATTGTTTTTTGCCTTGCCACGATCGACTGGACTACTGTCGCGATCGACCGGTTGGCCACGGCCTACGTCCTACTTCAGGATTCAGGCCTACCCTCAGTGAGGGTGTACCGGCGTTAGTCCACCACGCGTGCCCAATGCGGATTGGTAGACTTCACATAAGCATCAGAATTTCTTCTTCAGCTTATGCAGGTTTCCTCCCGATGTTTTCCTTCGCCGTTTGAGAAGACGGTATTATATAAGTTAGAAAAACTCATTGGTATGATGGTATGGCATGTCGTCCGTGCAGATTCGAATCCGGACTCTTATTTATGATCCATACTTCATCATAGAGCGCCTCTACAACGTGTTAATGAATTAGCGCAAAACCTCATACACCCCAACTGATTTATAACAAAATAATTAGATAGAAACAATAATTTCATTATTTTGACATTTAACTGTTTAAAGTTATTCGCATTTTAAGTTTTGAGGCAAAAATGATTTGTTATCATTTCAGCACTGAAAGAAAGCGCTAACATACTCATGGATACATTTTTATAATCTTGTTTTGGTAGTAAGTAGGGTGAGTGTGTCCGTGCGGTGCGTTGACATCGGGTTCATAAAATTTTAAATTTTGCAAAAAAATTATTTAATATTTTGAAAAAAAATTACCTATGTTGAAACCATGATAATTCGACTCTGCTCTCGATTCTAAACAAACTACTTTCTAGTTTTGCGTTAATTCATTAACACGTTGTATAAGCATTTAAATGCTCACAATCATATCCGCCGAAGGAGTACCTAAGTACCTAGTCAGAGATATTTCAAATGTGGCATAGGCTCATTCAGAACATCCACAATCCACTCACATTTAACAGTTTCTTTCATTGCATTGAACGCAAGAAACGCCTCGGAATGTGTGTAGGATTCTATACGATGTTTTCCTTTATAAAAAGCCAAATTCAGATAAGTTCCTAAAACTCATTAGTACAAATACGAGGGCTTGGGCGTGGATCGAACCGTCACCTCTTGCACGTAATGTGGGACTACACGACTATCTAGTTACTTTACTTTAACAGTATTTCTCAAAAGCAGATTTTCTTTCCCCAGCTAAAGTCACCAGCGGAGGACGGAAGCGGGGGTGAGGTTGCGGAGAACGGGGAGGGTCCGCCATCCAACGGCTCCATCTTCACCATGACCCTGAAGAACAACCACCTGATCGTGGAGACCGAGGAGAGGAATGTCAGTATACCTACCTACCATCCTATTAGTATCATGTAATTAATTATAGGCCGATAAGTTCTCGAGTGGCGACCGCGTACCGGAAAGCGCAGCGTAGGTAGGCCCCTCACACGGTGGACCGACGACCTGGGGTGCAATCGCGGTAAATATTCGGTGATGGAACCGTGATTGGATTACTTATGAACATAACTTTCGACACAATTGGTATTGCGCTAATCTCGGTACAGCTCATGACATCCGTTAGAGCCGTTTTGACAGATCGCTCAGACGTTAAAAGCTGTCAGTTACATAGACTTTAGCGCGATGCGGGTTTCACCACAGTTGAATAGTAATTGGATTGCAATGTGATTAGAACTGAAAGTAGATAAGAATAGAACTTCGATGTTTTAACTTAGCACAATCGGGCTCCTGGTGAAGGCGGCGGGAAAACGTTGGATGAGGGCAGCGCAGGGCCGGTCGTTATGGCGATTCTTGGGGGAAGCGTATGTCCAGCAGTGGACGTCCATCGGCTGAGATGATGATGAGGATGAAAAGAAAGTTTAGAGGTTTGGATGATTGTGATTCAATCACGCATAAACAGTTAAGTTAAATAAAATCTGGTATACAGAATATATTCTGGGTTAACACATAATTATTATGGTACTTTTTATGAAGAAAACCATTTTTCCTACTGATTCTTCTTTCTAATCTAGGAATCTTTATAAGTCATCCTCCGGGCTCGCTTAGTGTTCAGATTATTCACCACTATTAATCCTGTTTATGATAGGATTTAACTCAACATTTTCTCAAGAGTATACTATACCTGAATAAAAAATTATGTAGTTTCAGTACTTAGTAACTTTGCTATAATTACCAACAAATAGAGAGTTCTCAACGATGTTGCCCCGTGATCATGGCAGTCGTAACACTGCCGAAATATCGGGAACTCACAAAATTACATTTGAATAATATTACGTCTGGCTTTTATTCCCTCGCTTACGTGAATTTTTATTCTTTCTAAGAATTAATTTACCTCGTACCTACTTCTTTATTATTTATTTTCCTTACATACCTTGCCTATACAACGTGTTAATGAATTAACGCAAAACTAGAAAGTAGCTTGTTTAGAATCGAGAGCAGAATCGAATTATCATGGTTTCAACACAGGATTTTTTTTTTCAAAATATTAATTTATTTGTGTCTAAAATTTAAAATTTACTGAACCCAACGTCAACCCTCCGCACAGGCACACTCATCCGACTTACTACCAAAACAAGATTATTAAAATGTATCCATGAGTACGTTAGCGCTTTCATTCATTGCTGAAATGATAACAAATCATTTTTGCCTCAAAACTTAAAATGCGAATAACTTTTAATTTTAACTATAAAAATAATGAAATTATTGTTTCAATCTAATTATTTTGTTATAAATCAGTTGGAGTGTATGAGGTTTTGCGTTAATTCATTAACACGTTGTATAGTTTGCCTTGTCTCGAAGGTAAATGTGATATGAAATACATTTTCTATTTTATTTCCTTTTTATTACTTAATAATTTTTGTCCACTGGCTTAGCTATACCTACTTATCTTAGTAATTGGACAGAGTTTAGACAGGTACTTCTAGTAAAATGTAGATTTTTTTAGAAAAATCAAGAGATAGAGGGTAGGGTTAGAGATATTTTAATCACACAATATTTAGATATTGTGTGATTAAAATATCTCTAACTACACCACAATACAATAGAGGAAGTATTATAGTCGTGAGCATACTTATACCTAATCATTTCTTATCACTCACATAAAAACCTCTGTGTTCCAGGATATCACCAAAAACGGACGCGAAACAAAAATGAAGTATTCACCAGACAACGATGGCATATTCGTGGTGGAAGTCCAGCAGTCCACAGCCTACAGACCCAACAACAAGTCTCTCCAGAATTCCCCACCCCACGACCCTCAGATCTCCACGAACCAAGCTCTGATCCACCGCGTACCTGAAGAATTAGAAAAGAAACACCTAGAAGAAGACAGCGAAAGGAGCAGTGAGAAGTTCGACCGAGAAAGAGCGTTAGCTCTATCAAGCACAGGTTTATCCATTTCAGACTTAAGCATGTCTTCAATCGGCTCTCATAACGTTAGCTACTCATATGGCAGTCAGATGGGCTATGAACAAGGTCCTTTCGGGTATCCAGTGTACGCTGGCTATGACATAACAAAAGAAGACAGCAGTGATGGTATTATACACGATAATTCCCAAGAACCATTGATTAGCAAAACCCCTACAGACCCCTACAAGCCTGTAGTCACAGCAGCTATCTTCAAACAGGACTCCATCATCGGTAGCGATGCCCTACAAGGTCCAGGCTATTGCATCGAAGGTTCAAGTGATGGACCTTTGCTATCAGATGTTCAAGCGAGAGAAGTCAGTCTTCAAAACTTGCACGACAAGCGAGAGAAGAAATTAGAGAACGGTGTTGCTGTACCTATTTCTGAAAAGATAGAAAGTCCAAAAAAACCTTTGAATAGAGCAGACAGCTTACCAGTGCGGTTAGAGGATGAGATGCCTCCAGTCGTAGACAAGAATCATACGATGGATACTATCAAAGAGAACGAGGTGAAAGGTGAAGTTCCTTCGAAAGATGCTTTGAAAGGCAAAAGGGCATCGTTACCTACAATAAGAGCAGATGTTTATGAGACTGTCAAGGACGTTATTCTACCATCTGGGTCCCCCAAATTTGAGAAGCTTATGAATGACAGTTCACCAGGTGACAACAACTTCGATGCTCCGCCGATGATCACTATCACGGAAGAGAGTGAGTCTGGAAAGTCTGATAGTACCAGTTAATCAATTTCTAGAAGATTCTTTAAATTATATCGATTGTATATAGATTCTAAGCGACAATGTGATTAGATTGGAGAGATGTTCAAGAGTTTTTGATGGGTTGTTGATGTGTGGTCGCAGTATGAGCGTAGTGGTTATGTATTATTTTGCTCATTTACCTTTTAGTGTATAAATCGTATTGTATCTATTATAATTCTTTCTTTTAGTTCTGTTAATATGTACAATTGATTATTATTTGAGTTCATCTGAACCAGAGATTTTTCTGCAGATGAAATCCTATTTAAAGTTTCATGTTTTTTGTTTGTTTATTTTATTTGTTATTTAATTGTTGGCAATAAAACAATTCACTTTGACACTTTTCTTTACGGGTTACATTTAAATTTCCTTTTATATGGATTTAAGAGAAGATTATCCTGTCTGTTGTATTCATTGTCTATTTGCTCATATTGCGACCGCACTGCTAGGGGGTACATTTTGTAAATTCTACATAGTGTTGTAGTTACAGTGTCGTACGCTTCAGTGTTGCCCATCATGTTACATTATATGTTGTAAGCATTTCGTTCAAGTTTACTATTACTGTTACATTTTAGCTTTCACAGAATGTTACGCCAAAGGTTAAAGAAAATTAAACTTTTTTCAAGAGAACGGTCATATTTTAAGGTAATTTTGCATCACAGAATAAAAGATTTGTAATACCACCACCGGTCACATTCTCAAAATCTACCTCTCGACTCAACCTTATTCGAGGAATTCTTTGTCTCATCTTCGAAATCAGTATTCTTAATCATAATCTCGAGGATCCTTCACTGGGTTTGAGTCCAGGGATTAGTAATAGTGAAATTTGGAGTCCTTTGTGTCTGGTAGTTTCACTGACCTCTATTATATTAAATAAGAAGTCTATGGGTAGTATAAAATTATCCGTAAAATTGGAGTTCGAGATTATTTTGCTCGAAACAATGCTTCAGCGATGCTTGCGTATCTCAGGAGACCTTAACATGGGTTGCGAGGTACCTTGAGATTGACATGTTCACTCTGCTCGTCCTCAACTTTATAGTTCCTAGAGTCGAGGATTTTTTACAATCAAATACAATTTGATTGAGTGGAGTCGAAGAAATCTCGAGGAAGCTAATACGAATATAAAACTACTCTCTCAATCAATAGGAGATCAAGCCTTGATCTCCTCCGTTCTTGGAATGAGTTTAGGTAAATCTAAAAGTAAAGTTATTTCAAATATACTTACATTATGAAAAATAAATTGTAATTGCTAATGAAAATTGACCAGAAAGTTTAATGGGAACTGGAATCTTTACTGTCATGAAATTTTTTTCTTGTGAGCATATTGGTTTGATGATAGTCTGTGGAAGTTAATGGTAGTTCTATCCATATGTTAACTGTTTGTGTGTTGGTTAGCTACAAGTGCAAATATATGCATACACTTCTTTCTTTAGTTTCTTCAGAATAATTTAATTTAATTTATTTAATAGGTACACCAACAGCTTAAAGTAATAGAAATAGAAACAATAGTTATAGAAACAATCTTATCTCGGTTCATTTCACGGAAAAATTTTTAAACTTCGTTTGCTGTATAGTAATAGAATACTCTTTCTTATACTGTGTTGTGTTTCGGATTTTTGGGTTTGTTTGAAAGGATGAAAAAGAAATCTTCGTAATTTCTAAAAGTGTTATTACCGTTGTTGATTTATTTTATTGTTTTCGATTCTGTACAAATAGTTTTCTTGTTTTACTGTATGAATTCGTTAGAATTTTTATAGTATGCGTCGCATTGTACTCTTTTATGGGCTGTTTTATGGTCATCATTGTTTAGTGCAGTGTTCTGACTGAATCGTACAGATTAAAATATATTTTCAGCAAAAGTAATTTTACGATTATTCACAAAAACAAAACCCTGAATGGCTGTAGAGTATGCATACATTTGTACAAACTGTTTCATAGATTCGTCGTGGCCAAATTAGTTGTTAACCGCATAGAAATAAGAACTACTTGAATTCGCTATTATAAATAAAATCAAAATTTGTGAAAAATCATTTTGTTATAAATAGAAATGGAATTGAATTATTAATAGGTAGGTATATTATTATGTATGATAGAGAATCGATTTTGAAAATTTTGACATCTCTACTGTAATATTCCCCTGATTAGATTTATTGTCAGCATTGAACCAATTTTGATGAAAATTTATAAAAGAGAAAGTCGGATTTTGAGATGGTTTAAAATTTTAAACTATTGGTATTTTTTATTCCCGTCTGAGTAATTAATAAAAAATATCTAGGGCTTATGCACACGTCGACTCATTAGTAGCAATGAGGAATTTGCAAAGGCCAGTAAAAATAAATAAAAATTGGCAGATGGCGTTGTAAATTTAACCAAAAAAAAAAAACAGTCAATGTGAAGGTTAAAAAAAGAAAATCAACTGCCTAAAACGTTAATCAATTCAAAATATCAATACGTCTTTCATTTAAAATACCTAGTATGAATGAATAAAGTTCCCTAAAATTAGGGAATGGAGAAAAACATGGAACACAATCGATCTGACAGCTAAATTTTTAGGAACGCCATCGATCCCGTGTCACAAATCTATTTTTTTAAATGAAAACGCCTCATTGCATCGCTATAATATAATTATGGTAGCAATGCAGTGGCTGCAACTTTATCATTTCTGCAACAAACGCGATGCAGTCGCTGAAACTCGGTGATAAGTCGAGGTGTGCGAAGTTCCTTAAGACCTTGTAGGGTTATAATTATTGTGTAAGTTCCGATTCAAGATCGAGTCGTATTATGACTTTATTTATGTAATATTTTGTTTCTGTCATCAAATTGATCATCATTAATTTACTGTCTGAAAATAATTAACTACTTAAATATTATGAAGCAGAATCGATAAGAACTGCCAAAAAACACTCGTTTGATATCGATTGAATCGGGTAGTTACACAATAAGACCCTGATTATTTTGTCTTCGCATAATAATAAAATTAAAAACTTTATTGTTATTTTATAAACGAATTAAGAATAATCAAAATGTTCAGTTGTATAGTTAGTGCCGTCCGTTTAAAACGAAAATATTATGTGCCAAGCAAATTCCGTTGTAATAAGGATTGTTTTTAGGAGACTATGTAATAAACTTTATATTGTTTTATTGCAGCACCTATTTTCAAAGATCCTTCAGCTTTTCAGCTTGCTTCCTCCATGAATGACTATATTTCTATATAAAAGACTTATAATTCTTAGTTGAGGAGGCGGGACTGTATTCATTATCTCAACGGTATAAAGATGAAAATTTAATACAATCGTCGAATGGTGTCGTACTAAAAGAAAAGTTGCAGGTCTGCTGGAAGAAAAATCTGCAGAGATAAGCCTGCCCTTTGTTAGGTATTTCCCAGTATCCATGCCTGTATAACCACGAAATCTAGACAAAAGTGTAATAAAATAACCGCAGGTACTCTTATGTTCAACACAATTTACTAAAGCAAACCTTATTTTTACTGGACTATTACGGGATTCGAATCGAACCCAAGACCTTCGGATCAGCAGGCAGGTTCACTACTAACTGAGCTATAGGGCCGTCGAATTCTGATATGTATTTGAAGTCCATCAATCTGCATTGGGCACACACATATTATGGTGAACTAGCCATACCTACCTACACACCTGCTACACACAACCACAATTTTGACACTTAGCTGTCAATTCATACTTGGAAAAATTTGAAAGAAGAGGTAAGCATGTGCGATATTGAGTGAGTGCGAGCGAGACAGGGAATACACATTTGTTTACATATTCCTGCCAGAGCTAGAGGGGGTGAGGGTGAGGTAAGAAGAGTGTCCGTACATGAGGGAAGGAAAGTGACATTTGAGTTGGAACAATAATGATGACGTCACAATTATGAAATAAATTATTATGATTATAATTGTGACGACGTCTTTTATATTCAATTGTGAATCTTATACCGTTGATATAAAGAATTTATTGAAAGTTGTGCAACTTTGTTTCTTTGGAAAAATTATTGTTATTTCTTTTTACATTGTCTAAGCACAAAATATGTTAAAAGTCTCTGCTTTATAAATATTTTAATTAAAGTCGGAACGGAGAACAAAATTGAATAGTTACTACTATTATTAAAATAAAAAATAAAATATTTACCAATGTCTTATTTGCATAACTAATTTGATATTTTGTTAATAGTTACTTTTATAAAATAAAAATCTAAAGTTATTTGCAAAGTAGACTTGAGTTTTATTTTATACGAGCTTTTACCTGCGACTTCGTCCGCATAAATTATATACCAGATTTTAAGTCAGATGATAAGCTATCAAACAAAAAAAAAAATCATCAAAATCGGTTCAGTAGTTTTTGCGTGATACTCGAACAAACAAACACCCAAACAAACAAACAATCAAACAAACATACAAACAAACAAACAAACAGACAGACAAAAAATCCAAAATTTGGTGATTTGGAATCAGGGACAGGTAAAAACCATGTCGTAATTTTTTTTTTGTGAATATCTTCAATGTACAGACACACTTCTGTTACAGTTTTATAATAGTTTAGATGTTACTAGCGACCCGCCCCGGCTTCGCACGGGTGCAATGCTGATACTATGCATGTTTTATATACATGTATAAACCGTCCTCTTGAATCACTCTATCTATAAAAAAAAGCGCATCAAAATCCGTTGCGTAGTTTTAAAGATCTAATCATACATAGGGACAGACAGACAGCGGGAAGCGACTTTGTTTTATACTATGTGGTGAAGAGGATATAGTCCTTGCAGACGACCCCGAGCGCGCGGCATACAAACGAAGTTAGATCCTATTTTCAATACTAACTAATTACAGTCAATGATATTTTTAAAACACGATTTTGATATCAATTTCTGTGCCTGTTTGTCAGAATCTGCGGTCCCATACATTTTGCTCGAGTAGGTTTGCAGTCTTGTATGGGACAGCAGATTTTTTATCGCGATTTCGATGTTGGTCCCATAGAGAAAGTTGTTCAGTTTGCTGGTTTCGTAAGGACCCTGTAAGTATATCTGTAAAGTATATAGATTGTTCACAGTTTCAAAATCTACTACCTCTGGGGTGGCAGTAGTAGTCGTTACATAATAAAAACCACGTCAGAGGCCGTAAGGCGGTTTGAAACACGATAAGAAGTTTCAAAATCCTTATTTAGCAGTGTTACAGACAATTGTTACGATTTCTTATTGCAAGTAGTGACATCTGTATTAAGCTTTACCCGTAACCTAAAACTACAATTTATTCAAGCAACCCTATATAATCCAGTGACGTCCACTCCAATCTAAACTGAAAAAGCCCACTCGGAAAATAAACAACTACAGATAGTTCTGGAAAATGTTCATAGATGGCAGCATTTGTATGAAACGACGAAGCTGCTGGTAACAGAGGCATCTGTTGGGTGGTGAAAGAATCAGTGAACTTGTAACTAGGGAAGCTGTCCTTAATTATTATGAGTGAGAAAGCTTTGCATAAGGTTTCTAAACTTTCTATAGGTTCTTGAATCCTTGGCTTGGTGGTGTTGTGCTCAATTCTGGAATAATTTCTTAATTAAACTTAGGTATTCCAAATCTGGTTGCTCGAAGCCTCGAAAGGTTCACGAAAACAAAGTAATGACTAATGACGAATACGCTATCATATCATTACATGAAAGACAACAAACTGCAGAGTTTCTGTACTACTATTTTACTACTGCAGAGTTTCTGTACTACTAGTTTACTAGTAACAATGATTCCACGATTTTATTTTATTTTATTTTATTTTACGATTTATCGTGGATGTTCCGAGTTTTCAGAATATATTCCCCGAGGGGTAGTCAGAGATATAAGAGTCAATTAATAATTACTTAATTGCACATTAAGGCGTAGCACTGAAATAAACTTACAATAGAAAGAAATCCAGGTAGGTAGGTAGTGATAATGTTGTTGGCTCTCGATACGGAGGTCGTGAGTTCGATTCCCACGGGGGACACCTAGTGATATGTCACTTTGTGCGTTTTTCCCCAGAGGGTTAGGACATTGCAGGCTGAATCACCTGATTGTCCGAAAAGAGAAATGATTCCGTGCTTCGGATGGCACGTTAAGCCGTTGGTCCCGGCTACTATCTCTGGTGGTGGTAGTCGTTACATAAAAACCACGTCAGAGGCCGTAAGGCGGTCTGAAAAAACTCTGACACCAGGGCTCTGCCCACACGATAAGAAGAAGATTCTCGCCGAGAACGGGCGAGACAGGCCGAGAACAAGAGTGTAGATGTCCTTCATTGTTCTGGTGGCATTATAATTCGTAGTAATTTTCCTTGAAAGTTCTATTCTCGGCGAGAGTGAAGTGCGGGCTTTACGTTATGAAATTCAGTAGCCTAGATCAAAGTTAGTAGGTAGGTATTTATTTTGTAGTTTTACATTGTATAAGAACTTTGTTTTGTTTAAAAGATGTGTGTTGTAGAGTTTTTGGTCACATCTTCTCTACAACGGAACACCTTCCGACGCGGTTGTAGAGTCAAAACCCAACATAATAAAAAAAGTGTGTTTATTAATTAAAGGATCCATTTGCTGCTCAAAAACCTCCCTTCCTTACAGCGAATATGGTGCTGGGCCTAGCGGTGACTAAGAAGGCAAGTTAGGTAATTATCTTGGTGTTATAGAGTATTTTCAAGCCATAATTGGCTTGACTAGTGGTTTAAAATACATTTTTCTTTTTTCTGCACTTCAGTTTATCCTCCATGTATCCAAAGTGTATACTGTACAAGGAATATAGGTTCATCTGACTCCAAGAACCAGAAAAACGCTGCCAAAGACGCGAGCTTAAAAAAATAATCAGATGAAAAAGTCGGCATTACATCGTCACAAACATTACAACTACCCTTATCTCGCTATTGATTCACTGCGGATAATTGAGTACACGCGTGTCACCCCCCACCACTCACCCCCCACCCCACCATTACCCCCCACACACGCGTCGCACCTCATTTGATTACAACGGAAAAAGCGTCGAAAAATCGAGTAGACGCGATGCAGTAATCGAGCCGTTACCATAGCAACCGATATTAACGCAAGGGAGGTACACACATAAATAGATTCGCACATAATACGTCCGATTCCACACACTCCACCCTCAACCCCCCTCATTTTTGTACAGTGTTAAAAAGCCTAAAACCGCCCGCCCCAGTTTAAACACCCCCGGGCCATGCAGATTAGCTAAAACTACGCATTTTTTACCCCACTCCAGGGGGATCTTTTTTCTCGTTTCCCCCCCCGCTAACTACCGAAATGTGGGCTCTTGGGGGAATGAGAGGGCACGGAAAAGTTTGTGTTTTAAATATGTCCGAAGGCACGCATTAAAACGGTTTGCGAAATACGAAATACGAATCATTAGTACGGAACCCTTTGGCCGTGTTGCCGGGCCAAATGTTTTATGTTATATAACACCGGGTTTTGGACAGGCTCCAAGTTGTTATGATTAAGGGCCTTAGTAACTAAATGTCATTAGTAATAAAGGATTTCGTTTATCACCTGCTTTTGTTAATTACCTTATTAAGATGTTCTCAGAAAAGGAAAAGTGCGTAGCGCTCAACGGAATTGCACGAAAAGATGTATGTATGTAGATGAGGCAAAATAAGTGAGATTGAACGCGTGGCGATTGATCGATATAACCAATAGTTGGCTTTAGTTTGTTTGACGTAATTCCACTAGTTACAATAAAACCAAGCTTTTGAGGCGGGGTCAAAGTACGCAGTTGACCATTTTTGTTTACCAATCCACACTTGACCTCTCAGTGATGAAGTACCTATGCGTTACCCCTGTCACTCTTATTCATAAGCAAAGTCCAGGAGTGAGATTTTTGAAAGTCACACATTTAAATCAGCAGTAGGTATAATTTCAAAATTACTATGGAGATCATTCAAATCACAAGGTTCAATTAATTAAAAAAATAAAAAACTCGTCTACGTAAAAAGTTAACTTTAAATAAAAATTTAAAAGAATTAAAACAAGTCCAGTAGTCATCCAGTAGTCTAGAATTCTGTTTTCAAAGAATCTCATTCGCTGAGTTCAGCAGTTGAAAATGTCAAAATTACTATGGAGGTAGTACGCATCTTTCTGCTGCTGATTTGACTTTCAAAAATCGCAGTTTTCATCTCAAATTGAAAAGCAGCAATGACTACAATGTGGCATCCGTTTTTCTGGAAATGTTGTTTAATTGTTTAGAAAGAAAAATAAACGATTGAGGTGAACGGTATTACAATAGGCTTGGTGCCCCCTTTAGTATTACACCGGCTCTTCATTCTCGCCGAGAACGGGCGAGATAGGCCGAGAACGAGAGTGTGGATGCCCTTCATTGTTCTCGTGGCGTCGTAAGCCATAGTAATTTTCTTTGAAAGTTCTCGCCGAGGATTCTCGGCGAGAGTGAAGTGCTGGCTTAATATAAAAGCGACTTAAATGAAATTAAAAAATTAAAAAAATATTTATTGCCTGTCTGTTCTCATTTCTCTTACATTCTCTGGTTACAGAACATAGTATATTCATAGGGTTACAGATACAAAACTTATTAATCTTGTGCACTTACAAATAAACAAACAAATTATACAAAAACAAAAGAGACAATTTTTAGACTTAGGCAAAAGGTGGGTGACGTCAGCTGTGCTGACTTTAATAGTCGGGACCCAGATTCCACTGTTTATACTGTTTATATCATTTAGGATCTTAGTTTTGCTCACAAAATAGTTACTTACCTATAAAGAACAAATCCTAACATTTATTATAATATTACAGAAAGACTAAATAAAGGCACTAACCTCGCAAATGCCAACTGATGAACATTATCTAACACAAAACGGTAGGGTTGAAAAAGGGCCAACCCCGTACGTTATTATTTCTCAATTTATTAGTTTCAGAATCCTCTCTAATTCCTGCAGGAGTACCTACTCACGCTTGCTGGGTTTTATTTTCAAAACGTTTTTAGATAAGGGTCGGTGGTGGTGGTCTAAGTGTTAGGAGATACGCGAATTTAGTTCCTAATAGCTATTTAGTAGTTTTAATTTTAGAGTGTTGTTGTTGTGTTAGTTAACGTTAACGTTCTACATGGCTACTATCTCAGGTGGTAGTAGTCGTTACATAAAACCACGTCAGAGGCCGTAAGGCGGTCTGAAAAAACTCTAACACCAGGGCTCTGCCCACACGATAAGAAGAAGAATGCACGTTCCAAATAGGTTCATTATTTGTAATTTTATTATAATTTTTTTCGTAAATTTTTTCCCTTTTTTGGCTGCTCTTTTTCTAATTACGTGCAAATCGTTTTTTAGGGTTCCGTATCCAAAAGATGCTAACGGCACTATATTTCCAGGCATACGCCGTTCATCTGTATGTCCTAACTTTATAGGGCTGTATCTTTTGAACCGTAATAGGGTAGGAAGGCAATTGAAATTTTCAAAAAATTGTGTTACGTTATTTTATGTTGTATTTGACAACAAAAAAAGAGTAAGTACAAAACATAACCCTCCTTTTGGCGCAGTCGGGTAAAAATTAAGGGGTGGGTAGCCCCGTACAAGAAACTAGTTATTTTTGACGTTTTTTGTTTAAAACAGGTATAAAAAACGTCAAACTTTGTGACTATAGCGAAAACTCTATACTTTAACAACAAATAATAAAAAACGCCAAGTAAGAGTCGGGTTCGCGCTAAGGGTAAAATAAACGCTTATTTGTGCGCTTTATTGTGTGCTGGAACAGAACCCTCAGTACGCTACTCTGACTCGCACTTGTGGGTGGTTTTTTCTAATACTATCTTTTTAAGAGTGTAAATATAGCAAGTCTCACTGTGAATGAAAAATTATTACCCTTAACACTCAATAATAAATCATGTATTCATGTATCCATGACACACACGGCTTGAAACGACTTGAGATTATTTTTTTTATGTATGTAAATGATTTCACAATTATAAGATACGTATAAACGAAGTAAAACTTATTGTTGTCCTGCTAACGACATTGTGTATGTACACACGACGACACATCAAGCTACGGAAAACCAAAGGTAGGTAGAGCAAGGCTGCCTGTCCATTGACGCGAGCTGGCTGGCGGAGCGGGAAAGTGGAGTTTTAGTAACCAATCAGGATTGCATAAAATCTCGGCTGACACTCGGCCGAGCTCCTGATCGGTTAATATTTTCCTCGCTACTCCGCTCCGCCAGCCAGCTCGCGTCCATGGACAGGCAGCCTAATGTAATAGTGTAATAAGCCTAGTGTAATGCGTAGGGTTGCCAACCTCAGTGCACGGATTAGCGGGAAATTTGCAATCAAGGTGCGGGACATGGCTCAAAAAAGCGGGACCCAGTTGGTGTAAGGCGAAAAACAATGAGGCAAAGAATAAAAATAAAAATTTGTTGCCTTTTACTTGGTATGATTTAACAAACATAAAAGTTACTACCAAGGGGTTCAAGGAAAGAGAGCAGTTTGAAGAAATCTGAGTTCGTCAGGCGCACCCTAGACACTCAGCTTCGATACTGCCATTGCTCATTGTAAACCTTTCCAAAAAAGCATGTGTAATTGTCATGCGATATGGCACATGCTGACACGAAATTAGAATTAAAAGAAGAAGAATACATGAACCTACCATCAACATCCTACATACCATGTACATACGAACATATGAACTTTGGCATGTAAAAAAGAACGCATAAATTAGAAAAGAAACTTAATAAAGTTTTAAATCACTTCTTCTGAGTTAGCTGAGCTCACAATTACTTCTGCTGGGAAGGTTAGCCAGAAAACGGGACGCATCCTTTAAGGGTCTAGAAACGGGACGTCCCGCCTCTCGCGGGACGGTTGGCAACCCTAGTAGTGCGGCCAGCTTTATGTTTGTTTTGCTTAGCTTGATGTGTCGTCGTGTGTACATCGTGCTATTTCCCGCTACCTCTTGTACCTTGTCCATCAGATCTGAAGCTCGGATGTATGGCGATCGATGTCACCCCGAGGCATCGTTTGGTTCGCCAATAATGTTTTTTTGTACGGGATTCCTTTATATATGAGAGCTTGTAAGTGAATTATAAGTTTTACTGGAATTCGGGTTAAATATTGATGTTTTTACTTGATGGATAAAGCTTCTTCGAAGCTGCGTCTACGCTAGCGTAACATTTTCTCGTATAAGCTCGTTTTTAGGGTGTCATACCCAAAGGGAAGGGACCCGGGGTATACGGGACCCTATTACTAAGTCTACGTTTTCCGTTCGTCCGACCTACAGGGCCGTAGCGAGGACTGTATTGAAGGTAGGGCATACGAGGTTTAAGGTAGGGCGGAAGCAAAAGGCAAGATTTTTGGATGAGTAAAATAATTCAGTGTCTGTGAAATTTTCTCTACAGGAAAGACTCAAAACTATGGTGATACTGAGTTCCATTAGCCTACTTACTTCTAAAACACCATTGAAGCAAGCTCGAAATTTCACACTCCGAAGACTCAGAATGGTGTTGGTATGAGTTCCATTAGCTTATCTAAGCTGATGATATCATAAGCTGGAGCGAGCGAAGCGAACTCGAAAATTCACACTACAAGTCTCAAAACACTGTTGGTATGAGTTCCATTATTCCATCCTACGCTCATAATATCATAGTGTGGAGCGAGCGAAGCGAGCTCAAAATTTCACACTACGAGACTCAAAACGGTGTGTTTGTATGAGTTCCATTATGCTCATAACAGTGGAGCTAGCTCGAAATTTCACTCACCATGACTCAAAACAGTGGCAATCCGAATTCGCTTAAAACACCATTCAATTAAATAGCAAATTAAAAAGCAGGAGCAAGTGAAGCAAGCTCGAAATTTCCCAGCCGTACAACGTGCGTGATTGCGGCTAGAGTAACGTCAATTTTGTAAGGGAATTTGCACCACTTGCCCATATTGAAAGGACTATAAAAATGGTTGGGTAGTTTTTAGGGTAGGGCATTGCCCCACGACGCCCCCCCCCCCTAGCTACGGCCCTAGCTAGGTTTGTATTTGTCTCTCAATTTATTAAAGTTTAAGGGTGCATGTCATTCTATACTTACATTAGAGTAGCTGAATTTTATACGCGTTACTTAGGTAACTATTAGGAAATGCTTCGTCAGTTGCCCGACAGTTTTGATACTTCCAACCCTTGGCCAGATAATTTTAACCTGCTACTGCCAAAGCCACCATGACTTAAACTTCATAGTTGCCCATCATTCTTACCTGTGTTGGGAGCATGTGCTGAGAAACTTTCAGCTTTTATAAAATAATGAAGGTGTGATCGTCATTAGTTACATCGCACATCTCTGGTGGAAAGCCAGCGTATAATATGATCACTATAACTGCACTCTTATAAAGACGGTTGATAGTTTGTAGCATAGTTTCCAGGTCTAACCAATATCGAACTGTACAAAAACATGTATAGTCATTCCTTACAGTCGCACACAGATTGCCATAAGAGTGATAGAGCTAGATTAGACGTAAATCTGTTACGTCTGTTAAACAAATGTCACCACTTTTTAAGCAAATTCAACCGAAATTCGTTCTTAACGTAAGGAAATATCTGAGTCTTCCAGCTGGAGGTCTGGTGACAAAATGGTTCAAGACGGTATCTGTTTACTATTGACATTTCACTTATTCTAATGGGCGGTTGTCATAAGTGTGAATGGATGTCAAGTAGCGTTTCAATGTTTTGCTTTCTATTATTTATCTACCCCTATATTTTATCTTTGTTTCTGACCGTTAAATTAAAAAGTCTCAAATATTCACTTCACTTGATTTAAAACCAAAATCGTTTTAGGCAAACGACACATAATATATGTACATCTGAATCGAATTAGCAGCCTCCGTCCACTTTCGCGTATTTGTTCAGGCTACCCTCCCCCGGGGGGTCAGAGAGGGGTTCAACCCCCGCGGTCCATCGAAAAAACCCTTTTTAAAGTGAAAAGTTAGAAAACAGCGGTTCCTACCGCCCGTTTTATGTGTTTTAACTCTATTTACTAAACATTTGAGGTATTTATGTAATAAGTATGTAAACCCTTTATCCGGGTGACCTTGCGGAGGACTTGACACGTGTAAATGAAAGGGAAGATAGGAAACGTGGGTTACAGAACAAGATTAGAAATATAAGTGGTGGTGAGTAGTACCCTATATAGTACGTATTACAAATTCAAATTCAAAATTTTTTATTCAAAATAATATCATATAGATAGCTTTTTGACGTCATTACATTTTTTAGTAAGTCTTTATGATACTCACACACTCTTTTTTGTAAGGAACCCGGAAGCGGAAGCTTTTGTGTTAAAAACTACAGTGTTCTTATTTTTTTTTTAATTTAATTTAATAATTATAATGATAATTATCGACATTTCATAGAATACTATGGACGGTGCGTGGGTGCAGCTCTCTGCACACCAGTCTGTAGATCTTCCCTATATTGGGTAAAGTCTCATTTTTAAAATGAGTTGTTTTACTAACAATAGGGTGAGTTTCTCTGTCACTAACACTTTTATGGACTAACCGTCTGAAATGAAGAATTATTTCAGACGGTTAGTCCTTATTTAATTTATAGAAAATGGTGCGTAAAATTTAGCCACAAATTTAGCCAAACAGATCACAGTCGTAAACATTATAAAAAAGTACAGGAAATGGTTTTTTTCTAGACGTGATCCAAAACGATGTGCACAGCACGATCGGTAACATTTTAGACAAAACTTAGGTATTACAAGTTGTTTTACTTTTTTGATTACATTTAAATGCTTTTAGATCAATTTTCAAGTGAAAAATTAATTTAAGAAAATAGGCTACACAAATAAAGAACATGAAAACATTTAAAATCTAGGAGGGGTGGAGGACATTTTTGAGATTTCTTTTGAAACGGTTAAACGAATCAAAAACATCGATGCATTATTGTAGAGTTTCTGGTTGCATCGTTAAGAGTCAAAAAAAAACCGGTCAAGTGCAAGTCGGGCTACTCGCGCACCGAGGGTTCCGTACGACATCACCACAGAACACAACATTACTAACTTAGAAAAAACAATTTTTTTGTCCGGGACCTTTAGCGCGAGACCGACTCACACTTGGCCAGTTTTTAGTATTTGTTGTTATTCTGTAGAGTTTGCTATATAATTACACTAAGTTTGACGCTTGTATGTATTACGGTTTTTACGATAGAGCGTGAAGAAAAAACGTTGATAAAAACTAGTTTCTTGTTGAGAACCCCCCTTAATTTTGAACTTTTTGACATTTTTGTTATTTGTTAACAAATCCGCCGTAATAACGCTTATATCTGAGAAAATTTCAACTATCCAGCTATTACGGTTCAAAATTTACAACCCTAAATAGGTAGGACAGACGGACAGACGGACAATTAACGTAGGCTTAGTAATAGGGTCCCGTTTTCACCCTTTGGTTACGGAACCCTAAAAAAAGCTATTCATGTATTTTAGTAGCTTTTTTTTGGTGTTTTGTTTTATCTGTTGTTTGTGTCTATGATCGGTGCTCCAAATACATATTGCAACACCTGGTTCATTTCCCTTTTCCTTTTCTACTCTGGTTTTTCTTTTTTAACCGACTTCAAAAAAGGAGGAGGTTTCTCTATTCGACCGTATATTTTTTGTAATCAATTTTAGTTGTTAAGTTCTATGCTTTGTTTCTTACTTCTTTTACATAAAAAACTTCTATATTATATTACGAATAGACAAAAAATATGTTGTTCTGTGATCATTTTCAATACCAAAGTTTCACTGCACCAACGATCAAAATTAAATCTTTATTTAAGTACCAACGTGTTAAATTCCTAAACAGATTTATAATGGGATAATAAAGTATGCAGTTTATTATTTAAAACATGTTCAGTACTTAAAAAGGTAAAAACAAAATTTTATGGACCCTGTATATTACTCAAGGCTAAGCACGACTCCGATGTCCTAACCTCAACTATAAATATACTAGGGGTGGTACTTGGTCCTTATTGCAAGGTTATTTTAGCTTTCGTAATGAACGTTTTTCCAGAAATTCTTCTGGTGATCGCTAGATGGCGCCATAGAGCTGCATCAGTCTATATCGAACTTTCAAAATGTTGTTCCTCAAAGTGAGAAAAGGGAAAAAATAAAAAATTTTGCTTTAAAAATATGAGACTATTTGCCAGACAAGGCTGTATGTATGGGCCCCATACCTTTGTCCATAGTTTTGTTCGACAGATACTCGTACCGAGGTCAATTTAAAGAAACAATCGTTAATTAAGAAGAAAACAAACATTTAAAAATCGTCACAGTTGCTAGAAGAAATATTTTCAGAAATAAGTTCGTCATTTTTGTACATTTCTTAACATAACATAAATATTCTTCAGTCTTCTCTTATTTTTGTAGGTAATAAGAATAACTAAAAAGTTATACTACAGGGTGAAATTGATATCATTGGCATCCTTTTAAACTAAGAGTCTACCCATCAAACTGAACAACTTTCACTATGGGAGCAAACCAATCGGAGCAACTAAAAAATCTGCTGTCCCATACTAAACTGCAATGCCTACTCGACTCAAATGTATGCAACAGCTGATTTTTTTTTGCTTTGATCGGTTTGCTCCCATAGTAAAAGTTGTTCAGTTTGATGGGTAGACTCTTAGTTTAAAAGGATGCCAATGATATCAATTTCACCCTGTATAAATATACGAAAAAATAAGTTTTGATTAAATAAAGCTTTTAATACCTACATAAATAATTCAGTTTCTAATTCCTAAACTTACAACATTTTATATGGCATACCTTGGAATGAACTTCGCAAAAATGTGTAACCCTTTAAAAATGTGTAGCCGATGTGTAAAACACTTCAAATTATTTGCTAAAGTTGTAGAATTTTACAGGAATTTTGTTAGGGCAAGTGTTAATAAATAAAACGGTTCTATCAAATTGTTTTTAATTACCTTTTTATCATTTAGGAACTTTTGAGGAAGAGGAAACTATTTTTAAGATTATTACGTCATGTAACATTTTTTTTTAACCTGTTTTGTCCCACTGCTGGGTAAAGGTCTCACCCAAGTGTCTCTCCATAAGGTTTGTTACATTTATGTAAATAAATAGTTTTATCTAAATTCATGAAAAGTTTCGGAGGTTTTTCGAGATAAATAAAAATGATTAGATTCAAATAAAGTACTTTTTGAATTGAATTTAACTCATTGTGAAGAAGATGTATTAAATACTTAATTGATAGGTTAGGTACATCGTTTTCTATATACACTTTATACATGAACCAAATACATGAAAAAAAAATTGTACAGAACCAATTACCATGCAGCAAACGCGACCGGGCAGAAGTGCTATTTTTGAATCTCGGACTTTGAAAATCATGATCGAATGATGCTTTATCTCCATAGCCCCCATTCCATCTCCATTCGGTCATCTTCTACTGTTGATTTGATCATGTGACTTTCAAAAATACCACTTCAGGTCCACTACAGCAAAGCCAAGCCAATCTCAAAAGCTGTAGTCTCAGGCTACGTCTAAGGTTGTATTTTCTTTAGAAAGTACAAAGAAGACCTTAAAGAGTTTTGCAGTTTTCAAAAAATAGCAGCCCTATAGGTCGCAGAGCTGCGAGGTCATCGGCCTAGGCACACCCAAAATTCGAAAGCACTAAAAAACTTTTTCAAAATGGCGGGCATAAGACCTGTTACCCATGTAACATTACTCTATGTCAGGGGTCGTAAACCTTCTCCTTTGAGCTTTAATTTGATACGAGAACAAGAGTGGTTAGGATTTTTAAGATAATCATAAAAAATATAACCAAATCAGTTTAATATTTTGGTTGAATAGAACTTACGTGTGGTCCTTTAATGTTTGTGAATATTTTTTGTCAAATTCGGTTTGCTATTATTAATTGGTAAAAAAAGACATACGGACTTTTCTAAATTTAACATTGTTGTTTAATCTCCTTACCTATAGTTATGTTTTTTATTTGAACCGCTCCTCTGCCTTATTCGTGACAATGAAAGGCATTTTCCATGCAGGTATCTGTCATCTAATTTTAATGATATTCTTTCATAACCAATTCCTACATGAAAACATAAAGCTTTTAACAAAATCACAAAACGTGAATCAAAGCTGATTCTTAGTTTTGCGTGAAATTTCTAACAGTTCTCTTTTTGCTTTAATGCACTGGTATCAAGACCAAACAGACAATACAATACAATAAAAAAAACAGAAAACAGTGAGGAAATACATTATTTTGTGTTTGTGAGCTTTTTTGAGAGATTTTTTCGCAAATCGTGATTATTGCATGACATTGCTAACTTTTCATTTTTTTAAATTAATTTTATAATTATCAGCGTGAGCGTGAAGATAATTATCTTGATAATTATCGATGATGATTATCCTTTCCAACCCTGCTAATAACCGAACATTCCCAAAATGTTGGCGAACCCTGCCCCGAATCTACTCCTTAGAACAAGTTGCATTTCACCCGGCACTCACACACAGCCACACGCACACACATACGCACATCAATGCATATTTCTGCTCTTATGCACTAATATGCACCTGTGTAGGGCAAGGAACGAATTCGGGACTAGTATCGCGTATAACTGGTTTGGACTGGTTAGAAGTCGCTCAGAGCGGTTATAGCTAGCTTTTTAGCAACCCCTTTTAAGGTTGACAAGTTTTAATGTCACATGAAGTCGATTTGCTGCATGAATTGTTATTAAATAGCTTTTTAACTTCGATATATTCGATGTTATCTTTTTGGTTTTACGTTTTAATTTCGGAATTTAAATAGGCATGCCATTATTCATTAATAGTTGTTACATTTCGTTATCAAGTGTAGCTATTAAACAGTAGCTAGCTGTTGCTTTTATAAGCTATACGAAGTTGTTAATTACTAAGAAGCTTGGATGGTATTTTCTATACGTTGTTACCAACATGGTTTTACAATGTTAGCGGGCTAACATTAGCAACTAGCAGCTATAATATATTAAGCTGCTAGCCCTCACAAACTTTATTTGCACAGTGGCGAAATTCGACCCAGCCGTTTTACAAAAACTAAAAGCCGTACAGAAGGTGTGTCAGGTCATATTTTCTATAACAAAAATCACATCTTAAGAGATGCCCCTAAGGGGCCCGTATTACGAAACTCCAACGCTTACGCTTGCAGCCTCTTAAGATGACGTTAGTATGAGTTTGACGTTACTTAAGAGCCTATTAGAGTTGAGTTTCGTTTATTAATACGGACCTAAAAGTTGGGAAAGTTATAATTACTAGTAAATTGGACAAGTCAGTCAAAGAACAGTAACAAAACGCAACCATGACAAGTATTTTCATTGAATATGATCGACTAAGGTTTCTTTTGACCGTACTGAACAGCGTATTTCCGGAACATCGTTGGTTACCGTAAATTTTCTTAAAAATAGAAACCATATATGAATAGTAGAAGATCTGTAGGTAGGTACCTACCTACCAGTACTTCGTTTTTGCGATTGCACTAGTTAAGTTGTCCAATTTGGAAGTTTGGTAGTATGTATTTGTATTTATTTGAAACACGATTGCACTAGTTAAGTTGTTCAATTTGGTAGTTTGGTAGTGTGTATTTGTATTTGTATTTATTTGAAACACCACATAAAGTATTGTACTTAACGCATTTAAGTTAACACCATGTATGTAGGTATGTAATATTGTAGTATGTCTAATCTAAACAATTTTTTTTTTTTTTGTATTAGCCTATTTCATCCCACTGCTGGGCAAAGGCCTCTCCCCTGCTCTTCCACTCGTTCCTGTTTTGGGCAATCTCTGGCCATTGGTTGTCAAATTTGTCCTGGTCATCACGCCATCTTTTCCTGGGTCGACCTGGACGCCGCCGACCGTTTTCGGGGATCCAGGGCATGATGATTTTTGCCCATCTCTCAGGATGCATCCGACAGACATGACCGGCCCACTCCCATTTAAGTTTGGCGCTTTTCTCTCCGACGTCGGCTATTTGAGTTTTGGAGCGCAACGTGGTGTTTCTAACCCGGTCGGTTCGTTTAACACCTAGAATGCTGCGCTCCATTGCTCTCTGACAAACCTTAAGCTTGGACTTTTGGGCCTCAGTGAGTGACCACGTTTGAGCTCCGTAAGTTAGGATGGGCAGGATACACATGTCAATCAAAACAATAAAAATAATATTATCTACCATTACTATACATCACACCTGTGAATTCATTTTATATTCTGCACACGTAATTTTGTATTGAATAGATTGTAAACGATTTGATGCAAATTTTTATCTGTCCGCACATTTTCATTACAAATGCGTTTTATCTACGTGCAATGTTTAGTATACCTGCATTTATTACTAGAGTGGAGAGATTTTTGAAAGTCATATACGTTCTTATCAGCAATGCAATTCTCTAAGCGCAAACATCGGGGTCGTTGAAACATCAGCGAGCTTTCAATTTCATGTGTCAAACTCATATAAAAAACTCAAGGTTTGTCAGAGAGCGATGGAGCGCAGTATATTAGGTGTTAAAAGAACAGATCGTGTCAGGAACACTACACTGCGCTCCAAAACACAAATCGCCGACGTCGGGAAGAAAACAGCCAAACTGAAGTGGGAATGGGCCGGCCATGTCTGTCGAATGCACCAGGAGAGGTGGGCAAAACTTGTTACGCCCTGGATCCCAGGAAATGGTCGTCGGCGCCCGGGTCGTCCTAAGAAGAGGTGGCGGAATGATCTGGATGCTTTTGCCGACATGTGGCCAGAGCTTGCCCAGGATAGAGATGGTTGGAAGATTAAAGGGGAGGCCTTTGCCCAGCAGTGCGATGAAACTGGCTAGAACAAAAAACAAAAACTCATATAAAACTATATCATAAATACAGGGTAAAATTGATATCATTAGCATCCTTTTAAAATAAGATTCTAAGAGTCTACCCATCAAACTGAACAACTTTTACTATGGGATCAAACCGATCGGAGCACAAAAAAATCTGCTGTTGCATACATTTGAGTAGGCATTGCAGTTTAGTATGGAAGAGCAGATTTTATTGTTTCTGCTCCCTTTTAGTAAAAGTTGTTCAGTTTGATGGGTAGACTCTTAGTTTAAAAGGATGCTAATGATATCAATTTCACCCCGTATAACGAAATACTGCAGGGCACGGCTTACCCTCGAAAGGTGCATGAATGTCAGTCCACCATTTGTGTGCCCAATGCGTATGGGCAGCGACAAATTTCTTCTGCCGCGTACAATGACAAAGGCCGCGTATGCAGTTTCACAATGTTTACATTCACAGTTTGAGAGCATTCAGTAACTACGTACTCTGCCGTTGCCTGCTTGCTAACTTTAAGAGCTAGTGTCAACTATTTTAGCCCTATTTATGATTAAAATAATAAATCATCAAACAAAAGAACTGCAGTCGCTTCACTTTAAACTTTTTAAGTTAAAACAAAAAGAACTATAGTTAATTCCTTTCTAACGGTTCAAAGGAGTGCAAGAGCGTGTTTTGTATAAAACTATAGTTTACTGCTTACGCTCTGATTGCATTGTTCAATCTTATCTGTGAGAATTATAACATGTTTCTTTTTTTAGAAATTGTAAAAGGATTTTACTTTTGATGGAAAGTTGTTGCGTGTGCAGACAGATAGTCAAATCATCATCAGCCTATATTCGTCCCACTGCAGGACACAGGCCTACCATAAAGGGCGTAGTAAAATAAATAAGTAAATATTTCTTGGGCTCGGTCACACAGATTATCTAGTCCCATTTAAAGAATTAGAATACCAGAACCAGAATCACCAGAATCTAGCCTGGACTTGTATTTTGATGATATGGATGACGTCATGAAAATCCAAGATAAAGGATAAAGGCGGATAAAGGATGATGGCCATTTTTCAAGTTGTTCCGAACCGACTGAAAATTTGTATCCGGGGGTTTTTGGGGTCCCCGATTCCAAATATGAAATCCATTTTTTTTTTTAATTTGAACTTTCGATGCGGTCGCCATACAAATTTTTTTTGGGCGAGCCCGAAGGGCGAGGTGCGTGACCGAGGCCGCAGGCCGAGACGTTCAAGTACCTAAATGCGAGCCCGAAGGGCGAGCCAAGTTAGCGAGGCCGTTAGAAAACGATATGATTATCTTCTTATCGTGTGGGCAGAACCCTGGTGTCAGAGTTTTTTCAGACCACCTTTCGGCCTCTGACGTGATTTTTATGTAATGACTACTACCACCAGAGATAATAGCCAACGGCTTAACGTGCCATCCGAAGCACGGATTCATTATCACGGATATGATTATGATACTTATAGATACAAACAAACATCAATGACTTGTGTAACAATATTATTATTTGCCCCTTACGGGTTTCGAACCCGCGAGTCCCGCGTCTCTTGGTACATCAGGCAGGTTCACAACAATTATTGCGGGCTATCGAGCCGTCACAAAAATGCGTCTGTACATTGAAGATATTTACGAGAAAAAGGTTACGTTATATCACGATATTATGGTGTTTAGGTGTGTGTGTGGTGTGGTGTTATGGGGTTTCTTGTCCCTGACTCCAAATCATAGATTTTAGGATTTTTTGTCTGTTGTTTGTTTGTTCGAGCATCACGCAAAAGCGACCGAACCCATTTTAATGAGTATGGTAAACTTAGATGCACTTTCTCGGGGGCGATTACTCTACCCAATTAATCGGGCCCGATTTGGCATACATTGATTGCTTTGACCGCTACTCTTTAAAAAAATAGAGAGTAAATCAGACAATGTATGTCGAAATCAGGCCAGACTCATTGGCAATGTAGGTGCACCACTATCCGCATCCAACTGAATCGAATGGAACGGGAAACCACAAAGATCATAGGATGGATCGGATTCAGTGACCCGGTAACCACACGTTATGGGGCTTCAGAGATGTTGACGATGCTTGAAGAAATTAGTAGTTCTTCACAACACCCGCATAATTCTTGGCTAGACACATCAACTACTTTGCTTATTCATTGGGTAAGCCCTATACAACGTGTTAATGAATTAACGCAAAACTAGAAAGTAGTTTGTTTAGAATCGAGAGCTGAATCGAAATATCATGGTTTCAACATAGGTAATTTTTTTCAAAATATTAAAGATTTTTTTGTAAAATTTAAAGTTATCTGAACCAGATGTCAACCCACCACACAGGCACACTCACCCTACTAACTACCAAAACAAGATTATTAAAATGTATCCAAGAGTACTTTAGCGCTTTCATTCATTGCTGAAATGATAACAAATCATTTATTATATGTATTTCTCTACTCTTTACTTACTTTACTCTTTTTTTATATTAAGTTCGGCTGTGACAATAATAGCAGTGGTAGTTGGTCTGACTAACTACCGTATACTGATGTCACAGACCATTTTGTCTTAAATATGTTTATTGTTTTGTGTTTTTTTTTAAGTCTTTTTATGTCCTGACTGTGTAATATATTGTTTTTGTAATGTAAGACAAAGTCCCCCCTCTCCTCTGTCGACATGCCCCCACTGCCCTAGGTCTTCGCGCATGTTCACGTCGCACGGCCTCAAAGTGCACATCGGGCGCGTACATAAAGATGTGGTGCCCCCCCGCACCCGCCGCCGCCCTCCTGCATCAGCCGATACACACATCAGCCAGTCCGCTGCTAGTACACAACATCTTTCGCAACCGGTCAGCAATACACTTGAGAGCCTCGCGGCTCTTAAGAAATCCGTGCGGGTGCTTCGACACGTTCCTAAGGGGGCGAGAAACCTGGCGGCTGGAAAGCTATGCGAAGTGATTGGTAAGTGCATGGAAACCAACGAAACCACAGATTGGTATGCCCTGCTTACCTTCGCATATTCGGCGCTTAGAGCGCCAGACTCACATGGCCCCGGCAGTCTCACCACCAAAGTGAAGTCTAATCTAGACTCCACTTTCAATTTTACTTTCGATGACATCAATGGCGTGGCTGCCTCGCCCCGGTCGCCTTCGGTCCTAAAGACGATTGAGGCCAAAGTATTTGAGGGCGACTTGAGGGGGGCCGTTCGTGTGCTGATGTCAGAGGACACGATGGCTTCTCCGGGGCCAGAAACTCTGGCCTCCCTACAGTCGAAGCACCCATCACCGTCCCGCCCGCTAGCCTTCCCACAGGCACCAGATCGGTCCTCCCCCGCCTTAACGATTAAGGTAGAAGACGTAGTCCAGGCGCTAGGCAGTTTCTATAATGGGTCTGCCGCGGGCTTGGACGGAATACGACCGGCTCATTTAAAGGAGCTGACTTCGAGCTCTGCTGGCGACAATGGGCAGCGCTTGCTTGAGTTCCTCGTCAGGCTTTGTAACTTCTTACTCAGTGGGCAGCTAAACCCCGAAGTGTGTCCTTATATGTATGGGGCGTCCCTGTGCGCCCTAACTAAAAAAGAAGGAGGTGTCAGGCCGATCGCTATAGGGAGCACGCTACGTCGGCTGGTGGCGAAACTGGGATGCCGTGCTGTCAAGACTGAGATGGCCGAATACTTACAACCACACCAGCTAGGTTTTGGAACTCGGATGGGATGTGAAGCGGCGATTCACGCAACACGCGCATTCGCAGCGGAACCAGGGAACGATGACTGTATTATCGTCAAACTGGATGTAAAGAATGCCTTCAATTCCGTGGAAAGGGATGTTCTTCTGGGCGAGGTGTATGAAAATATTCCCTCTTTATATCCATTTCTTCACCAGGCCTACAAATCCCCATCTAACCTGTTCTTCGACACATCCTTGATCCATTCACAGGTGGGTGCGCAGCAGGGAGATCCACTTGGGCCGCTTACCTTCAGTCTCGCCATCCATAAAGCCATCTTGGCACTGAAATCTCCGCTTAACATATGGTATCTGGATGACGGTACCATAGGAGGAAAGCCTGAGGACGTTGAGCAAGACCTGCTAACACTACTACCCCTACTTAAGGAGGTGGGGCTGGAGATGAATACGTCCAAGTGCGAGTTTTTCTCCTGCGGGCCCACAACCTGGCCTTCATTTTCTCGGTTCAGTTCCTTGCTCCCTGGCCTCAAGGAAGTATCCGTGAGAACTTTTAGTCTCCTGGGTTCGCCTATTTTCCCGGAGGCAATTCCAGGGGCTATTGAAATCAAGAAACGTCTCCTACTCCTCGCCCAGGAGCGTCTTTCCAATATTACGGCCCATGTTGCCCTGGTTCTGCTGAAAACGTGCTTTGCGGTGCCTAAGATCACTTACCTCCTGAGGACGGCCCCTACCTGGTTGTGTCCTAACGACATCTCTGCCTTTGACAGCACGGTGAAATCTGCGGTTGAAACAATCGTTAATGTTTCCCTTAGTGAGGACCAGTGGAGCCAGGCATCTCTACCCATCCGCCATGGGGGCTTGGGTGTACGACGTGTGCGGGATTTGAGCCTGCCAGCTTTCCTCGCGTCGGCGCACGGGGTTGTCGGCCTCGTCTCTAAAATCCTGTCAGCCAACGGAGACGAGGTTTGCATACCTTTTGCTGCTGACGCATTGTCGAGGTGGGCGGCTCTCTTTCCAACCGCGTCCGTACCCAGAACCCCAGGAGTACAGCGTGCCTGGGACGACGTGGGAGCTAAAACGGCGATTGACCAAATGATAAGCGCGGCTACTGGCTCAAATCTGGCCAGACTCAGGGCAGTGTCAAGGGCAGAATCGGGTGCATGGCTACATGCACTGCCTTCACCACACATGGGAACCCTGCTCGACGGCGACTCAATGCGTGTGGCGGTAGCTCTCCGCCTGGGCTGCGATGTTTGTCAACCACATCAATGCATCTGCGGGTCCACGGTGGAAGCGAACGGCCATCATGCGTTGAGCTGCCGTCGGTGCTCGGGGCGACACCCACGTCACCACGCACTCAACGACATCGTTCGGAGAGCACTGATTTCGGCCAACATACCCTGCAGGCTAGAACCACCAGGCCTCAGTCGCACGGATGGGAAAAGGCCTGATGGTCTAACGCTGGTGCCATGGCAGAGAGGAAAGTGCCTGGTATGGGACGCCACGTGCGTCAGCACTCTCGCTGCCTCGTATCTCAGCCGCACGGCTCGCTCTGCAAGGGCCGCCGCCGAAGTAGCGGCCGACAAAAAGCGGGACATCTACTCCAATTTAGTGCCACATTATTATTTCGTGCCCCTGGCCTTTGAGACCACGGGCTGCTGAGGGGTCGGACGCTTTGACTTTCGTTAAAGAGCTCGGCCGTCGACTCCAGGAGAGGGGGAACGACGCTCGCTCCGGGTACTACTTGATGCAAAGGTTGTCCATTGCCATCCAACGTGGAAACGCGACAAGCGTCATGGGCTCCTTTGCACCCGGTATGACCCGGGGCGGGCTCTTCGACTGAGTGTAAATATTATTGTAAATATTTTATTAAGCTAGTTTTATTTTAATTTTAATTTTTTTTTTTACTTAGTTATATTTTAGTTATTTAGTTATATTTTAGTTAGTTATGTTAGGTATATAGTTATATTGTTATTTCTAATAATTAACACAAGAATTAAAATATAAGAAATCTAATTAATAAAGAAATTCTATTCTATTCTATTCTAATTATTTTGTTATAAATCAGTTGGGGTGTATGAGGTTTTGCGCTAATTCATTAACACGTTGTATAAGAGACTTGATCAGTCCTTTGGTTGGCTTAATAGAACTACAGAGAAAAGTCAAGCCAACACCAGTCACATTATTAGGCTTATGACCTGGCTTTAGCTTAAAGAATAGACACCACCATGTAACAGGACTATCGAGGATTGGTGAAAGCAAGTTAGTAATCAACTTGCCTCCACTCCACGTATTGAGTTTGCATAGTGGAGTATTGCTTGCTCCTTCAAGATGATTCCTGTGCCCTGCATTTGGGACGTATGGGATGTTAGGGTTAACAGTTGCATTACTTTTTCCCATACTAAATGCAATCAGCTAATCGAACTTTTGTATGTAAAGTCGATATTTTTTGTGAATTTCTTATGTGTTTCTTAGGGAAAGTTGTTCAGTATCATGGATACAATCACCCCTTACAGTAACGCAACAGTTTACCCTAACACCCTGTATAAGCTGATGACGATGATGATGAAACGATAAAGTAGGTACATCGACAGACAACATTATACTAGTATAAAATAATATACATAATTATATGCCGTCGTTTTTCTACGCACTTTCGCGCACGCATACATACGCAAAACCGCGGGTACGGACGCTACCGCAACGCACACACTCCCACCACCAATAAATAGATTGAACTAAACGGTGAAATTTAAAAAAGGAACAAAACGAACGAATCGCGCTCGCACACATTGACGTTAAATGCAACCCAATCATTATCTTGTGTTGCTTATTTTTAAGCTTTGTGTCGGAGGTATAACGTTGAATATTGAATGGAGGAGCAGGATTGTAGAACTAGCAAGTTAACACATTATGCATGCGTTGGAAATCCACGCACACGAAGATACATTTTTTGACTGTAAGAACACCGAATTTTCTTCTCGTGTGCGCGCTTTTGTAAAAGTGTGAGAATAAATGCATTATTTTTGCATCTGTATTGTATCGAAACTTTTTTATGTGTGTTATTTTGTGTGTATTCTCGCTGTCCACATGATGGATTCGCGTTTGTATTAGTGTCTTTTTTTGTTTTTTTCTGCGTCGAACACACATTGGGCCGGGTAAGCAGTGAAAAAATAATTTTAACTGGCACAGCAGAGCGTGTTTAATTTTCGTTCTCTCTGTCCTGCGTGGAATGGAACGTCATTACGTTTTAAATTACGAACGTCGGTTGTTTTTTTATTTATTCGGTTTTTAATTCGCATTGTTTGTTTTAAATCGAACGGGATAGCTGCTGGCCAGTTGGTTCCTGATTTATACGTCGTATTGGGTAATCTGTAGGCAGAGTTAATGGTTGCGTACCTATAATTACCTACTCTATGTTCTATAGGTATACACTATACAACAGTAAGTCATTATTACCCTCATGCCCCTATTTTTATCGGGGAGCGAGGCAATAATTAGGTATCTCGTCTTCCATTGGTCTTGTTAGCCGTCATTTCATTACTCTCTCCTGGTCTATGCTTATCCTCTGACTAAAAAACTATATTCGTAATTGGAAAGCAATTTTTCTCAAAGAGACTTACGAAGATTTTTAGGAATAAACTCTACTCACGAATAAGCCGGAGGCGCGGGCCATACTCTACGCGATTAGTTCAAATTGATGACGCAAAGTTAGAGGGCAACTCATGGTCAGTCAACAAGTAATAATTGTCAAAATTATAAATATTAAAATGTGGTTCCTATACTTAGAATGAAATCACCCCATCATTTCCATCCTGAAACCTTAAATATGCAAAAAATAAGCCTTGCTATAACTATACGCTTTAAAAGATAGTTGGTAATTAAGGGTAAGGGTGTTGGAAAGGTAGGGTAGTTGGTAATTAAGGGTAAGTGATTGGATAAGGGATTGGTGTAAGTTGAAGGATGATATAATAACAAGGATTGAGAGGGGGTATGCATAGATGGTTCGGTCACGTAGAGAGAATGAATGAAAGAAGACTTACGAATGCAATTTATCGAGCACAAGTGAGCGGAAGTGTTGGGAGAGGCCGTCCGAGGAAAACATACCACGATCAAATCAATGATCTTTTCCGAAAAGGACAAGTGCGTAGCACCCTCAATCGACGGAAGTGCATGAAAAGATGTAAGTATGAATGTTCATGAGGCTAAAGAGGTATGTCAGAGTCGTAGCGTGTGGCGGTCCGTGGTCTCTGCCTACCCCCTTGGGACAATGGCGTGAGCTTATGTATGTATGTATGTATGGTAATTAAGTATTTGTAGCAATGTTTCTGACCACCCTGAAAGCGATGTTGGTCGTGTCAAATTACTGTTATCTATGATTTTTTTGGAATCAATATTTCATCTTCATTTAGACCTATTATAATCCATAAACTACAGGGGCGTAGGAAAATGCCAAGCTTAATTTAACAATTTTGAGTACCTACCTACGATAACCTACAGGGCGCTTATAATATTCTAGGATATATGCTTGACTCAATAAATTACCTATTACACAATATGAATCTTGTTGCAACGGGAGATAATTGCCGTACGTTCATTTATGTTCCATGTGATTGCAAGAAATATATGAATACAGGGCCGTCTTTAACCTATTGGAGGCCCTGGGCACTTTAGGATAATGGGACCCCTATGACTAATTATATCAATATGACAGAGGACTATTTTATTAACAACATACAAAAGGCCTAGGTTAGCAAAATTCTAGATTTAGACCTACTACTTATGTTCATTAGAATACCAAAAACCAGATATCACAGAGTATTATAATCAGATATTTTCTGAAAATAATGGTATTAGTCGGTAATATCGGAATTTGGGGGGGGGGGGGGGGGGGCACTTGCCCAGAGTGCCCAGTGGATTACGGATAACGACCGGTCCTGCGCTGCCCTCATCCAACGTGTTCCCGCCGCCTTCACCAGTTCGTCGGTCCACCGTGTGAGGGGCCTACCCACGCTGCGCTTTCCAGTACGCGGTCGCCACTCGAACTTTTCGGCCCCATCGGCCATCGGTTCTGCGAGCAATGTGCCCCGCCCATTTAGCAATTCTTTGGGCAATGTCAGTTACTCTGGTTCTTTTGCGGATCTCTTCATTTCTTGATTCGATCTCGCAGGGAAACTCCGAGCATAGCCCAGTCCATTGCCCTTTGGGTGACTTTCAGCCTTTTTATGAGGCCTTGACTTGAGTGAACGACCACGTCTCTGTTCCATATGTCATCACTGGCAACACACACTGATCAAAGAATTTCGTTTTAAGACACTGCGGAAAGAATTCCACTGATGGAAGGATTGATGAAAAGCAATTCATAAACCTTAGGTGTGAAAGTGAAGGTTTTTCTTACCTATATGTACGCATATATCAAGCATATATCTAGCCGATTACCGGATCGGCTGGAAATATGTACCCTTGGGTTAAATTTTGGAGCAATTGATTAGCAGAGATTTATATTATACGAGCTTTTACCCGCGACTTCGTCCGCATAAATTATATACCAGATTTTAAGTCAGATGATAAGCTATCAAACAAAAAAAGTTTCATTAAAATCGGTTCAGTAGTTTTGGCGTGATACTCGAACAAACAAACACCCAAACAAACAAATAACGAACAAACAAACAAACTGACAGACAAAAAATCCAAAAATTAGTGATTTGGAATCAGGGAACTCTAAAAATCATATCGTAATCTTTTTTTTGTTAATATCTTCAATGTACAGACACACTTCTGTTACAGTTTTATAATAGTTTAGATCTACAGCTAGCTGAGCTACTTTGAATTATTATTCAAAGTAGCTCAGCTAGCTGTAGAGAGAGCTGTGCTCGATGTACCTCTGATAGCCCAGTCATTTTACGGCTTGAGCCGGGACTAATAAATAATTGAATTTATTTTTTCGCTATAATATTGAAGAGCCAATTTGAGCTTAAAAATGTACAAAAATAAAAAATAAAATCACGTTAGCAACAGTTCCAATTTTAAAATTTAGATATTACCTCGTTCTAAAAAACCTGATAATATTTTTTTCTTGCACATATTTAAGGCTTTATCATTATACATACTTCAAACATGGTGTAAATATTTTTGTCTACTCAGAAGGTTTTGAAAAATACATTCGTATTTTCGAATAAATAACTAATTTTTTAAATTTTATTGCCTATTTTATTGCTCAAAAATAATGTATATTGTTAAATCTAATTCAAATGAGTGCATTGGTATTAATATTATTAATTTAAAAGCCTTCTGGGACACACAGTTTTGATTTCTATGTTGCGTCGCAATTTTACTGGTTACAGTTTAAAAGTCCAATTAATAATTTATTACTCCTTACCCCGCCTAACAAAACTCCGTAAAATGACTGGCCTATGATCACTTCAAGAATGAGGTGATACGTCAGAGGTGGTTGACATAGCTCAGAAAATTAGCAAGCTGAAGTGGGAATGGGCTGGTCATATCTGCGGAAGATCTTGACAACCGATGGGGTATCAGAGTTCTAGAGTGGAGACCACGAACTGGTAGGTGTAGTGTGGGAAGCCCTGCTGCCCGCTGGAGAGACGACCTAAAAAAGGTAGTGGGGAGCGACTGGATGAGGAAGGCCAAGGATAGAGTTTTGTGGCGCGACTTGGGAGAGGCCTACGTTCAGCAGTGGACGATGATTTTTAACCGTTATAATGCGTAATAAACCAGGGTCAAAGACGTGGGAAGAGGACCAGAACGTAAAAGTGGAAATCGGAAGGACATTTGGCTCTCAAGAAGGGAAGATGGCTACGGACCAAGGCAGTAACAACATGTATCCTAACATTTTTATCTTAGTAATGTATCTCAAATTGCAATCGTAAATTGTCATGTTTAAGATTAGCACAGAATCGCGACAAGTGGCATTAAATTAAAAGAACACAAATGCCCAGCAGCCGGCTAATGTAGGTGGACCCAAAGCAATAACACACAACCACTCTACGCTGTTTTATACATACTTACTTCTATAAATAAAGTGCTATAAACGCTTGCCCATTCCCTCTTATCAGTTTAATCCTTCCACAACTTTATTACCAACAATTACGTCTACAATTAACATTACACTACACAGATAAACACTTTAACCTCACAAGTTTAACCCTCAGACCGCATCTCAATAAACCCGTGTTCCGACTACAATATGTTAACCCCTTTTCAAAACCCAAGCATTCCCGATCCCATAGGAGACGTCGGGCGACCGCGGTAACCTTGAATACGTCTTAACTATCAATAGAGCTTCACGTACGACAGAGATGGCAATAGTCTCGTAGGGAGGGGACGATGTGTAAGGTGATTCAGTTAGGTGCAGCAGATCTTTGCAGAAATCTTTTAGGTTGTGGGTAAATAAAAGTTGGTTATTGGAGTGACAACGTGTTAGATCATTCAGTGAGGTACGTAACAGATCTATAGTGATACTAGATTGGTTCTATTGCAGTTTCGTGTTTGAGAGATAATAGTTTAGTAAGAGAGATTACTTACTTATTATTTTGGGTGTCTCTGTAAGGAATTTTTTATTACATGCTACTTATGCATGCATATGCATGCGTGCATACTAACTTGGCTCCCAATGTATTATGGAAAGAGGAATCTAATTAACAATGTAATGGAAGATTATGTGAGTGAGGTAAGAATTTATATTTGTAAGTGAAAATGATAAAATTCCTAAATAGTCATAGAAAGAGTAAAGAAAAAAGTAATAATTTAACTGAAAACAATTTTGTAAACTAAATAATTTGTGCTTTGTGTTTGTGTTTCATTCAACTTTGATTCATCGTATTTTTGAGTTATACCTAGTAATTTATGAAAATTGAAATAAAAATACATTATCCTATACTTACAAACTCATTAAACAAACCTATTAAACGATTCAAGGAGGCAACCAACTCAAAAGAGCCGAACTCAAACGAGTCAAATCACCAGAAAAGACGGCCAGCTCAAACCCTAGTTGCATGTGGGTGAAAGAGAAGGAACAATAACATAAGAAAGGCAAGGTCGCCGGGCAGTGGGTCAGCACGTCTAGCCGTCGTCTAGCACGCACACTACATGCCGAGTAGTGACTGCAGAAAAATACTAGAAGTAGACTCTAATAATTTTCTTTTGATATTCTACACTAAAAACGCCGTGGTGGTCCAGTGGCGAGTAACCATGCCTGCCGTGCAGGAGGCGATGGTTCGATCCCCGTCCAGCGACTCGTAACAATGAGTTTTTTGGAATTAATGTACGATTTGTAACATCCATAGAGAAAATAACGCGCTCCCCTGGGGTAGAGATGTTGTATCGAACTGTGCACAGATACTCAACTGGGCCTGACGTCATATCATACACATCTAGCGGGAAGTAGCGTATTTAAATGTTAACTCCCCTCACCCGTTTTTCACCCCCTTTGTTGGCGACAACATTTTCTATAGAAACAAGCCGATATGCCATCTCTTCGTACTCTATGGTCAACATCACTGGAGTGCGATTTTTGAACATCACAATTTTTAACGAGTAGTTAAGTTAGAAATTGACAAAATTACTATGGATATTATGCATCTTTCTACTACTCGTTTGAACGTGTGATGTTCAAAAAACGCACTCCTGGCTTTTCGGTGAAGGAAAACATTGTGAGGATGTGATTGTGTATGCTTCAATTTCGAGGCACGTATTGTACCCACTGTCCTTAAAAAGTGGCAACGGGCTCACTCCCCGTCACACTAGATACTATTGAAACGTGGATGTTCCGAGGTTTCATTATATCTCTGCTGACTACCCCCTCGGAGATTATAGTCGTGCGCATATGCTTATGCTATGCTATGCATATGCTTGGTTCTATTATCCTTATGAAGAAAGGTGCTACCTACGTAAAGCAAGATTTCTAAACCCCTCAAAATGCATTATGGTCGTGACTCGTGAGTTTACTTGTGTAGGTACGATATTTTACTAGAGCATCACCACGCAACGTAGTGGTGGTGTGGTACAATAATGAAGGTTCAGGTACGAATGCTATCAAAAACATGCTATGTACGCACGGCGACACATCAAGCTATAGAAAACCAACATGAGCTGGCCGCGCGACGTTATACGTTACTCGACCTACGTGCGGCCAGCTTATGTTGGTTTTGTATAGCTTGATATGTCGCCGTGTGTACCACCACAATTACTTTGTAACTTATGTAGGTATATTCATGTGAACTGCAGATACGCTGGAGAAGAAATCCCTATGCGTATGTGAAGACTACCGATCCGCATTGGTTACGCGTGATGGACTTACGCCCATACTTATGAGAGTAGGGCTGTGCTCCAGCAGTGGGGACAATAGAGGCTGATCATGATAGCGATTCCACTTCTTCTTGTAAATACCGTAGGATTTAGCTTTGAAGAGTAACGCAGAAAACAGGTAAACATTAAATAGAAACCTGCCATAATCTCGGGCACGCCAAATAACTTTTTATTATACACACAGAGTGCTATAATTACTACCGTAAGTATACACATGGTAAGAAAAGTCACAATACGTACATACGTACGTACCTAACCTACTTTGAAGAGAGCTTATTACTATAAGGCAACCGCTCCCGAAAACTCAAAGGAGTGAAAATACCTGTCTGTACCCATCAATATGAAAAACGTTTACTATGTGATCAATTATGAGAACTAAAAAAAATATCTCATACAAAAATTAAATAACGATTCATTTGGTATTTTTGAAAAAAAAGGAATGAAAAATGTTTTTTTTTAGTTTTCGTTCTGAGTTTTGAGTTCTCATAGTTGGTTCCGTATTAAAAGTTGTTCATATTGATGGGTACTTTTACCTCCTTTTTGAGCTTTTGGGAGCGTTTACCTAACACTCTGTATTATTAATTACCTAGGTTTCATTGGATATAATGACCGATGCAAGGTAATTAGTAAAACATTACCTAAAACATTTACCTAATCTCACAACCAGAAAAAAAAATCATTGGTCTAACGAACAAAAATCTCCCATTTCCAATTGAATTTTCCCACCGTACACTATAAGGGAACTAGTTAAGGATACGCACACACACACGCCATGCTATTGACACGCCTCTTCGTGTGTGCGGTCAAGAATGTACGATAGTTCGCCTTTTGAAGGTTAAAGACGGGGTGGAGGGTGAATGCGGGTTTATTTTCAAAATAGGAGCTCTATTTTTATCTTTTGTTCTATTTATAAGAGACTTATTTATTAGGTTTCACAGCGCTATAAGTTTGATCGAGCTTTCAGAGATGGAACAAGGATGTTTTAGAGATCGAAAAGGATAATTTTTTTTTTATTTGTTGGAAATGTGTTTTCTTTTCAGATGTTGCATGTTACACATCTACCTCCTTTTTAACCCCCGACGACTCAAAAAGAGGGGTGTTATAAGTTTGACGCCTATGTCGATCTGTCTGTGGATCTGTCTGTCTGTGGCATCGTAGCAAACGGATGGACCGATTTCGATGCGGTTTTTTTTAATAGAAAGCTAATTTTTGCGGAAGTGTTCTTAGCTTTGTTTCATTAAAATCAGTTTAGTAGTTTTTTACTTAAAAAATTATGAAATAAGATTAAATTTAAAATTTAAAAAACCCCCTACGCTAAAAACAAACATTTAAAAAGTAAAAATAATTCGGTCACCTATTATTTTTGATGTAAGCAAATGTATGTAGTACTTTTTAACTCTCTTTACGATATTTTAGGTCAATTAATGTGTCGGGGATCGCAAGTGATTGTCGAATAAAAAAACAATATCATTTCATAGCGGTCCCCTACGCATTAATTGACCTACAATATCGTAAATAGAGTTAAAAAGTAAAACATACATTTGCTCACATCAAAAATAATAGGTGACCGAATTATTTTTACTTTTTAAATGTTTGTTTTTAGCGTAGGGGGTTTTTAAAATTTTTCAGTGATGAAAATGTACAAGCGGAGTAAATATAAGACACACAACATTTCGTTAAAAACATAACCCTCCTTCTGGCGCAGTCGGGTAAAAATAGGACATGAAGCCAACCCATAGAGAATTCACACGAGCCAACCACAGGAATAGCGAAAAAAATCACATGTTCCATACAAAACTGCTGTACTGCGGAGTAAATATAAGACACACAACATTTCGTTAAAAACATAACCCTCCTTCTGGCGCAGTCGGGTAAAAATAGGACATGAAGCCAACCCATAGAGAATTCACACGAGCCAACCACAGGAAAAGCGAAAAAAATCACATGTTCCATACAAAACTGCTGTACTTACCTAAATAAAATGTACGAAAGAGCAAATTTTTTTTCGCGTTTCTTAATTACCTAGTTGTTCAGGACTGCAATTCACCAAGCGTCACATCGCTGTCAAAAACATCGACGAGCTCACAAATATAACATCCTTCTTGTATATTCAGATCGTTGAATCGATGAAGTTTTCAGAGTAGTTTTTACCATATAAAAACTTCAACGATTCAACGAGTCTCTCAGCAAATGGCTCGGTGGCGAAATTGGATAACGCACTTCCCCGGTTTGGAAGAGTGCGGGTTCGAATCCCGCCCGAGACTGAATTTTTCAATCTTTAATTTGATAATTATATTTCATCCCAGTCCGTTCAGCCATTTATGCGTGATTGAGTTACAAACATCTAAACATCAAAAAATCCAAAACTTTGATCATTTATTATAATATTAATAAAATATATATGTTCAGGGTTGACATATACATATAGGATACTTTTTTTAAAGTCAACGCAGAAAATGTCGCTGGCCGCATTAGTATTTCAATAAGGAAATAATTTTACCTCCGTTTTCACAAAATACATTCTATTTCAAGAGAAAATACGTAAACATTCTCATGGTATTTAAAAATAACCAGTTTAGACAAACAATAGTCTAGACTATTTAAACACTAGACTTCATGAATACAAAAAAATACTTACAAAGCTTTACTTCACAACAAATAACTTGTTACGTTTGTCCATCTGTCCTACTTAGATAACAATAAGTTAACTATTTGACCATTTCCGGTTCCGTGTCTAGACGTCCATTGACCTCTAAGGGCGAGGGTGAGTGAGGGTCAGACGAGGGTAGTTTACAGATGAATAGTTTATAAGGGTTGCTCAAGTTTGAACATTTTTGGGTTAGTATAACTATTTGTAACATTTTGTGTTATTTTGGTGTTGAAAAGATTTTTGTGTTTTTTCGTTTTTCTGGATTTTAGTGTAGCTTTTTATCTGCCTACCCTGTATTGAAATTATCATGAGTCATCATCATTATCATCCCCACTGCTTGAGAACTTTTCGGCCCCATCGGCCATCGGTTCTGCGAGCGAAGTGCTGCTACTTTAGTTTAGCAATACTTTTGGCTTTGTCAGCTACTCTGGTTCTTCTGCGGGTATTTTCATTTCTGATTCGATCTCGTAGGGAAATCCGAGCATTGCTCTATGCTCCTCTCTGCTTTCGGGCAAGGTCTATTTTGAGATAGGACCTATTTGCTGCTGTAGCATACAGTAAATTGCATGTTGTTCTATTGATGTTTCTTGTTTTGTAAACTTCTTGTGAACTGTAACATTATGTGTATGTTACTTATGCAAATAAATTGTTTATCTATCTATCCACTGCCCTTTGGGTGATTTTCAGCCTTTTCATGACGCCTTGAGTGAGCGACACGTCTCTGTTCCATTTGTCATCACTGGCAACACATACTGGTTGAAGACTTTCGTTTTCAGACACTACGGTATATGGGATCTGGACGTGAAGATACTACGTAGCTTCTCGAACGCTACCTATGATCATGACTAGGTTTTCTATTCTAATCTTTAAATTATGGATTCACCTTAGTGTTGATGATTTTGCCAATATCTAGTTTAAATAGCAAAGTGCTTGACGTTGTAAATGTTTGGTGGCTTCAAGGATTTTCTATGCAAAAAACACTTGACTTACCTGAAATGGTGGACCAGACCTGGTAATGTGACACCAAATAGAAGTGCATCAGCACATCATCATACAAAACAGCCCCCGGTCAGTGTATTTTAAGGAGAGGGCATAAAGATATCTGGACTTTGAGTTGGAGATTGAGTTGGAGTGCTAGTGGAATAGGTTCGCGCGGCGAAAATAAATAAATAAATAAATAAATATCTTGGACATTGCCACACAAATTATCTATTCACATTTAAAGTACCAGAATCTAGCCTGGACTTGTATTATGATGACTAGACAACGATATAGAATACATATATAGATACAAACATCCATGACTCGGGTACCTACAATTATTCATATTCATCATACAAATATTTGTCCCTTACGGGATTCGAACCCGCGACCCTCAGCACAGCAGGCAGGTTCACTACCGACTGTGAATCTGCCTGCCTGTGAAATGGCAGATGGTGACCCACCAACTCAAAACAGATAGGCCCATAGAGAATTCACACGCTCCCAATGGATAGGCCCCTGAATACGGTTCACTAAATCTTTCGTGGGGATTTTTGGGGAAGGTCTATGTCCAGCAGTGGACGCCATTTGGCAGAAATAATGATGATTATTATGCGCTGCATTATAAAAATGGCACATAAAAATTGGTTAGTCATTCTAGTCGGCATTATAAGGAAGTAAGCGCATTGCCACCGCAAATTGCACTTTATTGCAAGCAGTTAGCGCAATTTAGAGCGAGTGTTGAACTTTAGGAGTCAATACCTCTTCCTCACAAAAATACTACTATAAACATTTTAATGTGTGTATGTGTGTATGTTTGTGCACAAATCCTGCTCTGGGATGCGCAGGCGTCGATCTAAAACACTCGTCCGGCCCGATAATGGCGGACGGGGTCAATGTACGACGGTTACATATTTAGAAAAAAATATTTGGCAAATGTTCAGTGCAGTTGTTTGTAGTGGCGTGCAGGGGAAATGAATAGAATTATTTTGAGGATGAAAGAAACTAGGGAATGTGAAAGATCTCGTTTGTTGTTGGTCCAACGTAGATTACGTAGACGATGGACCGTCCGTCCGTGAAAAAAGAAATATGTAACAGCATTTCTACACCCAAAGTGTGACCCGCATGTATCTGAAAGAGTTTTTATGTCGTCTATTTTCACTGTCTGCGGTTTATGATAAACAAAGGTTTGGTGAAGGCGGCGGGAACCCCTTGGATGAGGGCAGCGCAGGACCCGGTCGTTTTGGCGATCCTTGGGGGAGGCCTATGTCGAGCAGTCAAGCAGTGGACGTCTATCGGCTGTGATGATGATAATTTTTGTATTCTATGTACTCCTAGTTAGTATCCCTATCGAGGCATTCGAAATAACAAAGTTCTGTAAACTGTACCTTTAGCATAATTGAATGTTTCAATGGAATGACCCGTCTTTGACAATTGACAATAGTTTCTCTAAGCGCTCTCACAGACGAGCGACACTTTGCGGTCGCCGGGTGTCGCGGAGGGTCCGTAAAATGTATGAGCGCGACGCTCTGCGACCCACCACGACAGCATAGTGTCGCTCGTCTGTAAGAGCCCTAAATAAGTAAGACACAGTAGTAAATTCGTTTTTCTACTATTATTATAAATTACTTTGGTTTTGTTCTTGATAGCCCTCCGAGAAAAGTATATTGCTTCCAGAAATATTAGTTATGTAAAAGTTAATTAGTTGTTCGTTTGGTTTTTACTCAGGCAGGGGTTAAAACTTGTTCTCTGTGATAGTTTTTAAATCTTTGTCCTATGAACTTTTGCGTGGCTCTATCCATGGTCCATGGTGTCGTGTCCGCCAGTGTACTGCAAGCGAGCAAAGCTCCCGTAGAGTGGCAGAGAGGTTCAACTGCCTCTACTCGCACATACTCTATAAATTTATGCACATCGTTACGTTCGGCGCAAGTAGATGTTTTAATAATACATATTTTATGTTTTTAGCTACACTCTTTAATTGCAATACTGATAAAATATATTATATTTCCGTACTTATTAAGGAGCACCCAGGAAGCTGGAGAAGCTACGGAGCAACCCATTTTTTCCCGTAGGTTTTGTTCGAGGTTAATACACCCCAACTGACTTACAACAAAATAATTAGATTGAGACAATAATTTAATTATTTTTGTAGTTAAATTTTAAGGTTATTTGCATTTTAAGTTTTGAGGCAAAAATGATTTGTTATCATTTCAGCACTATAAGAAAGCGCTAACGTACTCATGGATACATTTTTATAATCTTGTTTTGGTAGTAAGTAGGGTGAGTGTGCCCGTGCGGTGGGTTGACATCGGGTTAAGAAAATTTTAAATATTGCAAACAAATTACTTAATATTTTGAAAAAAATTACCTATGTTGAAACCATGATAATTTGACTCTGCTCTCGATTCTTAACAAACTACTTTCTAGTTTTGCGTTAATTCATTAACACGTTGTATAATGGCACCACAAACGCAGAGCGTCACGTGACTCCCACCTACAGACCGGAGACTGGAGATACGTGACGTGACGCTCTACTCATATAAATTAGATATCTTAGAGTCTTATATTATTGTTTCGATCTCCTTCGATTAAATTCTTTGGGAATCTAAGACAGATTGGAGTCATCCCACGGACTCGCTGGACTTCATTGTCTAGTGTTGTTGTTTCTGTTGATCCTGGATTACAACACAGGACAACAGTACGGCTACCATGAGTTGCTATAGTAAATTCACTAAACGCAACTACAATCGTATTCGTAAATTATTTGTATTGAATTCCGTACAGCGCCTCTGGCGGATAGTTATGTAACTAAAATTTGACTAAAATCCGCACCATGAGTTGCTGTAGTTGACTATCGCCGTTAATGTAACTAAAACGACACTACACTTATTGTAGTTCCCAGGTAGTTCCCATACAATTTCGGCACCATGAGTTACATATTTGACAGATGTCATAGTAATTTACTATAACGAAAGTAGTTGCGGCTGTCACCTAAATTTTTCTCCGTGAAATCGTTTTATTTGTTGAGTTTTTTTTTCAAATATGTCTACAAGAGTATATTTTGCTTGGAGAATGTTAGCAGAAGCTGAATCTGAGGACGACTGGAATATGCAAAGGTGCTACAGTGTTCATATGCGCGCACAAAGTCAAACGGACCCTTTTCGCCCCCTCACCTCGTGAAATTCATTAAATGTGCAGTACCTATAACAACTGAGGGTACTGATGGGGCTGCCAATGTTCCGTAGTGCTTCCAATATGTTTACGGAGGCGCACAGTGATGGGTTCCACGCGATAATGCAAAAGCTATGCATCTCTGCTGGGCCGTTTGCGCTGCAGCCCTAATAGCCACAACCTGCGCGCGTTGGCAGACATATGGTACTCCCCAATGCTGCAACAATGGGTGCGCTTGCATGCCACCTTGTAACTACCCACATCATTGTTTGATAGGGAATCTTTGGTTATTATTGTTTTTCAGGGATCCGTTTTTATTATTTTATTACCTATTACTAAGCCTACATTGTCTGTCCGTGCGTCCGTCCGTCCCTTTGTCCTACCTATTTCGGGCTGTAACTTATGAACCGTAAAAGCTAGTTAGTTGAAATTTTCACGGAATATGCGTTATTGCGGCGGATTTGCTAACAAATAATAAAAATTACAAAAAATTTAAAATTAAGGGGGGTCCTCATACAAGAGACTAGTATCGTAAAAACGGTAATAGGTGCAAGTATCAAACTTGGTGTGATTATAGAGCAAACTCTACAATTTATAACAACTAATAATAAAAACCGGCCAAGTGTGAGTCGATCTCGTGCTAAAGGTTCCGGAGAAAAAAATGTTTTTGTATGTTGGTGGTGTGGTACGGAACCCGCGGTGCGCGAGTAGCCTGACTGGTACTTGACCGGATTTATTTATTTATAACTAAAATAGTTTGTAAGATCATTGTTACTAACATTACTTATATGCACCTGGGTTATCTGAATAATAATTTAATTTTTTATTTAATTAAGACTTTCCTATTAAATAAATGACTTATTATTATAGATAAAAGTTTTATTATTTTACATACAATAAAAAGAGCATTATATGCGTTTCCACCAAATCACTCAAAATGCAAATGGTGCTAAGTCTCACAAAGTCACGCCATAGATCAAACTGTGATTCACTGCACCTTATTTTCTTTTTGTCTTTTTGATTGCAAGTCCAGCTAGATTCTGCTACTGCTACTTTAAATCTTCTTCTCTTCCTGTCACTGTGGGGTATAATAGCTCTCCACCGGTTGCGATCTTGGACAGCACTGTAGATATCCCCTCAGGTCATATTAAGGCTTTTGGCTTCAACTTTCACCGAGCGGCGGCGCCAGGTTATTTTAGGACAGCCTCTATTTCGTTTGCCTGGTGGGGGTGGATGTCATGGATGGGTGATCGTCTCCTTAATACATGGCCTAGCTACTGCCACCTTCAGGCAAGGATCACTTTCTCTATACACTGCTCACTCGTCCGTCTCCATAACTCCTCGTTTGAGATGGTGTTTGTTAAGAAGATCTTCAAGATTTGCCTGATGCATTTATTTTGTTGATGAAAACTTGGAGTCTGTCATAATATTCTTGCGAAATAAATTGAAATTGAACTATAAATCCGATTTCAATCAAAACACATAACACTCACAGATCACTATATAATTGTACTTAAAACGTAGTGATTATATTCTCTTTGATTGTACTGACATAACACTGTTAGAATGAAAACGTAAAAAACTCCATGCAATGCTTACAGTAACAAACCTTTTTAAGGCCTATGGGTAATTTTTGTATGGAAGGTGGAGTCTTTTTTTTTTTAAGCGGCCAGTTACCAAATATTGCGGATATTTTAGGGCTATTATTACCTTACATTATTATCCAAAAAAAATTGTCCTACGGTGTAACGTTTCGGAGATATTTAATGTTAAAGTTTTAAAAAAATCACTCTAAAAAGCTCATTAATTGTTACCCATTTAGGTTTCTTTACTACTTTATTTGTTTTTATAGCCCAGAATTATTAGTTTTACCCACTTAAGTACCCACAATATTTAGTTCGTGACCGTATCAGTGTAGAAACTTATACTAATTTAAACGAGCGACCGCAAATTAGCGAGGATTGCGATGCGTTCCTGCACAAAATATGCGTGATGATGTCACAAATAATTAGAACTAATAATTTTGGGCTATAAAAACAAATAAAGTGGTAAAAAAACCTAAATGAGTAACTTTTAATGATCTTATTAGAGTGATTTTTTAAAACTTTAATATTAAATATCTCCGAAACGTTACACCGTAGGACCATTTTTTTTTAAATAATAATGTAAGCAAAATGTAAGGTAATAATAGCCCTAAAATACCCACAACATTTGGTAACTGGCTGCATGAAAAAAAAAGACGCCAATATTACCCATACCCCTTTTCGTATTACTTTATGGTATTAACACAATACTATTTAAATTGACTTTTTTTGGCTTTGATCTAAGAGGAAGGAGCAAGAAGATTGAAATTTGGGAAAAAATTTCAACCTTCTTGGAAAGGAGTCTCTTTATTCCAAACCAAAGAGACTCCTTCCTGTTAGACTTTGATGCAATAAGTCGTAATAGTGAAGACGTTGAGCGAATAGATAACATATAATTCGCACCATGAGTTTCATCGCACGCAACGAAAATCGTTACGTATAGACGACAGGCACTATAGCTCATGGCGTTCCATGACTCACTTCACACTTATCGATGTGTCTCTTTCTAATTGCCTATTAGAAACAAGGATAGCAAAACTGGCCAAAATCTTTTGAACCCAAGCCAAAAAAAGTAAATTTAACCCTAGAGTGCTCGCGCTATGAGCATTTTGCCGCCCGCGTCAAAAAATTAATGGTATTTTGTAAACGATGCATTTGTAAAAGTCAAGCGTCCCAGTAGCTGCCCCTACATATCTCACCTCCCCATTTTAGAAATTAGAAGAAATTGAGTGCGCGGGTTACCTCACGAAGAAAGGGTTGTTGTAGGTGTGTCGCGTTTGGCGGCAAATTACTCACTGCGCGACTACGCTCGTAAGTAAAATTCATTTATGGTTTTTTACAGTACGTTTAATTATTATTAGTTTCATCGTGTTTGTTGTTTTTTTGATGTAAATATAATAATAATATATTTATTTACGTTATTTTGTCTAATTATTGGGTGTTTTTGTTTTAATTAGTTGATTTAAAAAAATAGGTGAATGATGTGTGAGGTATAAAAAGTCGATACTAATACTTAAGCATGTTACAGAAACCAATGAGAAATTGATTTTTACCATCGGAACATCTGAAAATACCCTCAGAAAGAGAAGGTATAATATGAGCAGTGGTCCATCCAAGACAAATAGAAGGACCAAAAAAGAGTGCAATAGATGCGCAAAGTTACTGTGCAACGAACACTTTATGTACACACGGCGACAAATCAGGTTACGCACCCCATATACCCATAACTACACTACGTACAAAACACAAAATAGTGCGGTAGAGAGCCTGCATAGACGCGGCTGCCGGCGCGGGCGCAGCGTGCTGTAAGACGAAACAACAACAACATACCGCACCCTTTCGCACGATTCGCAACGATCAACTTCTAATAGTTCAAAGTCCAAACAGGGTAACCTGACCTGTTGCCGTGTGTACATGTGTCAGGACTATTTTACTGAAACACATGCCGTAGATGAAGAAAACATTTAATTTTCTTATTAGGCTCAAATATTTTTTATTTTATGCGGATTGAGATAAAGATGTTACTAAAATTCAAGAAAGGACATCATCGGCATTTTATACATTTTTGGTCCAAAAATAATGCTATATTCTGTTAGAACTTGTCCGTCTAAGCATTTATTATTCCAAAAACCAAAAGGCACGTTAAAAATGTTAAATTTTATTTTATTTAAGTAGGTAGGTAGGTTGTAACATAAAAATCATTTTCTATATGAGCGGCAAAATGCTCCCCACGCGATCACTCGCGTTTCACGGCAGGGCGCGACTACTCTAGGGTTAAAACGTATTGTGTCAACACCATACATAACATATAGTACCTACGATTAAATTAAAGAGGTTCGTTACTATGTAAGCATGGCATGGAGTTGTTTACGTTTTTAGGGTTCCGTACCCAAAGGGTAAAAACGGGACCCTATTAGGTACTGACGGTACTAAGCCTACGTTGTCCGTCCGTCCGTGCGTCCGTCCGTCCGTCCGTCCGTCCGTCTGTCTGACCTATTTAGGGCTGTAACTTTTAAACCAAAAGAGCTAGATACTTAGTTAAAATTTTCACAGAATGTGCGTTTGCGGATTTGCTAACAAATAATAAAAATGTCAAAAAGTTTAAAATTAAGGGGGGTTCTCAACAAGAAACTAGTTGTTATCAACGTTTTTTCTTCTCGCTCTATGGTAAAAACGGTAATATACAGGATGTCCCGTAAACCGACGCGACGTCAACGGTAGGTTAGGTCATGACTAAGCGGAATATCAAAATTTGGCTTTGGTAAAAGTGGCTTAGTTTTCGAGATATTGACAGTTTTAACACAGATACTGCATAGACAATTTGTAGCGGGGTGGCACTCAAAATAGTGAATAAGGTAAAGAGTTTCACGAATTTCATAAAACTGTCCCTATCTCGAAAACTAAGGACCATTTCCTAAAGTAAAATGTTGACAGACTGATTGATTGATTGACAGATTTTTTTTATTTTAGTGTATTCTGGTTAGGCATGAACTAACCTATCAACATCCACCTGGTTGACGTCGGTTTACGGGACACCCTGTATGCAAGCGTCAAACTTGGTGTGTTATAGAGCAAGCTCTACAGTATAACAAAAAAATAATAAAAACCGGCCAAGTGTGTCGGTCTCGCGATAAAGGTCCCGGAATAAAAAAAAAATTGTTTTACGTTAATATGTTGTAGTGGTGTGGTACGGAATCCTCGGCCTCGATGCGCGTATAGCCCGACTCGCACTTGACCGATTTCCAACAAATAGTTACCATTTCACGGAGAAAAATTAAGGTGACAGCCGCAACTACTTTCGTTGTAGTAAATTACTATGACATCCGTCAAATATGTAACTCATGGTGCCGAAATTGTTTGAGAACTACAATAAGTGTAGTGTCGTTTTAGTTACATTAACGGCGATAGTCAACTACAGGAACTTTACTCATGGTGCAGATTTTAGTTACATAACTATCCGCCAGAGGCGCTGTATGGAATTCAATACAAATAATTTACGAAAACGAATAAAGTAGACGTACTGCTATCCTTGTTTCTAATAGACAATAAGAAAGAGACACATCGATAAACGGGACCCTATTACTAAGCCTACGTCCGTCCGTCTGTCCGTCAGTGCTACCTATTTAGGGCTGAAACTTTTGAACCGTAATACCTAGATAGTGGAAATTTTCACAGAATATGCTTTATTGCGGCGAATTTGCTAACAAATAATAAAAATGAAAAAATAAAATTAAGGGGGATACTAAGGGGGCGGCAAAACTGGACTGTGCCCCGGGAGGCAGAAACACACTCTACGCCACTGTGTCCTCATACAAGAGACTAGTTTTTATCAACGTTTATTCTTCTCGCTCTATCGTAAAAACGGTAAAACATGCAAGTATCAAACTTGGTGTGATTATAGAACAAACTCTACAGTATAGCAACAAATAATAAAAACCGGCCAAGTGTTACTCAGTCTCGTGCTAAAGGCCCCGGAGAAAAAAACATTTTTTAAGTTATTGTTGTGTGTTACGGAGCCCTCGGTGCGCGAGTAGCCCGACTCGCACTTGACAGGTTTTTATTTATAACTAACATAGTTTGTAATATCATTGTTACTATTGTTATTGTTATCACTGTTATTATGCATCTGAGTTATTTCAATAATAAATTATGTGATTTAATTTAATTTTTAATTTAATTAAGACTTACCTATTTAATAAACGGCTCTATTATAGATAAAAGCTTTATTATTTACATACAATAATAAAAAGAAAATTAAATGCGTTTCGACCAAATCACTCAAAATATGGAAGCATCGCCATCGGTACAATTTCGCGATTTGTACAATTCCATGAATGGTTCTAGAAGCATGTTACTGTTCTAACTATCACACAGTCACGCCATAGATCAAACTGTGATTCACTAGACCTCATCTTCTTTTTGTCTTTTTGATTGTAAGTCCGGCTAGATTCTGCTACTTTAAATCTTCTCTTCCTGTCACCCCCACGTGGGGTACATTTAGGGCTCTCCACCGGTTGCGATCTTGGACAGCACTGTAGATATCCTCTCAGGTCATGTAAAGGCTTTTGGCCTCAACTTCCACAGAGCGGCGGCGCCAGGTTATTTTAGGACGGCCTCTATTTCGTTTGCCAGGTGGGTGTCATGGATGGGTGATCATCAGGCCTCCTTAATGCATGGCCTAGCTACTGCCACTTTCGTTTAAGGATCACTTTCTCTATACACTGCCATAGTGTAATCAAACTAGTGAGCGCGCTCGGCGGCCGCGACAGGCCAATCGTGCGCGGTGAGCGGAGGCCCGGGGGAAGCGTGGCCCGGTACCAATGTACCTACGCGCGGTACCAATACTGCCGGTGCTTCACCCCCCAGCACACCGCGCAAGCATAGATCCACCGCGACCGCTAAGCTGCTCACCCGTCCGTCTCCATATCTCCTCGTTTGAGATGGTGTTTGGTCAGAAGATCTTCAAGATTTGCCAGAGGAATTTGTTGATGAAAACTTGGAGCCTGTCTGTGACCGCTTTACGGATGAACCTAATGTAATGATGTGTGACAATGTTCGAGATTAATAAATATCTTATTTTCTTAATATTCTTGCGAAAGAAATTTAAATTAATCTATAAAACCCGCTTCAATCAAACCAAGAATCAAACACATAACACTGTAAGAATGTAAACGTAAACAACTCCAGTGCAATGCTTACAGCAACAAACCTTTTTATTTTAAACGTATTACTTTACTTTTTTTTTTTTTTTAAACAATTTATCCTTTCGGAAATGCAATGGGAACTAGCCCTTACAGCATGGTCATAAGTTACATTTTTCTTTGTACTTAAAACTAACTTAACTAATCTTACACCTAAATATTGAAATGTGTGGGTGATACACACATTCCAGTTTCAAGTTCAATTCATAAGTTTTACACGAGAATCAATCCGAATCAAACGGGAGCGCCTTCTTTATTTCTCACTTTTACTACATTGTCCTCCATTAATGGCACATTATTAAACTAATTCCACCACATTAACACAATAATGACCATTAAAAACTAATTTAGAAAATTAAGAAACAAAGCCCGTCCTTTTCTTCAAGATTCTCGTGCAGAACTCTCCTGGGCGATGATGGGATGATAGATGAAAAATGACAATGAAATTCTGGTTGATTTTGTAAGCTCGCGCGTTGCCCCCAAAACTACCATGTACGAGTAAACTTGCACCAAAACTTTTGTTCTTTCTTCGTATGTATTTGAGATTCCTGTTATGTTGGTCGATCTACGCAACCGTTTGGTACACAATCCGCACGAAATTATGTCACAAATATCACTAAAAACCAACTTTTCACAAATATCAAATACAGACACAAACGAACAAAATAATGGCGGCAAGCAAACTCCGTATTACTTTACGGTATTGACACTATACTTTTTAAATTAGCTTTTTTTTGGCATGGACTCAAATTTTTTTTAGCTAATTCTGCTATCCTTGTTTCTAATAGGCAATAAGAAAGAGACACATCGATTAAGTGTGAAGTGAGTCATGGAACGCCATGAGCTACAGTGCCTGTCGTCTATACGTTAACGATTTTCGTTGCGTGCGATGAAACTCATGGTGCGAATTTAATTTTATCTATTCGCTCAACGTCTTCACTCTTACGAATGTAGCCACGTCAGTTGATTTTACTATCACAACTCATGGTAGACGTACTGGAGATACAGTGAGGAATATGCTTGTGAGCATATATCCCGTACACATGCTAACTTTTAACGTAAGGTAGGTATCCTGTTGCTTCCGTGTTGTATGTATGTACTCACTTATATGTATGTATATAGTTGAAGTAATATAATATGTATGTATGTATGTATATATTTTAGATTATTTTATTTTTAAGTATATTTATACTTTCATTGTCATTCTGGATTTCTTTCTTCTCTTGATCTACACCGCCTACCTATTTTCGTTTTTGTAATTCCTCTACCCTAAGGTTGTCTGGAAGAAATCGCTTTTTAGCGATAAGACCGCCTTATTTGTACGTAATTGTAATTCTTTATCTTTATTCAAATGTATATTCTGTTTTGGTGTGCAATAAAGTATAATTGAATTGTATCATCATCATCAGCCTATATTATGCATCTCAGTGTAGGGCACATACCTATCCTCTGTGGGAGGGCGTATGGGCGTCAGTCCACTACGTGTGCCCATTGGTAAACTACTCTTGGTAGTTCACTACATATCAGAATTTATTCAGCGTATGCAGGTTTCCTTATGATGTCCTTCACCGTTTGAGAGCATTCGGCATTAGGTACTAGGTAGGTATATACGTTAGAAAAACGCTTTGGTAGATAAGGTATAGTTGAATTTAAATTTAAATGTGCAGTTATACAATACATATTAACGAACGTGACTGTACCTACGTCATTAAAAAGGCAAGTTTGACGCAAACCATTTTTTTCAATCCCATAAAAAAATCTTTAAAAAATCTAGACCTACCTGCCTTAAAGTCATGCTAAATAGTTGATCATTACCATATTTGTGTTCTGAAGTTAAACCTAACCTTGACTCTAAAAGAGCGGTTCGGTCTTTGACCCTAACCCTCGTCCATTTGTTAGAAATTTCGCCTCTTTGTTGAAAAATCATTTGCAAGTCTATTTAGTACTTATTTTTAAGTCGTTAAGAGCCATTTTAGTTAAAAAATAGATGTTTAATAAAGTATAGAATACGTAGTTATAAAATGTATTTGGTAATATGTTATTGTCATTGAAATAATGGAGATGATCTGTTCGAGTCGAGGCCAAAGAGATAAATAAGAGATTGGTCAGAGCACGCACCACTGGTTTTGGATAGACTGGGCATGGAAAAGTTTGATGTAGGCGATAGAGAACAAAGAGGGATAGAAAGAGGATGAGAGAGAAAAACTTGCAATCACATCATTCACCTGAGCCTCACGTATAGATGCTCTATACGTGAGAGTGTATCGTTCCAAAGAAGAATGGCAGATTTGGACCCAGCCATTTGTTACGAAAACTAAAAGCCATTCAGAGCGGCGGTTATAATTATTATAACCATAATTATTGATATAATGATTATAATAAATAAAATGATTATAATTATTACAATTATTATCTCCAGAAGTACGGATTCAAAAGTAGAAATTACTAGTAAAATAGACAAATCATCCAAAAAGCAATAGCATAACGCAACCACGACAGCTAATTGCATCTTATATTAGCACTGAGGTATTTTTTGGTCGTTACGGAACGTATTTGGCTTGATTGAACTGATAGTGTGTGTGATTTAGTTTTCTTCCATTATCATAATATTGTACGGTTATCGTGAGTTTTCATTAAACTGAACACAATGAATGCGTAGAAGATTGAGTAGACTATCGAATAAGAAAGATTATGAGTTTCACACACTTGATACAAACAGTATCATAAGGAGAAATACCTTTCCCCCAACTTCTACAGGTTACAACCAATTTACTTTTTTGTTATCTCTATTTTTGTTTCATTCTACACGTATTACTAAGTTTCATTCATGTATGGGACCTCTAAGTCTCGGTCTCAAATTACATGGCCGTCCGCCAAACTTCTTTCATTTGCGTTTGCAGTGGGCGACTGGGAGTCAGAGTTCTAGAGTAAAGACTACGAACTGGCAGGCGTACTGTGGGACGCCCCGCTGGACCAACGATGATGACCTAAAAAGGGTAGCGGGGAGCGACTGGATGAGGAAGGCAGAAGATAGAGTTTAGTGGCGCGGCTTGGAAGATGATGATGATCTTCAGCAGTGACCGATGATTGGCTAATGACGATGATGCGGTTTTCCTCCCGATGGATACTATGTTAGACTTTTAATTCCTCTCGCAGCGATAGATCTCTAATTACTTGCTTTACATCGACCTTTTCAGGACAATCATAATTACTTCCTTTGAGCTTTGTGACTGTGATGTCTTGGCGGCAAAACGCATGTGCCTCCTTGGAGATAGATATCAAAAACCGGGGAGATCTTAGGATTCTTCCCCTCAATGGTATTGCCTCCTTCATTGACCATGTATTTGAAGGGTGAAGAAAGCAAAAAGTATTGGGGCTAACACAAAAGATTTCACTGGGTCGAAGTGTTGCTGGCTTACCAGCCCCCCTAACCAGATAAGATAAGATCATCTTACTTCTATCAAACTACAAAAATTTGACTCAACTACTTTCGATGTGATTTTATTTTTAACGTTAATGGTAATTTTAGAATATTGTTAATTGATTATTTCCGTGCCCTATTAGGCTATTCGATTACACATGAAAAAAGATTTAAAAATATAAACAGTGTGTTATAATAATAAAACATCCTAAGTAGTAATATTTAAAGGGCGGGCCAAACTACACAACATTCAAACTCTGTAGCCAACGTTATGAAAACATAAGGGTGCGTCCACATCTGACGCATTCGCGGCGCGTTCGTCAGATGTGGACGCACCCTTAAAAATCTGCTGTTTGACGTTGTCATTCTATTGTCATGATTATGATATTCAAAAGGCTCTCGGAGATAACACCACGCGATGCGCATAAGTTATACTTTTTTTCCCAAATAGTATTCTTGTTAACCTCTAATCGACTTTAATCCGCAAAACGAGCACTAACTAGTAAGATATAGAGCTCAAAATCGTGGGAATTCCAAAGAACAAAAAAACCATTAATCTTTCCAAGGTCTCCGAGTGGGATGTCTAACGTAGTCGTAGGTCAAGAATGAAGTTGCTATAGTATAGTGATGACGTCATCGATCTACAGGTTGCTTGAAATATTCTGTCATCATTTGATCCATGGAACGAGTGTAACATGTTTCCTATTAAGTTCTCATCTAGCTGCAATGTTAGATCTAAAAATATAAGAAAGCCTGATAAACTGTTTCACACACATTAAGGTACCTTCCTACCTTTGAAACTGGATGTCAAGGTGAGTAATATATGTGCATACACTAACATACTTATAATGTAGGCGGCGCCCCGTTTCGCTTTATACCACTTGAGAGAAAGCGTTGGCAAAGTCCTAAAATAGGAGCAATTATAGTATCTTCCTCTTACCTAAAAAATATCTTTCAATGCTTGCGAAAACGGAGGAATGGAGTATTGCTGCCACCTGTGGGATGGCTCAGCCAATTATCAACTTGCCGCACTCGACTCGGTCGAACGCAGAGCCAGGAGGAGGCTCATTGGCGACAGTAAACTGGTGGAGACCAAGCTTCATAGCCTAGCCCACCGCCGCAGAGTAGCCTGCTTGTCGGTCTTCTACAGATTGTACTTCGGTGAGTGTGCCCAAGAGCTACATGAGCTCATCCCGCCTTCCCCTTTCTACTATCGGACTTCCAGACGCACCGCGGGATAAATAAATAAAAAATAAATAACGCTCACAGGCACATACATTGTAATGATCCCAAGTTAAGCACTATAGGCTTGTTTAATATGGAAACTAAACAACAACGGCACGAACATATAACATCCATGACCGAACCGGGATTCGAACCCAGGACCCTGGTTTGGCAGTCCGGCGTGGTAACCATTACACCAACCGGGTCGTCAATCATCCCTTTTTGGTTGACATCCCACATATCCACACCAAGCGCCATTCCGATTCTTTTATAATGCGCACAGCCAAGGAGTGGAATGCCCTGCCTGCGTCAGTGTTTCCGAGCGCTTACAACCCGAATTCCTTTAAAGTACGAGTGAATAGGCTTCTTCTGGGTAAGCTCGCTACATCTTCGACCCCATCTTCGTCCTGAGGACTGGATTGAGGTCAAGAGCAAACCCATACTTAGTAAAAAAAAAAAAATACGTGTATTTTCGTTTTGCAATTTACAACTTAGGACTACACATTTCGGTGCAAAAAAAATGGATTCTTGGGTCCAAAGCATACTTGTGACGCAATCCAGTCCTTGGTCTAGTGACTGAATTGGCAGCTGGCAGGCATGTGGCAGCAAATATTTGTAGTCCCATCGAATGGAACAAGCGGAACACAAATGTTCAAAGAACACGAATGTTCAAAGAAGAGCACCCTGTAACATTCCGTGTAGTTAGTCACGTCACGACATCCACTATTGTTTTGAATCTGACATGTTTGCCTTCTTAAGGATTTAGTTAGACATTTCGTTCAAGGTCATCTTAATAAAGCTATCTGTCGCGCTTGGCTGGAATCTTAATCGAGATTTAAGTCGTTGATCTTCAATTCTGAGCTAAAGTTATAAAGCGTAAAATGGACTATAGATGGTAAGAAGAAGAAGGAGTTTCATATTGAATCTATACTTAATTGAGATCAATAATGATAATACTTATTTAATTGAGATCAGAACAAAATAGATAACTTATAAATTGTTGATAACAGATATTGCATAACTATAAAACAAATAAGGACTATTGTTAAAAACATCAGCTTCAGTAGGCCTACATTGAGTTTTCACTGCACGTCACTTCTGTAGTTGCGGCGCCAATTTTGTATGACAGAATTAGTTCTCAATGTAACGACTAGGAGCGCTGTACGAATTTCAGTACAAAACCTATAGGTAGTTTACTACAGTGGTTTTACTGTAGTTTACTACAGTGTAAACTCATGGTAGGCCTACTGGAAGTTGCATTAAAACTAAATTTAAAATTTTAATGACTCGCGCTCTAGCATTGACGGAGCGGCAAGCGGTCGGCGGTCAGACCGTCATTTGTGACGGATTGACGCACCGTGTGTGCTTCTACGTGCGATTCCATACAACTCCTTGCTTCGCAAATGACGGACTGACGTCTGCCGCTCCATCAATGCGTCATCGTGTGTGATCCCACTTAGAGCACATCGACGACGCTCTCAAAATCAACAGCCATAATCAGTAGCTGGTGTTCAAGAAGCCACTAATAGTCTTCCGGAGTGATATACTGAACCCTCATTACAACTAGCATACCTTGGGCTGTCCGCAAGCCTCTAATGCTGGTTGGCAAACCTCATCACAGCAATGGTAAGTCAGCAGCAGCACCAGTCAGGCCAGTCAGCCTCGATACGACCATGATTGCTGACCGGCTGATCTTTCCTCTACAGCGTGAGTGATTGTCATACTGACACGAAAGAAGAAACTGCAGCACCGAACACTTTGTTCTTTCGCTGTAATGTTCATTGCGTTTCAGTTAAATTACAAATGTGCATTCTCGTGTCTTCAACCCACCGAATCTGATAGAACGGGAAACCAATACCTATGTAATAGGGATGCAGTGACTAACCGAAAGCACGTATTCAGACTTTTGTTTCGGAGGGGAGGGACGACGACATTAATTGAAAAAACAATGCTGAAAGAAATTGTTGTTATCATTGTACTATACAAATAGGGGGGGGGGGGGGGGGGGAGTGTATTCCAACATACCGTCCCCCCTCTGTAGGCCTCGCATGCCACCCCCGAGAAAATGATAAAAATCAAGATGTGCGTCAATCTTTATTATTTTACATATGCCAGCAGGAGAGAGTTTCTTGTTTAAACGCTTTGTCGTGGGTGGCATGCTAGCCGTGCTGGACGTGCTTCACCCCGGTAACACGGTGTGAACAGAGATGTTGAGGGAATTATTCGCCTCTTATATGATACCTTTCAGGATCGATGCTGTTCGTAGTCGGACACTACAACCACCAGCTATTCCTCATTAGCGAATCAGTATTGTAAATCTAAACAAAAACGCACCTATTTGTCAGTCACATAAGGACGAGGTCAGAATATTGGTCCCATCTTAGAAACGTTAACGACCGTCCGACCGTGAACCTATATCTTTTGAGATAGGCCTTGAGACGCTCTACAAAGGAAATTGTTTTCGATCTACGTACCTCGCGAGGTTTGTTTTGTGTTTGTCTGAAAGTCTCTATATATATATTTTTGTAGTGCATATCTGCTAAATCTCTCTCGATCTCTGTTTCTGTCACACAAACATGCGTAAGAGAGGCAGTGGGATGTATACAGGGTGTAAATTTTTAAATACGTAAAATTTTTCAGAAAATGAACTGAACAACTTTAACTATGGATCCGACACAGACATCGAGAAAAAAATATTAGCGTAGCTTAGCATATGCTCACGACTATATTCCCTGAGTTCATAGTCAGAGATATTCTGCAAACTCATAATATTACGTTGCACTTGTAGTACCGAAACTCTGTCCAGTGAGATGGGTAGAGAATGGAAAGTGGGTACAATACATGCCTCGAAATTAAAGCAAGGAACCAAAAAAAATATTGTTCCGTAGACATAGATAACGTCAATATGGAATAGCTCAGTTTTTTCGTAATTCCGATGTTGTTCCGATTATAAAGCAGCCTCTAAACTAAGCAGCAATTTCAAGTTTGCAGAAAAGTGCAACGTGACTACACACGGCGACACATCAAGCTACACAAAACCAATATAAGCTAGTCGCGGGACGTTATACATTACTCGGCCTACGCGCGACCAGCTTATTCTGGTTTTGTATATCTTGATGTGTCGCCGTGTGTATATGGCATGTACACGTACAGAAAGTATTTTTGCAGTTTTATATGGAACAACAGATTTTTTTTTCGCGATCTCGATGTTGGTGTCAAGACAAAGCTGTTCAGTACGACGGTCTGATCATCCAATTAAAAAAGTGTCAGCATAATTAATAATATTATGTACTAGCGACCGGCCCGGCTTCGCACGGGTGCAATGCTGATATAAACCTTCCTCATGAATCACTCTATCCATTAAAAAAAACCGCATCAAAATCCGTTGCGTAGTTTTAAAGATCTAAGCATACATAGGGACAGACAGACAGCGGGAAGCGACTTTGTTTTATACTATGTAAAATGATGATGATGTTGTGTGGTGGTACGGAATCCTCGGTGCGGAAGTCACACTTCGTATAAACCATACGTGGTTTTCGTAGGGTGACTTTGAATGTATTGTTTTTGTCTTAGATAAATAAATAAATAAAAAGTTGTCCGACTCACACTTGTTTTGATGAAAAATAGCTTGTAACAATAACCGAGTACCTGTAGCTTTAAAATGTTCTATTGCTTCGGAACCGGTCAAAACTACTCCGATTTTCATGTTTTTTTTTTAAAACGTCTGTAATCTAAAATACTACAACCTTTTAAGAGCTGTAGCCCAAAAAAATGCAAATTTTAAGAAAAAATGCTTCACAACTTGCGAATTCATGTAAGAACAGGACATTCTCTTCGTTTTGAGGCAATTTTAATTGAGATTGGCAGACGAATAAACCTTGATGAGCGCGCTCCATACAAACGAAGTTTGATTCTAATTTGAATATTAACCAAATAAATTTAATGATTTTTTTTAACACGATCTAGGAACTGATATCCTTGTCTGTGGTTTATCAGATTTCCGTTATGTTATATAGTTTCAAAGTTTCACTGGCTCAACGATTTCTATAAAAAAAAAGCGTAAATTTTTAAACTGTAAAGGTGTAGTATTTTAAATTACCTTCATTTAAAAAAAAATATTATCGACGGACGTTTTGACGGGTTCCGAAGCAAAAACCTTCAGGAACTCTACTACAACGTCAAAGTCTATTCAATAGAAACCTGGAAGCAGCGTTGAATAAAATGAAGGTAAAAGTTGAATGGCTCCTACAAGGTTAGGTTCACGGCCGAAAAAATTGAACGAAGATTTTAATAATGTTAAGATTCCTAAGTGAAGAAATATTTTGAGAAGCTTTATAAAGGAATTTGCTCTTTGATCTGCTGAAATTATTAAAATATACATGGTGTAACAAAACACCGTAGTAATACCTAAAGGGTTGTTTCAGACCATGAAACTGAACAACTTTCACTATGGAGTCAACTTCGAAATCGCGAAAAAAAATCAGCTGTCCCATACAAAACTGCAGTACCGACTCGACTAAAATGTATGGGATAGCTGATTTCTTTTTCGCGATTTCGAAGTTGGCTTCATAGTGAATGTTGTTCATTGTCATGGTCTGAAGCACCCCATTAAGTATTAGTAGGGTGTTTTGTTACACTCTGTAGAGTGCGGTATTATACAACGTGTAAAAGAATCAACCAGAAAGTAGAAACTAAACTGGCCTTCAAAACTTAGTACTACACTTTTAAAATTACAATAACCTTTAAAGTGCACAAGATGTATTTTCGAAGCAAACCAAAACGATTTTTTTAATTTGTTTTATATAAAACTTCACAGTCGATTATCTTCTTTAAAGGAATGCCTGAAAAAAAAACTTTTTTTAAACAAAAACACTCGTTTCAAATTGGCGTCTAACTAAAGTGTGATACTTAGTTTTGCAGGTCAGTGTACTTTGTCCAGAATCAAATACATAGATGCATATTCTCACGCCTGTCTCCCATTGGGGTAGGCAGAGACAACAGAACGCCACCTGCTACGAACCTGACAAACCTCTCTAGCTTCCTCCACATTCATTAGTCCTTTCATGCATGCTCGTCGGTTTCGGGTAGATCTGACCTGGCCCTTTTTAAGCACGTCGCCAATTTAGTCAGTATAATTATGACATCATCATTCTTAAACAGAAAGTTGGTAGTTGTAGCAATGTTTCTGACTACCCTGAAATGGATATTTGCATTTGTCATGAAAGGTTCACATTGTTGCGAGGGTATCGAGGGTACCTTAAGTACCATTTATAGTAATGCAACTGTTTAATCTAACACCCAGTTTGTGGTGGCGGCTGAACAATCCCCCACAGCGGTGTAGTAGGCTCCGCAAGGAGCCGCCTGGCTCGCGACCACCCTCCTGTTGGAGCCTGGCGCCAAGCAGCTCGCTGCGTTCCGTCTGTGTGCAGGAGTGCCAGTACCATTCTGGGTAAGCTCGCTACATCTTCGACCCCATCTTTGTCCTATGGACTAGATTGAGGTCAAGAGCAAACCCATCGATAGTAAAAAAAAAAAAAAACACCCTTTAGGTAAGTAATCGTTCTTTCCTATAATAACATGTTTTCAAGTTGTAGGTAATGATTGTTTTAAACGAGCACCGTGTGATTGCATTAATAATGCAAGTGATTATAATACAATGACTAGCTTTTGAGTTTAATTTATTGAGGTTATCGACACGCACTAAATTGTTTATGGATTGGGAACTAATTATTATAATTAACTGAAGTTGTAGGTACAATACAGGGTGTAAGTGACTGCCTAGCAAATACTGAAACGGTGAACTCAGACCATCAAACTGAACAACGTTCACTATGGAGCCTACCCCAGGAAACGTGAAAAAAAATCTGCTGTCCCATACAAAACTGCTGTATACCTACTCGACTAAAATGTATGAGACAGCTGATTTTTTGTCGCTTTTCCTGAAGTAGGCTCCATAGTGAAAATGTTCAGTTAGATGGTCTGAGTTCACCGTTTCAGTATTTGCTATAGGCTGTCACTGACACCCTGTATAGGTGCAAACTTAAAATGATTATCATAATACGATAAATCTAAAATAAACTTTTCTTGAAGTCGGTTAAAAAGTGGTGAGCGATTCACTACTTGTCATACTGGGCAGAGTTTGAGCCACTGCCCCACCGAAATCAGGATATTCTAAAATTTAAAAAGGGTAGGCATACCTAGAATCCCTCTGGCTGCACAAACTATAATCGAACAGGCTACATGTAAGTATAAATGATTCAACAGCACTTCTAGGAAGGCATAAACAATGGCTAGACACCCAAACTGCCTCAATGTGCGCACTATTGTGACCTGGACGACCTTCGCTGTCTGCCGGCCGTTGATCTGTGATAGATCTATGTAGCTGCTGATTTGTTTGTCTATGCCGTGTCCGGTTTAGTCTTCATTTAGAGTTCAAGGTTTGAGCTTTTTCTCATTGTTGTGGTCAAGAAAGTAGTACACACGGTGACACATCAAGCTATACAAAACTAATATAAACTGGTAGCGAGACGTTATACGTTACTCGTCTTTGGTTTTGTATAGCTTGATGTGTAGCCGTGTGTACATATGTAAAATCAAGACTGTTCCCCTACGGGGTCGATAATTAAACTACATCAGTAACCACTGGGACACTAATAAAAAAATAAAAAATGAAATTACCTATTAATTCTATTGTTGTTGTATTTCTAGTTTGGTCGCATCTAATTATTGTTGTGATAAAATAAATTATCGAGACAACACTACAGGGTAGGTACAGGTAGTATACACGGGGCCCCTGATCGAGCGGCCTGGAGAGCTGTGGGGGCACAAGCGACCCACGATAGTCACGTCCCTCAGCCACGAGGTAGAAGAAGAATTATTGTTGACAAACATACTACAAAATTCTAACTTATAAGACTAGATTTTTTTTCTCCGTTCAAAACAAAATGTTTTAGACATGACCGCTTCGCTCATAAACTTAATAGGGAGTCTTTCTTAAACGCAGACTTTTTTTAGGGGATGACACCATTAAACAGATCAACTATGGTACTAATATAAAAATAGTGAAAAAAATCTGCTGTCCCATGAATTTGGGTTGAGTTGCAGTTTGGTATGGATCAGCAAATTTTTTTACGATTATATTGTCGGTCCTGTAGTGAAAGTTGTTCAGTTTGATGGTCTGATCATACCCTGAAAAAACCGTCAGTATAATAAGAATTAACCATTTGTGACCAGGGTTCATCCAGCATACTTAGGATTTAAGATAGAGTGCCAAGTGATGGGTTAGTCCTTCGTCCACAAACACCCCAAAAGAAACCTTTATCCCTTAGTCGCCTTTTACGACACACACTGAATGAAACGGCGTGGTCCTTTCTAAGCCGGACAGAATTTTGTAAGTACTTACATATTTATTTCAAAGAAGGATGTTAGGATCAGTGACCAGTAGACATTGAAGGTCGTTTAGGTCACAATAGTGCTTATAGTACGGTAGGTTAGGTTTCTAGAGTCTAATGATTCATTGCTATTGCCGGTGGCAATCTAGTCATCGTGGTTTTTAAATTGAAATGACTTTTGATTGCTTTTTGGGTGTTGGGGTTTCCATGCTTGTGATACCTAGAAAACTCTATTTCCTTATATTGTATCTATACCTATTCAAATTTTACCTTATTTTAATAATAGATCCAGGTGCGATGACAAATAGAAGATAAAAAAAGCCGTGTTGGTTGAATCGCTGGTAGCCTCACCTCTCGTGCAGAGGGTGGCGCGTCGAACCCAGCCTGGATTGGACTGATACCAAATTTTATAGGCTTGTACCTGGGAGAGCGTATCTGGGGCGACCATCTGTGTGTCGCCCAATGGGCAGGCCCAGGTATCGCTGGATAGACCAGATTACCAAGGATCTCTAGGAGTTGGAGGTGCCCAACTGGACTGAGATGGCACAGAAAAGAGATGAATGGCGTGCTTTGTTGTCGGAGGCAAAGACCCACTTCGGGTCCCTGAGCCAGCATAGTATGTAAGTAAGTACCTATAACTTTATCAAGCGCCCCGAATAACTGGCCACTTAGATATAATAAGAGCATCGCGCTAGGTCCAATTAACACGTAAGGATGGAGGCTTAGCTCACCTGGGCTGGATCGCAAGCTCGAGCAGAAGGCGAGAGCGGTAAACAGCCGATACTGTAATCTCACAGACGAGCGACACTTTGCGGTCGCCGGGTGTCACGGAGGGTCGCGCAACCGTAAAATGTATGAGCGCGACCGACGACGCTCTGCGACCCACCGCGACAACAAAGTGTCGCTCGTCTGTAAGAGCCCTTACGCGTTTCATACGACATTTCTCTCAACACACTTGCGAGGAAAAAGTAATTTATAAAATTTCATAAATCTTTGGTGATAAATGGCGGGCGGATTTCTATTTCGATTGAGTACGCACAGATACGTACTAGTGTGGTAATGCAAAGTAAAAAAAGCACGCGGTTTTTAGTATTAAGAGGGCTATCACAGTCCAGTGGCGCCCTCATCACATTAAATAAAACAACAACAATAAACTCAACCACGATAAAATTCGATATCTCAGTTATGATAAATTACTTAAGAAGTGTGTAATGAATGCTAAAAAAAATACAAACAGTAAATATGTATTAAATAGCAAAAACGTGTGCAAAGCAACGTGGACAGTTATAAAAAATGAAACTGGTGACACCTACACTAGTAACAGTCACATTAGTAAAATAACAAAACCTGATAGTTCTGTGACTGAGCCTACGGCCATAGCGTGTTCCTTAAATGATCACTTTGTAGACATGACTAACAGAATAAACTGCGAAAGTGAAAGTGGTAGTTTTATTGTAAACAGGCTTCATAAAACGATTTTCCTAAGCCCAGTAGATGAGAAGATCGTTAGTAAGATTATAATGTCACTAAAAAATACGCAATCTACTGGATATGATGATATAAGTACCATAATTATAAAAGCATGTAAAAATGAAATTTGTCCTTTATTAACATTCTTAGTAAATTTGTCACTGGAAACCGGAACTTTTCCAGAGAAACTCAAATTTGCTATTGTGAAGCCATTACATAAAAAAGGGGACAAATCTGACATGAACAACTATAGGCCTATCACACTAATACCGATACTTTCGAAGATTTTTGAAAAGGTGATGCACTATAAACTTACTTCCTTTTTTTTGCCAATTTAATATTATAAAAGAAGATCAATATGGCTTTCAAAAAAACAAATCCACAACTCATGCTGCGTTTCACCTTGTCAAGGATATTATGCAAAGTGTTAATGAAAAACACTACACAACTGTATTATTCCTAGACATGTCAAAAGCGTTTGATTTCGTTTCACATGACTTGCTGCTATCGAAACTTGAACAGAATGGCATCAGGGGACCTGCTCTTAGCTGGTTACGATCTTATTTGCAAAATAGACAACAGTGTGTTGAGGTAACGCAAATAAATTCAAAACATACCATCCAAACATATAGATCTAATCTCAGACGAAACGAATTCGGTGTTCCCCAGGGCAGTGTACTTGGCCCCTTATTGTTTTTAGTCTATATAAACGACCTCCCTGATGTTACAAAACACAAAACTATTTTATTTGCGGACGATGTGTCAGTTATAGTTACTACTGACAAAAAACGGACATTGGAAGAACACGAATCTGACATAATTACTACTTTGACATCTATAATTGAATGGTTGAATAATAATAATTTGCAAATTAATATATGTAAAACTAATTTCATTAACTTTAATAATTTTCAAGATCAAAACATAAACATAGATTATAACGATCAATCTTTACAATGCGTTGATTGCGTTACATTCTTGGGTCTAATTGTGAACCCGAAACTCGACTGGAAAGAGCAAATCGAAAAAGTTTACAAAAAGATTTGCAGTTTTCAATTTGCGCTATATAAATTGACCAGGATAGCAGGAAGACGTACGGCCATTACTGCTTACTTCGCGTACGTTGAATCGGTGCTTAGGTATGGGCTCATTATCTGGGGAAATGGTACATATGTGGGCAAGATATTCATTGCCCAGAAAAGGTGTATACGTGCTATATGCGGCATTGCACCGGATGTATCTTGCAGGCCATATTTCAAAGACCTTAAAGTATTACCTTTACCCTGTCTTTATATACTTGAGGTAGGAAAGTTTGTAAAGCAAAACAGTGAAATATTTAAAAAAGTAAGAGATTTCACTCTAAGAAATCTCAGGAACCCAAACCGCCTGGCCCTTGACACTGTTCCGAGAACTAAACGGTTCCAAAGTAATTGCTACGCGATGTGCATAAACATTTATAATAAAATACCCGAGACGATAAAACAACTTCCGATGAGTAAATTTAAAAGATCACTGCGTGAGTGGCTGCTTCAAAACACGTTCTACTCGATTGACGAATTTTTTAAATATGATTTGCGCGTATAATTGACTATTATTGAGGCAGTAGCAACAACATTATTGTATGACATCTAAGAATGTGATGATTTTGTATAATAGTGGTTGACGAATTTTTATTATAGGTATTATTGACATTGTGTAGTTGACATTGTATAAATATTTTCACATTATATGGTTTGACATTGCATCCTAATTTAATTTTTAAAATTCAAATGTATTCTTTTTCAAATCAAATTTATCAATTTTGTACCTACTATATTTGCATGCTATTTAAAATGGCTAGATAGGCATGACCTTAATGTATTGTTATGTGATATATTTTTTGATAACACCTAATGTAAATTTACCCTATTTGAGGCAAATAAATGATTTCTATTTCTATTTCTATTTCTAAAAAAGATTTCTCAATAAAGAAAGCCTAAATTAAAAAAGTGCTCAACACGAACACTACTAAAGCCTTCAAGCCATTGTTATACAATACTTTTATAGGTATATAAACATTCCACTTTTAGACAATTTCGAATAAAAACAAAAGCAGCCGTGTTTTTCTTTTTTCAAAATTTGTATGTTAGACTTTTAAAAAAACTATAAAAGTATTCTATGAAAATAGCTTGAAGGCTTTTGTAGTGTTCGTGTTGAGCACTTTTTTAATTTAGGCTTTCTTTATTGAGAAATCTTTTTTAATGTGATTAGGGCGACACTGGACTGTGATAGCCCTCTTAAGCTGCATCATGAACCTAAAAGCAGTGCAAAGTGTGCTGCAAAAATCTTTATAGTTATTTTCAATCAGGTGTCTGGTAAACATTTAATGAAACAGTTCCACAAAATGATATTTGACGAGACTTTTGGGCAAGATCCAAAATGTAACCAAGATCAACCTAATGTTTTTTTATATGGACGCCACAAAAACATGTTTAGTTCGGTCAGTTCCCTGTTTGGCATCGTGCTATTGCTTAGTCATGAATCAAATGCCGGTGCAATGAATTCATGTCCTTCGGGCGGTCATTGACTAGTTCTAGGTTATTATTAGTTTGTTTTGATTGCCAATAGATGGCAGCAGTTTTATGTTTGATGATCCACACAAAATTGTAAAGCTCAATTTCTAAAATAATTGTAGCTACATTTTTTTGTTATAAGTTTAAAACCAAAAAATTTAGCTACAATTATTTTATAAATTGAGCTTTACTATTTTGCGGAACAGTTGTTCCGCATCAATGTATTTCAATGTTAAATAGAGCCACAATTAGAATCAGGAATAATAATCAATACCTATTCCACATTAGCCCACATCAAACCATTGCTGGGCATGGCCTCCTTTTCGGTTCTGTGCTAATCTGCAGGTCTAGCATGATTTCTCTACACGCGCGCGACGCGCCTTCGCTGCATACAAAATAACCTGTTCCCGCGCTTTTCGGAGAGCGAAAGCCGCGCTTGCCGCGACGCGTGTAGTATGGCAAAAAGCCGAGTCGCGCCCAAGTAGAGAAATCATGCTAGAGGGTCTGGTCCCTTCTAGCCAAGAGTCTAACTCCTCTTTAACTTTTTGATCTTTGTGTGTGTCTTTGTAAGACACGAGAAAAGGAAGAAGAAGACTTTGTGATCCGCTCACTAACGAACGTCTTCGTTGAACTTATAAAGCCAGAAAAACTAAATCAAAAACCCTCTTAGTCGCCTTTTATGACTAGCTAACCTATGGGCTAGTACCACCGACAAAACAAGAAAATTAAAGACAGAGCTTCGATGACGGTTTTCTAGTTTTGTCTTTGCCTTGCGTGGTATGCTAGCTCTACTGCTAAAAAGCCGTAACTCAAACTCGAATAAGATCTCGAAAGTGTCCTTCGCCTCGCTAATTTGACATCTCACCTTCGAGTTCACGTTCGTGTTTCCAGTTTGTGCTTTAATAGAATACGTATCATTTCTGCATACCGCACTAACTTCAAAACATACTGCGTCTGACTGTCGTCATCACAATATACACAACTAACCTAACCCAAGTAGGCGGAATCTAATCGCGCCGACTCGGTCATGACCTTGCTCTACTCGGTCACTGCTCCACTCCTACGCCTATTCGGTCATAACTCGTGAGCCCATGCGCACGCGACGCGACCGACGGCGACGCCGACGGTTGATTAGATGAATTTTACATTTATAAACAACTAGCGTTAACCCGCGACTTCGTCCGCAAAAATTATATACCAGATTTTAAGTCAGATCATAAGCTATCAAACAAAAAAGTTTCATCAAAATCGGTTCAGTAGTTTTTGCGTGATGCTCGAACAAACAAACACACAAACAAACAAACAGACAGATAAAAAATCCAAAAATTTGTGATTTGGATTCAGGGACATCTAAAAACCATATCGTAATCTTCAATGTACAGACACACTTCTGTTACAGTTTTATAATAGTTTAGATAGATATAGATAGATACTAGAGCTGTTGCCCGCGACTTCGTCTGCGCTACCCGGATAAAAAGTACCCTATGTGTTAATCCAGGCCGTGGTCTATCCGTATGCCAAATTTCATCAAAATCCGTTCAGCAGTTTTTGCGTGAAAGCGGAACAAACATCCATCCATCCATCCATACTTACAAACTTTCACGTTTATATTATTAGTAGGATAGGATAAGAGTTGCTTGAAAATAATATTAGCAACTTACATAGGTGCTCCACAATTAATCATCACCCTATACAGGTCAAAATTGATAACATACATACATTTATACTCACGCCACTATCCCACAGGGGTAGGCAGATACTACGGCTCGCCACACACTACTATTCTGACATACTTCTCTCGCCTCATCCACTTTCATACATCTCTTCATGCACGTCGGTTGAGGGTGCTACGCACTTGTCTTTTTCGGAGAAGACCATTTATTTGGTCGTGGTAAGTATTAAGTAGTAAGGTTCTCGGAGTCCTCGGACTCTTGGCTGTCCCACTCACATTGGAAAAATACACTCACTAGGAAGTTTAAAATTAAATCTAGGGAGTTTAAAATTAAATCTCCCTAGTGAGTCCCTACTCCCATTCTTCCTCTGTACGTGACCGGACCAACTGAGCATACCTCTTTCAATCCTGGTTACCACATCATTCTTCAACTTACATCTTTACGTTACACTAATATACCCAACAAACTGAACAACTTTTACTACGGGAGCAAACAGATCGTACAAAAAAAATTTGTTCTGTTTGATGGATAAACTCTGTATGTATTTCACCCTGTATAGTGTATACGTCCCACTGCAGGGCACAAAGAAAGAGTATCTATTACTAGATACAGTACGGACACTCCCTTCCTCCCACCAACTTTTTACCTCACCCCCTCTATCCCTCTCTGGTTACCTCGCACTGGTTATTTGTTACCTACGATGTATGTTTTATTTTGGTGTGCAATAAAGTAAGTATAATTGAATTGAATTGAATTGAAGAAGACTAAGGTTCAATTTCTTTGGTTTCGCATGTGCTGACGTCATCTTGTCAATTTCAAATTTTTGTATGCAGTGTCCGGGCTGTGGCACAGGTCTACCCTTATGGAGGGTGTAGTCCACCATGCGAGCCCAATACGGATTTGTAGACTTCACATACGCATCAGAACTTTTTCTTCAGCTTAGGTAGGTAGGTAGGAGGTTTCCCCATACAAGAAAAGTGATTTTTAGGGTTCCGTACCCAAAGGGTGAAAAAGGACCCTATTACTAAGCCTACGTTGTCCGTCCGTCCGTCCGTCCGTCCGTCCGTCTGTCCGTCTGTCCGTCTGTGAAATTAAGGGGGGTTCTCAACAAGAAACTAGTTTTTATCAACGTTTTTTCTTCACGCTCTATCGTAAAAACGGTAAAACATAAAAGTGTCAAACTTAGCGTGATTATAGAGAAAACTCTCCAGAATAACAACAAATACTAAAAACCGGCCAAGTGTGAGTCGGTCTTGCGCTAAAGGTCCCAAACAAAAAAAGTTTTTTTTTTAAGTTAATTATGTTGTGTTCTGTGGTGGTGTGGCACGGAACCCTCGGTGCGCGAGTAGCCCAACTCGCACTTGACCGGTTTTACTTTTAATGTTTTTTTTTGTTCTATCGTAAAAACGGTAATACACACAGGCGTCCAAACTTGGTGTGATTTTTTTTATGCATAGGTAATCTAAAGTAAAACAACAAATAATAAAACCGGCCAAGTGTGTGTTTGTGTCACGCTTAGGATCCAGAAGAAAACATTTTTTTTTTGGTAATATTGTATGTTGGTACGGAACCCTCCGTGCGCGACACTGACTCGCACTTGGCCGTTTTTTTGAAAACGCGGGAAAAAGCTAGTAATAAATAAAGAGCAAAGCATCACAATTTATCAAAACGATTACCTACTCGTTTTACCACAAAATTGCATAAAAATAAAACTAAGCTCGACCTTGCATTTAGCAATGACAACCGGCGTGCTATAGCCAAATTACTATAACATTGTCTAACCCACGTATAACCTCTATGACATTGGTCTATGATACGATGTGTGTGTGTGTTTATCTAATAATATTTATAGATGTCTGCGAGTTCGCGGAACTGGAGGTTTTACTAGGTATTTTATTTCTATGTCCGTTTTTAGGGTTCCGTACCCAATGGGTAACAACGGGACCTTATTACTAAGCCTACGTTGTCCGTCCGTCCATCCTACCTATTTAGGGCTGTAACTTTTGAACCGTAATAGCAAGAAGACCAGAAGAAGCCCGACTCGCACTTGACCAGTTTTTAGTGTTACGTACTAAAATATGAAACCCCATTTATGGAGCGTTGTAACCAAGAAATTGTATCAAAACTGCTCGTAATTCTTATTTTGAACGAAGTTGTTATTTTGAAGACGCTAAGTGAACAATGCTACCTACCTTTAAAATTAACATGCCAACTTGCTTACCAAAAAGGTGGTTTGTATTTATGTTATTGAACGTCTCTTTGTGAATAGAATAATAGATTAGCATAGAATTATGTATAATATTTTAATACATCAAATCAAAGTAATAAAATATACTTTGTTTTGAATTCGAGTACGGAACACTTTTTGCTCAAGTCCTAAATACACTTGGCCATATTTTTTATGTTTTAGCTTAGAGGTAGCTTATAGTGCCGTTCCAGAGGTTTAGTTGATAGTGAACTGGCTTGCAAAGCCGATGGTCACGGGATTCAATCCCGTCAAAGACAATTTGTGTGACGTTTGTGAGTGAATGAGTGTGTGATGTGATAGTGTGTGAGTGATTTATCATCAGAATATTTCGACTACAGCGTATGTCTTTTTACTAAAGTAGTCAGTATAGTCTCAGATTATAGAGTAATCTGAGATTATAGCATAATTTTAAGCTATTTTTAAGACTCCCCAATAGTTAAGTTGATAGTGAACCTGCCTGCTGATCCAGGGTCGCGGGTTCAAATCCCGCAAGGGGCAAGTATTTGTATGATTAATTTGAATATTTGACCCAAGTCATGGACGTTTGTATCTATAGTTACGTATTCATATCGTTGTCCAGTCATCTCATCACGTAATACAAGTCTGGGCTCGACTCTGGTACTTTAAATGAGACTAGATAATCTGTGATTGTTGCATCAAAAGTGGGTTCAGATGCAGTAGCTCTAAAAGGCTGGATAGATTTGCAAGTTCTCACAGGAGGCTTACGATCAAGGCCAAATCGCCAAGGCTGGTGGAGGGGAGGAGCACGCACTCATTGGCTGAGATCTTGCCTGCGATCTGACTTTCTGCGTTTTATATTAGGCGATTCATCGCAAATGTGTAGATTGGTAATTTGACAATGAGGAAAAGTCTTCGAGAAGTTGCAAATCTAAAAGGTGCATAACTGGGTAGCTACACGCTGTTGGCATTCGAGAAGTTGACTATTCATGAGTTTATACCCCATAGAGAAAAAGCATCGCTCAATCGCGTGGACAATCCTAGGCCTCCTATTTATTGCACCACTCCTCACGGTCCTGTGCCAATCTGATCCATCTCTGACCCACAACCCTTACAATGTCGTCTGACCAACGCATCGGTGGTCTGCTTAGTGACCTACTTTCTTCTCTTAGCCCCTACATTTCCAAGATTTTCATTTTATTGAAAGTAGAATGATAGCCAAGCTTGAAAATTATAAGCACTCTCCTTCCACATCGCGCCTCGTCATTTCAAACGTGTACCGAAACTGGTTATAAAAAATTGAAAAATTCCTTTTCGGTGCGATTGCATGCACAATTAAGACTCGTATGAACGAAAATCGAGGCAATTCTGTCTCATTAAACACATTCAAAATATCCGTCTAACCATTCCGGTGTGTTTGTGTGTGTGTCAGGGTTCACTCACTCTCGGTTCGGAAGGGGTCGTGGACCCATGACGCTATGCTAAAATTACGTTTTTTTTAGATACACACACAATCACGCTTAAGGTGACTTTCGTCTAAAATGCAATGACCTATGTGAACATGTTCACTATAGTGCTGAAATGCATGAGAGATAATGACAATTGATTCTGATGTGACAAGTTTACTTGTCTTCGTAACAAAATCGAAAAAAGCATTTTACATTTGTATCTAGGAGAAGATCAGAGGGCCATATATAATGCATGGAGAGCATAGTTCTTCTTAATCGTATCACAAACGTCGAGATTCGACATCACACTAAGGTTTAGGATGATGGAGATCGAATTGCTGGATTAAAGTGGCAGAGGTCAGGACACGTCGCTTGACCAGACGGCAGATGGAGCAAACCCTTGACCAAGTGGCAAGAGGAGTGAGTTGTCCAGCAGCTAGATGGGCTGATGATATTGCGAAGATAGCTGGAAAGATTTCGATGCGATTTACAGGACTGGGAAGGATCTTCTTTTTCTTATCGTGTGGGCAAGCCCTGGTGTCAGAGTTTTTTTCTGGGAAGCGGGGAATAGCGGGAGGGTTATATTATCCTGCAGTGGGTGGACATGGTATGATGATGATGATAATGTTCAATCCACACGTATATCATTTATTTAGTTTGTGACAAGTAGTAGGTAATACAGGGTCCTTCTTAATATGCTGACACTTTTTTAAGGCGATGACCAGACTATGAAACTGAACAACTTTCTCTATGGAATCAACATCGAAATCGCGAAAAAAAAAAACAGTTGTCCCATACGTTTGGCTCCGAGTAGGTTTGCAGTTTTGTATGGAAGTGATGACTTTTTTTTCGCGATTTCGATGTTGGTCCCATAGAGGAAGTCGTTCAGTTTGACGGTCTGATCATCCCCTTAAAAAAGTGACAGGATATTAAGAAGGACCCTATATACAGGGTGTAACAAAACACCCTAGTAATATTTAAGGGGGTGCTTCAGAACATCAAACTGAACAACTTTCACTATGGAGCCAACATCGATAAAAAATAAAAAAAATTAGCTATCCCATACAAAAGTGCAGTACCGACTCGACTAAAATGTATGGGACAGCAGATTTTTTTAATTTTTTCTCGATGTTGGCTCCATAGTGAAAGTTGTTCAGTTTGATGGTCTGAAGCACCCCCTTAAGTATTACTAAAGTGTTTTGTTACACCCTGTATACCTAGAATTTAAACATACACAGAGTCCAACTTAATATGCTGATGGTATTTTAAGACGATGATCAGATTAACAAACTGAATATCTTTTTCTCAAAGAGCAAAAACGTAATCGCGGAAAATAAAATTAGCTCTCCCATAGGTTAGGTTGGAGTAGGATTGCAGTTTTTTATGGAACAGCTGAAGTTTTTTCGTGATTTCGGCATTGATCCCATGGAGAAAGTTGTTCAGTTCTATGGTCTGTTCATCCCCTTAAAAACCGTTACAAAACAGAATATTAAGAAGGATCCTGTATGTAGGTTTTCTTTATAATATATCTATAATGATATAGGTGCTAGTGACAAAAAACAAAATTTAAAAAGCAGAGAAACCAAGATTTACGTAGGAAAGATGCTCTCAAGGCTGTATCTTAGACAAAAATAGAGAACGATTAGATTAGATGCACAATACGCTAGTCTAGGTATGCGTGACATCATCACATCACCGACCGCTGGCTAGTTTAAGGTCACTGCCAGACGTCCTAGGTCGACACTAAATATAAACATTGCCTGCACATTTCTAAACACATTCGAAAGACAGACTATAATATTGTAACGTTTTACTAATTCATAAAAATACATAACAAATATCTTGGACATCTGTCCCATGGAAAGTACCCGAATCTGGCTCGGACTTGTATCATGAATTCATGATATATAATTGATTATATGGTATTATGACTATTATAGACGACGATATTAGAATCTTATTTATCTAAACTATTATAAAACTGTAACAAAGTGTGTCTGTACATTGAAGATATTTACAAAAAAAAATTACGATATGGTTTTTAGGTGTCCCTGATTCCAAAACACAAATTTTTGGATTTATTGTCTCTCTGCTTGTTTGTTTGTTTGTTTGGGTGTTTGTTTGTTCGAGTATCACGCAGAAACTACTGAACCGATATTGATGAAACTTTTTTTGTTTGATAGCTTATCATCCGACTTAAAATCTGGTATATAATTTATGCGGACGAAGTCGCGGGTAAAAGCTCGTATATTATACAAGGTGCAAGGGGTAAATGTTGCATTACTTTAAGCGGTGATTTTACCTACCAATGATACTAAACCACTTTCGCAAAGCAAAGAAGGGAAATTCTCAAAGAAAAAACTTTTTATGCAAACGTTCGATTACCTGGTTGCATTGAGTATGGAAAGTAAAAATTGTTTATACTAATTTTCTATAGGTTTCTTAGGGAACTATAATCACCCTTTAAAGCAATGCAACTGTTTACCCTAACACACATCCTTTGACTCTGGTTACATCATACAAATATTTGTCCCTTACGGGATGCGAACCCGCGACTCTCGGATCAGCAGCAGGCTCATTACCAATTGAGCTATCATGCCGTTATCATCATAATAATATCGTATGAAATGTTTTTGCCTTCATCCGTTAGTCGCCTCTTACAATGTCGTGGAATCGGAGTCGTTTTGAAGTCGGAACATAGGGTGCATCAGACTATCAAACTGAACAACTTTCACTATGGAGACAACATAGAAATCGCGAAAAAAATGGTGTTCATAGAAAATGTCAATAGCTTCTCTGACAAAAATGTATGAAAAGGCAGTTTTAGTTGGTCCCATAGTAACAGTTGTTCAGTTTGATGGCCTGAAGCGGTCCTGATCCGGTTTCTAAATGACCCCGATACCACGGTGTATATGCGACTATTAGCCTTCATTTCCCCTTCAATTATTGTAAACCTATACAAAACCGTTAGAATTTAAGTGTTTCAGTATTCACACGACGTTAGGATGTGACGTCTCCGCGAGTCGATGACCGCGGGACCTAGACAAATGAAACGTCGAGCATGGTCGAGCGTAGGTCAGTTCTATTGCTAAACCGACTCTATGTCGTTATTGTTACGATTCCCCCTCTAACATTATAAACTTCGGCGAAACTGTTAATAGTTATGAGGTCCAGTGTTTGCACGAGTATGATGTGACATCAGCGAGTCGTTGACCGCTGAACCTAGACTAAAGGTCATGTCGAGCGTAGGCCAGTTCTATTGCTAAACCGACTCTATGACGTTATTGTTACGATTCCCCCTCTAACATTTAAACTTAGGCGAAACCGTAAATAGTTATAAGGCCCAGTGTTTGCACGACTAGGATGTGACATAAGCGAGTCGTTGACCGCTGAACCTAGACTCGAGCGTAGGTCAGTTCTATTGCTAAACTGACTCTATGTCGTTATTCCGTCCGTGTGGTGTCCGGCTTCGAATAGCACCAACCCTGACGGGTGTTGTAAAAGGCGACTAATCTCTAGGGGCATCATCTACATCCCTGATGCCAATACCGCGTGACTCCCGGTTAGAGTCACTGCATCTGACACTTCCTCTGATCGTAGCGGTTTCCCGTTCCATCAGATCCAGGAGGTGGAGGACGAGAGAGTGGATCTGCACCTGCGCAACTGCTTATCCACTTTAATATATTCTCGCGCTGTTTGACCCCTGGCAATATTACTGGACACCGAATCAAAAGTCCTGCGGCGATGGAAAATTGGTGGGAGGGTCAGGGCCACGGTGGGTCTAGACTCTAGCTGATTTTCTGCACGTAGGCGGTCAGACGAGAGTGGTCGCTCCTGAAATCGACTGAGACAGGAGGACGGGTTCGGCAGCACGTCTGATGACAAAGCAGCCCTATTTAGGATCGCTCTGCTTTCCCCAATCCGGGGAGGGGCCTAAGCCAAGCTATAACTACACCTATAATGACAGCGGAGAACTTTACTGTTTTACGTGCGATCGGACCTTTAGGTCGAAATTTGGGTTCGCTAGTCACATCCGAGCCCACTCTACTAGGTGAAGCCCAGGGTGTCGCCGTTGACGGATACGTCAAGGAGGACATCATCATCATGTCGTTATTGCTACGATTCCCCTTAATTATTGTAAACATACATAAAACCGTTAGTATTTAGGTGGCCCAGTATTCACACGACGTTAGGATGTGACGTCAGTGAGTCGATGACCGCGGGATAGAGACTAAGGTCACGTCGAGCGTAGGTCAGTTCTATTGCTAAACTGAATCAATGACGTTATTGCTACGATTCCCCCCAATTATTATAAACATAGATAAAACCGTTAGTATTTAGGTGGTCCAGTATTCACACGACGTCAGGATGTGACGTCAGTGAGTCGATGACCGCAGGACAGACCTAGACTAAGGTCACATTGAGCGTAGGTCAGTTCTATTGCTAAACTGACTCTATGACGTTATTGTTTTGATTCCCCTCAATTATTGTAAACATAGATGAAACCGTTAGTGTTTAAGTGTTCCAGTATTCACACGATGTTAGGCTGTGACATCAGCGAGTCGCTGACCACGGGACCTAGACTAAAGTCACGTCGAGCGTAGGTCAGTTCTATTGCTAAACAGACTCTATGACGTTATTTTTACGATATCCCCTTTAGATTGTAAGTCTAGGCGAAACAGTCAGTATTTAAGAGGCCCAGTGTTTACACGACGTTAGGATGTGACGTTCGCGAGTTGACGGCGGGACATAGACTAAGGTCACATCGAGCGTAGGTCAGTTCTATTGCTAAACAGACTCTATGACGTCATTGTTACGATTCCCTTCTAATATTGTAAACCTAGGCGAAACCGTTAATATTTACATGGTCTAGTGTGTGTGCATCACGCTAGGATATGACATCAGCGAGTCATTGACCGCGGGACCTAGACTAAGGTCATGTCGAGCGTAGGTCAGTTCTATTGCTAAACTGATTCTATGACGTTGTTGTTATTTGTTATTGTTTCCGTGGAATAATGATAGGTATTTAAAAAAGTTGTTTCTTGTTTGTGAAAGTATACAGGGTGGATTTGTGAGTAGGGGCGGTAAGGGCAGCTACTGAGCTATAGGAAATCATTTTTTAAGAGACCGTCCTTCACTTTTTGAGAATAATTAACCAGCATTCATCGATTTTGAAAAAAAAAATACTGTTAGCCAAAAAATAAACTGTTTTTTATATAAGGATCAAAAACTATTGAACTAGCTGAAGATAGAGTCGGTACCTATAGACGGAGAGCTGGCTACGAGTTTTCAAAATGATAAGGTGCAAGGACAATTTTTATGTAAATACCTTCCTTACTAGGTGACAAGTACATTGCACTGACTGGCAGAAGTCTACCCCGGGGAGGGAAGCGGGGGCGGGCGGTCAAAGACGCCAATTTTTAATCAAAATAAAATCATTAGGTGCAAGGCTGAAATTTTGTGTAGTTATAGTTTTTAGTGGTAGAAATAGCGTAAAATTATTGGCAGAACTCCAGGTCGGGGATAAAGCATCGGCAGAAGTCGATGAAGTTGTCAAAAATTATTGAAATTTTAATGATAAGGTGCACTTCTGCCAATTTCGTTTTCATATAATTGATGGCTTCAAATAGCTGTACACAAATTGGCAGAAGTCAAAATGGTGGCTAAGTATACGAAAAAATTACTTTTAATTGTGGCATTTTTGTACATTTTCTTATAATTTGTTCGACCAAGTATTGAAAATGTTATAGTATGTACATATTTGTAATCTACTCACAACGCCCTTTCATTTGATACCCCACATGGTATGTTTCAAAGAGAAATGTTTTCTTCTTTTTACTGCCATCTCTTCATGACGTCACAGTTTCGACCCCCACAGTCTGAGCGCATGTCATCTCATATATTTGTGTTCAGAATTTCGCAAAATCATTGTGGTAAAAGTAAACGTTGCCAGATGTCGATAAAATTGTTGAAAAATTTTGCTGGTGAAGAACAAGGTGCAGTTCCGGCAATTTTGTTATTATATTCTTATGCCTTAAAAAACTGAATGCAAACTTCCAGAAGGCCGTCTACATATACAAATAATGAAAATATCACCAGAAGTTTATTTAACGGAAAGCAATTAATTGAAATTAAAATAATAAGGTGCATTTCATACATTTCTGGCAATTTGATTTTTTTATTATTTATACTGTTAGTCAACAGGGTCCTTCTTAATATGCTGACACTTTTTTAAGGGGATGATCAGACCATCAAACTGACAACTTTCTCTATGAGACCAACAACGAAATCGCGAAACAAAAATCAGCTGTCCCATACATTTGGCTCGAGTAGGTTTGCAGTTTTGTATGGAGGAGAAGATTTTTTTTTCGCGATTTTGTTGTTGGTCTCATAGAGAAAAATGTTCAGGTTTACGGTCTGATCATCCCCTTTAAAAAATGTCAGCATATTAAAGGACCCTATATTATACAGTTATAATAGTTATACAGCAGTTAGTTATAGCCTGTATACAGGGTATAAAATTAAATGGGACAGATTCTTAAAGGTGTGCTTCAGACCATCAAACTGATCAACTTTTACTATGGGACCAACACTGAAATCGCGAAAAAATATTCTGCAGTCCCATACAAAAATGCAAACATAACTCAACTGAAATGTATGGGACACCAGATTTTTGATTTCAATATTGGTCCCATAGAGAAAGTTGTTCAGTTTAATGTAAGTGACTGTCTCATTTAATTTTACACCCTGTATAATGGTGTGTATGTATACTCTTCCAGAACTATTGTTAATTTTACTGAATCTATCGGTGTTTTAATATTTATATATGTTCTCAGAGTACGGAAACATACCTACCACTAAAGTTACAGACGAGCGACACCTTTGTCGCCGTAGGTCGCAGAGCGTCGCGCTCATACACTTTACGGTCACGCGATAGTCGCGCGACCCTCCGTGACATACGGCGACCGCAAAGTGTCGCTCGTCTGTAAGCGCTCTAAGCGCTCTTATCGGATCATTACGGATATGTCGGTGTTTCGTTTTTATAATGTATGGCGACTTGACGTTGTTGCGTTTTTATTATAATGTATACTTACTATCTTTAAAAACGCCAAAAGTGGCCACTTTTGGTGGCCACTTTTGGCCGCTTTTGGGTTTTACTATAGTAACAGCAAACAAACAACATAGCTGTAATGTTTGGTCTGTCATGTTTGGTTAAATCGTCTGTAATGTTTGGTTAAATCGAAAACCAACAATAACTGCTATGAAACATTCTTGTTTTTTGAAAATTTTGTTTAATTATCTAGAAAGTAAAAAAATAACATTGAGGGCAGCACTGGAGGCTCGGTGATCTCTTGACCAAAAACTGTACTTTACTTATACCACCACAGTGATTTTACGAAATTCTGAACACAAATATATGAGATAACATGCGCTCAGACTGTGGGGGTCGAAACTGTGACTTCATGAAGTGATGGCAGTAAAAAGAAGAAAACAATTATCTTTAAAACATACCATGTGGGGTATCAAATGAAAGGGCTTTGTGAGTAGATTACTTTTTATTTATTTAAGTTTATTGAAGTAATCAACAGCGTTACAAAACAAATTATACAAAGAAATAGTGAGCTTAGAATAAGGCCAATAACAGATTACTCTAAATTAAAAAGTTTAACAATCGTGGCAAAACAAATAGCAAAACGTGCAGGTTTACGGATCCATTGGAGTACATTACAAGTAGGTATTTAGGTTGGTAAGTAGAATCATCACAAAACTAGTAGAAGTAGGTTTAAGATGGAGCGGTATTGTTATTATCAGTGCAGGCGAGTTAGAAATTGAGTGTGTCTATGTTGTGTGTGCGTGTGCGAATGCTGGTGTAGTTATTTGTGTATTAGAAGAGTATTTTAACGGCAGAGTAGGTATAAGTATTTATAAGAGTGTGTGAGTTCTGGTAGGTACAGGTAAAGATAGGTAAGTGAGAAGTACAGTAGTACAGGCAAGCGGTAGGCACAGGTAATAGTAAGTGAATAGTACAGGTAAGTGAGAAAGTGTGTGTGTATATGCGTGTTATTTCCCAGGGGTGTTTTTGTTGTTGTTGTTAATGGTATTAACAATATCCCGCCTAAATCTATTCCTCGACATGTAGTAAGGATCCAAGTCAGAGAAAAGTTTGTTGAAGGTGTCCGCTAAGCGTGATAGGGTCTCATTTGAACCGTAGTTGGTTCGATGCAGCGGCACATGAAGAAGGCTGGTGTGGCGCGTGCGGCGCCGTGGCACATTCAGTGCAGTACAAATATGTAACATACTATAACATTTTCAATACTTGGTCGAACAAATTATAAGAAAATGTACAAAAATGCCACAATTAAAAGTCATTTTTTCGTATACTTAGCCACCATTTTGACTTCTGCCAATTTGTGTACAGCTATTTGAAGCCATCAATTATATGAAAACGAAATTGGCAGAAGTGCACCTTATCATTAAAATTTCAATAATTTTTGACAACTTCATCGACTTCTGCCGATGCTTTATCCCCGACCTGGACTTCTGCCAATAATTTTACGCTATTTCTACTACTAAAAACTATAACTACACAAAATTTCAGCCTTGCACTAATGATTTTATTTTGATTAAAAATTGGCGTCTTTGACCGCCCGCCCCCGCTTCCCTCCCCGGGGTAGACTTCTGCCAGTCAGTGCAATGTACTTGTCACCTAGTAAGGAAGGTATTTACATAAAAATTGTCCTTGCACCTTATCATTTTGAAAACTCGTAGCCAGCTCTTAGTCCACTACTAGAAATGGCAGATATCGCAAAAAAAATCTGTTCACATCATTGACCAAGAATTTTTCGCTTACGCTGAGTTTACATACATTTCGTAGGAAATGAACATGAAAGAATGCAACTTCCTGTGAATGAGACTCCGATTTACTTTTTTAATACGTATAAAACTTTTTATTACGGATCTAGACATGGCCGCTACAAAGAAGACTGATCGAGACTAAACAAGAACTCCTCGAGAGTGGGCATGTGCCCTGCAGTGGGAAGTATATTGCTGATGATGTTTAGAGGAGGAGGATTATTATAATGTATACACAAAGTATGGTTTTAGATTATGATCATATTTGTAGTCCTACTTTAGTTCATAAAATCTAAAAGAGATCCTCTCAGACAAAACTAAATTCAAATGAAAACTTTGAGATAGCAATAAAAAGGGTCTAAGTCCTATAGCCAAGTGTCCCAAAACAAAAGGTGTGTACAGGCTGCGCGGGCGCAGAGCGTGCGCCTGTGTGCGTCAGTCGAGCAGCCAGGATAATGGCTAATGAGTTGGATAGATGCGACAGAACCTTGTAGGCATAAAAGTATTTCTAAGATAATACTTAGGTACTTACGGATGATGACATGGTGTTAAAGAAATGGGATTTCAGTTTTGTCTCCATTATTGAAGTTGTTAAATTTGATGGTCTAAACCCATTGATATCTTACATATAAATATATCAGAACTAGATAAACAATCAACACTCCAAAAATGATAGAGCCAAAAGAACTCCTAAAAAGCTGACCGACATACGAAATACGACTAAAATGCAACGTACAGTGCCACCGTGGTGCCACCGTAGTGTATATTTTCTTTGCCACCGTGGCGCCACCCAACAGTATGCATACTGGATTGTTTTGTGTGGTATTGTGTCAAATCGGACAGAGTTAGTTGGAGTCAAGATAGTATTAAAGGTTAAAGTCTAAACCACTCCCTTAAATCAGGAAGGCGATTCGCCTTCAGTGGTACGATCGATTAAAACTAGATTTTTTTCGAAAAAAGAAAAAATCAAAAAAACATTGTTTTTAAAAGATTAATTCTGAAAAAGGACCGAGAAACAATAATCGAAATTTAATACAATGTATTTCTACTTGGCGAGCGACCTTTTCTTAGCAGCAAGAAGGGGTTTTTGTAAGAGGTTCGACGAACAACTAAAGTAAAATATTATAAATAGGTAAAATAATTAAACTTTTCATTGGTTTTCACTGTCGCGTCTATTTTAAAAGCAATCATTGGTAAAACTGAACGTTGGTGCGGTTCGTCCTTTTTCTAACAAGGGCACGCGGCCGAAGACCCGCGCTATCGTTCTAATGCTCACACGCATGCCTGTATGTACGTACATGTATGTATGGGAGTATGTTTGTGGGTTGTTATACAGGGTGGAGTTCGATCGAGTTCAAGGGCAGTAGATGAATTAGGTTTTAAAGTTATTGGTTTTTCAGAGATCTTTAACGATCTTAAAATTTTCCTGGGGATCGCTAGATGGCACTAATCAAGCTGTACCAATCAATAGGTAACTACTAGGTGATTTTTTAAACAGTTTTGAAATTTTCAGGTGGTTCAGACCGTCAAACTAAAAAAACGTTTACTATGAAAACAAAACTCGAGTAGGCATTGCAGTTTACTATGGAATTCACAATTTTTCAATAGGTCTATAAATTAAGGTACTTTTATGATGATGCGTTTGTTTGTATGCTATAGGGACCTTCTTAATATGCTGACACTCTTTTAAGGGGATGATCAGACCATCAAACTGAACAACTTTCTCTATGGCGCCAACATCGAAATCGCGAAAACAAAATCTGCTGTTCCATACAAAACTCGAGCCAAATATTATGGGGCAGCAGATTTTTTCACTTTTTTTTTGTTGCTCCCGTAGATAAAGTTGTTCAGTTTGATGGTCTGGTCATCTCCTTAAAAAACTGTCAGCATATTAGGAAGGACCACGTGGTCCTTCGTACGTTCGTAATATACGTATATTAAATCATAACATTACATATTTTACCATTAACTTACCTCCACCAATCCGCACTGGGCCTGCCTGTTGAGGTATGACTTCCTCGCTTCCACCATTATTCGTGAGAGCTATACCTTACTTATCCTGTTTCATCCCAACGCAAACATCTAAAAACCCATCCAGATTTCTCCATTCCATAGACATACTTATAAAATATAATAGCTATTTAGTTTAAAAATAAAAAAGGTGCGTCCTATATAATCAATTCTGACCCACTAGGAGCGTATAGAGCTCACTGAATAGTTTCAAAGGTATACTATTTTGAGGCACCTGCGTCCTTACGACCTTGCCTTTTTTGTTCCTATTTTAAAGCCGATTAGGATCAATTTAGCTTGCAGTTTAAGTTAGGACGTTTTCTAATCTTTCCTTTAGAAACTAGTTTGGGAATTAGATAGATGCAGGTGGAATTTAGTCTGCCTACCTCAATAGGAGTGAAAATTCAAGGTTTAGAGATGCTCATTGGTGTTTTGGAGCTTTTAAATAAATAACGCTCACAGGCACATACATTGTAATGATTCCAAGTTAAGCACTGTAGGCTTATTAATATGGAAACCAATACAACAACGGCACGGACATTTAGCATCCATGACCGAACCGGGATTCGAACCCAGGACCCTGGTTTGGCAGTCCGGCGTGGTAACCATTACACCAACCGCGTCGTCGCTTTTGAAGTGCTTTTGGGGGTGAAAAGCGGCGATAGGCTATCCACCTATCACCACTTGACGCGTCTCTACATCCTGAAACCTTAATTAGGATACATCATCATTACATTATATACCCCTTGTATAGGCCGATATGATGATGATGATGATGAGGCAGTCCTGCTTAATATGTTGACGGATTTTTATGAGGATGTAATGTAGAAATCGTGAACAAACAAAATAAAACCGGTCAAGTGCGAGTCGGGCTTCTCGCGCACCGAGGGTTCCGTACCACACCACCACAGAACACAACATTATTGATTCGAAAAAAACCTTTTTTTGTCCGGGACCTTTAGCGCAAGACCGACTCACACTTGGCCAGATTTTAGTATTTGTTGTTATTCTGTAGAGTTTGCTCTATAATCAAACTAAGTTTAACGCTTGTATGTATTACCGTTTTTACGACAGAGCGTGATGAAAAAACGTTGATAAAAACTAGTTTCTTGTTGAGAACCCCCCTTAATTTTTAACATTTTGTCATTTTCATTATTTGTTAACATATCCGCCATAATAACGCATAATCTGAGGAAATTTCAACTGTCTAGCTGTTACGGTTCAAAAGTTACAGCCCTAAATGGGTAGGACAGACGGACGGACGGACAACGTAGGCTTAGTAATGGGGTCCCGGTTTCACCTTTTGTTTACGGAACCCTAAAAAGGAATGCGCGCTGAAATGACGGCTAAAAGAGATTAGAAGAATACGAGATATTGCGCCGACCCCGAGTAATGGGATGAGGGCCGGAAGATGGTGACAAAACTGAAATACTACTTCGACCCAAATGTGTATAACTGTGTTTTTTTCTTGCAATTTTGGTTTTGGTTGCCGTATGGGACATCGAACTTCCGCTGGTCGATTAACGCTTGGTCGAATGAACTACTGACTTTATTAACGCTGATCGAAAGAACCATTGATCGCTTAGAGAACTACTTACTCACTTCTTTAACGTCAATCGAAAGATTCATAGATCGCTTAGCGCTTGAATAACCAAAATGTCTGGTCTTGACAATTTTACACTATGTATAGTAATGCATTATTGTATTTTAATTGGACTTTGTACATTTTGTTTTGTTTAAAAGATGTGTGTTGTAGAGTTTCTGGCCGCATCTTCTCTCAACGGAACACCTTCCGACACGGTGGTAGAGTCAAAAAATGACGTCAAAAAGCTATCTATATGATATTATTTTGAATTTGAATTTGCTTCGTCGAAAGAACTATCGATTTAATCATCTCCTTAAAATAGTGTCAGCTAATTTTGTTACACCTTATAATATTATAATGACTAATATTTCAGCAACTAAAGTTTTATTTTAAGCGCATCTCGCTGCGCTAGTCTTTTTCTAGTGTTTAGATAAAAGCTAATATTTACGAGTGTTGGATTTGGCAACACTATATACCTAGTTTCCACTATTATCATGTAATTAATTCGCTAAAAAAACTAATAGGTATTGCTGTCTTGTGAAAACCGAATTGCATAACGAGTTTCTAGAATTTAGATTTGAGGCAAAAAATCTAGGTAGTTTTGTAGGTTACCTATATTATTTTATAGTTTTAGAATACATTCTATATGGTTCCAGCTTAGAATGGGCCACCCTATTTCTTTCCGTGGGTAACTATAAGGCAATTAAGGGATAAAGGTTTCTTATGTAGTGTTTTGTGGGCAAAAGAGTTAGGCTAGCCCTCTATTGTGTCAAGTGGTGACTTGAAACGGCGTTCGATCCTGAAATCTTCAAAAGCTAAAGGCGAGTCTTGCTATAACCGCACGTTTAAAAATTATTTACAAAAAAAAGAAAAGCCGGTAGGTACGATTCGCGACTGGGCTTGCAGTAATTTTTTTGCTTGGCTTGACACCGACTTAACAAAACAAATTAATTTTCTTATAGATTGGAACGTAAAATTCATAGGCTAAAATATTATTTTGTACTTTTTTACTTCTGAAGTCGGTTTTTCTTTTTTTGTAAAAAAAATTTTATTTCATAATTTTTATTGATTAAATATGTTATTTCGACTCAGATATCGGTTTAAAAACGCAAAGGGTACATTGAAAAGAAGCAAATGGTTCCATCGCAGACAATTTGCTGTCAACTTTTGAGGAGTTTTATCATGTAGCTCCGAAGTGCGTCATCAGATCATCACAATATTAAAATGAGACCACCTCGGGAGTATACCCTTTCAAACAAAAAAATAATTTTTAAAATTGGTTCACAATTCACGAAAATATCGGTGAACATACATAAAAAAAATACATACAGCCGAACATAGAACCTCCTCCTTTTTTGAAGTCGGTTAAAAAGATAGCTGAAGTGCCATTTTTGAATAACCACACTTTTAAATTCGTAATGATGCATAAATTCCATAGCCATTTTGGCATTCAAATATTTCGAATGTGTCAGATTAAGAAATATCACTCCTGGTAGTTGTAGAAAACTTTTTGACCACTCCAAAAGGGATCATAGTCGGGAGTTTATGACGTATGTAGACGGAAAAGGTGTTGTGCTAAACTACAACTTGCAACTTGCAACTTGGTATTGAATCAATGTGTGTTTTGAAGATCCTAGGCGATTCTTTTTTACGGAGGGTTATGTTTTTTGTGGACTGGTCATTGACAATTACAATGCTTGAGAAAAACGTAACAGCATAATTGATTCTAATTTGGAAATGATGTCATATTAAAATAAGTAGAAGAGTTACCTAGCCGTGAAGAAGATCCGTGGTAGTACCAAGATAGGGGGGAGGGGGGGGGGGGGCAGGTGTAGTTAAGAGAAGTCTGGCGTTTTTACTATAGAATGATGGTCCAGAATCTTTGACTAGCGGTCCCCAGCATTTCCCCTCTGCCAGTTACACTCAATTTTTAAAAAGTTCCTGATTCCAAATAAAATATAAACAAGATGGTTGTTTATTGTATGTTAGGACCAACAAAGACGGGCTAAAAAGACGTTTAACACGTTCAGTCATCGTCAACATCTCTGCGTGCGGCTGTGAACCGTTCTGCATCTGACTAAAACTCTGATCGTATCGGTCTCCCGTTCCTTAAGATTCCAGGAGGGTAAGGACGAGAGAGTGCATCGGTCTTTAGCGCACACACTAATTAACTGAAAAATGTCCTGCGAACTTTGCTTTTCCAACAAGGCTGTCGCTGTAGTCATCTCTATGCACGTAATGATAATGTCTGACTCCCTTAATGATAATATATGTAGAGATGCAGTCTGTTGTGAACGCTCCCTTACTTCCGTTTCTTGCCCTCATTACGTGTTCAAAGCGTGTTTTTACTTTCCTGAAGCTGAAAGAAACCGAACGCAAATAAAAAAGCAAATAAAATTCTATATTCAAAAGCAGATTTTGACATTTAAACTGCGCCCGCGCGTAAACGGCCGCCGAGAGACGTTCGAAAATCAAACACGGGCTTCTGTTAAAGCAAGCAAGAGTGTGTACAGAGCCGATCCTTTTAGCGAAATTAGTCAGAGTTCCCGAAAAACTCGGCCATCGACCCCTCTGGCAACACCTAAATATTTTTGAGTCTAAAAAAAATCACATGTTTACATAACACGCCGAAATTTTTAAATAAGCTTTATACCAAAAGGGCTAGCTCCCACACAGACAAAATTTTCGACTGGTCCGTCTGTGTGAGTGAAACACACACGAAGGCGACATAAAAATGCCCAATCGGTACGTGTCTCACCACTACAATGAAGGGACGACGTAAGTCGCATACAAGTGCATAATTCGGCCGAGATGCAAAAAAAAATATTTGGCAATGCGGCCCCTACGCGCCAGCCAGTCGCCCGCCCGACAGGGTTAGGTTAGGTTAGATTTTTTGGCTCAAAACGCTCGTTGTCGATTTTTTGAAAAGAATTTTTATGTCTACATCACTAGGAAAATACGTCCTTCCTGCAAGTTTATTAGCGCGCCAGTACGTCGCGATTTTTTGAATAAAGAACTCGGAGCGCGCGTCAGATGACTCTAGTAGGATTCGAATTTGAATTCGGAATTAATTAATTTAATTTTGTTTTCTTTAACGGGCGTTTCGATCGAAAAATAAATGGCGGACGGGCAAAGTTTTAATATTTCGTTGAATTTAATTTTTCAGTTGTCATCGGCGATGGTCTAATTAGTTTAATAAAAAGAACTCAAGATTTTTGTCTATTCTACAAATGACCCTAGTGCCTTGTGTCGTGTAGTGATTTAATTTTTTTATAATTATTTTAAACAATTATACTTATTGGACTTTTGTGTTTTCCTGCTTTCTTTTGTTTGGTAAGTACTATTTTATTTTGTTTTACTTTACTTTACAGTCCCGACGTTTATTATTTTAAATTTTACGTTAACAGTTTCTTTGTTCACTTTTACAATGCGCTTGCGCATTCGGACCAATAAAACAAATTGATATGAAAAAACATGCATGTTTTATTAAAAACCAACACTGTACCAATATTCTATCACAAAACAAATAGGTAATTTACCGACATTTTTACATTTATTTCACAAAATTTAAAAAAAAGAATTATACTCACGGCATTATGGAATCTTTTTCGAAAAAATGGGATAAAAGCTAGACATAGACACAAGGACACGTCGTCCAGTGACGTCAGCGGCACTAGGAACTGGCGAGAAAGTCCGCCATCTTGATTTCTGTGTTCTTTTTTTGAAGCCTACAAAGTGCGCGAGCGCACCGCCATCGCGCCATGTTGTTTCGAAATTTAAAATCGAACTATTATGATGGTATTTAATGTTTTGAAATATGAACTAGAGTCTTTGAAAATGTTATTTATCAGACAATTTTTGCCTACAACTTTAACCTAAAATTCTAGCCAAACTTTGATTTAAAAAAAATTACAAAAAGCTAAAAAGTTGTAAGCCTATTGACAAATGCAAAGTTAAATGCACATTTTACTAGAAGCTAGTTCCAGATTGGCATTATAAAGAATTCTATCAATATTTTCTTTGTAGCTTTTCTTATATTTAATATTGTTAAGGATGAAAAGGCGCATGTTTTTGTAAACTGTAAATTGTACCCACTGTTCATTATAAGTGGCAATGGGCTCACTACCCGTCAGGACAGGAGTGCGATTTTTGAATCTCATTCGCTGAGTTCATCAGTTGAAAATGTCAAAATTACTGTGGAGTTATGCATCTTTCTACTGCTGATTTGACTTTCAAAAATCATGCTTCAGAAGTGCGATTTTTGAAAATCATACGAGCGACTTGGCAGTAGGAAATGTCAAAATTACTATGGAGATTATGTATCTTTCTACTGCCAATTCGCTCGTATGATTTTCAAAAATCGCACTTCAGGAGTGCGATTTTTGAAAGTCAACAGCAGTAGAAAGATGCGTATCTCCATAGTAATTTTGACATTTTCAACTGCTGAATTCAGCGAATGAGATTCAAAAATTGCACTCCTGGACATAGTTTAGTACCACTAGTGAAACGTGAATGTAACGAGTTTATAGAATATCTGTCTATCCCCTTGGGCGATAAATAATTTTTTTTTTTTTTTTATAAAAATTTTTTGAATTTAGTCGTAAGTATATTATGCTATATGCTTTTAATTTTTCTCGTTTTTTTCTACTCATTTTCCTCATGGAAAGTGGTTTAGTTTTATTATCTGAATAAACCCTTAACATTTTGGTAGTAGTAAAAAATATGGGTGTATAGAAACTTATAGATGAACAAGAAAATAGATAGCGACATAACACATCCAGCAGCCAGTGGCATGGCAGCTATCACGCTAACGCGCCTTACCTCTCTTTCTATTTGCGCGCGAATGAACGAGATAAAAGGCGTGATATAGCCTTATCGCCTGTATAGTATATGCAATAATAGAATAATAGTAAAAATATCGGTATCACACAAATATTTGCCTATCGGATTCGACCTCCACCAAGTACTTAAGACTGCACCGAGCCTATTGTGCTGCCTCCAATCGTAATTTTTTTATTTCTTTACAATTAAACAATATTTCTAAAAAACAAGAATTGTTGTAGTTATTGCTGATTTTCAATTTATCGGGTCACTGCGGATTTGTTTTTATAATATTTGTAGCTATTATTATCTTTGAAACCGCCAAAAGTGCCCGTGCCCCCTAAATTAAAAATCTATCAGGACTACAATGTGAAATTCTTGTTTTTTTTTTAAACGTTGTTTAATTTATTATTAGATATTAAAAAAATACGATTAGGAGCAGCACAATAGGCTCGGTAGGCTCTTAACAGAATAATACAAAATTACTCGATATCCAATGATTGTAGTAATTTTCGATTCCATACAAAATGCGAGTGTCGATGTAATGTAAACGTTCTTTAGTCATTGTTCTGTTATTGATAGGTCATTCAACTTTAGATCTTCATTTGACATTAGATGTGACTCATTATACAAACGACATTCTATCTACCATCTAATGACACGTTTGGTGCATTCATAAATAATAAATAAATAGTTCTTTGGTGCAGTGAAGCTCCGTTACAGATTATTCAATTACTACTGTTACTACCATAAAGGTATCATATAGTATGATATAGAGGAACTGACAGCTGAGAGAGCGAGATGTACCTAGCGGCGCCACTGTATAATAGAAAGAAATACGTGACGTGAGGCAATAGAACTGTTTTTGGGAACTTGTCAGCACAATCGACTGGGTAAATATTCGTGCTCTGTGAATAATTAGTGAATCTAAAGTGAAGTCGTAGATTATTTTGTGAAATATTACGTTAGATTCACAATTATACACAGAACTCGAAGTTTTAGGGTGCCAATAAGTGCCGACAAATGCACAAAAAACGGTTTCATTTGACAACTCATGTCAGTTACTCTATTCCGACAGGTATAATAACTTTATGGTTACTACTTACAGATCTAAGAGCAAGGATCTCCTTTATTCTAAAGGCATAAAGGGAGCCATATCATTGCAAGAATGTCCATGTGTGTGTGTCTTTTTTACGTTTGTGTTTAAAGTCTGTGGTGTCAAGTATAGGACAAAAGAGACCAATTAGACCAATCTAGTACAAAAGTGACAAGTGAAAAGTGGACAACCGCATAAACAAAGATCTATAGTTCCGTCTCCTTCTGCTATTTAAGGTACGTCATAAGACAAAAGAGACTTAACTACAATCATAAAATGATGCGGTCTCTATGATTTAGAATAAAGGAGATACTTACAGATACAGCACTCTCCCGATTTCGCGCGCTTTTTCGAATTTCGAACTGTGCGCTTCAGGAACGACGAACTGAAATGCACCTTATGTCAATGCGCGACAGCGCTATTGCCCCTTACCTCTCTTTGTACAGGGTGTTGGGAAAACAGTTGCATTACTTTAAGGGGTGATTGTACCCATTCCTAGGGAAGGTTGTTCAGTATCGTGCGTACAATCACCCCTTATGCCGGCTCTTCATTTTCGCCGAGAACGGGCGAGACAGGCCGAGAACGAGAGTGTGGATGCCCTTCATTGTTCTCTTGGCGTCGTAAGCCATAGTAATTTTCCTTGAAAGTTCTCGCTGAGAGTTCTCGGCGAGAATTCTCGGCGAGAGTGAAGTGCGGGCATTAAAGTAATGCAATTGTTTACCCTAACACCCTGTATTTGCGCGCAAATTACTGTATAACTACCCCGATGCAATCGGTATCGAATCCCCCAATCCTGATCACACCAACCCCCCCCCCCCCCCCCCCCCCTGATGATGAACTATTTCCAGGAATGGTGCACTTTCTTAGCTAGCAGTCCTACAAACGTTTTTCCTTGTATCAAAATGTATAATATGACGTTTAACGAAGTAAAAGAATGCACTTAGTAACAATATTGAACCTTAAAAATATGTAAAATCTAGCCTTCGGACGACCGGTTGCCGCCCTACCGTCGTATACATTAAAATACATTTTATTATATGAATACAGTTTGTACTTTCTTATGTCATATTCTTGCACAAAGAACTCTCAAAGATGCAATTTTAAATAAAATTGCTATAAAAGGATACCAAATCCACTTTTTGCGAAATAAAATTAGCGTAAAATAACGGCGTAAAGATGTTTTTAGGAAATTGGTAAAACATAATTTACACCAATAAAACATAAAAATCAATAGTACATTCAAACAATAAAATCAACCCACATCAACCATTAAATTGCGCCATTCCTCACTGCCCTGTGCTAATCTGATCTATTTCTGACCCGCAACCCTTACAATTTCGTCTGACCAATGTGTTGGTGGTCTGCCTACTGACAAACCAGGAGGAAAGGTAGTTTGCGTTACTATGGGAAACTTTTTCACCAGCACGGCTAGCATGCCACCCACGACAAAGCGTTTAAACGAGAAAAACGTAATGCGCGCTCTTTCTCACATACGTAAAATAATAAAGATGGAGGCACATCCTTATTTTTATCGTTTTCTCGGGGGTGGCATGCGAGGCCTACAGAAACGACCCCGAGTCTAGTTTTCTTCAGTAAACGGCTATTTCAGTAAAAAGCTTTTAGCTTTAGCTCCATATACAAAGATATCCCAATTTTGATTCTCTCTAAAACGGTCGTCAAAACACAAAATTCAAAAATTTTTATTTAAAATAATATCATATAGATAGCTTTTTGACGTCATTTTTGACTCTACCACCGCGTCGGAAGGTGTTCCGTTGAGAGAAGATGCGGCCAGAAACTCTACAACACACATCTTTTAAACAAAACAAAATGTACAAAGTACAATTAAAATACAATATTGCATTACATAGTGTAAAATTGTCAAGACCAGACATCTTCACTTCACTACACTTCGGATAAATACGTTTGGTAGATTTCTCATCATGAACGTCGCACTTTATTATCTCTTATGAACAACGATGAGAGAGAAAGGGCCGTACTGCCACTTGGTTTCATTGTGGATTAGTGAAGGTAAGTTAATGGTCACCTTAATGTCAGAGCTCTTTTTAAGCAGCTCACTTCCAACTTAGATTGATAATAATACCCCATCTACTGCTTAGAAGCCAAAGATGGTGGAGTTCCAGATGTTAGTCACACTAAAACGGTTGCCCATACAAAAACGTGGCACGACGTCGCTTATCTTAAATGATCGTTTCGAAGTTATTTCGAAGCTGGAGGAAAGAATTGCGAACCGCATCTACTACCTCTGAACTGCAAAGCGGAAAGCAGAAACAAGGCAGCTTTTGCGGTACAAAGATGTGCAAAACGCCACATGAAACTTTGCGAGATTGATCCGAGTTGTTGTAAGGAGCTTGCTAAAGATCGACCGGAATGGGGGCATACTGCCTAGAATAACGTGTTTGACTTTGACGATAAGCATAGGGCTGATCTCGATGACAAGGTCCAGACTATACCAGCGGGAAATTGACATATAGCCTATGTGGACGCACTTTTTAATTCAAGATAGGCTATACCAGCATCAACGACGCTCAACAGCCATAATCAGTCGCTATGGTCGAGCACAGAGCAACCACGCCAATTGTGGGGACTCGTCACAGATGTAAACATAAACACCCACAAAGTTATAGCAAAGATGCCAACAGATGGCGATACCGTAGCTCTCGGAAAGATGCTCCATACAAAGACAACGTTCATCGTAAATACGTAACTCGTAACCTACTACACATAAGGTTCACAATCGAATGCGAGACATGAAACGCACAAGAGAAATAATCAGAGATTCGAGACATATACAAGGTCCAACTAAGAACTGTTGGACCACGGCCGGTCCCCAGGCTTCACACATAGCCTGGCGGAAGATCTTCCCTTTTCAATGGAGGAACATTCCCAAGTAGCACCTCCATATTGGTGACCCCGACGTGATCCAATATGGAGGTGCTACTTGGGAATGTTCCTAAATATTTTTGTATTTGTTCAAGTAGTAGGTAATAGACAATTATCGTGGAATCGTTCTGCGATATTCCCGTGTTCAAAGATCAAAACCTATATAAGTAACCCTACTACATAATTTCTTAAAAGTGTTTCTATTGTATTAGGTAGTGTTTTGTTTTTTATCCAGAAACCATTTGCAGCTAGACATCAGATAAGCAGCAAGGTTGGGGTCAATGAACTAATACAATAACTTTAGGCAAGTGTGTTCGATCGAATCATAGATAAAAGTTTACTGGTGTTTAAAATGTGTATTGACTAAAATGTTGTCTCTCAAAAACAGCTTATAGACATGGCTAAGAAACGAGATGGGCCAATAAGTTCTTCAGCAGGGCATAATCGCCTTTTTTGAACACCACCAGACTTCTGCTCTTTGAATGCGGCATTTTTCTCTCAAGTATGACATCGGACAGCTTCTGAAGGGACTTAAAAGGACTGGTTTTCCACCCGCCTTCAGGAGCTAGGCCGTAATCCCGTCATCACCCGGCGCCTTGATGTTCTTTAGCTGTTTAAGAGCCACAGTAATCTCTTATAGGCTAACGTCCGGCATATCTTCGGTATTATTATACCGAAGATATGCCGCCCATAGTATTCTATGGGTCAATCTAGCTCTTGGGTCGTTAGCCAGAATCATACCATAACTTTCCATTGAACTTCTCGACATCTCTTAAAAGCTCAGGCTAGGAAGATACCGCCATGCTCGGTCTTCAGTTTCGTTATTTGGCTTTGTCCAATCTAATTTATGTAGTAGTAATAGGTAATTGTGAGATCGTTTTATGACATGCCCAATATATAGGTAGTACATGAAGAAACCATTTGCTAGACATCAGATAAGTAGCGAGGTTGGGGTCAATGAACTAATACAATAACTTCAGGCGAGTGTGTTTGATCGAATCATAGATAAACGTTTATTTTCAGGCTTTTGAGTCTTTTGTATTCGATAAACAAACTTATGATTGACATATAGATGAAAGCTACATGCTCACGACACTATTCCCTAAAGTAGACAGAGATATTTACAAATTCAGAATATTTACATTTCACTAGTCCTAACTCTATCTAGTGAAGATCTAGTGTGATAGCTAGTGACTGTGGTGTAGCGTGGGTTTCTCTTGCCCGGGGTACAGATTGAATTTGCTGACCCTTTCCGTAGCCCTTTCCCCTATACAGAGAATTCCTACATTTTAATGTAGAATGACGGAGCGAACGAAGCGAAATCTAAATTTTTTAGAAGGCTACTCGGGTTTTAGTCGGAACTCTTTTGGTTTATTCATTGAAGACCAGAAACTTGCAGCGAGCGAAGCAAGCTCAACTTTTGTTTGCAATACGTATCGATTGAAGCCAGAACTATTTTAGTATAAAATGTGTGCACGTAAGTAAAAACTATAAATGAGCAAAGCGAGTCCGGTCAGAACTCTTTTGGATTAATAGGTATGCAGAAATTAATAGGTACAGAAACAGAGCGAGCGAAGCTAGCTCGAGTATTCACCGAAAGCTCGATCAAGATCCCTTTGCCGCCTAATTGCCGCCCGGGGCATTTGCACAACCTTGAATAGTTATATTTCTATATCGAAAATAGTACTACTAGTGTAAATTGATGAAGATCACAAATAGTAATAACGAGCTTTTACCCGCGACTTCGTCCGCATAAATTATATACCAGATTTTAAGTCAGATGATAAGCTATCAAACAAAAAAAAGTTTCATCAAAATCGGTTCAGTGGTTTTTGCGTGATACTCGAACAAACAAACACCCAAACAAACAAACAAACAAACGAACGACAACCGACTAAAAACAACGAAAAACAACTGGTATTACGAAATACTAATAGCATTAATCCCGGCTCGCACTTGGCCGGTTTTTTTAAAGTAAACATGGAAGCGGACCGTCAAAAACAATATGAAAATAATTTAAAGCAACATGTAACTTATTATTAACGAGCTTTTACCCGCGACTTCGTCCGCATAAATTATATACCAGATTTTAAGTCAGATGTTACGCTACCAAACAAAAAAAGTTTCATCAAAATCGGTTCAGTAGTTTTTGCGTGATACTCGAACAAACAAACACCCAAACAAACAAACAAACAAACAAACTAAATTCTTTTTTAAAAAATTTACAGTTTTATAATAGTCAAGATCTGTGGTAATGTTTCAACCATAATTTCAAAGACATCCTACTTATCGAGACAATAAAATTGTCTTTACACAATCTCACGGCTCTGAAAACACACCAACCTTTGCTCTTTATTTAAAAAAAAGAATAAGAAACAAACAATTAAAGTTTTTTATAGTCGTCATGAATCTAAGAAAAGGTGCAGCATAGAGTAAGCTTCCGTAATCAAGTGAAGGCCAACAAGTGCAACTTGCATGCGCTAATGCATCAATGCAGTTTTGTAGGGTTGTATTTTTAGCGTGTTTGCTTCAAGGTTACGTGATTTTGTACTCTTTGTCGTATTATTTGTATGTAGTCATATTGGTTTTAAATGAACTCACGATCATATTTCCTTAAGGGGTGGTCAAAAACCTTGCTACAATCACAATCTTTATAAACATGCAGTTGTAAATAGGTTCACTTTATACTTCAGTATAGTATGGGTACGTATAGTACGAACACTCCCTGCCCCCCAACAATTTTGATTTCACCCCCTCTCGGTGGTACGGTAGGTGAACAACAGTAAGCAATAATTAAGATTCAAAATTACAATTTAAGTAGCACTTCCGTCCTTGTCCGTTAAGCTGTTTCCAGATCCAGACATCCTTTTCTCCTACAATTTACTACGTATCAAGACTTGAAAATATTGTAAAAGTGTACGTACACACTCAAATCTACATATATCTTCTCTTATGTCTTACTGGGATAGTGAATAAGAACTGAACGAAGAAGAAAAAGTTCAGAACTGACTAGGCTATCAGATATATCTGAATAAACTAAACAAACAAACAAATAAATAAAATAGTTATGAAGATGTAACGATGACTTATTGGCGAATTTCCAAGCTATAGTAACAGGTTAGAGTCTCAGGTTTTAAAAAATCTCCATCCATTGCTTAAGCTTGAGTAATAAGCATAATCCACTGGCTACGCCTAGGTCATTTTTAAATAACATGAAAATTAACTTAAAATTACCCAAAACTGCGTAAAAAAGTCACACTTAAATCTTAATTACGTCTTTAATGGTGATTTGATTACCCAAAATAATTATGCATCTGAAATGCCAATGTTAACTTTTTCAGAACAAATAACTGAGAAAAAAAAAATAACGCTCACAGGCACATACATTGTAATTATCCCAAGGTAAGCCTTAGGGCTTTTTGTTAAAATAAAAAACACAACAGAAAACATTTGAAATAAAAAAATAAAAATAATAATTAAACAGGATGTTAGGGTAAACGGTTGCATTATTTTAGGGGGTGTATGTACCCATGATACAGCTTTCTCAAAGAAACCCATAGGAAATTTGCAAATTTTTTTTGGATTTCCAATACTAAATGCAATCAGCGTATCGAAGTTTTATACGAAAATTGGAAAAAAAATTGCGAATTTCCTATAGGTTTCTTTGGGAAAGTTTTTCAGTATCGTGGGTATTATCATTATCACCCCTTAAAGTAATGTAACTGTTTACCCTAGAACCCTGTAATTTAAAAAAAAGAACAGGTTGTAAACGAAAAGGTTTTAATATTTATTTATTTAAGTACCTATGTACGAATTTTAATATAAATTAATCATTAGTAAAACAAGAACTTCATGATTTTCAGTTTTTTTAAACCGCACTTAAAATAAAGCCCCGTTATGACGGTGTTTTCCAATACATGTGAATGTTTGTATCAGTCAGTACACACCTTAATATTTCACAACTACCTCCTCGCTAACTTGACTTGTTACTTTCAAATGTGAAAAAGAGAAAGAATGAACAAGCGACTTTCCACTTTCAATCAATCGATCTTGTCTGTTTAATTATCTGAACATACTTCAATTTTTTTTATCTTGGCCGCCATATAAATAAATATACAAGGTGTTAAAAGAAAATAAAGAAATACCTAAAAACATTTTCTCTAAAATGAAACAAGACTTGAAAAGGTAATCCTTGCTCTTAGTTTGAAAAACTACATAACTTTTCAAATTCGCAAAAAAGTTTGAATTCCTTTAATAGTTGAAATTTTCTCAGATTATGCGTTATTGCGGCGGATTTGTTAACAAATAATAAAAATGGCAGAAAATTAAAAATTAAGGGGGGTTTTCAACGAGAAACTAGTTTTTATCAACGTTTTTTCTTCACGCTCTATAGTAAAAACGGTAATACATACAAGCGTCAAACTTAGTGTGATTATAGAGCAAACTCTACAGAATAACAACAAATACTAAAAACCGGCCAAGTGTGAGTCGGTCTCGCGCTAAAGGTCCCGGACAAAAAAAGATTTTTTCTAAGTTAATAATGTTGTGTTCTGTGGTGGTGTGGTACGGAACCCTCGGTGCGCGAGTAGCCCGACTCGCACTTGACCGGTTTTATTTTCAGTGTTAAAACGAAATCTTACCCTGAAACTATCTAGCAGTTATTACTGACCACCCTGGTAAAAACCTTAGCTTACGTTTGGGATCATATTAACAATGTGTGTACACACGGCGACACATCAAGCTATACAAAACCAAAATAAGCTGGCCGCGTGTAGGTCGAGTAACGTATAACGTCGCGCGGCCAGCTTATGTCGGTTTTGTATGGCTTGATGTGGCGCCGTGTGTACCTGTGAGCGTTATTTGTTTATTTACATCAATTGCACACTTAAAATAAAAAATATGCTATTAAAAAGTGTAACAAAACACCCTAGTAATACTTCAAACTGAACAACTTTCACTATGGAGCCAACATCGAGAAAAAATAAAAAAAATCAGCTGTCCCATACAAAACTGCAGTACTGACTCGACTAAAATGTTATGGGGCAGCAGATTTTTTTATTTTTTCTCGATTTTGGCTCCATAGTGAAAGTTGTTCAGTTTGATGGTCTGAAGCACCCCCTTAAGTATTACTAGGATGTTTTGTTACACGCTGTAGAAAAAACTAAAATCTAAAATAGGCGTCATCGCTAAAACAAACTAGCATATCAATCAATAGAAAGTAGAAATAGGTATATTTATTGTGGAGGTATAGAGGTTACAAGGGTATACCTACATCGTCATCAGTCCAGCTAAGTCCCGCAATACAATACAACATACCCACAATATTTACCAAGGTTCATACTCTCATACTAATTTCAACTGAAGCCCATCTCCCTCCATAACAACAGTAACCGATCGTTCATACGTTCATCTGCAATGGACGCACTATAAGGAAAAGTTGCGCAGACGCCGCGCCGGCCCCCGCTTACTCACTCGAGACAGCCTTGACGCTTTGTGCAAGGGCTCGGACATGCTGCATCTCAAACAAAACTTAATAATGCGGCTTGAATGGGCTTGCTTTTATTTTTAAGATAGAAATATGTCTGGTCCCGCCTGAATCTAACTTTTTTTTTATTTTTAAGATAGAAATATGTCTGGTCCCGCCTGAATCTAACTTTTTTTTTATTTTTAAGATAGAAATATGTCTGGTCCCGCCTGAATCTAACTTTTTTTTAAAGTTAGGTGTAATTAAACACATAAACTCATGAAGTTAAATTCTCTTTTGGTCAGAAAATTTGTTACAGATTCAGGTTGTAAAATTGTAGTGCTTTGTATTTTCAGTTTAACGTTTTCTAATTTAAATTATATTTACAATGCTGAAAATAAATGCGCATTAGTTTGTTTACTTGTTTTACGAATTGGGTATAAAATAGTATGATATAGACAGAACATAATAAGCACTTAAAATTCCTACTTGTAGATATTTATATGTCATTCATAAAACAATATCATTTGTAGCGTGCGTTTTGTAGCGCGCCTTGGGAGAGAGGCCTATGTTCAGTAGTGAACAATGACAGGTTTACGATATCTTCAGATGATGATGATGATGATGTTAACATGTTTACAATGTGCTTTTTGCTTAGACAATAAGGCTTTTTGTAAATATCGCAGATTTCAAAAACAAAACATTTTTAATGCCTCCTTCAAAATTAAAAAAAGAATTTCAGTTCAAACCTTGCATCGCAAATTTACATATACTGATAGGAGGTATGGCCTTCCGCGATCAGGAAAGAAAAATCAAAAAGTATGATGTTTATAATACCTACGCACTGTAAATAACAAAGATTACTCGTAGGGTGCCTCGTTTGCATGCGGTATCTTAAGTCGCGATAGTGCTGCCACGTTACAAATGTTGAACGGGCGTTTTGTAAACTATTTAGAAGATAATATATTTATGAAGTTAACACAGCTGTTTTAAATACTTTAAAACTAAAGTTTTTCTTGTACAAGTTGTATTTATAAACATAAGTTTATAAACATGCATAAGCATGTTAAAATGGACTTCCTGATTCCTTTTTGGGGCAGAATCTTTTCAGTTACTATCCAATCTTCTTTATAAGCATTTCTTATAGCTTTTTATTTTCAGTTCTGACTTGTTTTTAGGATTTCCAATATTTGTTTTAAAAATCACCTAACACGGCATAGTATATTTAAAGCTCGCAACTGTATACTCGAATTACCATAAAACATTATGAAAAAAACGCTACTGACATAATGTTTTCATCGTTCCATAAAGCTTGATATATATTTAAAAGAAAATTCGCCAAAATACGTAGTAATAAGTCTACATTAACATCATTCGTTATCATTTTGCTAGCTATCACGAATATAAGAAGCCCCATAAAAATGTCACATGAAAACTAAGCATAAGATGACAGCGGGGCGCCGAGAGGCGGGAGGGGACTGCATTTCGAAAGTTGCACAAATGCAACCACCTTGACCTCGATTGCGCCTGCGCCGACATACACTATTATTATTGCATTTTAACTTTAAAATTTGTAATTCGATGGTCAGTTTAGGGCGGGGCATTTTAATGTATCCTTTTGATGAAATACTACGATGATTTACGATAAAATTGTAATTTTAATGTGACTTAATGCGATTGGTAAGGTTATTGATTGAGACAAGAATCTGTTGTGATTTTTTTATTGGTATTCGATTAACAGGAAGAGAGGGTCACGTCAGTGGCGCATTGCGTTGTGGACAGTTATGGAATGAGGGTAAGGGTTCTAATCAATGACGTTTTACAAATAGACGCGTCATACTCTAACATCACTGCACTTTAAAATGGCGCGATAAAGTGACGTGTAGTCCGTACACTAGACGGCGCGTGACTATGTGAAAGCCGGGCAATTACCTTACTTTTTTGTTGCCATTTTGGAGCGCGGGCAACGCATCTACATATAAAAACATCTTAGGTTCTAATCTTCAAAATTAGTTTTTCAAACGTTTTTACCTCGTAATAAACGCGCTCTCAAACGTTGAAGAAAAAAATCGCGTGGAAACCAGCATACGCTGAAAAAGAACTTCTGATGCGTAGGTATGTGAAGTCTACCAACCCGCATTGGGCACGCGTGGTGAACTGACACCCATACTTCTTGAGGTAAGGCTCGTGCCCTGCAGTGGGACATAAAATGTTGGTTGTAGCTATCATTATACATTTTTGGGATTTCCATACCTAATATCTACCTCCATACCTATTAAAATTAGCAACAACCTAGACGGGCTTAAAACTAAAGTGGCTGACAAAGTCTCTGAAAATTAGTAAGTGCGCGTTCGATGAAAGGCATCGAAGTCCTTACGTTCTTTTTTTTTAGTTTGCTTTTGGTATGTTATCTTTTGCCTGAAACAACCTTAGATCAAAGTAAAATAATTGATAGGCACTTTAAGTTGAAGCACGCAATGAAAAGCGCACTTCAATACAAACTAGGGCACTTGGTCTGTCATCTCGGTATAATATTCGAAGTAAAACTGTCAATTGTTTTCCCTCATTTTTCTGGTTTGAAATGTTCGCGTAAGGCCTATCCATTAATTTTACTTTGATCTAAAGAAACAACGACATTTTATTTTCCCTTTATACATTAAACCATTCAAACTATCGCTTACAAAATTAACTCAAACTTTCAACAAAACAAAAAACTAACTAACAAACTAATTAAAAACAAAACTCAAAAAGCCTTTGTTAAACCAATTAAATTAATAGCCACACGATAAAGATGGCTATCGAAATTATTCCATAAACACAACGAAGCTGGTTAATTACGGCATTTATATGGTTTCTACTCAACCCCCTGAACACGTCATAAAGGAAGAATTTAGAGACACCCCGAGGCGATTCGGGTAATAACCAGTAGTGAGTCGGTCTTTAGGTAAATTATAATTGTATACTTGATCGAGAATTACAAATAGAATGTGTAGGAAGTACAAAAACTGTTTATTTGCATGGGCATTAAAGGAAAGAGCTTTTTTACTGTGAGATTGTCGACCCTTGCTATATTTTTATCATTAGCCTATTAGATGCAATAAGTGATTGTTATTATGATATAGCTCATGCCAACACGAAAGAAGAAGCATGTACAGGGTGTAAATCGAATTGGAAGCTTTATTACAGATTGATTCACAAGGTGTAACAAAACACAATATTATTATTTTAAAGGGGTTGGTTTAGATCATCATACTGAACAACATTCACTATAGAGATACATCGTGAAAAAATACAAAATATCAGCTATTTCGTACAAAACTATAGTACCTACCTACTCTAGTAATAAACTTAAATGGTAAATGGACAGCAGATATTTGTTTTAATGGTCTAAACTACCCCTTAAAATATTACTAGGGTATTTTGTTAAAACATTTAGATAACAGAAAAAGGGCAAAATATGTTAGAAGAAGATTGTTTTTCCGGAAACAAGTTTGTGTCTTAAGGGGCGTCCGCCCGGTTTTGAGTAACTTTGTAACCATTTTATACATTAACTGTGGCACTTTTTAAGCAGAAAACAAAACTGAACAATCTACAGGATATGAGAAGTGATGTGGTTTTTCTCGAAATCTATTTTAATTAATAAAACTGAAGAAAAACGACTCCAAAGTCACCTCTTTTTTTCCAGTTGTAACCGTTTTACTCTTACATTGTTGATCAGAAGAATATGAAAATTTACAATATTCTTCACAATACAATATAGAATGATGTGGTTTTCTTATTTTTTGAAAATTCATAAAAAATCATACAGCTTTTCAAAGAAAACGAAAAATTCTGACCGGAGCCGCGCAATTGAAGCGGGATGGCTAATTGCAAAAGTTTGCTTGGAAGAAAGAGAGCCTTGCAGATGGGAGGAGGAGCCTTAAGATAGATTCACACCAAAAGAGCAGTGAAGCGCATTTGCTAATAATAATGAAAGTGACAGCATTGTATTTAAATCTTAGACAATTTAGGTATATTAAAGACAATATTAAATTTTTTGTAAATCTTATTTTATCCCATTATTGGGCAATGGTCTCTGTAGTTTAAATAATCAATAATTATTGCCCCGTTTAATGTTGACTTCACGTAAAACTAAAATCAGTTATGAATTTTTCTTGTATACATAATTCAATCTAGTGCAGTAAGCCTTTCCAACATCATATAACTATCTACCCTCCCTCTACGTTTAGACATATTATAATTATATTTGTATGAGTCGGACATGTGTATGTAAGAGAGACGCACGCGAGTTATGACGTCATGAGGCCTGCACGCCATCGAGTGGGGGACTACTTATAATAATGAGTTAGGACTAAATTCAGTCTGAAATTATAGCTTCCTCAAACCTTATATACGCTAAAATTGGGTCTTGCTTAAAATAACAATTTGTAGTTTTAGTATTGTCACTTCATAAAAATGGGAAAACTGACTAGAAGAGGTAAGCTTGTGTTATTCTCTATTAGTGCAAGAGAGAAAGGACTATGCTGTCAAAGAAAGAGGTACATATGGATGGAAATATACTCGAATACCTAACTATCGTCTTTCCCCGTCTTCCACGAGGCGGTGAGGTATATATTGGTGGGGGGCAGGAAGAGTTCATACTGTATGCAGCACTCAGACTACTCCAAAAGGATTGACAGCATTTTTTTTTGCTCTTTTACAAAATTATAGTTCTAATTTTATTGCTTTTTTTTACCCAACTACGCTAGAACAGGGTAATATTTTATCTAACTAAAAAACTTTTAACATTTCAATCCATAAGCCAAACCATTGACTGGAACCCGAAAAAAAAACTTACCTAGTTTTATGCTACGGTTCTACTACGAAACTAGACAAATCTATGCTACACACCGTAGCACAACTATGCTACGCCGTAGTCCAAAGTCATAGTAGCCAACCTATACCTACGCACGCAATATTCCATTCATGGACTTTCTCTTTTATTTTTTTAAATTCTATTTCAGTTTTCATTGATACTATATGTGTGTAAAAACGTACGTTTTACGTCAATGAACTAAAGCTAGCTGTTTCAATGTCATGTTCAGACTTTTAACTAAAATTATATTTTTCCATTTCAGTTCTCGATTAGACTAAAAGGGTAATGTTACAATACAGTAATTTTTTATTTCGGTGACTTTTTTAGCCCTTGAACTCCCATGTGTATCTGTCTGTCTGTTTGTTTGTTCGAGCATCACACAAAAACTACTGAACCGATTTTGATGAAACTTTTTTTTTTGATAGCTTATATTTGACTTCAAATCTGATATTGAATTTGTGCGGACAAAGTCGCGGGAAAACTCTATAATTAATAAAAACGTGACGTGTGCCGACGTCATAATTATTGTTTTTAAGGCTACTATTGAAGCATCGTGAGATTACTGTATTGAGTGCCGGAGGTGTGGTGCATTGTAGTTATCGTTATAAACGTGCAGTTGTAGCGAGGCTCACTTTTAACATACCTATGATGACTCAAATTCTGTTAGCTGGCTAACTTTCTCCCACGAAAACACTAAATAAGAAATATTATCCCTTAATTGCCTCGTACCACACCCACGAGAGAAAATATCGTGGTCTATTTTAAGTTGGATCCACATTTGACTTTTTTACATTTTATCTTTTTTTTTTTTTTTTTTTTTTTACTATCGATGGGTTTGTCTTGTATTTTTCTATTTCCATCGAGATAAAACTAAGCATTTCTAAACTCATAAAAACGTGAGGTTCAATGACCTCGCAAGGGGTAATTTAAGCACATTATTTTAGCAAGGGGTGAGCTGACCCGGATTCAAATTTATGCGACTACCTACACTATTATTATAATTGGGGGGAAACTTTTGTTTACCTACTTTAGGTTATTAATTTAGAATCTATCTATACTTATAAAAGAGTTGCGTGACTGACTGACTGGCTGACTGATAGCTAACCCACAGCCTAAGCCGTCGACGATTGAAGAATGACATTTTTAGGAATATTAATTTAGGAGTGCACTTAGATTTTAGAAATAAATATAAATAAATAAATATCTTGGACAATGTCACACAAATTATCTAGTCACATTTAATGTACCAGAATCTAGCCTGGACTTGTATTATGATGACTAGACAACGATATAGAATACATATATAGATACAAACATCCATGACTCGGGTACAAATATTCATATTCATCATACAAATATTTGTCCCTTACGGGATTCGAACCCGCGACCCTCGGCACAGCAGGCAGGTTCACTACCGACTGTGCTACCGGGCTTTCAAAATCGATCCCTAAAGGGGTGCTACGGGATTATGAAGATTTCCGAAATCCCCGCGAATAACGTTGGAAAAAGCTAGTCTTTATATACAGGGTGTAAAATTAAATGGGACACTTACTCTAAGGGGTACTTCAGACTATCAAACTGAACAACTTTTACTTTAGGACCAACACTGAAATCGCGAAAAAAAAATTACGGTGTCCCATACAAAACTGCAAGCATAACTCGATTGAAATGTATGGGACAGCAGATTTTTTTTCCGCGATTTCTATATTCGTCCCATAGAGAACGTTGTTCAGTTTGATGGTCTGAATTACCCCTTTCAGTAAGTGTGTCAGTTAATTGTACACCCTGTATAACGACTCACCTATTTTAACAGAGCGGTAGACAGTGACTAGGGCGCGCCAATTCCTACGATCCATATACCCCTTTTTCACCTCATATCCATACATCTTTTCATACGTGCCCGCCGTTTCCAAGTACTCTGCCATATGATTATTAACCCAAAATAATGTTGATCACCTTCAATTAAAACAACCGTATCTGCCGAATCTTTACAAAACATCCGAACTGTTTCGGTTCATGCTATGCTTCCATGGGGGACCTACTTAATGCACTAAATCAGAACACTATCAAAATGCTAATCATTTCTGAGTAAATCGTTATGCGCAGGATCAGTCACCGTGTCTCAGACGAGACGGTTTGTGGATTTTATAATAACAATACTAATTAAATTCAATAATCATTTATTTCGGGCAAATTCTATTTATTATTGTTAGTAGGTTGATTCGTAACAATGTCCAGCAAATTCAATAAAATTGTGCTCGTAAAGGCGTGACTCCAGCTAATGTTTTTTATGAAGAAAACAAAACATAGCTTCACTTTTTGTCGTCCGCCATCTTGTTTTTTAATTAAATTGTATGAGACGACGACTTGTTCTATGTTTTTGTGTATTGTGTGCTGAAAAATAGTCGCTGGAGTCACGCCTTAAGACAGCAGCAAGAAGCAGACGGGTGAATTCAATGCTGCGAAATTAATGATTTTGATATTTATATCTCAAAGTGCACACTTTAAAAATTTCGTTTATAAATAAAATTAAACAAAGAAAAAAAATTAAAACCGCCTTCAAAAAAACTAAAAAGTTAAAAAATAATATTGCAGCCGATGACTTTTTCGTTCGCATCATAAGAACATTAATTTGTTTTATTGAAGTCGCTGTCAAGCCGGTACGATTCGCGACAGGGCTTGCATTTTTTGGCTTGGCTTGACACCGACTTCTATAAAACAAATTAATGTTCTTATGATGCGAACGAAAAAGTCATCGGCTGCAATATTATTTTTTAACTTTTTAGTTTTTTTGAAGGCGGTTTTAATTTTTTTGTTAAAATTTTGTTTATTTCCCAATTTTCAGTGGTGAATTCATTAGTTCGATTTAATAGTAGTGCTTTAAATTAACAAACGCACTAGTCGGCACTACAATTTTCGAAGGTTCCCCTCGATTTCTCTGGGATCCATCATCAGATCCTGGTTTCCTTATCATGGGACCACCCTTGGGATATCTCCTTTCTAACAAAAAAATAATCATCAAAATCGGTTCATAAACGACGAAGTTATCCGCGAACACACATTAAAAAAAAAAAAAAAAAATATACGGTCGAACTGAGAACCTACTCCTTTTTTTGAAGTCGGTTAAAAATGCTAGAGTACCACTTGGTTATTGCTTTTATCAAGCAAATATGTACCTATAACCTAAGCCTGTAACTTTCCAAACCTATTTTAAACGTCTAAAATAAATTTTCCTCATTTACCAAGTACATCAACCCCACCCAAATTATATCCCACCAAAACAATTCAGACTACTATTAAGTACAAAAAAACAAAAAATGTTGCATTGACAGGTTTCCAAAAAGGACCTAAGTGAGATAATTGTGATCTCGTTACCGCTCCCTAATTACAGAATAATACGCGAATCGACCATTGTCTACCGAAAAAAAAAAATTGCGAACCCAAAATCGTAGGGGCTTCACTTGAACTACGGAGAAAGCATGAACCAGAAAAAGGGAGGAGAAACTAGAAACTAGAGAGAGAAAGGCACATTAGTTTGATTACCATGCAATTGGTACCAAATTGATACCTATTCTATTCTGACAAAAATCTCATTTATTTAATGTACCTATATTGAGAATTTATTACAGTAAGGGGTAAACTAACCGCTTAATCTAAAAAAAAATACGTTTTAAAAATCTAAGTGCAAACGATGTCGTGACTATGTTTTTAATAGTTACAGAGGTTATTACTAGGTCCTTCATCTCGTAAATAATCAGTCACATTTGTAAAAACACAAGCATTAATAAAAACAATTCTCGGAGACTTATAGAGATAAATAAATTTATAACGTTTTATTTCCATTTGGGCTTCGAATCTAAGCTTTAAGGTTTGAACAAATCCGGATCTAAAATTAGGTATAAGAGCATTAAAATGGACGCTTTAGTATGACTAAGAATTGCATAATTTTTTACAAACATTGAACAGAGATTTCTCCGTCATTTCGAAGTAAAACTTTCTCCAGCATTTGATACCGTTTGACAGATTTAAATTAAAGTATGTAAATTAAAGATTTTACCACCAGAAACTCTATACGTAACTGTATTACGTGGTTTATGGACAACGCAAATGGCGCAATTAAAAAAAACTTCCCGCGAAAAAATGACGACGCAAGATGGCCGCCTATTTAGATCCTGCCTTCTATTGGCGCGCTAGCTTTAAATTTAAAAATGGAATGCACTGTCCTTGGCTGGCGGAGTTCGTTGACCTTCCGATGCATTTTGGCGGTTTCTCATCAATTCTAAATAGGCGTAACTGCCTTTCTCTACCGCTAATACGTTTCAAGCTGTATCATCTTTGGTTTTAAGTAGATTTTCGTTTGGTTTCTCCCAAGCATAATGGTTAAACCGGTCTAAATTGACTGCTATAGGAAATGCAGCCAAAGTTGCAAGAGTTAGGACTCAAAATTGAAATGTTCTCACGGAGAGATCGTTAGCAAAATTTCGTGTTTCTTTCGATGGAATAAGGTTTGAAATAGTTTGAACCGTTGTTATTTAACGAATGGAGTCTTATCTTACAAAAGGTGAGCTAGACAGGCGTTTTTTTTTAATTTTCGGCAAGGGCTTAGGCAATGTCATGTGAGGTTGAATGCATGTTTACTAATTTTATTTGTTTTTTGTTTAAACGAATATCTCATTAAAATTTCATTGAGTGCCATTCATGACATAATTAACTGTGGTCAAATATTTGAGGAGAGGTCACGGTTGTTATTAACGTCAAGAATCTTAAACCAAAAACAATAATTCTTATTTTATTTTATACAGGGTGTAAAATTTTATGGTTACTTAAAGGGGTGCTTCAGACCATCAAACTGATCAACTTTTACTGCGGGACCAACACTGAAAAAACGAAAAAATATTATTTTACACCCTGTACAGGGTGTAACAAAACACCCTAGTGATAGGAGGTGCTTCAGACCACCAAACTCATCACCGAAATCGCGAAAAAAAATCTGCTGTCCCATACAAAACTGCAGTACTAGTGACTCGATCCAAATGTATGGGACTGCTGATTTTTTTCTCGCGATTTTAATGTTGGCTCCATAGTGAAAGTTGTTCAGTTTGATGGTCTGAAGAACCCCCTTAAGTATTTCTAGGGTGTTTTGTTACACCCTGAATAATTTTGTCTCATTCAAATTCTTGACAAAATCTGTATTCTAAGATAAATAAGTAAGTCATAGCCGAGGATGTCTCTGCAGGACAAAGGCCTCTTCTTACGAATAAGGAATGTGGTTACTTTCTGACCATCAAACTGAACAACCTACACAATTTTTTTCCCTAAAATGGTTCAGTTTGATGGTATAAACCACCCGTTTAAAGATTACTATGGTGTTTTGTTACACCGTGTATAGGATATATCATTTGGTACAACACCTCTTTTGTCCGTATCTGAAACTATACTTCATTTAATATAAGGACGAAAAGATTTTCTGATTCCTTTAGGCAATTCAATTCGGATTTCGATTCTGATCAGCAAATACAATTTATTTATCAGAATGATATCGGACATAATATCTTGAACGTTACTAAAGCTGTTATGAGAATAAGTGAGAGTTAGTGTCTCAAATCTCTGTTTATGTAATTGAAAATATCTTTAAAATTTCGTTGCTATTTGGAATGGATGCTCCTAAACAAAAACAAACAAATAACTCAAAATTCAGAATAAGAAAACTGTCTCATAAATACAATAATAATGAATAAAAATGCAGAATCAAAACTACAAAAATAAAAACTGAAACGTGACACGGCAAACGTCGCATGCGCTGCGCAGCTCTCGATTTCCACAAATACCTAACCGGACTGGCTAGAACATGACCTAGTCAACACAAATAGAGTTGCCTAAAAACTAAAATATCTAGATATTCTGGCTCGATCTGCCTCTGTGACGTAGGCGTTAGGGTGACAACACACCGAGTATTGTGGTGGACTACAGAGTACATTGAAATATAAATAAAAGCGGTCAAGTGCGAGTCGAGCTACTCGCGCACCGAGGGTTCCGTACCACACCACCACAGAACACAACATTATTAACTTAGAAAAAAAAAACTTTTGTGGTCCGGGACCTTTAGCGCAAGACCGACTCACACTTGGCCGGGTTTTAGTATTTGTTGTTATTCTGTAGAGTTTGCTCTATAATCACACTAAGTTTGACCATTGTATGTATTACCGTTTTTACGATAGAGCGTGATGAAAAAACGTTGATAAAAACTAGCTTCTTGTTGAGAACCCCCCTTAATTTAAAAATTTTGGCATTTTTATTCAACTTCAACTATCTAGCTATTACGGTTCATATGTTACAGCCCTAAATAGGTAGGACAGACGGGCGGACGGACAGACGCACGGACGGACAACGTAGGCTTAGTAATAGGGTCCCGTTTTCACCCTTTGGGTACGGAACCCTAAAAAATAGGTACGTAATTAACATCATTATAAACTTAAATATCTAGAAAAACTGCTAGGTCTGCCTCTGAGATGTAGGCGTTAGGGTGACAACACACCGTGTATTGTTGTGGAGTATCCGTGAGTCCGATAGAGTTGTATCCGTGGAGTGTGGAGTTAATTAAAAACGTAACGTAACGTAATTATCATCATTATAAACTTATGTATTTATGTACATATTTCTCGGCGACGTAGGTATTAGGGTGACAACGCACCACGTATTTTTTAAGACTGCTTAAAGAATTATTAAAAAATACGTAATTTTTGTATAGCTTTGCTACGTATACGTATGCTAAAAAACGAAAATAATATTATTCTAGCTAGGTCAGCTTGTATGAGATAGGCGTTAGGGTGAGCACTACTTATTTTTATAGACTACTCAATCAATACACAATTTATTACCAGGTCACTTAACCGGATTACTTACAATGCTTTAAAAAGAAGCGACATTCTCATTACAACAACGACACTAAAAATAATTATAATGTAATAATAATTATGTTGTTGTGTGAATAAAGTTCTTTTTATTTTATTTATTTACTAGCGACCCGCCCCAGCTTCGCACGGGTGCAATGCTGATACTATCTAAACTATTATAAAACTGTAACAGAAATGTGTCTGTACATTGAAGATATTTACAAAAAAAAATACGACATGGTTTTTACCTGTCCCTGATTCCAAATCACCAATTTTTGGATTTTTTGTCTGTCTGTTTGTTTGTTTGTTTGTATGTTTGTTTGTTTGTTTGGGTGTTTGTTTGTTCGAGTATCACGCAAAAACTACTGAACCGATTTTGATGAAACTTTTTTTGTTGGATAGCTTATCATCTGACTTAAAATCTGGTATATAATTTATGCGGTCGAAGTCGCGGGTAAAAGCTTATACATATAAACCTTCATCTTGAATCACTCTATCTATTTAAAAAAACCGCATCAAAATCTGTTGCGTAGTTTTAAAGATCTAAGCATACATAGGGACAGACAGACAGCGGGTAGCGACTTTGTTTTATACTATGTAGTGATTTTTATTTATAAACTAAAAATAGGCAAGTGTGTTACTAATGTTAGCGGAAATGTGGTTTTTGGCAGACCCCCCCCTGCGTGCTCTATGGGTCACCCCTTTGCCTACACCCGGAAGCTGTCACCTTCTCCCGGCGCTCGGCACGAGTCGCATACGCCGATCCGATAGTTTTATATAATAATTGAGGAAAAGTCTATTAAAATGTATATTTGCCAGTATCCAGAGAGTTTCAGGGTCAGAGTGTCATCTTTCAGTCTTATATCTCAGAATTGGGATAGTAACTCTAACGCCCACATGTAATCCAGTCGAATCGTTGAAACATGGTTGAAACCGAACACGTGCTTTGATGATTGAAAAGTTCTAAAGTTCTTCTGTGAAAAGCTTTGTGAAAAAGTGACTATTATCTTGGAATATGGTATTATTGACTAAGCTATACATGTCTACATCTAATTTGAGGCGTATGGACGCAATTTACTAACAAGGAAACCAGAGTTGTTGTGCGTAGCGTTTGACCTCGCGTGAACTTTGGTTTGGTGCATGAAAAAACGTGTTTGTGAGCCTGAAATGCTTAAAATGCCTGCCTGTCATGATTGCTGGGTTTGAAATACTAACAAGTCCATAATACGAAACTAATCTGAGTGAGTTTATTCCATTTTATTGTGCCTACTAAAGTCGAAAGATCGTGGACCAGAGTCGATTGATTTTATAAATTGAACCCTATTGCTTTTGGGAATAGAGGTCACATGTCGTACATGCTATCGATATTTAAGCAAATTAATTGGTTTGAATAGTAAATGTCCTGTAAATGTCATTATGTAATTAAAAGTATGAATCGTGGGGTACCTATCCTATTTGATCGCATTACAGAAGTTTCATCGATTGGCATTGAATGGCTAATTAGCGGAGAATGTTGTTGTTGTTTGATCATTGCCATAATATTGCTTCTTTACTTGTTTGATGTGATTGAATGAAAGTGTTGAAACGGTGAATTACTTGCAATTAGCTATTTTATTTGGCGTCCATGTGGGATCGGTTTGAGATGTGCTGTTGACAAGGATATGTGATAATGTGTTGTATCAGTGTGTATCTACAGCGAGCTACAGTGGAATGTGCATGGGTATTTGAAAAAAATAAACACTATCTTTACAGTAGGTACTATCATGACATTATTTCTGTCTGAATGCTGATCTTGTAATGAAAGCTATACGAACTGAATTTGATTGGGTTATGGTTAAATCAAGTAATAGTTGAATAAAACATATTAATTCAATAAATTGGAATTATTAAATGTAAAGTTGTTAACAAATCCGGTTAGTAGCAAAGTTTTTTTGTTTCAAAACACAATATTAAGGATCTTATCGTTGAGAGATGATAAAGTATAAATATCACACATGCTTGCGAAGCCTACCAGTACTGCATTTGGGGTCCTCGTCAAGAATGAAACAATTAAGTTCCAATCCAACACGACCGCCTTCGGGGTATGATGCTAGATGCTACAGTAACAAGGGCTTTGACTTGAGAATGGCAGAATAATAAAATAAAATAAATAAAAGAAAACCGTATATGCCTAACCGTACCGAGTATGTTACCGTTTGAGGCATGACATTAGAGACCTTACATGTGCTCACCTTTGGGGCCCTAACCTCATGAGTTGGGAGTCATAACCTGTGGCTTGGGGGCCCTAACCTGTGGCTTGGGGGCACTAACCTGAGGCTTGGGGGCCCTAACCTGACTTGGGGCATTGATGTTAAAGCATTGGTTAAAATATGATTACTTAAAAAAAAAGAATGTAGCTGAAATCTGTAAACCCCGGATATGTTTTCGAAGTTGAGACAGAATTACAATTTACATGTTGTTTTGTTGAACAGGTTAAATTGTATAAAATGAGCTAATGTGCATATTTCCTTCATTTTCATAATCTACCATGCATGATGCGGTTTGAGATGACCTGATGATGTGACGACGATGTCCGTCTGTGAGCCATAACATAAACGATGCCTGTGGGGATGAAGTGATGACCATCCATGAAAAGTGAAAAGTCGCAGCCGAAGCAAACGTGCTAGTGTGACTGCAAACCGTGCCTTCGGGGCATATACATATATTTTGCTACATTACCTTCGGAGCTTACATATTATGAAAACATGCCTTATAGGGCGCATATTACATTATTCTATACTACACATATTACACCAACAACATAATAATAATAATACACCTACACTCACACGCAATGTGGATCCGTGCCGTGAGGGGCTTATATGATGTGGATCCGTGCCGTAAGGCGCTTATATGATGTGGATCCGTGCCGTGAGGGGCTTATATGATGTGGATCCGTGCCGTGAGGGGCTTATATGATGTGGATCCGTGCCGTGAGGGGCTTATATGATGTGGATCATTGCCGTGAGGGGCTAATATGATATGGATCCGTGCCGTAAGGGGCTTATATGATGTGGATCCGTGCCGTGAGGGGCTTATATGATGTGGATCCGTGCCTTAAGGGGCTTATATGATGTGGATCAGTGCCGTGAGGGGCTTATATGATGTGGATCCGTGCCGTGAGGGGCTTATGTGATGTGGATCTGTGCCGTGTGGGGCTAATGTGATGTGGATCAGTGCCGACAGGGGCTTATGTGATGTGGATCCGTGCCGACAGGGGCTTATGAGATGTGGATCCGTGCCGTCAGGGGCTTATGTGACGTGGATCAGTGCCGACAGGGGCGTATGTGATGTGGATCCGTGCCGACGGGGGCTTATGTGATGTGGATCCGTGCCGACAGGGGCTTATGAGATGTGGATCCGTGCCGACAGGGGCTTATGTGATGTGGATCAGTGCCGTCAGGGGCTTATGCGATGTGGATCTGTGCCGACAGGGGCTTATGTGATGTGGATCCGTGCCGACGGGGGCTTATGTGATGTGGATCCGTGCCGACAGGGGCTTATATGATGTGGATCAGTGCCGTGAGGGGCTTATATGATGTGGATCCGTGCCGTGAGGGGCTTATATGATGTGGATCCGTGCCGTGAGGGGCTTATATGATGTGGATCATTGCCGTGAGGGGCTAATATGATATGGATCCGTGCCGTAAGGGGCTTATATGATGTGGATCCGTGCCGTGAGGGGCTTATATGATGTGGATCCGTGCCTTAAGGGGCTTATATGATGTGGATCAGTGCCGTGAGGGGCTTATATGATGTGGATCCGTGCCGTGAGGGGCTTATGTGATGTGGATCTGTGCCGTGTGGGGCTAATGTGATGTGGATCAGTGCCGACAGGGGCTTATGTGATGTGGATCCGTGCCGACAGGGGCTTATGAGATGTGGATCCGTGCCGTCAGGGGCTTATGTGACGTGGATCAGTGCCGACAGGGGCGTATGTGATGTGGATCCGTGCCGACGGGGGCTTATGTGATGTGGATCCGTGCCGACAGGGGCTTATGCGATGTGGATCTGTGCCGACAGGGGCTTATATGATGTGGATCCGTGCCGACAGGGGCTTATGAGATGTGGATCCGTGCCGACAGGGGCTTATGTGATGTGGATCAGTGCCGTCAGGGGCTTATGCGATGTGGATCTGTGCCGACAGGGGCTTATGTGATGTGGATCCGTGCCGACGGGGGCTTATGTGATGTGGATCCGTGCCGACAGGGGCTTATGCGATGTGGATCTGTGCCGACAGGGGCTTATGTGATGTGGATCCGTGCCGACGGGGGCTTATGTGATGTGGATCCGTGCCGACAGGGGCTTATGCGATGTGGATCTGTGCCGACAGGGGCTTATGTGATGTGGATCAGTGCCGACAGGGGCTTATGAGATGTGGATCCGTGCCGTCAGGGGCTTATGTGTTGTGGATCCGTGCCGTCAGGGGCTTATGCGTTGTGGATCCGTGCCGTCAGGGGCTGCCTTCGGGGCTTATGTGTTGTGCATTGTCTACAGGGCTTACAATTATGACTATACCGCCTGACTGGACTAGATGACTTACTTCCAGAACATATTGAGCGTTTACCTGCTGCATATTGGTTTGAAATGAACATAACATACTGCGACTTATTGCGTCTAACATAGTGCGAATAATATTTGAGAACATCTGCGTATAATGCGTAAGTTGTATGCTGCGAGATGAAACATTGTGCGTAATTGCGTAAATAACAGCGTCTGAACATTAGGTGTATTAAGAAAATGAGTTTGGCACTTTGCGCATTAATTTACTGACCAATTACCAACTGAGATGGACCTATTGAATGACATGACTAATAAAGTGTTAACTGGCTTCAAGGCTTGAAGATAACTAACAATTATTTACAGATTCTATGCAAGAGCTTATGAACCTAACATGATTGTTATAACTGGACAAATGAAGATGTTACTGAACACTAAAGTGAGATTAGGAGGCCCCAAGTACAGCTGGGATGGTCTTAACCTCACAAGACTGTCAGTAGAATTAGTTAAAATCTTCACAGTCATAGCTTTTAAAACCTGGTCTAGTAGAACACTTTGGTACTATTTGGGAATCACCTTCTGTGTAACGTTTGTCCTGATATAACAATTGGCGTAAACCTTTGGATGATGCAGTATGCCTTAATTTGACCCTTGACCGCCGAAAATTCACATCAGCGGATACTTCTTGATGCTATTGGCGACGAAAAGGTTAAGAGGGCTCCAGATGTTCCTGCATTCAGCTGAAGGGAAGCAATCGTCCGGATATTCCTGCGAGGACGCAGGAAAAGTCAGGAAGGCCGAACTGTTAGCGGAAATGTGGTTTTTGGCAGACCCCCCCTGCGTGCTCTATGGGTCACCCCTTTGCCTACACCCGGAAGCTGTCACCTTCTCCCGGCGCTCGGCACGAGTCGCATACGCCGATCCGATAGTTTTATATAATAATTGAGGAAAAGTCTATTAAAATGTATATTTGCCAGTATCCAGAGAGTTTCAGGGTCAGAGTGTCATCTTTCAGTCTTATACTAACAATATTGTTATCTCAGTTGGTCGAAAATAAAGTTTCTATTCTATTCTATTATATTCTGTTATCTATTTCACTGCTAGTAAAATGTGGATATTCTTAGAATATAGCATTTAGAATATAGCTGGCTACCTTGGAGAATATTATAGTCTACATTAAAAACTACTATAGTAACGTATATCTATATATCCTACAATATAAACTCCTGGTTTTTGCTCAAAAAATTTGCTAAAGCTTCCAAAAGGTCGCCTCAAAATTAAGAAAACAAGCCTCAATTTACACTACAGTATATTATTGCAGGTCAAAACACAAAACAAACCGAAAGACCAAAACAAAAATTATTAACAATTACAGGCTTGCCAAATGACATCAGTGTGTCAACGGCCTAACTCTGGGCATCCGAGCCTAACATTACGAAAATAAACCGAGAGTAACTTTCAAAGCAAACAAGCGAGTAGTGAAACTGAAATTAGTCATTCTACCTATAGTGCAACGACTTTATAGGGATGGGAATCGATCTATCGATAAAATATCGATTGCGGTTTCGGTAGTAGCTAATATCAATAGTAGGCTTATTTAAAATAATCGGTATCGATAATTCGAATGTTTTTGTGTAAGTGATTTAAATTTAAATGATTGAAAAAAAAGAAACAATATCAAGCAAAATCGAAGATTAGTGTTTTTTATAATCGTGGAGACGACTGTGAAACGCATTAGAAACAAAAATGGTTTCGTCATTGTATACCATTGTCCACATGAGATTTAACATTTATAAAACATTTCTTTGTTAAGTATAAAATACTTTTAAATAAAAACAAAAATGCTAAACCAACCAGTGACAGGTAGAATTTTTTTAATTAACCTTACGAAAAAGACAACGCTATTTCCCATTGTTACAAAGTTGGTAATCAGAAACTGATTATCAATTTAAATCCGAACTACTTTTGAATAACACATTTCGGCAGTTCAATGAACTCAATTAATGCCAAGACAATACAATGTAAATGGCAGAATTTGTTTATTTTGAATTCAGCCCTACTACTGTAACTTTTGGTTCTCTACTCGCGCAAATAGAATTGTAATACTATCGTTAGGAAAGCCAAAAAACGTGAATATAAAATGAGTTTGAGAATCAAAGTAACTCAAGCAGAATTAGCGGCGGACGCCAGTTGCATGCTAATGCGACCGTTGAAAGAATTTACAACGATGGGTTTGCAGAAAAAACGTTCGTTTCCTGACGTCTACACTATGTTGCACATGCTAATTTTGGCAGTGTTATTGCCTTGATGGTTGCAGATAAGATTTTTTATGATAATCTGTTGAATTTCAACATGAAACTGGATATTGAATCTAAAGTTTAGCCAAAATTATGGAATTGAGAATTTCATTTCTACATAGAATTAGCATTGGAATGTGTTTTGGTTTCATGCTTATTTTTAGTTTTTAAGCTTGCACATGCATGACAGTTATGTGACATTTTTCATATTTGTATTTTATACGTATACATATAGGTTGCGGTTTTAGTTCTAAAAATTAATTAACTTCTGGCATTGATTATTCTGATTTCGAATAACGGTACCAATGTGGCTTTTATTTATTTTACTACAAAAGCACTGTAAAAAGCCTTACCACTTTTATGCTTAAAAATTAACATTCCTATAAATGTATAAGTAATTTAAAAGGTATTTGATGGTTTTAGCAGAAGAAGGTGCAATTCTGATTTGATGTACACACAGTCATGATATTCATTGTTCAAATTGAATTGATTGGATTCATAATTATCTTATTTGTATTTTGAAAACTATCGATAAAAATCTAGTATCGATTTACATCGATAGAATCAATGGAGCGCATCCCAGCACTACTATTTCTAATTTCACGGTCGGCGCGTCTATGTGTGTAAGTGCACTAGTGTGCGTGACCTTGCAACGCCTCGCGTTTCGGCGGTCGTTCCCCCCAAACGCATTTATGCCCAGCCCTTGACTTTGGCAAATACAATGTATCTATGTTTTATTATACTGGAAATGCAACTATGTTCTTTGAATTTGAAAGAAAACTATAGGTTGGTACAGTCTTCTTTTTTATTTTTTCAAGCAAATCTCGTTAGGACCAAAACAAGTTGGTTGTCTTGGACCACGTCATATTAAAACGCAATTCAGGCTTTAAGAATGTTTTAATAAAATCGGTCAAGTGCGAGTCGGGCTACTCGTGCACTGAGGGTTCCGTACCACACCACCCAATATTATTAACGTACAAAAAAAAATATTTTTTCTCCGCGACCTTTAGCACGAGACCGACTCACACTTGGCCGGTTTTTATTATTTGTTGTTGTACTGTAGTGTTTGCTTTATAATCACACCAAGTTTGACGCTTGTATATATTACTGTTTTTACCATAGAGCGAGAAGAAAAAACGTTCATAAAAACTAGTTCCTTGTATGAGGCCCCCCTTAATTTGTAACTTTTTGACATTTTTATTATTTTTTAGAAGATCCTAGATAATAACGCACATTCTGAATTCCTGAACGCAATTCTGAAAATTTCAACTAGCTCTTGCGGTTCAAAAGTTACAACCCTAAATAGGTAGGACAGACGGACGGACGGACGGACAAGCTTAGTAATAGGGCAAAAACGCGTAAAAACGGGATCCTATTACGAAGCCTACGCTGTCCGTCTGTCCGTCCGTCCGTTCGTCTGTCCGACCTATTTAGGGCTGTAACTTGTGAACCGAAAGAGCTAGATAGTTGAAATTTTCACAGAATGTGCGTTGTTACGGCGGATTTGTTAACAAATAATAAATATGTCAAAAAGTTAAAAATTAAGGGGGGTTCTCAACAAGAAACTAGTTTTTATGGTAAAAACGGTAATACATACAAGCATCAAACTTTGTGTGATTGATTATAGAGCAAACTCTACAGAATAACAACAAATACTTAAAACCGGCCAAGTGTGAGTCAGTCTTGCGCTAAGATACCGGACAAAAATAAAAAATTTCTAAGTTAATATGTTGCGTTCTGTGGTGGTGTGGCACGAAACCCTCAGTGCGCGAGTAGCCCGACTCGCACTTGACCGGTTTTTATTTCATTGATCTATTAGACACAATACAACGGCTTCTAAATTGAAGCATGTTAAATTAAAGATTGAAAAATTAAGTCTCGGGCGGGACTTGAACCCGCACCCTTCCAAACCGGGGAAGTGCGTTATCCAATTTCGCTACCGAGCCCACTAGCCAGAGAACGAAAACGAACGAACGCACAACATGGCTGTTACATGTTTAAAAATCCATAATATTTGAAACTGAAGCATGTTAGTTTCGATGTTTATTACCAAAAAGCCACATTATGTAATTCAGACTTGATAGACCGAGATCCGAGCGTAAAATTATGCACCTGTTTCTTTGGCGAACGAAATGTGATTCTAGTGTATGTTTACGAAAAATCTTACCGCAAGTACCTTATCCATTATGATGTTTGGTACAATTTTTTCCACCTGTCTTTTTGGGAAATAAATGAGGTGCCACATATACTATTACCTATTCTGTGGTGCCACTGAAAGATCTAAAGATTTTTTATTTTAAAATGTGTTTAATGGCTCTGGATACTACGTCCTTTAAAGCCATATCTACGTTAAATTCTTCTTCATATTCTTAATTTTGATGGTGGATAAATGGATGATAAATGACGATGAATTTTAAGCCTCAAAACGTTGGTGTTCGACGTTTTGACGCTTCTTTTGAGTTTTTGGAGGCTATCGAAAGTAGCAGGAAACGCAGAAGTCCACAGGAAAGAGGTGAACCGACCGCTTTGCCGCGCTAAAAACTCTGATCTAAAGAACTGGAAAAACTAAGGTTGCCACCTCTCAGACTGCCGCAACTCTAGGGTTGCCAGGTTCAAAAAAGACTTCTTTGACTCTACTACTCTAAGCCTAGCTGGACTGGCTACTTTAAGTGATAATAAAAAATGTTTTAGAACAGTTGTTAGTTCTTGAAGAACTTATTAACTACGCTGGCTCGCGGCTTTAGCCCATCAAATTGGACAACTTTTACCATTAGACAAACATCAAAAGCGCGAAAAAAATCGGTTGTTTCAGACATATTGGTCGAGAAGCTATTTACGATTACTACACTGAAAAAAATGCGCTCCAACTAAGAAGTATTTTCTCTTAATTAGCACCAAAATAATTGAAATTACGTTATTTACTTATGTTTACTAAAAACAAAAGATGGTAGTTGTAACAGTAAGCCGAATTCGTTTAACAAAGTTATTTTATGTTGACAGGCTCATATGGATTCATGATATTGTATGATGATCATAAACAAGATCTTGGTTGAAGTAAACTTTTTTTTTTCGGTGTATGTGAAAGCTGATTAATTTTTGTGCAACTTCTATGTTGTCTCTATAGCGCAAGTTACTCGTCTGTTTGATTGTCTGAATTACCTCGCTTAATATTTGTAACGCACTTAATTTTACACCCTGTATATTTAAATTAATTTTAAAGGTATTACCTAGGGTCAATGGCATTAAAGTTTATTATTCTTTGCCTAAAGTATGTTTATGTTAATTATGTATTGTTCGCATGAGGGCTAGTTTCACACGTGTTTTTAGGTCTTTTAGTCATTAAAGATAATAAAAAGTAGTGTTTTTTGTTAAAAACATAGAGCTTTAAAATTTTTAAATGCATTGTTTACACAAAATTTATTTATTTAATTTTTTACAGCTATAAATTATTAAAGTAGGTAAAATTTAAAAGTACCTACCACTTTTAATTTTTATTAACATACATTCATAAACTCACGAACATAATCCCTTTTTTAGGATTCCGTACCCAAAGGGTGAAAACGGGACCCTATTACTAAGCCTACGTTGTCCGTCCGTCCGTCCGTCCGTCTGTCCGTCCGTCTGTCCTACCTATTTAGGGCTGTAACTTTTGAACCGTAATAGCTAGATAGTTGAAATTTTCATGTTGAATCAGATTATGCGTTATTATGGCGGATTTGTTAACAAATAATAAAAATGTCAATAACTTAAAAATTAAGGGAGGTTCTCAACAAGAAACTAGTTTTTATCAACGTTTTTTCTTCACGCTCTATCGTAAAAACGGTAATACATACAAGTGTCAAACTTAGTGTGATTGTAGAAAAAACTCTACAGAATAACAAAAAATACTAAAAACCGGCCAAGTGTGAGTCGGTCTTGCGCTAAAGGTCCCGGACAACAAGTTTTTTTTTCTAAGTTAATAATGTTGTGTTTTGTTGTGGTGTGGTACGGAACCCTCGGTGCGCGACTAGCCCGACTCGCACTTGACCGGTTTTATTCACATTTAGCAATTCAAGTTTCATTATGGAATGATGTGTCGAGTGGTGAAAGTTGGCTAGCCTTTCGCCCACATAGACACTGCATAAGAAACCTTTAATCCCTTAGTCGCCTCGTACGAGACCCATGGGATGAATTAGGGTGGTCTTTTCTAAGCCGAAACCACACGGCTATCCACACGGCCGGAACCACACGGCTATCCATACCTGATATAATTAGAGGTAAAATCATAACAATGTGTAGTATTAGTTATTCTATGGTCAAATAATGTTTCTGCCTAATTGACGTGACGTCACGTGACCTGATCGAAAATTCGTAAGACGTAAGATTTTGGGTCAGGGTCACGTGACGTAAGACGAAAGATCTCTTAGTGTTCACTTCTGCCGGCACTCCCGGAGTGCAACCCGTTGTTTTTTTTATATTTAAAAAAATCGCCAGTTGTACTCGCATTAATATTTTTTTTTAGAAACAATAGCTTTGATTTGTGCCTACGAAACAGGTTTGATAAGAAGCTTGCCATCGAAAACCGACTGAAATTCGATTAATGACATGTTTTTAAAGTTTCGTACCCAAAGGGTTAAAACGGGACCCTATTCATAAGCCTACGCTGTCCAACCGTCCGTCCGTCTGTCTAACCTATGTAACGTTTGAACCGTAATAGCTGTAAATATAATAGTTGTCGGATTTGCAAACAAATAATAAAAATGACACAGGGTTAAAAATTCATGGGGGTAGTTACTAGTTTTTATCAACGTTTTTCTTCTCGCTCTATCGTAAAAACGGTAATACATACAAACGCAAAACTTGGTGTGATTATAGAACAAACTCTACACTATAACAAAAAATAATAAAAACCAGCCAAGCGTGAGTCGGTCTCGCGGACCTTTAGGTCCTGGAGAAAACAAAACTGTTTCGTAAGTTAATATTTTGTGTAGTGGTGTGGCACGGAACCCTCGGTGCGCGAGTAGTCCGACTCGCACTTGACAGATTTTCTTTTATGAAACCCATGGTCATATAGAAAGGCAAAAGTGGTCTAATCGAACGTACAACAGAAAAACCCTTTCTAATAGTGACATTGTAATTGTAACCCTAAATCAAAGCATTAAACTTGATAAACAATAAACCCACGTAAACCTCAATTTAAACGTTTAAATTAGGAACACCGCAGAATTCGAAATTCAAACCGCTGTTAGCGAGATTGCGATTCGTCTACCGCTCGTCTAGTCCACACGTCCAAAACATCTTGAGCTGCAGAATTGAATTCTATTGCACCGGTTCTGAAGTAAGTTTACGCGAAGTTGGGCGGCAGGGGAGGTCATGGTTAACTGGATGTATGGTATAGTGTGTGTATAGTTTGTACCACGTATAAGTCTCATGAGGTAAGGAATTTTCTTCCTTATTCTATCCGCTGAAGAGCTTTTTCGGTAGACTTCATATGTCGGGGTGCCATTACTGACCTAGAGATGATAGATCGGGATCCGGTGACGAGGTCGTATACCAATCGAGCTCATCCATAATTCAGTTTTCATGCAATAGTTTACTATTAGAAGATGCGAAAAAACTTGGTCGGCCGACCCCTATCCTGGTGGGTTTTGTGTAGGAGGGTGACTAGTAACCTCTCTGAGACGAGACTAATTACCCATCGAGCTCATGAACCAAATTATGCTTATCCGATTGGACTTTATTAGTGTTACGAAATACACTCGGTCGTCCGCCGGATATCCTGGCAGGTAGTGCTGGCCAACCAAAAATGGTGGTCAATTTTTGGAGTACTTCTCACCCATCGAGCTCAAGGATGAAATGTATGCCAAATCAAAGGTTAGACCTTTACCTTCAATATTTCATCGGTCGTCTTGGCCGAAACCTGGTGGGTTTTGGTGGCCAACCAGATTTATCTGTCAAAGTAAGATCATGCGTTTTCACGTTTATATGAACAAATACTTTATTTACCTGATATATGCAGTTCTTTTAGCATAAACGTGAACGGTTGTATGGTTTAAAAGCATTTTTAAAAAAAACTTGAAAAAAAAAATTACTGTGTCGATAAATGAGACATCAAATAAAAATTATTTTTTTCGATATAACTTCGTCATTTCTAAACTGATTTGGCTGATTGTTTTATTTTACAAAAATATATATTCAAGAGTTCATGCCACTAAAATTTGGTGATAATCTGATGAAGTGTTTCGAAGATGTTCAATGTTTTAAGTGGGTCAGATTTTACTACAAAAAATATCCAACCAAATTGAATCTTTAACGAGAATAATAATTGAGTTCTATTAATGATTCTTTCTAAAATGAAATTTGCTCTCTTAAGAGATGTCTATATAATAAAATAAACTAGTAATACCGCGGCGTTGCTTTCAAAAATGAAGTTGAAAAAAAATGTTTCGTCAAGTAAAAGCTACCTATGTTTATGTGGATGATTTAATTTAGTACGTACCTATATTAGTTCTAAAATAATTCGCTAAAACTGTTTAAAGGGATGATTGGATCATCAAACTGAACAACTTTTATTATTGGTTCAAAATCGAAATCGCTAAAAAAAACTGCTGTCTCATACATTCCGATTCCAGTCGAGTAAGTTTGCAGTTTTGTATGGGACAGCAGATTTTTTTCGCGTTTTCGATGTTAGTCCCATAAAGAAAGTTGTTCAGTTTGATGATCCAATCATCCCTTTAAACAGTTTCAGCTAATTATTTTAGAACTAATATAGGCACGTACTAAATTAGATCATCCACATAAACATAGGTAGCTTTTACTTGACGAAACATTTTTTTTCAACTTCATTTTTGAAAGCAATGCCGCGGTATTACTAGTTTATTTTATTATATAGACATCTCATAAGAGAGCAAATTTCATTTTAGAAAGAATCATTAATAGAACTCAATTACTATTCTCGTTAAAGAATAAATTTGGTTGGATATTTTTTGTAGTAAAATCTGACCCACTTAAAACATTGAACATCTTCGAAACGCATCATCAGATCTTCACCAAATTTTAGAGCCATGAACTCTTGAATATATATTTTTGTAAAATAAAACAATCAGCCAAATCAGTTGAGAAATGACGAAGTTATATCGAAAAAAATAATTTTTATTTGATGTCTCATTTATTGACACAGTAATTTTTTTTTTTCAAGTTTTTTTTAAAAATACTTTTAAACCATACAACAGCTGTTCACGTTCATGCTAAAAGAGCTGCATATATCAGGTAAATAAAGTATTTATTCATATAAACGTGAAAACGCATGATCTTACTTTGACAGATAAATCTGGTTGGCCACCAGAACCCACCAGGTTTCGGCCAGGACGACCGATGAAATATTGAAGGTAAAGGTCTAACCTTTAATTTGGCATACATTTCATCCATGAGCTCGATGGGTGAGAAGTACTCCAAAATTTGACCACCATTTTTGGTTGGCCAGCACTACCTGCCAGGATATCCGGCGGACGACCGAGTGTATTTCGTAACACTAATAAAGTCCAATCGGATAAGCATAATTTGGTTCATGAGCTCGATGGGTAATTAGTCTCGTCTCAGAGAGGTTACTAGTCACCCTCCTACACAAAACCCACCAGGATAGGGGTCGGCCGACCAAGTTTTTTCGCATCTTCTAATAGTAAACTATTGCATGAAAACTGAATTATGGATGAGCTCGATTGGTACACGACCTCGTCACCGGATCCCGATCTATGATAGTCGCTGTCTCTAGGTCAAGGAAGGATATACGCACACATGCATAAACTACACATGAACGAATGTAGTTCTATAACGTTCATGAGACTTATAGGGATGTTAGGATGTTTTGGATTAGTTTGTATGTGTTTGTTTGTTGTTGTTTTGTAGTTTTGTATGTGTTAGCGCTCGTGATAACTTGTATTATTTATAATCTGTGGTAGTGGTGCTTTGGTTCTATAACGTTTTAGCTTACGTTTTAGCGCACGTAACCAGATTTTTGATTCGGTGGGGATATTAATTTTCAGGGGGGGGGGGGATATTAATTTTATATTCATAGAAAAACAACGAAAAAATACTTTGAATCACTTTTCCATACAAATATTCGGATTTTGGGGGGGGGGGGGGGGGGGGAAATCCCACCTATCCCCTCCCTCCCCTTGCGAGAATTCTTCCACACGATTAGAAATAGTAAGCCTTTCACCACTTACAATGGACAGTGGATATAATATACGCCTCGAAATAGAAGTATGTAGTTCCCTACGATGTCTTCCTTCGATTTTAAAGTGGAATACTAAGAAGGTACTATAGCCATCCACTATGCTGCGTCTACGCGTGTAGATAAAGAAGTTTGGCAGAAGGCCATATAATGTGAGACCCAGACATATAGGTCCCATACATGATTGAAACTTAGTACTACGTGTAGAGTGAAACAAAACTAACAAAAAAGGAAATTGGTTGTAATCTGTAGAAGTTGGGGGAAAGGTATTTCTCCTTATGATACCTTTTGTATCAAGTGTGTGAAACTCATAATCTTTCTTATTAAGTAGCCCACTCAATCTTCTACGCATTCATTGTGTTTTTTTTCATTGTGTTTGTTTTAATGAAAATTCACGATAACCGTACAATATTATGATATTCGAATCAATAGAAATCACACTATCAGTTCAATAAAGCCAAATACGTTCCGTAACGTCCAAAAACTACCTCAGTGATAATATTAGATGAAAATAGCTGTCATGGTTGCGTTTTGCTACTGCTTTTTGGATGATTTGTCTATTTTACTAGTAATTTCTACTTTTGAACCCGGACTTCTAGAGATGGGGAAGTTTTTTTAAAAAATGCCTGATTTTTTTCTGTTTATAATAATTATGACCGCCGTCCGTAAGTTTTCGTAAAAATGGCTGAGTCCAAGTTCTCCAAAGTTCTTTCTCCAATCATTCACTGCGTGAGTATAGTCATCATGTTTTAACCTGCTATTCAGAAGTAATCCTGTACCATTACGGTGTTAAAGACAGGCAAGAATGGACAAAATGACGCCCACACTGTATAACTAACTGCAAATAATGTTTTCAAGGCTTGATGCGCGGGGAATGATCGAGGAAAGATTATTACTCTATCAAGAGTCAGTTAAGAGTTTAAGACAACAATAATTGATGTTCAGTGAAGACTTATTGTCAACTTTTGCTATAAAAATAAGAAGGAATCTGAATAGGTGTTTCAAATAAAAATAGAGTCCGCGCAGTGTTATCAAATAGTCATCATCATCATCATCATCTCAGCCGATGGACGTCCACTGCTGGACTTAGGCCTCCCCCAAGGATCGCCATAACGACTGGTCCTGCGCTGCCCTCATCCAACGTTTTCCCGCCGCCTGAAGGCGCGGCGCGACCTGGTGAACAAGGTCGTCGGTCCACCGTGTGAGGGGCCTACCCACGCTGCGCTTTCCGGTACGCGGTCGCCACTCGAGAACTTTTCGGCCCCACCGGCCATCGGTTCTGCGAGCAATGTGCCCCGCCCACTGCCACTTAAGTTTAGCAATTCTTTGGGCTATGTCAGTTACTCTGGTTCTTCTGCGGATCTCTTCGTTTCTGATTCGATCTCGCAGGGAAACTCCGAGCATAGCCCTCTCCATTGCCCTTTGGGTGACTTTCAGCCTTTTTATGAGGCCTTGAGTCAACGACTACGTCTCTGTTCCATATGTCATCACTGGCAACACACACTGATCGAAGACTTTCGTTTTAAGACACTGCGGTATTTGGAACGTGAAGATACTACGTAGCTAGATCAAATAATGCCAATAACTAATTTGTTTTAAAAAGAGTATCAATATAATTAGAGCGAACAAACAAAAAACAACAGCCTGTAGTAATCCATTTAGCATTTATAAAAAAACAAAATACGTCATTTTCATTTCGAGAGCAAATTGGAAAAATGCAATCAGCCAAAATAAAACTTCATTTTAAATTTGGGCTTCTGTTTAAAAAACATTCGCTAATTATTGAGCGGGTGGGCAATGTATGGGGACTTATTTACTACATACTTTTTGTATATGAGGGGGGGTGTGTTGAAAAAAGGGTGTTTTCGTCTATGTACCAAATAAAAATGAGGACGTAATGTCCGGTCGCTCCGAACGTTTATCGGCTAGGCTTGATAGCATAGTGGGATAAGTAAAATTTTTTAGTTTTTAAGAACAATAGCAACTATTTTGTTCTTAAAAACTAGATTTAGAGCATGGTACAGTAATATACTGCGCCTGGTATTCTCTTCCGATCACGTGACTGACACAAGCCTACGTCATCATACCCTTTTACCATGTTTAGCGGTCATTTTTTTGTGACGTAGGTTTGTGTCACTCTGGGAATAGAAGACTATGATTTAGAGCATCGGTGGTGCGTTGCGGAGAGGTACGGACATCATGAGTGTTCAAATCCGCACGGACGACATGCCATGAACGAGTTTTTCTAACTTATGGACGCGTAACACCACAGTATTACTATAAGTCTCACAGTATGGCAATGCTCTTGATGGCTTTCATGCGCAGATATACAAGGCAACCCCAAACACCTTCATACAGATCCGGTGACGCGACCCCCGCCGCCCCCCTTTTTCAAAATGCCCCCGCCGTTGCTCTGCGCAAGTACAGCCGTTGACGTACTGTAAGGACTTATAGTTATGCTGTGGTAATACCGACCGCTCTCAAACGGTGAAGTAAAACATCGTGAGAAAACCTGCATACGCTGAAGAAGAAATTCTGATGCGTATGTGTAGTCCACCAGTCCGCATTGGGCACGCGTTGTGGACGACGTGGTGGACGTGGCGATGTCCATACACCCTCCCTGAGGGTAGACCTGTGCCCTGCAGTGGGACGAACAAAGGCTGACGATGAGTTGCTATAAACCAGATACTTCTTTCGAATATATTTTGATAGAGTTTGATAGTAATTTTGATTTTGATTTTTTGTGTAAGTCTTCGCAAATGATTATCTATTTTGTAATCCTAAACGAATTTTATCGAAAAAAATAGAGTAGTGCGGATATAGTGCACCAGACACCGACCTTATGAGTTATTTCGTTTTTTTTATAGCGGATGTTCTATTAAAATTACAATAAACTGGAAACGTGTTATAAAAATATTATATTTAAATTCGATCTGTAAATAAGATATAGCTGTCCACGGACTAACGACCCTTTTCACTTAGGAGGTGGTAGAAAACTTTAATACAACCACCAGTTGCAGCAATACAGAACCTTTATTAAATGTTGGTAAAATTTTAACGCGATAAACTTTTTAACACTGTTCCTCAATTTCTTTAATTCAAAGATGACAACAAAGATGTGTAATTAAATCCGGACGAAAAAACAATCGCTTCCAAAGAAAGCCGACTACCTAATAAAAGTTTTTGTCTTAACGATAAACAATAACAATTAAAAATGTGGTTAATTCAAAACAATTTTTTAGCGAAGAAAAAAAAGACGATTAATTAAAATTCGAACTTACAGCGCTTTCACAACTGGCCGGTTGACATTCGAAATTTAAATGAAGTAGCTATCGCAATTAGTGCACACATGCCCGTAACTTTACGCACACACATAAACAAAGTGCAAATAAAAATGTAGTGATCAAAAATGTGTGAAAGAATGACACTCACACATACGTGGAGCCACCACAATTCAATATCGCTTGTCATGGTGGTAGGGTTAGCAAACACGTCGAGTTCCTTTGTAATAGGTTGTCTGCTTCAGATAATATTGGACACTTAATTGTGGATTAACTATTAAGCTCTGATCTCTTAAGGCGGTTTCAGCAACACTGACGTTATTGCCCCTCCAAAATTAAAAATCTAACTATTGATTAATATTGTTGGTAACAATTATGACTAATTTCAAATATTATTAACACGTTACAGCTATGTTGTGCTATTGTAAATTAAAATAATTTTTAAATAATTTTTTTTTTTGTTCAAGCCGAGACAAAAAAAACTGCAATCTTTAATTTTAATTATGACTAAAATGATGTGTACGTGGTTATTTCTAAATTAATTTTGCATTTGGACACTTAGGTTTTATTATTATTACCAGAGTGTATACATACGTCTTATATAAAATAATATAAAATAGAGTTGAAAAAACATATGTTTTAGAAGTAGATCGCACCTATGCCTATGTGATCAATGTGAGGAGCACAACCGATCAATACAGTTTAAAAAAAAGACACCACTTGTTTGTGAATTAAAAAACATTCAAACCATTTTTGTCAGATCACTACTAATAACATAGCTAATAAGGTCTAAATTAGCATCAGAAAAACACCAAACTTTTCTCTTAACCCTACGAAATTGCAACCTGTATTGCACACAGCAGCGAGTAGTTTATTCGGAATGATGTGCGTCGTGCCGGCGCGTCCATGTGCAGTATTTGGGTCAATTGCTGAAATAAACACGCATCGTCGGGTGTACGTCTTGCTCTTTTTTCTTTTCTTTTTATAAAAACTTAAGGCGAGAGCTTGTGAGCAATGCAACTGTATTATTTTTATGTTTGTGCATTGTAGGGGCCGGTTTTTGGAATGTGTGATACCTAAAAATATAGGTAGAGGAAAAAAACGTGAGGTATTACTAAGAATCTTTTTAAAAATAATTTAAAATATGATGTCATTTTGGTTAAAATAATCTAAATAAAACATAATAATCATCTCAATTAAAACCATTTTTTAAAACGACGTTTTATATTTTCTTTTGTTCTTAATCGCTATATCAATCATATCTTGATCAAAGTTGCATCGTAATGGAATAAAAGATTAAAAAAATAGCCACGAGCTATTCTAGTGAACAAGCACGTATTCACTCATGTTAAAACACCTGCATTGGTTTGTCAGTTTGTCTAGTAAGAACTAAGCCACCTTCGCCAAATGTCAAGGATTCACGCAAATTAATATAAAGAAAATGTATTCCACACTTGTCAGTATTTCGACGGTCAAATGTTTAAAAATCGAGTTACAAAACGGATAATCAGGAAGTTTATTAAATTAAACTGTCGTCCAATCGTAATATCGTATGTGAAATCTGAAGTGTATCGTATTTTTTATCAAATTACAAGAAAGTTTTTGTCGTTAAAGTTTGAAATTGAATTGCATCAGAACTGATGCAACCGTACTTTATATAAATCGATTAATTTATTACATTTATATGTTGTAAAAGTTAAAGTTAATGTTTTTATTTACAATACGCATCTATTAGGTAGAGTAATCGATTTTTTTTAATCGATAATCGATTAAGATCAGTTTCGATAAAATCTGATGAAGTGTACCTCAATCGATTTTATTATAAATACCATTTAAGGTACGTGTTTTCGAAATTAAAGTAAATTTTCATCAGCTACTAATAAATTAATAAGAACACTTAAATATCGTGTGAATCGAGATGACCTCTCAGTATTTTGACAGACAATTTTTAATGTTTTAACATGTAGCGCGGCGATACAAAAAGAGATTAAAAGGTCAGGAAACTTGTTCTTGAATACACTTGCAATCGATTTTATGCAATCAATATAGACTCATTACTTGTTATTAGGGATAACCTTGTGTAAATGGCACTTTTATGTGAGGAACATGTTGATTTTTCCTCTTATTGGTATAAAAATTGCGAATTGGTGGCGACGAGCTCACTCCCCGTCACACTGGACAGAATTTTGATACTACTAGTGAAACGTGGATGTTTTGAAGATTCAGAATGTCTCTGACTACCCCCTCAAGGAATATAGTCGTGAGCATATGCTTATGCTATGCTTGGTTTAAAAATTTGACGACCTTAGTCTTAATTTAACACGCCTGACTTGGTATAGGTATATTGCATTTCTCCGAATTCAGCATAGACAGGAAAACTCAACAAAAACCAACAAACGCGTGTGTATGCACATTTTAGTGTTTTTAGTCCACTGTCAATTTTTATAAAAAACTTTACTAAAAGTTGATACATTCTCGTTTTGAAATGTTTGTTGTCTATCTTAGAAAATAATAGGTGGTGTTGCTAGAAAAATGTACATCATGATTGTCGATTTTTAAATGCGTGTTGCTACGAGGCTTGCATTTTTCGGCAATAGAGTACAGACGCAGGCAACTATGTATAGTAAATAGTTAAAATTCTGTTCTAGTCTGGTTAAAATAAAACAATAATTTTCAAAACATGTCATAGATAAAAAAAATTATATAAATTATAAAGTAAAGCTCTTCAAAAGGGAATAAGAATGTTATTGCATGTTGAAATTATGTATTTTTATTCAAAAAAGGTATCAAAATCCTTAGAAAATTATTATGAATTATGCGCACTGAATGAACATATCCGTTTGACAAGCCCCGCTTTTAAAACAAAATGAACCGAATTTCACTGATCTGCATTACAATGCAAAACAATCATCAAACAATTCCACTTATACCAGACTCATCATTTCAATCATACCGTGATTGATCTTGATTCTTAAAAAATATCGAAAATTACAATGAAGTATTTTGAAGCCGTCAGTGTACGGCTTACGTACGTACCTTAAAAAATCTAAGGTTAAGCGCGCCTACAGACGAGCGACAGTTTGCGGTCGCCGTGTGTCGAAGGTTATGAGTGTGACGCTCTGCGACCCACACGGCGACAGCAAAGTCGCTCGTCTGTAAGAGCCCTAAACGCTTAATATGCCTTCGGAAGCACGGAGCGGCTCAAGATGAAATACTATTATTAAAACGGACCAATCCAAAAACTGACCGAGCGTTGCTTTAATTGATTTAACACCAAAGCACGACTAGTTAGCTTTTTAAACAAAGAAATCAAATATTGAATTTTAAAACTGCTAAACTAAAAAAACCGCACCCTAAATACGGTGCCTAACACAAACAATATATTCTTTTTAAAGTCTTTGACCTAAATTTTGAATGCATCTGTAAGTGGGACATGCAAACATGAGAGATGTTTAACAAGTCGAATTGAGAGGCCACTATTGAAACGCGAACTTGGCTGGTAATCGCCGCTATTTAAAAAGTAATTTTAAGGCCGAGGCTTGAAGTCCAAAATTGACGAATAATAATTAGGTAGTTTTTCATTTGTGACTTGCGATTTGCCTTGATGAGGTGAATTATTGCCATTTTTGCTTCAAGTACCTAGATAAACTTATGTCTGTGATACCTTATTTGGGTGATCGGGAACTACAAATTTAGCTGTTAATCTGCTGTATTAAAAACCGATATTTGTCAAAGAAATATCTTTTTATGCACGCAGGCATTTGTAACAAAATACATACACATTTTGTCCCATATTTAGGTATGCACAAGAGCAATTTCATGTCTAGTAATTTTGTAGGAAAACCATTGAATAATATTTTTACTTACTTAATAAACAATAAATATCAAGTGTAATGCCGAGTCTGATGAAATAAAAAATTTAAAAGCTTTTCAGCTTAACGTTTCTGATATCGCACGCTATCAATTTACATTACATTTATTAGAAATTGTATACTAAAATTACATCAGCGGCTACATAAACCAGTAAACTACACGAAAATAGCCTCTATCATCGAGAAATTACAAAATCCAACTTTCCAAAGTCTCGGTGGGCAATTCGTTTTTTTTTTCGCACGTTGCGTCACAATCGCCTCCCGCTGTACCGCGTGTGACCTCGATACACACACTGACATATCATACACACACTCAAACATACGCAAAATGTCGGGTGTGAGTGATGCGTGCGGATGCACTAATACAGATGCAATTTTGAGATAGAGGATGCTTTTTTTTGTGAGATTAATTATTAATAGCATGATTTTAATTCGTTTGTGGTGTAAAAAAAAATCTGTTTTTATTTAAGAGTTTTATACAAATGCTACGTTCCTTTCCAGGCGAAAAAATCGAAATACATTTTGTTTCAAAAATAGTTGTGACTCAAAGAATAATTATTTTAAGTGTCCTATTTATTTAATTTTATTACCGATATTTAGCAGTTTTCGACTTCTCTTTAAAACTAAAACTATTAAGTTGGAATTGGTCAAAAATCGCAACACGTCCGTTTAAAATTTAAAGCAGTTTAAGTGAATTTTACGAACGAAACAATTTACAAAGCATTCGACCTTTCATGAATGTGTCTTAAATATTTGACATTTTTTACTTAAATGTCATCTTCATCATATTTATTACGTTATTTATTTAATGAAGACATTTTGAGTCTTTTATTACGTAAAGCTTTTTGTCATTATGATAAATGACCAATACAACAAAAAACCTATTAAGGCTATTCTACCGTTGGCGCGCTCCATACAAACGTAGTATGGTGATATTTTCAATACTATCCAATTAAAGACAATGAAATTTTTCAAAAACAATCTAGTAACTAATTTCTATGTCGGTATGAAGTCAGATTTTCGATAAAATTTATAGTTTTAAAGTTACAGTGCCACAAATATTTCCATATAAATCTTAAATTAATCCTAGCATTGAAACTGTATATTTTAACGAAAATCTGACTTCATACCGACATAGAGATTAGTTACTTGATTGTTTTTGAAAAATTTCATTGACTTTAATTAGATAGTATTGAAAATATCACCATACTACGTTTGTATGGAGCGCACCAACGGTAGAATAGCCTTAATAAGTATAATTAGCATACACCTACAGTTTATTCATTCTCTGGAATCTTTAAGAAAAGCAATGGTTTGTTAACGCGTTATATCAAAGTATACAATGCGTAAATTATATTACCTACTTACAATTTTATTGTAACTATTAACTAAACTAAATCTACCAGTATATGTAACGTAAAAAGTATATACAAATATTATCAAATATATATTGAGACTAAAATTTAGAATTTAAATAGCATTTCTTCTAGTTTTTCATAGAAACTATTAATTTATATGGTTTTGACATTTTCTAGACGATGTTTTTTTTTTACTATCGATGGGTTTGCTATTGACCTCAATCTCTATTTTTGTTTCTAGCTACACTCTGATCAGTCAAGCATTCATCAATCCTGTTTCCTTCCTGTGAAACTTCCTGGTACATTTAAAATCTTGTAAAATTAACAGTAAAATAAAAAAGTAGTTTGATAACAAAACTGAATAATTAATCAATAATTAACATTTCAGAACATCCTGTATCTGCGAAACGAATGCAAACATATACAAAATTTCCTCTTACTGATCGGCTCATAATAAAATGTGGCTTTTTTATCACTATTTACTTTTTTCTATGTACTCTTTTTAATCGTTATATACTTGTACATAACTGGCTTCATTTGGGGCGTTAATGGTTGGATTCACCTGTAAATTTCGATACAATTTTATTATCAGACTAGCCTTTGTCTATCGGGTCTGCATGCGCTCATATACGTATTATTGTAGTACAATATTTTAATGCATTTTAAGATCTCAACATGTAGGGAAATACGAAATTTCAACTTTGGCTTTGTTTATCTGGTTACAAAAAATTCAACTGAGATATTTTACATAACATAGGTATTTAATAACTTGCAGGTGCCTTATATCCTTTCGTACACTTCTTTCTTTAAGTATTTTTTTTATACTTACCTACCTTAATATTCAATCTTTTTGGAAAGAACATGATAGATAGATTGATAGATAAACAATTTATTTGCAAAAGTAACACACACGTAATATTACAGTTCACAACAATTTTACAAACAAGAATACAACGAGACATAGAATAGAACAACCATAGAAATATTAATTTACTACGTAGAACAACATGTAATTTATTGTATGCTACAGTACAGCAGCAAATAGGTCCCAGCTCAACATAGACCTTGCCCGAGAGCAGGGTGTTGGTTTTCAGATGAAACTTTTTAGTAGTAGTCAGACGCAGCAACCAAAGAAGTGAGTGATAATAAATAATTAAATGTAAGTTTAAATGAAATACAGTTATGGAAGATAGTGTAAAAAAAGTGTAAAAAAGAATCTGAAAAAATATTATAATATGTATGTATAGCCTAAAATTGGACGCGGCTAATCTATTCAAAGAAATTATACCTAAAATAAAGATGTCCATGATCTTAGAAAAACATTCCATATTTTCTTAGAAGTACAACTCTTAATAATTCGTTAACAAATTCGATCATAACCATAAAGGTATCATAGAGAGGAACTGACAGCTAAGAGAGCGAGATGTACCTAGCGGCGCCACTGTATAATAGAAAGAGATACGTGACGCGAGGCAATAGAACCGTTTTTGGGAACTTGTCAGCACAATCGACTGGGTAAATATTCGTGCTCTGTGAATAATTAGTGACTCTAAAGTGAAGTCGTAGATTATTTTGTGAAATATACTAACACTATTTCATTAAATTACCGACGATTTCACGTTAGATTCACAATTATACTCAGAACTCGAAGTTTTAGGGTGCCGATAAGTGCCGACAAATGCACAAAAAACGGTTTCATTTGACAACTCATGTCAGTTACTCTATTCCGACAGGTATAATAACTTTATGATCATAACAAAATTAGTGTTACGACCATAACAAATGAGCTCGGAATCGAATCCGATGCGACTTGCCTATCATCTTAGCTATCACATTACCTTATTTATTATTATTTACAAAGTAAAATAATTTTTCTATCAATCAAAGTAAAATGATGTTTCTAAAATTCACCAAGAATTTTTGAAGTATTTATGAAATATTCAATTGTTTTTCAAATGCCAAATAATGTCGGAACAAGATGTTAAAAAAAACATTTTTGATTGATTGATCGATTAATTGAATAAAAATGAACTTATATTGGCTATTTTCTCATAGCCAATTTCGGCTGCAGATATTGCTTATTCGGAAAAGCAATATAATATAATACAATATAATCTGGTCGCGAGACGTTATACGTTACTCGTCCTACGCGTGGACAGCTTATTTTGGTTTTGTATAGCTTGATGTGTCGTGTATGTACAAATAAGTACTTAAATTTAATTTGATTTAAATTCTTTTTCGAAATAAAAACAGTTTTAAAACAATAAACACAGGTAGATTCAAAGTTATAGAGAAAACGTTTTTGTGCGTCCACATTAACAAAATGGATTCATCACTAATATATTTATATTCATTTGTGGTCGTACTTTGATCCAGACTATATACAGGTTGATGCATTATACAAAGACAGGTAGATAGGACCATCAAATTGAAACAAAGTTTCACTACCCGAATATAGCAAGAAGCAAAGTGATTTCGTAATTTTGTTGAATTTGCAAAAATAGTGCTAACGTTTTGACAAGCTTCAAAAGATCGGTAGTTTTAGCAAATTGTACTTTAAACTATCTACCTATAGTTCAAAGTACAATTTGCATGAAATTTTTACGATATGGATTATCCAAAAACTTCCTTTTTTACCAATAGTTCTACATCATAGTTCTATTAGTAGGGAAGTTTTTGGATACATAATCCATTTCGCAGCCCCGAATCTAGGGGGGTCAAACCGGGGCCCACGCTCCGAGCGGCAGGTTAGAGGGGCACCAAAATCAAGAGTTTGACAAAGAATTTATAGCTTAAAAGATTGCAAAAAGAAATCGGCTCCTGGCTTTTTCTTGTATTAAAGCTTCCTATAGTTATGTTGTCATACCCATTGCAGAATTCGAACCATGTTTTGGATCATAATTATTGCGACGAGCTAATCACGTTGTAGTAAAATCTCGCGCTCGCTTTGTTCCCTCTAAGTTTTAGGTAAGTATTATTGCAACGACCTAACTAAAACGTGATACTCCGTTGGAGGGGAGGGGCGCCAAAATAAAGTTTTTGCCCCTGCTCGGAAAAGTCCTAGATCCGGGGCTGCCATTTCGTGGTGTACAGAAGTTATTTATTTTGGAGAAATAATCAAAGGCGCAACCTCGGGCTTTCAGGCCATCCATCTTTAAAAGTTTAATACAAGCATCATAATATGCTCACGACTATATTCTCCGTGGTACCTTCTCAGAGTTTTAATCTTAATAAGTACGAAGTAGTTCAGAATTATCACAATTCAAGCCCAGGGCCTCAACTCTATACTCACAAGAGGGCCTAGCATGCCATCAAGAAAACGACAAAAATCGAGACACCTGCCTGTCTTTGTTACATTGCGTATGAGAAACTTGAGCGCGCATGATGGTTTTCTCGTTTTATCGCTTTGTCGGGTAGTAAGCTTGTCGCTACTTATACGGGCAGCTCACTGCACGATACACGCCTCAAAATTTAAGAAAATAAATGTTTTAAGAGAAGTTTATTCCGAGAGCGTAAATGCGTGCCGCATACAAACGAAGTCAATACCATCCAATTAAAGTCAATGAAATTTTTCAGAAACAATCTAGAAACTAATCTCTATGTTTGTATGAAGTCAGATTTTAATGCTAGAGAGGATAATTTTAAGATTTGTATGGAAATCTTTGACTTTAAAACTATACATTTTATCGCAAATCTGACTTCATATAAACATAGAAATTAGTTTCTTTCTAGATTGTTTCTGAAAAATTTCATTGACTTTAATTTGTCAATATTGAAAATATCACCAGACTTCGTTTGTGCTGAGCGCGCTCTGAATTATATTCCGTTAACAGTCTAGCTACAAGAAATCACCCTGTATATGCCCTAACCGAAACCATGATGAAACAATTTGAATAAGTGATGCGGAACCGTGACTGCTTTTATTTTTATCGAACCCCGATTGATTGAAACACGCTTACTAATTGCAAATAACTAATTAGTGTTTATTTGGAAATAAAAACACAACTTGCGTTTTAGTTTTAAGCACACTTGGAATTGGCTACATTATTTCATGAACACTATAAATAATAGATACTGGGATTTAAAAATAAACATTAATAACATAAATAACTAGAGTTAACCCGCGACTTCGTCCACACAAATTATTTATACTTACCAGATTTTAAGTCAGATCATAAGCTATCAAACAAAAAAGTTACATCAAAATCGGTTAAACAGTTTTTGCGTGATGCTCGATTAAAGAAACAAACAAACGCACAAACAAACAAACCGACAGACAAAACATCCAAAAATTTGTAATTTGGAATCAGGGGTAACTTTTTTATTGTTAATATTTTCAATGTACAGACACACTTCACTATAAGCTGGCCTAAAGTATAATTTACCTAAAGTCTCAGAATGATTAAATTCAGGCACTATAAAAATCAGCTAAAGTGCTCTGTAGCAGAAAACTGTAATAAAATGTTCTACTTGGCTCTAAATCTCTTTGTAACATATTAAAAAACTAAAAATAAGCTTAAAATGGAACGCACCGTTATATTTAAAAAAGTGCATTCAAATGTAGAACGAGAGTTGAAAATTATTTAAAAATAGAGAACACCGCTAACAGAAAGAAAAGATCGAGGACACTGCAATTTATCCGAAAAGCATATCATAAGCATAAGCATAAGCATATGCTCACGACTATATTCCCCGAGGGGGTAGTTAGAGATATTCTGAAACTTCAGAACATCCACGTTTCACTAGTAGTACCGAAACTCCAAAAAGAACATTTAAAATATGGAAAGAATCTTTTAAATTCAATACAGAACTAAACAGAATGCGCATTTTATTGACTAAATTAATTGCATTCAAAAATAAAAACTAAATAAAATTGTTGACCCTTTTTCGGGCAGTACATGCACGGGAAATTCCTACGGAAAAAAATAAACTGCGGCGCGCGGGCAATTTGAAAATAGAACTTTCACTCTCGACGGCCATTCGCTATTTTTTTTCTTTTTTTTCACAGCCCGCACGATAGGAATAGTGACGTATTTTTTTCAGCCACTCTCGTTTTCACTACTTGGTCGTAAAAAGCAAATAAAGATCGGAAAAAACTCGGTTGAATTTTTGCCGGACGTAGTTTTCAGGGTTATTGAATTTTTTTTATTTTTTGCACAGGTTTTTGCTGTTCGTCATTTTTATTTAGAGCCATTCGTGGTTGCGTTGATCCAATTTTTTGCGGGTAGATGATTTTTTATTTATGCTGTCCCGTAGCGGGATAAAAATCTTTACTCTTTCTGTTACACTATTATTTAAATTTCGCCTTAGTACATTCAAATCAATTTAATTATTTATATGTATGGTTAATAATTGCAATTAAGTAAGTAGTTGAACTCGTAAAAAAATTCAAAACAATTAAGTAGGTAAGCAATTTAACATCTAATTAATTTTAACATTTTGGTAGTTGTAGCAGGGTTTCTAGCCACCACGAAAGGGAATATAATATTAGATGTGAGCTCATAATTGTATTTTTTTTCGTAAAACCAATAAATTAATGTTATTTGATACCATGAGATAGTAACTTTAATTACAGATTATTTATTCTTAAAATTGAAACCAAGCCTGAGTCGAAGTTTTGTGATTATTTGAAAAGTACAGAGCTAACTATTCATTTATTGATTTAATTATCTTTTTAGTAGATCGGGGATGAATTATATGAATCCACACTTAAAATATGGTTGATTGAATGCATTCAAAACCTTTTTAATTCGCGATATTTTTTCGCGAATTAATATTTTGGACATAATATGTTCATCGGCTCAGATAATGATGATGAATATAGATTTTGAATATACATATTCGAATATAATATTAACTAACGAATTTGATAGGGTGTTATATGAATATTGTTAATTCGTAGATTTCGTAGTGCAGTATTATTAAAGTTTATATATAATTGTAATTAGGTAATTAACAAGGGTGAAGGAAAACATGGTGAGGAAACCTGTATACGCTGAGAAAGAAATTCTGATGCGTATGTGAAGTCTAATAACCCGCATTGGGCTCGCGTGGACTAACGCCCATGAGAGAAGGGACGTATATAGGCTGATGAATTAACAAGTCATCAAAACAATGGCCTTACTACACAAATATGAAACAAAGTAACAAAAACACTCAACTATAAGGAACAGAAAAACTAAAAAACAAAATCACATAATTCTCGACAACGCTTCACAGAATCCGAGCTCAACATTTTAGGTTAAAATATAAGGATCTTGCATAAGAAAACGACGAGGGGTGGTACACCCTCAGTATCTCCGTTTTTAGTATTTTAGTAAGTTGAGGGGGTGCACCCCTGGGGGGTCGGGTGAGGGGGTAAGATGTTGATGTTTCTTAGTTTTATATTACTCGTGTACTTTATTACTTATTTTGTATTTGTGTTAGTGTTTGCGTGTGTGTGTGTTGAGATTACTCGCCGTAGTTAGCTGTTCCTATGCAGATGTTTGTTTTTATGAATCTCTTTTGGTTTTCGTTTTTAGTGGCTGTTATTTTTGTTGGTTTTTATTAGATCTATTTTAAGGTTTTAGGTTTTATTGGGATGGGTTGTTTTAGAGGTTTGCGGGAGATTGTGTTTGATAGTGAATTTTTAAAGGGTTTAGATTGTCTTTCATCCCCTATTCTAAGTGTGAGACATTCTAAAACGGAAGTTTTAGCATAGTTTCTGACAACCCAGAATTGGCTACTTGACAACTAGTCAAATCAGCTACTCTTTATCGGACGTCAAAACATGCGCTTTGTATGAACATTTGTACTAAATATTGAGTTGTGACGTCATCAACATTTTCATTACTTTTTATAGTTTATCTTGTTATTAAAAATAGTATTCAAGCTAAAAACTCAATGAAAATGGGAGTTTAGCGTTATTTTCTAACCCGTTTTTTATTAAGTAGATAAAAATAAAATATATTGAATGTAGTCAAATACCCAATTGGATTATGATTGTCAATTTATATACTTCATAGGTGTTGGCAACACCAACATAAAATGTTATAATTAAAAAAGTTGTACTTTCCGTTTCCGCTTTTCCATTTTATACAGTGCTTGCGTCTAACCAACAATATTGTAAAATCACTAAAATAAACCTCCAGCCTTCTCTTATTTATCACACCACTCCTGTCACCAGAAGAAAAATCCAGTCCACAAAAATCTGGAGCCGAGTAAATCACAGTAGGCCATGTAGCTTACAATATTCCTAGGTATGAAGTCCGTCCCTACATACGTATATCAACATTTAAAAATAAGAAAATTCACCCTAAAAAGATATCGAGCAAAACTCGATCGCCCAGCCCAGATATAATTTATGAACCCAATAGTCTAGTTTGTAGAGTTTGTCTCCGAAGCCGAAAGTTGCTGATTCGAATCCAAAATGAATATGATCAATACGATTATTTGTACCCGAATTTTTGATGATTGTATCTGTATAATTATGTATTCCGTTGTCTCTCTTCTTTTTATCGTGTGGGCAGAGCACTGGTGTCAGAGTTTTTTCAAACCGCCTTACGGCCTCTGACGTGGTTTTTATGTAACGACTACTACCACCAGAGATAGTAGCCGGGACCAACGGCCTAACGTGCCATCCGAAGCACGGAATCATCTTTTCATAAAACTGCCCTTATCTCGAAAATTAAGGACCTTTTCCTAAAGTAAAATATTGACAGATTGATCGATTGATTAACTGATTTTTATTTTTATTTTAGTATATTCTGGTTAGGCATGAACTAACCTATCAGCATCTACCCGGTTGACGTCGGGTTACGGGACACGCTGTATAATACAAATTGTACGTTTTCTATGTATGAGAATTATTTTAGCACACACTGCAGGAAAATTGACAGTAAAATAAATAACGTTAAAAGAACCGCTATGCAATCTTTGAAGTAACTGAGTAAACACTTATTTCACTTGAAGTAAGGTAAAATAGTCAAATATTTATGTTTATTCGTTCGCATTTCACATACCAATTGTTTAAGATCTGGTAGTGATATCTATATCACTCGATTTTATTATACTACGAGTTTTACCCGCGACTTCGTCCGCATACATAATGTATGCGGACGAAGTACCAGATTTTAAGTCAGATGATAAGCTATCAAACAAAAATGTTTCATCAAAATCGGTTCAGTAGTTTTTACGTGATACTCGAACAAACAAACACCCAAACAAACAAACAAATAAACAAACATACAAACAAACAAACAAACAAACAAACAAACAAACATACAAACAAACAAACAAACAAACAGACAGACAAAAAATCCAAAAATTGGTGGTTTGGAATCAGGGACATCTAAAAACCATGTCGTTATTTTTTTTGTAAATATCTTCAATGTACAGACACACTTCTGCTACAGTTTTATAATAGTTTAGATTATTACAACTCCAAAAAATATACAGTGTGAACAGTAATGCGATCTATTTCTTGAAAGAGGTTATTCCAGAGGTCATTTATAATAAATTAAGCCCAGTTAATCATTGGTTACCACAGAACTTTATAAGAGGTGTTAGAAGTGCAAAGTAGGCGTTGAACGCGTCACCACAGGTTATGCAATGATTTGCATAACACCATAAGGCGCATGCGTGGTGCGTGCGAGAGGGCATGAGTAGTAGTATTAGCGTGAGCGAGTGGCGACAGCCGTCTCCGAAGCAAAAGCACTACTTTGCATTTCTAACCCATCTTTATAATGTTCTGTGGTAACCCCTGGTATGGTATCACCTGATTGTTTGAAAAGAGAAGTGATTTCGTGCTTCGGATAGCACGTTAAGCCGTTGGTCCCGGCTATTATCTCTAGTGGTAGTAGTCGTTACATAAAAACCATGTGTAGAGAAATCATACTCGACATGCAGGTCTCTGCCCACTGCGATAAGAATGAAAGAATATTCTGTGGTAGTTACTGAGTTATCATGGTTTATACTTATAGTTTTAGAATATTTCCAACGTCCTCGAAGAACATCGTCCTAAGCGTATACTATGAGAGGCTTTAAATTTTACTGACGTCTCCTATACTATAAAAGTGCTTGAAAGGGTTTGGAATGTTTTCCTGCTTTCATGATTAGTTTCTCATAAAAGTATCTCGAGTATGGGGATAACGTTATACACGTTTTAGTTTTAGTGGTTGGTTTGAGGTCTAATAAAATATAAAAGTGAATTACTCCAGATATTCAATATACATTTTATACAGGGTGTTATAGAAGAAAAAATAAAATTTGAAAACTTTTAAGGGGTGGTTTAGACCATCAAACTGAACAACTTTCACTATGGGACCAACATCGAAATCGCGAAAAAAAAAATCTTTTGTCCCATACATTTAGCTCAAGTAGATCTGTAGTTTAGTATGGAACATCGCAAACGCATCGTATCATGGCGATTATGGCAAAACTCCTTATTTTGGGGGAGGCCAATGTCCAGCAGTGGACGTCTATCGGCAGCTATGATGATGATGATGATTTTTTTTTTCGCGATTTCGATATTGGTCCCATAGTGAAAGTTGTTCAGTTTGATGGTCTTAACCACCCCCTTAAATGTTTATTTGTATTTTTGTAACACCCTGTATACTTGTATACTTGTTCTTAATATGCTGACACTTTTTTAAGGCGATGACCAGACTATGAAACTGAACAACTTTCTCTATGGAATCAACATCGAAATAGCGAGAAAAAAAACAGTTGTCCCATACGTTTGGCTCCGAGTAGGTTTGCAGTTTTGTATGGAAGTGATAATTTTTTTTCGCGTATTCGATGTTGGTCCCTTAGAGGAAGTTGTTCAGTTTGACGGTCTGATCAACCCCTTAAAAAAGTGTCAGCATATTAAGAAGGACCCTATATATCAAATATTTGATAAGAAACTATCGATGTAAGTGTATATCAAATACACACCACTGACTTTGAAAAAAAAACTCTATCACCACAATTTTTGAGAATTCTGATAGACTATGCACCTATTTCTTAGGCGAACGAAATGTGATTCAAGTGTATGTTTACACAAGGTTTAATTCAACGCCGCCGCCAAGTTGCCTAGAAAAATCTTGCCACAAGTACCGTTTCTATTGTGATTTTTGGTATAACTTTATCCACCTGACCGTTTGGGAAGTAAATGAGGTGCAATCGGAAGGAGACTGATCTAAAGTACTGGAAAAACTAGGGTTGACACCTCTCAGTCTGCCGCAACTCTAGGGTTGCCAGGTTCAAAAATGACTTCTTTGATTTTGAACTCTTAAACGTATACTCGTATTTATGGATAGTAGAGTTTCAAAAATAAAATCTGCATACATCTGTGTACGTAATCAAATTCACGTCTGTATTTCTTTTTCGGGGTGGACAGAAACCCTGCCCTGAAAGTTGTATTCTAACTATCTTTGTAAAGGTCTTTTTCTAGTCATGCTGATCCGCATGCGAGTGATACGCATTTTGCATACATAGCTGCTATATTCGATGTGCCAAAATGAAACATTATACTGAGCATGCAATGTACAGTGCAATGTGCAGCATGAATGTAAAAAGGCCCTAAGTGTGCTCATGAATCACTTTTAGCAATGGACTGAAGTGTCAAGTAGTGATTAGTTGGCTAGCTACATTGACTTACCAACTACTGGACGTAGGGTCCGCGCTCAAAAGTGTCCGAACCAAAAGAGCAACAAAGCACATAAAGAGAAATCATTACTCACCAGTCGTCGTTTTATTGACAGACTATGCGCACGTCTGCATGCCGTGCTGTAAGAGTTTGTAAAATGTACGCGAGCAAAATAAAATAAAAATGTCATCAGTATCAGTGTTTTTATTATTAATTTATTTATTATTATTACATAAGTTACAGTGACAAAGAAATGACAAAGCAAAACCAATTGCTCGCTTTATCAGTTAGTTGGATTGTATTACTAATACTTACTTTCTTTTATGTAGACACTTTCCGGGACATTTTTTTCGATAATTTTGTATTAGACCCGGCGTCCATAAGTTAGTAAGTCAATGGCTAGCTATCATCGTATTATACTTTTACGTAACATTTTTTTTCTCTACAGCCGATCAGATATTTCCGGGTTCCGTGAACCGACCGCAAAAAGTCACTATCGTCACTTACACCTCACATTTACTAAACGTGTATTGTATTCTTTCTTGCTAGTCTTGTATTTGTGGTCTGGAGTTAATGTTGATAATTGTGTTAAGGGGCAACGATTTAATTTCCTTACTTTTTGGCTTCTGATGTGAATAATTATATAACTTTTGTATTGTCTATCCAAGGTAAGAATGTAATATGTAGTTATACCTACCATTTCTTTCTGCAGTGTGTAATCTTAAATGTGTTACGTATACTTTAAGGGGTGCTTCAGATCATCAAAACTGAAAAACTTTTACTATGGGATCAACACTGAAAACATGGCGATTACATATAAATAAATAAAATAAATAAATAAATAACGCTCACAGGCACATACATTGTAATGATCCCAAGTTAAGCACTATAGGCTTGTTTGTGGGTCGAGCAACCGTTTTTCTACGGAACAACCAATGTTTTTTTTCAATCGCCAAATGAAATTTATTTAGCTATGAATAAAATTATATCGATTTCATAAAATAAATTATAAGGTGTTTTTTGGTGTTTTTCAAAAATCACTGCGCCTCGTCATCACTCATACAAAAACATCAGAAATACGAGCAAAGATTACGTTCCTAATATTTTTATGATATGAATAGTATAAATGGGAATCCAAAAAGTTTGTATTTCTCGTCTACATATTTTTAATAGAACCAAATAGTTTTCATTACATCTAAGAAATACAGAACTGGCAGCTATCTGAGAGAAAAAAAATGACGCGAAGCAAAATACTTCAATTAAAAAGAAAAAAATATTCTTCCTTTTTAGTTTTTATGGCTTTTGGTATTTTTTTTCCAAGACATCTTGCCAGTTCTCATCAAAAAATTTAGAGTCAATAAAAAGTTTTTATTCTGAAATCTAAAATAATCCCAATAATATCTCTTTGGTGTCTATTTTCCAAACTAAAATAAAATATTTAAAAAACAGCGATTTACCAGCCATTTTCCTGGGTCGCCGGTGTATGCGTAGTGATTACTTGCTCAGTGGGTGTATGGTAAATTATACTTGTTTCAATAAATATAATATAATTTCAATTATTTCACAACTGAAAAATCTGCTCTAAATTAAACAAAATTAAAACAAACGTGATTCGCACGTTTCTTTAGTTAGTGTTCTTTGAATTATTTTCGTGTGTTATCGAGTTGTTGAGATATTGTTTCTCGTCTCGACTAAGGCCAGATTTCTCGAGAATTGTCACTTCGAGAAATCTCGAACAGAAACCCTTTATAATTATCATAAATATTATAAACCTTCAAGAAAAAAAATTCTAAATGACAGTGAAAACCGTATCAAAATCTGTTGCGTGGTTTAGGAGTAGTTAGCGGGTACACAGACAGGCGCTGAAAGCGACTTTATATACAAAGCTTTTACCCGCGACTTCGTCCGCATAAATTATACACCAGATTTTAAGTCAGATGATATGCTATCAAACAAAAAAGTTTCATCAAAATCGGTTCAGTAGTTTTTGCGTGATACTCGAACAAACAAACACCCAAACAAACAAACAAGCAGACAGACAATAAATAAAAAAAATTGTGATTTGTAATCAGGGACAGGTAAAAACCATGTCGTAATTTTTTTTTAGTAAACATCTTCAATGTACAGATACATTTCTGTTACAGTTTTATAATAGTCTAGATGTAGAGATGCTTAAAATCTACAGGAAAAGTGTGAAATTAATGTTAATATTCATAATTTCTAAAAATTATAAGATATATTTCCAAAACAGCAGTCGGAAACATGATAAGGGCCTATGTCGAAAAATAATTTAAGCGAAATGGGCGTGTGATAGCTTATATTACCGCCAGATGCGAGAGAAAGAGATGGGGCGGCGCGCGCGCCTGGAACGAATCAAGCGAAAAAACAAACTTTATTTAATTGTGATTGTACTATTTACGTAAGTTCAATTCTGCTCTAATCAAAACTTAGATAATAGCAATCTCTTTTTTTTAAATCAAGTCACATGTTTCTATTATTCACAGTTTAGCAGTTACAAGCGTTTATAGACAAAAACGGAGGCTACTTTGGCTTGTTTTTCTATCGAGAAAATTTGTCTTAATCGTGTTTTGGCTCTAATAAAAACTTCAATTATATGTTCAATTTACACATATCCGCAAATCATACTCTTACTGTTAGTACTTCATGATATATGGAGCTTTGAAGAATCCTATTTTTTTTACATAGCCCCTTAAACAGAAAGGTTCAAGCACGCAGTAGAGTCGGAGCCTTTGATTAGGTTAGAACTACCTGCTGCGACCTTAGATAAAGTATACTTTAGATGGAGTCTCACGCTTCTACGATAGATATAAAACAAAAGTGGCCCACTTTCTTAGTTTGGTGTACGTGAGGCGCCATACAACTTATCTCTGTGTGCGTATATACAGACACGGTTTATCAACTAAGAGTTCACAGATATTTTTTTCGACGCGTTCGTAGCTTCGACTGTCAATCTTGACATATAACTTATCAAAGGCTGCGACATGCACCAATAGGTAATTTTTATACAGGGTGTAACAAAACACCCTAGTAATACTTAAGGGGGTGCTTCAATCCATGAAACTGAACAACTTTCACTATGGAGCCAACTTCGATATCGCGAATAAAAAATCAGCTGTCCCATACAAAACTGCTGTACCGACTCGACTAAAATGTATGGGATACAGCAGATTTTTTTTTCGTGATTTCGAAGTTGGCTCTATAGTGAAAGCTGTTCAGTTTGATGGTCTGAAGCACTCCCTTAAGTATTACTAGGGTGTTTTGTTACACCATTTCTTAGTAATAGTACTAAATAGTTAATTAGTAATAGAATTGTATGAAATGCATAGAAAATAATATAATATTATCATATTATGATAAATAATAAAAAAGCCGTGGTGGTCCAATGGCGAGTAACCTTGCCTGTCGTGCAGGAGGCAATGGTTCGATCCCCGTCCAGGCTGACTCGTACCAATGAGTTTTTCGGAATTTATGTATGATTTGTAGCACCACTAGCTTTTCGGTGAAGGAAAACATCGTGAGGAAACCTGCATGCTTCAATTTCGAGGCATGTATTGTACATACTGTCCATTACAAGTGGCGACGGGCTCACTCCCCGTCACACTGGACAGAGTTTCGGTACTACTAGTGAAAAGTGGATGTTCTGAAGTTTCAGAATATCTCTGACTACCCCGTTGGGGAATGTAGTCGTGAGCATATGCATGCATATTATGATAAATATACATTATATTTAAAAACCTAAGATAAATTATTTAACACATTTCCTAAATTGTTTCGACATTGTATGGTAATGTTTTTACTTTTCCTAGATTTCCAGAAACATGTACACTTTTCAAAAATGTTTCAAACAAATAAGAAAATGGCTGAAAGCAAATAAAATGTTGAACCCATGCCAATTTTACTAAGTAACATACTAAAATTTAATTACACCGTAAAACGTCAAAAAGAAACCTAGTCTAAGCACATATAAATAAAACATATATTCCACTGTGTCCTATTTCGTAATATTTGTGAAATCTTCAAAGTAAAAACATTAGTACATTACCATTCCAAACGTAAGCATATATGTAAAACGGAAGCGGGGGACAGAACATCAAAAACTCTAATCAAAACATTACGAGGGGGGCCTTACATCCCCCCCACCCCCTATTAAGCCGAGAAACTTCTCACCCCCATCAATATTCTTAGAATATAATCAATTCTTGAGAGAAAGAAACAGTCTCGGCGTGTATTGATAAATGAGAGCTCCCTTCATATTTCCGCGTGCGGGGGGCGCCCCGGGGGGTGTCAGCCCCCCTAGGGGGTGCGTCTTAGGAACGTGCAAGATAGTAAGCAGTAGGGTTGGCAGGGCTAATGAACTTTTAAGTTTTTAGGGTGTTTCTTGAGTGTAGTTAGAATTTTAAGGGTAGTTTGGATCGATGGGGGCTTCTTGAGTCTTTTGTAGGTTTTGTTTCTTAGGGGATGATTGTGGTGGCTCTTGTTTGACTTTAATCTTGAACGTATTTGAAGATTTTGAATTTCAATCTTTTTGGTACTGCATTTGTTAATAGAATTTAATTCTTAACTAAAGTTAAATACTAATAATAAATTATACGTATACTCACACCTTTTTCTCTATGGAGTCGGCAGAGACGATTGAGTACCTCTCTTGAGTCTTTATTTTTTATTTTTTTTATTTATAAATTAATAGACTCTTGCTTGTGCGTTAGCACTGCATTTCCGCCAGTGTCAAGAAGTTTATGGGAGAATCTATCCCAATCTCAGGGATTGTTTTTGGACAAGAACAAGAAGAGATTGAGGATTGTGGAGCCTCGTGGCAGGCAAAAACGCGACGCGCGAAAACCACGCGAGACGAGTGCTCGGGTCAGAACCTGCAACGTGACTCCTCTTGAATCTTATACTGCTTTCATAGTAAGTAATGTTATTTCATAAAAAGGAAAAGGAAGTAAAAAGATTATGAAAGAATTAATTATATTTCAATGAAAAACATCTTAAAGCGTAAACAAAAAAATCTAGCCACTAAATAAGTACGTTTTTTTCCCTTTTCCACCAATTGTCCATGTGATGAAGTATGGCCCACTCCCTTTAGACCTTATTCGTTAGAGGATGCTTTTGCCCTGCAGTCTACATCTATCATAAATTACTTTTTTTAAAATAAATATAACAAAATATGTCATGAGAAAGTGAATGAATTTGTCTATGGGCTATGGCTGGGCTTTTTTTTTTCTTTCGAGATAGTAATATTACCGCACTAGTGCGATAATGGCCTCGATTCGGACTGTGCCACGACTTAACTTAACTAAATTTATTCCTGTCACTTTCTAAAATAAGATTAAGAAAAGGGACAGAAAACCAACAGCTGACTTTAGTGCTGTCAAAGTGACGTTACACGCCCAAAAACGCTTTAAATAACATAGCGTACATTATGATGGCCAGATGATGGCATCTTATTTTGGGCGTGTAACGTCACTTTGACAGCACTAAAGTCAGCTGTTGGTTTTCTGTCTCTTTTCTGAATCTTATTTTAGAAAGTGAAAGGAATAAATTTAGTTAAGTCGTGGCACAGTCCGAATCGGTACCATTGTAATCATTTTCGTACGCGTGTTCTACAAGCTGCATTATGTACTTAAAAAGAGTGCAGTAAGAGCCACTTTACGAGTAAGAGTGTTAAAAAAGAAAAAAACTACAGTACATTAAAACCTAAATATTCAGAAAATTAAATCAGAAAGAAACAACCACATCTCCCATCCTCCTCCCTCCTTGCAACATCCACTAGGTACCAACCATAATAAGTGAACTCATTCCCCTAAACATTCAAAGAAAGAAAATCAATAGAGGAAACGAACTAAAGCTAATCATGAAAATATAACACAGCCCTGCTACGCTGTAGCGAGCGAGGCCTACGCCGCGGCGTAGCGGCTACGGCGTAGGCGCTAGTTCGCCCCCCCTCCTCTTATACAACTTTTTACTAAGAACCGCGCGAAATGAGTGGATAAAACATAAGTAGCTTCACTTTTTGACATTTGTATGGAATATTGTATGAAATTGAATTAAATTGCATTTGATACTAATAGTCAATCCAGAGATATTGTAAACATCGAAGTTTAAGGCCTGAATTACATAAAGGTCCCTTTTAATTAAGGTTAATTTGTTTATACCAAGGGGTTCAATATATTAAAATTTAAACTTGGTTAAGTTTAACTTAAACAGTTGAACTACGCGTCTTAAGGTTTTAAGACCCGTAGTTCAACTGTTAATTACTGTTTTATTGACACATACACTCAGTTGCAGAAACGCTCATTTGATTTAGTTCTTCATTAAATATCTTGCTAGCTTTAACTATGTCAAGAAGACAAAAATTGACAGCAAGAGATTTAATGGAGGATTAACTTTAATGAGCGGTTCTGCAACTGAGTGTTAGGCTATTTTATTATTTAAAAAAACGTATTCAAGCAATGCCAGGTCCGTTCAGTCTTTAAATGATTGTTTTTCTATAATTCAGCTCGAGCGCCTCCTTGCATCGGAAGGTACGTTAAACTTTTGATCCCGAATAGTGTATTATTATTCGTTTTAAGTCAGATTAGAGGCACATTGAGGCGGCTTGAAAATACCTTAGAGCCAGTGACTATGTTACCTCTTCCATTCCGCACTAATTTCTATGGAACAGTTGATTTTTTTCGCGATTTCAATGTTGAGTCTCCTATGGAGACAAAGTGAAAGTTGTTCAGTTTGATGGTCTGAAGCACCCCCTAAAACATGTCACGCATTTAAGTTGTTTACTTTTTTCATGTTGAGAGTTTCAGGATCAAATTATGATACGCGATTATCTTTTCGACTTCAAAACCAATACAAAAGAAACAAACACAAATAATTTATTGCAACCATATCCCTTAGTTATCTCAAATGACACCCACTGAAAGAAATATTTGTGCACTGTTCTATTCCGAAAACAACACTAACTCCCTTACAATACTATCCCGGAAATGTAATAAAACATCATCCGGAATCGAAGCCGCACTGAACAGGCAGCTAACAACTGAGCCACTAAGTCCCTGCCCGCTCTTATTTTAAACAACTACCGCCTTTATAATACATCCCGTTCCGCGACTAAATATCAGCGAATGTAGCGGTGTACCACGACTCAACGTTTTGATACTTGCGAAGATGGCATTAACACAGTATAAGACAGTAATCTATCTTCATACAATGGTACCAAACGCAGCTTGTATGTATGCTCGCCAGTACGCACGCCTCCTAGCACGCACACACTGAAAATATGTCAGACTGATAAGAATGCGCCAGTCGGGGCTACGTGGAGATATTGTCAGTGTGTGCGTGCTACGAGGCGTACGCCGCGTTTGGCACCATTATATGAAGATAGATTACTGTCTTATACTGTGGCATTAATTATCTTTTTGTTGCTTTTTTCGAAAATTTATTGAAATCAAACCTAAATCAATATTGTGTTTGTAAGGTGAACATTAACATTAGTAGACTATAAGATTTATTATTTGATTAAATTACCTGTGAAAAATCGTTATTCGGCTTCATTATGGCCTATCGAAGCACGGAATAGGGACTCATGGAGAGAACAGAAGGATTTGCCCAACAGTAGGATAGCATTAATTTGAATTTTAAAAAAATCTCCTATCCTTATCCCTCCCCTCCCTCCTTATTAGGGATAAATGTTATAAATCGTCATAACGGCTGAATCTTTGGAAATGCAATTGCTGTTCTCTCTTCTAGGTATAATATAACGGCTAACCATGGTAGAACCACGCTAGGTATGCGCCAAAGGTCAAGGTCGCAATGCTCCTCTCTTAGTCAATTCTTCCGAAGTATTTTTCCCAGAATTATTCTCTGGATATTTTGTTTAAAAGATGTGATATAGTCGATTTTCTGGCCGCATCTTCTCCAAAAACCTTCCGAGGCAATAGAAAAAAATACTTCAATTAGTGTTATATAAGACACTGCTTAATTATTTCTGTTTGCAAAAAGCATAACCCTTAACAAAAACAAAAGAGAAACAAAACTTACACCTACTGTTTTGAATCATTGATTTGATTCAGTAATTGCCCGGTATTGTTATATACATAATCATCATCATCATAGGCCTATACATCTGTTAAATAAACGAGAACTTAAAATACACATTCAAAATTGAACTAATCGCAATCAACTCAAAAGTGAAACTAGGAAGTGTGAACTCCAAGCATCAACCAACACCAATCCTGGTACTTCCGCGTGCCGTATTTACAAGTATTGTAAGTATAGAATTATATATTTTATAACACCCCCTACCACCCCGCGCGAACTAAGTCTTTGCGCATCTTTCTATCCCCACCTTTTTGCCTTCTTCTTTTAAAACCACCCATCGTATGAACCCCTTTCCCCTTATTCGACTAATTTCGGGGTACAACTGAAGAATTATTCCTTGCGGATCGTCGACGAAGGAATTTGGGTTTTAAGTCTTTCTCATTAGAGTTTCAAGTCAATACAGTCACTCACACAGTCTTGGGACTGTATCTTTTCACTTCGAAAACTAATTCCGAATTAGGAAATGGAAGCAAGTGCTCTGTTGTGTCGAAGGAATATGATCTATATCGGAAGACAATAAGGAAGAATTTCGGTTGTTACAACAATGAAAATTAGAACCGTTTCGTCAAAAATATGAAATTAAAATCTTCATACTAGCAAAAGAAGTTTTAGCATCTTTGTTTTAGAGCGGGATGGAGATAGCTGCATTAGTCTCGCTCGCTCTTGGGGGGGGTATAAAGGGGGGGGGAATGGGTAGTTTGGAGTAAAAAGCTGCTTTCTTGATCAATGCGCGCCGCATTCGGAATTAATCATAACCGGGTATTTTAGTCTATGTCCCCGTTAAAGGGGGGTCTGAGGGGGGGGGCGAGGGGGGTCTCGAATTCGTATTCTAAATGAAAATACGCTTCTTCCTGTTTACATTTTGTAATAAATTGTTTTACTGCTGTGTTTGTGTGACGTAAACTGTAGAAATGCCGTTTTATTATTTAGGCTGTGATTCCGTTTGAATCTAATTGCAGGTCACAGTCTTTGCCCTAGCAGCCTTTTTAGGGGAAGCACGAGTCACAGACATACTTACAAATATACATAGATTCACGACTGTTCCCTTTCGGGGTGACCAGGAGTGCGATTTTTGGAACTCATTCGTTGAACTCAGCAGTTGTAAATGTCAAAATTACTATGGAGATATGCATCTTTCTACTGCTGATTGGACTTCCGAAATTCGCACTCCTGAAGTATGATTTTTAAAAGACAAATCAGCAGTAGAAAGATGCATATCTCCATCCATAGTAATATTGACATTTTCAACTGCTGACTTCAAAGTATGAGTTTCAAAAATCGCACACCACAACCTTTCTTATAATAATGACTTGAACCCTCCTGAATGTTGGAATTAGAAACTACTACGATCAGAAGTGCTATTTTAAAATCTCACACATTTCAATTCGTATACGAAAATGTCAAAATAACTATGGAGTTTGGGCATCATTCTTACACGAATGTGAAAGTGCAATATTACACTTCTGAACTTAGTCAGGTACTCTGACCGCTATCTGAAACCTTATTTTCTGTGACAGATGATGGTTTATCCCTTAGTCGCCTCATAAGGAAACCACAGAAAGTGTAGTTGTTATTTCAATCAATCAATCACTTAATCAAATATCCTTCCTGTCTAGGTCTTTCTTAATATGCTGGCACTTTTGTAAGGGGATGATCAGGCCGTCAAACTGAACAACTTTCTCTATGGCACCAAAGTCGAAATCGCGAAAAAAAATCTGCTGTTCGATACTAAACTGCAAACCTTCTTAAGCCAAATGTATTGAGTGATTTTTGTTTTGCGATTTGGATGTTGGTACCACAGAGAAAGTTGTTCAGTGTGACGGTCTGATTGCCCTTTAAAAAGGGTCAGCATATTAAGAAGGACCCTGTAATTTTGTATACTTGTTTACTATACTCGATACTTATACTTTGGTCGAGTGGCGAGTAACCATGCCTGCCGTGCACGGATCAATGGTTCGATCCCCGTCCAGGTCGACTCATACCAATGAGTTTTCCGGAATTTATGTACGATTTGTTACACCACTGTCTTTTTGGTGAAGGAAAATATCGTGAACAAACCTGCGTGCTTCAATTTCGAGGCATGTATTTTACCCACTGTCCATTATAAGTGGCGACGGGCTCACTCCCCGTCACACTGGAAAGAGTTTCGGTACTGCTGTGAAACGTGGAAACGGAATTTTCAGAATAGGTATCTCTGACTACATCCTCGAGGAATATAGTCGTAAGCTTATACATACATACGTATTTACTTTACTTTTTTCTGTATACATGGTGTTATGGTAAACAGTTGCATTACTTTAAGAGGTGATTGTACCCATGATACTGAACAAAACCTATAGGAAATTCGTAATATTTTTATTCGACTTTTCATACAAAATTACGATTCCATTTATAATGGGAAGTCCAAAAAAAATGTTACGAATTCCCAATAGGTTTCTTAGGGAAAGGTGTTCAGTATCATGGGTAGAAGCACCCCTTAAAGTAATGCAACTGTTTACTTGTCTCTATTTCTTGTAGGCCCACAAACGGTAACGTTTATTGATGGTTTTACACTCTAAATAAGTACATAATTTAATTTATTATAGTAATCAGACGATAGATTTGGTAAAAATGCAAACGGAATTATGAAATAAATAATAAAATGCACCGTTTTGACTTTTTTGCAAAGATTTTTTTTTTCCTATTAAAACTGCACATGTAAAGCAATGCGTTTATAGGAACATCTTAGATGTAAATACTAAAATAAAAAAAACAACTAACAAATCTTACCAAGACAAGATGTGCGCCAACTGCAATTACGCGACAGTCCGTTTAGATAAGGTATAGCTAATATAACCAATATAATCTAGAGATTATCGCAAACAAATCGACATGAGTTCCATAACTATACGCCAACTATGAGCTAACATTTTTTGGTTGCCTTTTCAGGCCTTTTCCCCATAGCTGTAGAAATTATCTCTTTTCTCAGTAAAACAAACCTCAGATAATCAGTCATCCATCCACGTGGACAATATGGCTCGTGCCGTGTCGCTGGCCGTAATATTGCCTCCCTAAACTCCGTTCCAATTACCATGCACCACAAACCAAGCCGATTTAGACCTTAAAGTTTTACAACAAGAGTTTTAGCTGGAGATTTCTTACGTTGAACGAGTGAATCTAGAATGACAGTTCTTTGCTCCCTGAAATTGAGTATTTTGACTTAATTTTAAGATATTTTAAGCTTGACATATATCTGTGCCTGTGTAATGAATTTATTTTAATAGAAGAGCTTATACAAGGTGTTACAAAAATACAAATAAACATTTAACGGGTGGTTTAGACCATCAAACTGAACAACTTTCACTATGGGACCAATATCAAAATCGCCATAAACTATATCTACTAAACTACAAATCTACTCGAGCTAAATGTAAGTATATGACAGATGTTTTTTTCGCGATTTCGATGTTGGTTCAATTATAGTGAAAGTTGTTAACTTTACATACAAAAAAAAATCATGTTTTGAAGAAAAAAAACTATGTTGAAACCATGATAATTCGATTCTGTTCTCGATTCTAAACAAACTAATTTCTAGTTTTGCGTAAATTCATTAACACGTTGTATCTAGTCTGTAGAATCAGGTAGAATCCCACTGCAGGGCAAAGGCTCTCACGGATAAGGGTGAGAAGGACTGGGCCATACACCACGTGGGCCCATTGCGGATTGGTGGACCCAAGTTTAGTGGTCAACTTGCTGTCAGATTAGAAATTGACCTCTGACTAGGACACTTACACCGTCATCTGACGGAGCTATATTTTGAGAACAACTGCTTAACGTGCCTTCCGAAGCATGGAGACGCTTGAGATGAAATACCACTATGCTTTTTCTGCTGGATTTCATAGCGCGATGTACTCAAATCGTCTATCACGTTAGTTTTACGTTCACGTTCACGTTACTGTTACTTATTGTAAAAATTCGATTAATATTTGATTATTTTTAAATATGAATGTATAGGTTTAACCTCAGTAATAACTTTTGCATGTGTGCTCTCTTCTCTATATTGTTATGCCCTTACAGGGTGCTCCATTGTTTAATTACTAAGATCTTATGTACGATTTTCTTACTGTGTACAACAATGTGGCAATGCAATAAATATTTGAACTTGAACTTGAACTTTATTTAAAAGTTAATCTTGGTGTCTGGAAGAAATAGCCGTTAATGATAAGACCGCCATTTGTACTCTTTTTGTTTTTCATGGTTCAATTTTTATAGTTTCGGTGTGAAAGTAAAGAATAATGTATTGTAAAAGTCCATGAGAAATTATGTTAACGACATTAAAGTGCCTACAAAAAAGATGATAGCAAAGATTCCAGCGGTTGCTATAATGTATCTTCTAGGCGCTCTTAATCATTCCTTATTGAGCCATTCCAAGGATTCGGTCCTACATTTATACATTAAAATTACTCTTTTGATCAAAGTTTAGCAGCGTCAGGATATAACTACTCATAACTTTCTCAAAGTCACGATCATAATTCTTTTTGAAGTATTCAGAAACTTAGTTATTACAATTTTTATCAGCTTGCAGTTGTAACAAGGATCACTTTTAGATATACAGGGTGTATCAAAACACCCTTAATGGGGCTGCTTCAGACAATCAATCTGAACAACTTTAACTATGGAGCCAACATCGAGAAAAAATAAAAAAAGTCTGCTGTGCGCTGTCCCATAGAAAACTGCAGTACCGACTTGACTAAAATGTATGGAGCTCACTGAACTCATGAGTCAAGATCAGGAGTGCGATTTTTGAAACTCATACGTTGAACTCAGCAGTGGAAAATGTCAGAATTACTATGTAGATATGCATCTTTCTACTGCTGATTAGACTTTCCAAAATCATACTTCAGGAGTGCTATTTTTCTCTTATTATTATTGAACTCTCTTTACAAATATTTTTGGTAGTTCTGGCAAAGTTTCTGACCACTCGGGAAGAAATAAAGGTCGTGTGCTTACGTAAGTAGGTAAAAAGAGACTCTAAATTGACAAAAGTTAGTTCAAATTGCCGAAACTTGCACCCCTAAAACAGTTTATTGTATATTATCTCCGACAAAACCCCAAACTTGTTGCGTATAGATTTGGAGCACGTCTCGACATGTCAGTTAACCAAACACGCCACATGTTAGATCCTATAAAAATATATTCCTCATAAATTTACATAATATGGACCTTGCATTTTGTACCTTACACCTTTGAGATACAATCTAGTTTGAATAGAAGGGCGTGTTGAGGAAAAACTAACAGTTTTCGTTTTTTCCTAGTCATAATACGAATAGTAACCGTTTTTTCCATATTTTTTCTTTCGTTTGTACGTATACAAATATTTTACGGTTTTTCGCTGCAGTTGGCAGACAGACTGACATAATGTTTTATATAGATAACGGTTATTCTTTTATTAGGCAGATAGTGAGCCTGTCAACACTTTCAAAGGACAGCAGACAAAAGCGTATAGGATTTCTGGCGATGTTTTCCTTTACTAAAACCTGATCATTTCAAATCTCTACACAATTACAGAATTCTGTAGTCTGTAGGTACAATAAAATTATTACAATGGTGTTTAGTTTTTTAATTTTGTGTCAGTCCGTTTATTCATTTGTTAAAAATTACTGGACCTATTTTGTTGAAACTTTTTGTGTTTTTTGTGTTGTGCTTATGATTAAAATTAAAATAGGTTTTATAAGATTTTATTTAAACACGGAGTACATAATTACTAGATTGAAATATGTAAATAACAAGACTATACCCGCAACCTCGTACGTACTGGCTCTACTTACGTCATGTCTTTGTAGAGCGCAATAAAATCTATAAATTTAAGTCTAATCAATAAATAAACACGTGCCCTTTCTGTACATTATCAAAAGCAGTGAAGTATTGACTATTATCTTTTTGAAATATGCATTTTAAGTACTTGTTTTAAACTTTTCATAGAAATCTAAAAACAATTTTTTTTTGACCCCGTCCATTTTAGATTAAATTGATAAACTTTTCCGAAAAGGGCAAGAGCATTCACCCTTGACCAAAGGAAATGCGTGAAAATATGAGGTGAGAGAAATGTGTCAGAATCGTAGCTTTCTGCAACCCTTTTCCGTAGTGCCTGCCTACCCTTGCGGGGTAGAGCCGTGGACATTGTATTTACCTATTGCATGTTATCTTGCAAAAGTTAGGTAGGTAATTAATACATTAGTATTAGTTATGTTAGTAAAAACTAATGTATAATAATTATCAGAAAGAACTACAGAAATAATTTGAATGCATTTGTCTGCTGTAGGAATCTGCTGGATTTGGAATTAGAAATCTAAATCAATTTATTGTGTGCATTATGTAACATAATATATTTCCAACACATAATTATAAAAAGATAAAGTGTTATACATAAAATACATAAGCATCCGTATGTAGGCGTATTTACGAAATATATTGTATAATGTAATATAATTGATAATCTACGCAATTAATTTGAAATTATTTAATGCAGTCATGACTGTTTTGACTCATTAAACTCACTATTGAGTTAATTTATCATCTATTAACTAATTTATATCACTAATTTTAAATAATTGATATTTCACATTATACTTGAACAAAAACGCAAAATATTTTTTTATTTTTCTTTAAAAATTCCATTACCATGATAAGTTTTTTCCTGATTTCCAAAACCATATCAAATGGTTGTTCAATTATCAAATTCCGTAGTTCTGTATTTAATTACTAAAATAAAAACCTAGCTTGATTTGTACAAAAATCGATGGTATCAAGTTCTTCACGCATTTCCCCTATTACTACCGAAACATAGATAAAAAAATAAAAGGCGCAATTTATAAAAGATCCACGATTCCTTCCTTCACAAATAAACATAACCATGATACCCAAAAAAAGCTAAAACGAACTAAACATCGCGAAACACCCGCATGTAGGGAATAATTTAAAAATACGCAAAATACGGCCACTTCACTTCTAACCAGGGGGGGCCACAGCCCCCACACCCGGCCCGTTTTGCGTATTTTTCGGTATGCGTGGCAGGTGGCGCCCCCCTGCGGGTGGTTCGTTAAAAAGCGCCTGAGTACGTAGTATTATAAAACTTGTGCCTACCGCGTATAAGTAGTGAAGGTGTGGGTAGGGGGGCTGTCATGGGCTGGGGAGGGGGGGTCGCCACCTAGTTAGACAGTTAAAAGTATGCGGTATTAACAGAACGGAAATGAATATACGAGTAGGAAGGTTTTTGGGAGGCTGCGACGCGGGTTAGATAATGAAAATACTTTAGCTGCTTTTTTTTTATTTCGTTTTTTTTTCAAGAGGGTCGGTAGTGTTCGGTTCTATGCGGGTTTGAATTTAGAATGTTATGACGTAGGTTGTTTGAAATAGACCGATGAAGTGATTAAGCTAGGGGTTGGATATTGCCACGTTGACTGGATGACGCACATTGCAAGTGATCGTTGCGTCTATCGGGGGCAACTAATTAAACTGCCTCCGTGGTCTAATGGTTAAGAGCATTGGCTCTCGACACGGAGGTCGTGGGTTCGATTCCCACGGGGGACACCTAGTGATATGTCACTTTGTGCGTTTTTCCCCAGTTGGTTAGGACATTGCAGGCTGAATCACCTGATTGTCTGAAAAGAAAAATGATTCCGTGCTTCGGATGGCACGTTAAGCCGTTGGTCCCGGCTACTATCTCTGGTGGTAGTAGTCATTACATAAAAACCACGACAGAGGCCGAAAGGCGGTCTGAAAAAACTCTGACACCAGGGCTCTGCCTACACGATAAGAAAGAAAGAACTAATTAGATAAGTTTCAATGTAGTTAATGCGAGGCGATAAGGTTTCTTTTGCTATGATTCTGTAGATAAAAAGTCTCTAGACAAAAAAACTTATTCATTCCTTTGCATCAAATACATCATTTGAAGTAAATTATAAAGTCATAAAATTGTTTAGTTACACAGAAAGCTAATACAAAACAATACGATAAAAAAAACTAAAACCTAGTCTTTCTTTCTTTAAATTATTACTAATTTAAAGAACCTTAAATTATTTTAAAAGACCGAAGTCTTAAATGCTCACGACTGTTCCTCGAGCGGGTAGTCAAAGAGTGTCTGGATTTCTGAAAACCGAAATCGAAATTTAAAATAATAAAAGCTTTAATAAAATACTATTTTCTCACAACTAGCCTATTTGTGAAACAATATCTTTCTAATGTTACGTAATAATTCACTTAGAACTAATACCGTGACATCACAAGCCTGGGACATTAATTAAGCAATAAAAAAAATTATGCAGTTTTAAAGCATACGCATAACTTACTCACTAGAAGAGAGTACCTCCTCTCAGTCAGAGATTATTCAATCCTATCAAAAACAATCAATTTAAAAAATTATGGCAAGTCTTTCGCCGTCAAAAGACCTGGTGAAATCGAATGTACTCTAAAAGCCAAGACTGTTCGAACATTCGAACTCTCGATAAAAAAATTGCAAGATAATTCTCTCCAAATTACCCAATGACTATACAGTTAAAAAGGCTGAAAGTCACCCAAAGGGCAATGGAGAGGGCTATGCTCGGAGTTTCTCTGCGAGATCGAATCAGAAATGAAGAGATCCGCAGAAGAACCAGAGTAACTGACATAGCCCGAAGGATTGCTAAACTTAAGTGGCAGTGGGCGGGGCTCATTGCTCGCAGAACCGATGGCCGGTGGGGCCGAAAAGTTCTAGAGTGGCGACCGCGTACCGCAAAGCGCAGCGTGGGTAGGCCCCTCACACGGTGGACCGACGACCTGGTGAAGGCGGCGGGAAAACGTTGGATGAGGGCAGCGCAGGACCGGTCGTTATGGCGATCCTTGGGGGAGGCCTATGTCCAGCAGTGGACGTCCATCGGCTTAGATAATGATGATGATGATGATACAGTTTGTAAACTTAAATGCGTTTCATATTTTTTAAGGTCAATCATCAAACTGATCAACTTAATTTACAATGAGACCAACATTGTAATCGCGAACGAAAATTCAGCTTTTCTGTTCAGGAGTGCGATTTTTGAATCTCATTCGCTGAGTTCAGCAGTTGAAAATGTCAAAATTACTGTGGAGATATGCATCTTTCTACTGCTGATTTGACTTTCAAAAATCATACTTCAGGAGTGCGATTTTTGAAAGTCAAATCAGCAGTAGAAAGATGCGTATCTCCATAGTGATTTTGACATTTTAAACTGCTGAACTCAGCGAATGAGATTCAAAAATCGCTCTCCTGTTATGGAAGTATGAGTATTATTATTAATATTTCTATAAAATAAAAAATAAAAATCTTTTATCTCAGACAACTTACCTAATAATGTAATTGGAGATCTTATAAACTATGTTAGTCTTTAGTGTAGGTACAACATTAATTAATTAATTAAAACTATGTTAATAAATATAAATTAACACGAGTACATTAAATTAAATCATTTATTAAATTGAAAATTGTAAAACAAGAGCTTCTTTTATTTAAAAAACTAATCTTTAAAAAAATCAGTTCCATTTTAAAATGACAAATTCAAAGCGTCGCCAAAAGATAGAATGTTATTGTAATCGAACGAGAACTTAGCTTACAAATGGATAAAAAGCTTTTAGGATTAAAAACTAAAGCTTAACTAACTAGTGTTTTTGTTAAGTAGTTAAAGCGACTCTAAATTCAATACATTATACAGAAATTTCTTTACTAGCTGACGCTCGCGACTTCGTCCGCGTGGACATGTAATTTTATATAGCCTTTTGTGACTCATGGATAGTGTAGCTTTTTTCTTATTAGCCTAGAATTTTTCAGAATCAGTTCACTAGATCCAGTGATTAGCCTCTACATACAAATGCACAAGTAATAAAATTCGAAAAAAATTACTTTATGTTAGTTTTATTTTAGCTAGTTATATTTTAGTTATTTATATTTTAGTTAGTTGTATTTTAGTTCGTTATATTTTAGTTAGTTATATTTTATTGTTATTAATTTATCCCTTATTGTCAAATCTATCTATATCTTTCTTTCTATACATATAATAAAATTTTAAACTTGGCGTGAATGTCCATTGAATATATTTGCAAAAAAAAATTGGGGGCGTTAAGGACACGTAATGGAATGCATTGAGACCATTTTTAGAATTTTTCTCTGTTTGTCTGTTTGTTTGTGCGCGCATCACTTAAAAACGGCCGAACCAATTTGGATGAGGTTATCACTAAAGCATAGGGCATGGTTTGGTTTAACATTTAGGCTTTGTTTTATCGCAATCGATTAACTCAATCATAAGATATGAGTATTTAAAGACAGTGGTCCGCGCGTACGGAGTCGCGGGCGCGCCGCTAGTATTTACTAAATTAAAAAAATCGACTTTCCATGCAACCGTAAATGGCGACTCAACCCAAATGTATGGTACTGCGTATTTTTTTATGAAGTTTCGAATTCGGAACAAGATTGATCGGAGCCAAGTCTCCACACACCTTTAGTTTATTTTGTGAGCACTCTATTGAATACACTCGAATGCTTAATCATAAGAACGAACTCGCTTCATTTAGTTTTAACATTTCTTACCTCAAAATAGCGATAGTTTCCTAGAAGTATTCCTATATTTATGGCACAAGCATTGCTCGCATCTTATTTTATCACTAAACAGTCTACTGTTCTCTCTACCTCTAGGTAGAGAGTAGTATAGAGAGTATATAGGTCGACCAGAATCTCATGGCATTAAAAAAATTAAAAAAAAAAAAAATCACATGGTACTGTCAAAATGACATCTGTCTAGTCAAAGTAGGCCCTGTACAGACTGAGCCTTTTTGCAACGATAAAATCTCGCGTTTGTCCATCGCGTGACTGAATCGCTACACTAGCAATTAATAGGAGTTTGTATCGATGCTACATCGCGACTCAATCGATGCTTTTTGCGGCACTTCTGCGCTGCAAAAGTCACAGTGTGTAGAGGGCCCTAATCTATTACCCCAGTGTTGCTGACTCTAAAATTTGATTTCCCTATTTGCCATCAGATTCTGGACCATCTATAGTTGTGTATAATTTATTTACTCTATGCTATAGTAGCTTGTTGGTACATATGATTAACCCGAATTATTTCATAATAAACATTGTTTAAAATAAATGAATTAAATGTATAAAATTATCAACCTAAAACTAAAAAAATACTTCCTATCACAGTAATACCTGTTGACTTTAAGGTCACTTCTGTCAGTTCTGTCTAGACAAAAATTTAAAAAAAAATCGATTTAATTATTAATATTGATCTATGTTGCTATTTTTAGAATGTTCCTTTCTTTCTAATTAAAACTTAAAGATAGAATAAAAAAAGGAATTTTGATTTTTACTTTTATTTTCTTAAATCGACTCCATCGTAGAATTACCCACCTACAACATTTTAAAATAAAATTATGCATGAACTTTTTCTCAATTAGATCTAAAAGATAAAGTCCTAAAAGTTTCATAATAAAGCAACACAGTGTATTAAAGAAATAACAAGCAACGGAAATTGAAACATATGTCTACCAGAGTAGGACACAATCTCATGAAGCCGACAAATGAGCTCATCGCGAGAGTGAATAGATTAGAGATGAAGTGAAGATCTCAGAGGAAAGGTTCTAAGGGACAATGGACGACTTAGTTAAAGATTGCGTACAATGAGAGGGAAAGGATTCGTGTGTGAACGTAAACTGTATACAGGGTGAAATTAAAACAGGATTCGACATTTTTAAAGACAATTTTCTTTGAATATCCAAGCTGATTTTAATGTAAAATTTCTAAGTAAACGTTCTAAAAATGCTGTTTTTGCATTAACGTTTAATTTATCCAGACGAACAGCCGTCTAGTCTACAGCATTTCCGTATCACAATTTATGGAGAAGAACCACAGAAAAAAGAGAGAAAAATTATTTCGTGTTTGTGAAATTGTTATTAATTTGATCAGGGTATGTTTTCCTCGGACGGCTTCTCTCAATACTTGCGCTAAGAAATAAACTTCTTTTAGAAATCGATTTACTAATCGTTTCATGTCATCATCTCAGCCAATAGACGTCCAACGTTGGACAAATACCTCCCTAAGGATCGCCACAACGATAATCATTTGTTAATATACATTGCTTGTTTTGATCGCTATACTATAAAATAGAGAGAACAAATCCGGCACTGCCGAAATCGGGCCCGACCAAGTGCAAGTGTAATCGCTGCTTAAAGCCGATTTTAGGGTGTCATCATCAAATTACATTTTGAAGGGATGACAAGTCACTCTAATATAGCCAAGATACCTAGTTACCTCGACCGCCAGTCACTATCTGAAGAATAAAAAATAATTAGCGACGGGCTCACTGGACGGAGTTCCGGTACTACTAGTGAAACGTGGTTGTTTTGACTGTCCCCTCGAGGAATATGTTGTTTATGCTATTAAAATAAGATACCTTCTACTGCTCATCCTGTTGTACAAAGAGAGAAAAACGTCGTTACTTGTACTATAATAATTTAATATTTTAATTAAAATATTAAAATTGTTTTGTTGGCCTTGCTAAAAAATGTGCTAAGGGCCTGTTTCAACACTTTTGGAAAAGTGCTTGTTTGCTTATCTGACAGCTCGATTGACATATTTTCATATTCTATCTGTCAAATAAGCTATAAAGAACTTATTCAGGAATGGAGAAGCAGGCCCTAGTCATGAAGTCATTAATATTAGATGCTTGAACATTAATGCAGATAGATGTGACTAAAATCAGTTTTCGTAAGTTAGAACAACGATACAACAACATTTTTTTTTCTCCGTGTCTCTAAAACCGAGTCTCATACCTAAAAATCTAATTGGTTTCAACTTTTCCTATTTAAAAATCGATCTAAATCTATCCTCTAAAAGTATTTACACGCAAAAAGCATTCCCTAACTCACTACACATCCAAACCTTACACAAAAGAATTTTTCTAATGACAAATTTCCTACAAAAAAAAACATTCTAATTCACGCACGTCCACCCACCCCCACCCACCGCTCACCCCTCTCTCCCCCTATACAAATGTGTACAACATATACGCAATTTTTGATCAATACTTAAAAATTAACCCAGCCTCCGCTGGTAGTTTTTTAAAATTACTGTGCGCATGCCCTGATTTTTAATCAGTCCCCTTTTGTGACGCCTACATAAGCATATAGATACTTACATATACGTATTTCTGATGATGTGATTATATGTGTACTTGTGTAGTGATTTTTGGCACAAAGGGTACTTTATTCATCTGCGATTTGAGATCTAGGTAATTGTTGTTTAGTTCCCGTATATTTGGTTCGAAATTCACCGGTAGAAAAGGTTTTTATTGTTCTCGTAGGATGTAGACAATTGGTTTGAATGGGTCACTGTTAGATGCTTTGGCGCATGGTTTCAGCCTAGAATTATCATCATCATCTCGTACCATTTAGGAGATTGTATGGATATTAATATTACACCACGCGTGCCCAATGTGGATAAGTTGACTTCATATACGCATCAGAATTTTTTTCCTCGTATGCAGGTTCCTTTACGATGTTTTTCTTCTCTGTTTGAGATATGTGTGCTTGGAGAAAATGATCATGAGATTATCTACATTAAAAAAAAAATTGAAACGAAATCTGATGAGATTAAATTCATTACCCTCCCACACTAGTCTACTGCTAAGATATGTGTGCCTCTCTTAAAAAGTCACCAATTTAGTCAAATAACAATTACTGTTTTACATAGGCCTCCCCCTATGATTTCCACGACACACGGTTTCCCGCGACCTTTCCCAGAGCATCAGTCCATCTGGTGGGGCTATCCAAAAGAATGTCTCCCGATTTGAAGTCTACTTCAGAACTATTCTGCCGTGCTCACCAAGACTATAATTTTTTTTGCGTGGTTGAGTGAGTTGTACAATAATTATGTTACCTGAATCTTTGTGACTAGCTCTTTATAAACATGGTCCTTCGGAAGAGGTAGAAATAGTAATCAAGAGTGCAGTATGGTCGATCCTTAGAGCTCGTCAAAAAGATTCCGAAAATACCTACATGTGGCTCAATTTCGCCAAAAATTACTTACTGCAGTTTTGATGGGCCATATTGGCTATATGCGAAGTGGGTGTTGGGAACTGTCAAGTAGATCGCAGCGCACGCCGTGACAGAAATTGGAACTTCTCACGGTGAAGGTGTGTCAGATTTGCTTGAATCTATGTAAATGCGGACACTCATTCAACGCTCAAATACCTAAAACTACAAAGACTAATAACCATAGATATATATATCTATGCTAATAACTTAAAATTTGGCAGAGATGTTTTTATTGTCATCTACGTGTACACAAAAAAAAGATTTTTCGCAATTCAACCCACAAAGGTGTGAAAACGAGGGTGAAAGTTTGTATGAGAATTTCGTAACAAACAATGGGAATGTCAGCTAATTAGGTATTATAATATTTTCAATATTGCAAATTTATTTAGTTTTTACTTAATTTTAATATAAAAGAACAAACTTTATCCTAACATTTTATATACAAGTAACTCACGGGGCCGTTCTGCGCTAGGTGGCGCTAGTGTCGTGCACATAGCCAAGGTCCATTTCTTTCTGCGGGGCACCTTTCTAAACTTAGTGCGTGCTTACTTTATAAGTTAGTGAAATCTACCGCTTCCCCGGTAGAATTCACAGAAAAAATTTTTTTTTTTCTAAAATAAAACGAAACTTTAGTGATTTGCTAAAGTGCATATATTTTCTTTCACAGAAAAGGCAATGTTGCTAGAAATTCTATCTGCAAACTTCCTATGACTGTTATATTATACGTGTGTGTTACTTACGCAAATAAAGTGTTAATCTATCTATTAGATCTAAATCTATTCATCTATTATGTAGCACATAATCAAAATTTGGTTAAAAAAAGCAGAACAGTTTTGCTATTTATAATCAGATTTTATTTAGGTATGTGCTACATAATTGTTTGCAAGTTACTAAACTTTTATTAAATCTAACAACACATTTTTGCCAGTGTTGAAGCTACATCGATAATTCCAGCAGCGGAAGACTGACTGAAACACCTTGACTTCGAAATATTCTAAGCAGGAAGACACAAACACACAGAAATGCCCTACGATAGTATGATTAATGATTTTTGGGCTGACAAAAACGGAAATGTAAATTAATAAAACCAGCCAGATAGTTACCTGATACCTTAGCTAGATAGTTGAAATTTTCTCAGATTATGCGTTATTACGGCGGATTTGTTAGCAAATAATAAAAATGTCAAAATGTTCTCAACAAGAAACTAGTTTTTATCAACGTTTTTTCTTCACGCTCTATCGTGAAAACGGTAATACATACAAGCGTCAAATTTAGTGTGATTATAGAGCAAACTCTACAGAGTAACAACAAATACTAAAAACTGGCCAAGTCTGAGTCGGTCTCGCGCTAAAGGTACCGGACATAAAAAGTTTTCTTTCTAAGTTAAAAATGTTGTGTTCTGTGGTGATATGGTATAGAACCCTCCGTGCGCGAGTAGCCCGACTCGCACTTGACCGGTTTTATTTCAACTTGCGTGTACTACGAGCTACGTCAGTAACTCTCGATAACCCAAATATAATTCAAATTCTCTCAAACATAATACAACATGTTTTAACTAAACATAAGAATATTGTAAAATCTTGAACAAAATATTATTAAACAAAACACCAGAGGGCTCCACAAACACGAAGAATTTCATCCAAATTGTAATTAAAATCTATTTTGATTTCATTTAAATATTATTACTGCAATAATTAATTTAATTATTCTTTTGCTCGTCTTATGAAGGCGCACTGGGTAGGTAAAATGCTTCCTTATTAATAAAGTAAATGTATCCCTCAATTATTAATTAGGTTTTTTGCTCTCTCTGTACTGAGTTTGGGTACTGCTAGTGAAATGCAATTTGATATTTTATACAATACAGAGTGTAAAATGCGTCAGATAAATAAGGGGATGCTTCAGATCATCAAACTGAACAACATTAACTAAAGAGCCATCATCACAGGAATCACGAAAAAAATACTACTTTTCCATAGAAAACGTCATAAACGGCTTGACCAAAACTTATAGAACAGCTGTTTTTTTTTCGCGATTTTCATGTTGGCTTCTTAGAGAAAGATTTTTGGTAATCTAAAGCACCCCCTAAGATACGTAACGTATTTAACTTTAGGTACACACACACTTTATTAATTAATTAGCCGTGGTGGTCCAGTGGCGAGTAACCTTGCCTGCCGTGCAGGAGGCGATGGTACGATCCCCGTCCAGGCCGACTCGTACAATGAGTTTCTCGGAATTAATGTACGATTTGTAAAACCACTGGCTTTTCGGTAAAGGAAAACATCGTGAGGAAACCTGCATGCTTCAATTTCGAGGTATGTATTTTACCTACTGTCCATTACAAGTGGCGATGGGCTCACTCCCCGTCACACTGGGCAGAGTTTCGGTACTACTAGTGAAACGTGGATGTTCTGAAGCTTCAGAATACCCCCCGGGGAATAAAGTCGTGAGCATATGTTTTATGCCACAATTTATACTACATTTAGTCTAGATTAGACAGAGTACAAGATTTAGAATTGCGAAAACGTTTTTGCTTTTTTGTATGGAGCTTGACAACTTTAGTTCCCTTTACAGTATCAATTAAGACCCAAAAACCAATTCAACTTTCTTAGAAGTTTTAGCTAAAAATCATTTTACGTTAGATTAAAGAGTTTCAATAATTAAATGATCTCAAAGAACGTAGATGTATGTTAAAAGTATGTCTCAAGTAAACAATTTACGAAAACTTTATCTATTAAGGTATACAGTCGTCAGAAGTTTAAGGTGGAAATAGAAAATGTTGTAATTTCTTAGAAATGTCGGTAAACAAAAATGTAAACGGTAAATAGATGGGCAAAGATTAAAAAGGAAGATGAAAATATTATTATTTATGAGTATCAAGTATGTCCATAAAGTTATTATACCTGTCGGAATAGAGTAACTGACATGAGTTGCCAAATAAAACCGTTTTTTGTGCATTTGTCGGCACTTATCGGCACCCTAAAACTTCGAGTTCTGTGTATAATTGTGAATCTAACGTGAAATCGTAGGTAATTTAATGAAATAGTGTTAGTATATTTCACAAAATAATCTACGACTTCACTTTAGATTCACTAATTATTCACAGAGCACGAATATTTTACCCAGTCGATTGTGCCGATAAGTTCCCAAAAACGGTTCTAATGCCTCGTGTCACGTATCTCTTTCTATTATACAGTGGCGCCGCTAGGTACAACTCGCTCTCTCAGCTGTCAGTTCCTCTATATGAAAGGTATCATAAGTATGTCACAGGCAGTCAGGTTTTTGATCAAAAATCTAGGTAAACTCGATGATTATTTGAATGACTAAAATATCTGGTCTTGATTGACAATGTTAAACTATGTAATGCAATATTGTAATTGTACCTTGTATATGATTGTTGACCTTGTTTTTTTTAAAAGATGTGTTCGTAGAGTTTCTGTCCGCATCTTCTCTACAACGAAACACCTTCCGACGCGTTGGTTAGATTCAAAAATGACGTCAGAAAGCTATATGTGATATAATTTTGAATAATACCTACCTACATTTTGAGTTGAGTTTTGAGTTATTGTGTATTTAGACTACCCCTTCGGCTAATATAGTCATGAGCATTATGCTGAAACCTTTCTACGCCGATAACATAAAAGTTGTAACTCCAAAATTATAATAAGGAAAATGACGTAAAGGCCAAATTTAGAAGTAACAATAATATAAACAGAAGATTTAATATTCCTTGACCTAGTTGCGTGATTTGACCCAATTTCTTTATATAGGTACCTACAGTCGGCCAAGAATGCAATGTAGTACACTTTTAAAAAAATAACTTAACTATAACTTATTCTAATCACAAAATTGTGACTCCATCTTCTTAGTGTTGATCATTTTGCCAATTTTAAATAGCAAAAATGCTGGACTTCGTGCAGTCTTCTTTGTCGTGTGGGTAACAAGCCCTGGTGTCAGAGTTTTTTCAAAACCGCCTAATGGCTTCTGACGTGGTTTTTATGTAACGACTACTACCACCAGAGATAGTAGCCGGGACCAACGGCTTAACGTGCCATCCAAAGAATCTTCTTTCTTTTCAGTCAATTTTCAGACAGTCAGGTTATTCAGCCTGCAATGTTCTAACCAACTGGGGAAAAATGCACAAAGTGATGTATCACTAGGTGTTCCCCATGGGAATCAAACCCACGACCTCCGTGTCGAGAGCCTAATGCTCTTAAACCATTAGACCACGGAGGTAGTTTGTAAAATGTGTAATAAATATTTAGTGACTTCAAGGATTGTTTTATGCTCAAAACAGACACTTATGGAGGTGCTACTTGGGAATGTTCCTCCATTGAAAAGGGAAATACTTTCGCCAGGCTATGTGTGATGCCTGGGGACCGGCCGTGGTCCAACAGTTCATAGTTGGACCTTGTATATATATCGAATCTCTGTGATTATTTCTCTTGCGCGATTTATGTCTCGCATTTGATTGTGAACCTTATGTGTAGTAGGTTACGAGTTACGTATTTACGATGAACGTTGTCTTTGTATGGAGCATATTTCCGACAGCGACGGTATCGCCATCTGTTGGCATCTTTGCTATAACTTGTGGGTGCTGACATCTGTAGCAACTCCAGGTGCAGTTTCGTTGCAAGCTGGGGGCAGGCAACCGCCTCGCGACCAACCAGTAACAGACTTGCAAATCGACTCAATAAAATACCTAGGTACCCTATCATTTTTTCTTTGCTGAATTTATTTTAAACTACCTTTTCCCCGAGATTGCTTTCGCACCGGCTTCCTTCGTCGTAGCAAGATAAAATATTGTAGTTGGTTTAAGTCTAATCAACACAAAAAGTTTTTCGAAATCGGTTTTTAAGTGGTTTTTACGTGATACTCGAATAAATAAACAATTAGGCAAACAAACACACAAAAAATTCATCAGTCGGTAATTTGGAGTCAAGGCTATACAGGGTGTAACAAAACACCCTAGTAATACTTAAGGGGGTGCTGCAGACCATCAAACTGAACAACTTTCACTATGGAGCCAACTTCTAAATCGAGAAAAATTATCAGCTCTTTCATACAAAACTGTAGTACCGTCTCGACTCAAATGTATGGGATGGCAGATTTTTTTTATTTTTTCTCGACGTTGGCTCCATAGTGAAAGTTGTTCAGATTGATGGTCTGAAGCACCCCCTTAAGTATTACTAGGGTGTTTTGTTACACCCTGTATAGTGCCCCCTAGCTGTATCGTAACCTTTGTTAATATCTTCAATGTCTGTAGGTACACACTTCTTATACAGTTTTCAAAATAGTGTAGAATGTAGATATAGATGAAAGAAGTTTGCTTTGTTACAAAACCAGCATCACTGTATTTAAGAGTCCAACTAACATCTTTGGATCGAAGCCAAATTTAAAGCTCGAATCACACAAAATCTTTACCAGAGACAAACTATAATTATTTGAATCATTTTAAAACGCTAAAACATACATAGATACCTTCAGTATGCTTAGAGTGAGCCTTGCTACAAATGCACGCTTAAAAAGTTGTAGTTGTAGTAAAAATTCTGACCACGAAGAAAAAGATTATGTTGTAAACTATATTGCTTTTATTCACTTCAAAAAGGGGGATACACAATTATAAATAAACTAAATAATTATCTTAACTAAATCTGTTGTAAACTAATCAATACTTGAAAAAAAAAATTTACTGCAGAAACCATAATATAAAGGGTGTCCGCAGACCGAAACAGTAGGTAATGAATATGAATAATAAATAAATAAAATATCTTAAACAATGTCACACAAATTATCTAGTCACATTTAAAGTAACAGAATCTAGCCTGGACTTGTATTATGATGACTAGACAACGATATAGAATACATATATATATAGACAGCAGATATGATACGTGGTAATGATTTCAAATGAAACGTAAGAATAGGATTATCATTATCTTTTATTTCCTTCATGATCATCATCTTTTATCTCTTTCACTGATTCTACATTTACCACCGTTTCACAAGTAAATACCATGGAGAAGAAACGGCAAGAAACTCCATAGCAACCTAGCGTATGACGAGGTATTGAGTTCGGTCCGGCAACGTGTGCACTCGGCGGCGTTCTCGAGTAGACTGTCCGGTGCCTCGCTCGGCTCTGTTATTTATAGTGCCGAGGTGGGGGCAACGGAAACACGTGCGCGCACGTGCGCGCACCTGCGTGCCTCGTAAGACCGCACCTGCGCGCCTCGCAAGACTGTCCGTTCTTATGACTATCTCCGACACGGCCATCCTGCAAGACACACGTCCTCGTGTGTAGCTCTGAAACAATGAAAACAAAGCACAGTACATCGTTCGGTTTATCCTGACCACTTAAATACTCAGAAATGATTTTCTGTTACACACTACTGTACGTCTTTTTACAGGCAGTATATAACTACCAAGCTCCTCATTGGCAAGCCGATAATGGATCGGCCAGTATCGGGTCCTTTTCACGGATAAGCCAAAAAACCAAAATTCGGTAAGGCGGCGAAGATCTACACCCAAGCCGTTTATGTCAGACTTGGCCTGATGCAGAAATTAATACCCTATGTTCATTGCAGGTGCAACTTGATGAAAATAACACGCGTCTCCTTTTGTTTAACATTGTAATTGTAAAATGTTGTGTAATGTCGTCTTGCATTCCTCGGCCTACCTGACGTTGCACACGTCCTCGTGTGATGGATGTTTTGGGTCGTCATCTGTGAATATTGAAATATAAGTTTGTATTACCGTTCGGCCAGACCTGATACCTCTGTTCTGCCGCATGGAGCGGCCTTCGACGCATGGAGCAGCCTCCACTGCATGGAGCAGCTTTACAATGTTGGATCTGTAAATAGTAATTTTATTATGGTTGTGGTCCTTCAGACTCTTTTCCTTTGTTTTTTTTTTTTTCTTATTCTTTTTTTTTCATCCCTTTTTTTTTCTTTTTTCTTTCTCTTTTTTTTCATTCCCTTTTTTTCATTTTTTTTCTCTTTTTTTTTCATTTTTTTTTTCTCTTTTTTTTTTGTACTGTCCCCGTATGTCCCTATAGTTACTAAGACTAGACTGGACTCATCTCCCTGTAGCTTGTAACACTAGACTGGAGGCATGGGGATGGCCCCGAATGTCCCCAATAGTTACTAAGACTAGACTGGACTCATCTCCCTGTAGCTTGTAACACTAGACTGGAGGCATGGGGATGGCCCCGAATGTCCCTGTAGCTACTAAGACTAGACTGGACTCATCTCCCTGTAGCTTGTAACACTAGACTGGAGGCATGGGGATGGCCCCGAATGTCCCTATAGTTACTAAGACTAGACTGGACTCATCTCCCTGTAGCTTGTAACACTAGACTGGAGGAAACACATTTATCTGAATCAGAGCTAGAGGTATTTAAATGAGCTGAATGTTTACCCTGTCATATTGAGCTCTTTCCGCGGCGGGAGGGCGGGTTAAACGGGCGAGTATAAATCTTCATTCTACGGAATATAAAAGAAACTAATCAAAGAGAACGTCTAGATGACGCAAAATCATTCACCCAAAGTCCTGTCGAAACCCAAAAGTTTCACTGTCACATCATTGTCACCTTTCTCCAGCGCAACTTCTTGAATAGCTGTGTCTTTTGTTCATGTGTGGTGTGTGTCCGCTACCAGAAAATACGCGCAAAAATGCATCTAAGGAGCTTGAGTACTCACTCGCCGTTGCATTGAATAGAATAAAAATTAAATGAATAACGTACCATACGCGCGGATGGCAACCATCTGGTGGGCGCATAAAGTTCAGGTTTCCATCTCGGCTTCCTCGGCTGAGTGACGAAGGCGTGGCCCTACCATGTCACTGCTGCAGTGCGGCACAACGGCACGGAGCACGGCCAGCAAAAACAGTCAAAAGCAAAAACCTCCCGCCACTGGGTATCCTTGCCATTAGCTGACAAAAGCGCCAAGTTATAATCTTATCAAAACGGTTATATAAAAAAAATAGAGTTACATGACCTCTTTTAATGTGAACAGCAAGATCGACCTTTCAGTGCATTGTTCAAAGCCACCAGAAAGTCCTTCTCTTCCAAACTCCAGTCCTTAACGGATGAAGATTTCTTCATGTCATGTTTTATTATTCCGGGTGGGTGGGCGGATTTTCTATGTGAGGATGGGCGGGTTATCCGCTGTTCGTTTGAGCTTAAAGAGTCATAAGCATTCAGTTGTTATCGTTATCATTACCATTTGTTTGTGAGATACACGGTTCACAAACGACAACAAAAGCAAGATGAAGTTGGCCAGACTTGACCACTTATCTCCACTATAAATTCATAATCAATCAAAAATTATAATGAACTAAACTAGCTACGACTCACCGGGCATAGTCACATGATGGTAGCTCAGTTTTTGCTCAGCAGTCTTACATCTACACCAAGCTGCATCATCTAGAATCGGCATTGCGCTGGCTTGGTCACGTCTCCAGTACCTCATAGGACATGAATTGGTTAGTATCAAGTTGGGGCGAGTTGTCCGTTCACGAATCACAATCTATACGACTACTTACTCGACAGTCGAAATTACATAAAATTTGAAATGACTCTATATTCGATATAACTCTACATTCGGTATGACTCTACATTCGATATGACTCTACATTCGATATGACTCTACATTCGATATGACTCTACATTCGATATGACTCTACATTCGATATGACTCTACATTCGATATGACTCTACATTCGATATGACTCTACATTCGATATGACTCTACAAAATGACAATAACATAAGAAAAGATAAAGTTACGTTACCAAATCCGGATGTAGCTTGAACACCACTTCTGTACCGTATCACTCGAATTTCTACCTGGTAATGATGATGATGATGAATCCAAATGCGGTTTCGTGAATCCTTGACCACTTCTGATATAGACAGCAGATATGATACGTGGTAATGATTTCAAATGAAACGTAAGAATAGGATTATCATTATCTTTTATTTCCTTCATGATCATCATCTTTTATCTCTTTCACTGATTCTACATTTACCACCGTTTCACAAGTAAATACCATGGAGAAGAAACGGCAAGAAACTCCATAGCAACCTAGCGTATGACGAGGTATTGAGTTCGGTCCGGCAACGTGTGCACTCGGCGGCGTTCTCGAGTAGACTGTCCGGTGCCTCGCTCGGCTCTGTTATTTATAGTGCCGAGGTGGGGGCAACGGAAACACGTGCGCGCACGTGCGCGCACCTGCGTGCCTCGTAAGACCGCACCTGCGCGCCTCGCAAGACTGTCCGTTCTTATGACTATCTCCGACATATACATACAAACATCCATGACTCGGGTACTAATATTCATATTTATCATACAAATATTTTTCCCTTACGGGATTCGAACCTGCGACCCTCGGCACACCAGGCAGGTTCACTACCGACATACCGGGCCGTCAAGACCATCAGTGAAGACCATCAAACTAAACAACGTTCACTATGGAGACTACCTCAGGAAACGCGAAAAAATAATCAGCTGTTTCATACAAAACTGCTTTACCTACCAGAATCAAATTTATGGGACAGCTGATTTATTTAGCGTTTCCCAAGGTAGGCTCCATAGTGAAAGTTGTTCAGTTTGATGGTATGAGTTCACCGTTTCAGTTTGCGGAGGGCTGTCTATGTCCATAGAGGATGTAAGTGACAGCGTAGCAAATACTGAAACGGTGAATTCAGACCTTCAAGTATTATAGATACTAAAGTAAATTTCACCCAACAGAAGGAACCTTTTCGCGCGGATAGTCAACTTTCAAAAACAAAGAACAGCCTAAATATTCCTATGACAAAAAAACACATCTTTTCTCTAAGAAAAATCATGCCGAAATCGTAATTTCCATAATTACGTAAATTATAATACGAATGGACGATGCCTCAAAATCAATATACGTCCTCACCCTCGTAAGAAATCGTAGCTACGGTACCGTAGCCGTAGTACTACGCCGTAGCGAGGCCTACGGGAAAATAATATTGTCTTAACCTTTATATTTATATAATATTAATTTAAATAAGAATGGATGGCGATTTATAAGAATCGTTGGAGAATATATAAAATAATAGAGATAACTTTTTTTGTTTTAATTGAAATTTTTTGTTGGTTTGCATAGGGGAGCGGAAAACTAGTCAAATTAGCAACTCTTAGTGGAAATTCAAAACGCGTACTTTGTATGAAAAATTTTACTAAATTCTAACAAGTGACGTCATCAACTTTTCATTACTTTTTTATAGTTCATCATGTTATTAAAATTAGTTTTCAACTAACTGACAGTGTGAGTTTAGCGTTATTTTCAAACGTTTTTTCACACAAAACTATCATATATTTAATAATTTTTTAAATGATATTTACGATCATTAGGCATTCCGTTTGGAACGTCATATTTTTAGGGTTCTAAAAAAGTTCTAAAAACAGAGTCAGGGTTTAGAAAGTAAAAAAGGAAATAAATTGGTAAGTACCCAAAGCTAGATTAATTAATATAGCATAGCATAGCATATGCTCACGACTATATAGCCCGAGGGGCTAGTCAGATATATTCTGAAATGAAAATAACGACGATTACGATATTATATTCTTTATTAATATACAAAGATGATTTTACGTTTTAAAAGATCAGTTAAGGCTTATAAATAAAATTAATTTGATTTCATGTCAGTAACAATGTTAAATACCTCAACATAATTACAGTAATTCAAATTATAAAAACTAATTAGCACATTAATACATCCGCCATTCAAAAAAAGTTACATCACAAAAAACAAAGGCGAAACGAAAAATGCAAAATTAAAATAATTACGAAATCCTCCCATAGTTTGATAGAGAGGGATAATGATAAAAATGTATCGCACTCTTCCCTCTTTTGGGGGGTTCAACACCCCCTCCCGCGGAATTTTTCGCCCGTTCGTTTAGCGAGATTCGATCCCGCAATCAGGGGGTTAGGGGGGCATTTTTTGGCCCCCACACCATCGTAAATTGGAGCATATAATTTTTATTACGGCGGTGTCATATGTGTACCCCGCCGTTAGAGTTGTACTGATGCGCAGTTGTTTTTTGTTTATTTTTGAATTATGAGTGGAGAGCTTGCTAGAAACATCAGCAACGTTGCTACATAACTATCTTCGGCCTTCCTCATCCAGTTACTCCCACGCTACCTTGTCTCAGACCGACTAGTATACGAAAAAAATTTAAAAAAATTCACCGATTTCATGCCTCACAATCGAGCACATTGGAAATGAATCTACGGAATTCGAAAATATATTTTCTCAAAAAGGTTAGGCTACAGGGCAAACCCTTAACCCGATCGTCTTTGTTTTAGGCTCAAATTGTAGTTAACTAAATTATCCGGAGGAATTTTGCTCAAAAATTTTAATTTTTCAAAGATTTTCCGAAATATCGAGCGCCAAAATAAAAAATTTGGAAAAAAATTTTTTTTTTCCAAATTTTTTATTTTGGCGCTTTTTTACGCGTTTTTTACTTTCACGAATAATTCTGTTTGCACCTTACAGCTCTCGTAAATACGCGTCTTTTGAGCCGCGTTTTTTTTAATTATCATATCTTCACAACTCTCCCAGATATAAGAGGATTGAACTTTTTCTTTTTCGTGAAATAAGAGCCTATACTGGAGCGGACGAAAAGACATTTCCAATGTCAAAACACGACTAAAACAAAATGTTCGAATCAGCAACGTAGACTTTCAATCCATTCTTACACAATAACTATCGTCTTTCACACAATCAATCCATCTTTTCTTCGATCTTCCTCTCCTACTATGTACAGTCATCCACATTCATACTTAACATTCATCTTGTAATTATAAATAGTCATCTTTTCATATAACATTAGCCTACATCATTATAAATTATTAGCCCTAATTGAAAAAAGTACTAGAATTCGATACAAACAAATAAGATTAGGGGACAAATATTTCTAATCATACAGTCATGTCATATTTACTCCCTGCGGGATTCGAATCCGCTACTCTTGGTTCAGTATGCTCGTTTGGATTAGAACTCGCAACTCAATTAAGAGGCAATGATTCGATTCCTGACCCATACCAGATGTTCTACTGATTTATTCACTGTCGGCACGGCGGTGAAGGAAATATCGTGAGCCCTTCCCCAAATAATAATATAATAAATGCAGGCTGACTGATCGCAGCGCTAAGTAGATAGGTATGGAGTAGAAAGAAAGCTGTCTTTGCCCCACAGTGGGACAGTAACGGCTGATGTTAAATATATAAATTAGGGTGGTTTTCTTTCTCGGGGCAAAATGTTAAAAATACTAAATCAGTCAATACGTTTATTTATATAAATATACGACGGCACTATAATACACCCCATTTTTTAGAACATATTCTAAAAAATGTACCATATGTACCATATTTTGTTTATGTACCATAAACTCATGATTTAGAGGCAATATTTTTTTTTGTGGATTTAATTTTTAAAAGAACTAATAACACTTAAATTAGTCAACGTGTAGCTAACAGGGTTTCGTTTAAGTCAATCAAGTTCAAAAGAAATCATTATACCATGACCATCATCATCATCATCATTCTCTTGCCCATTTCCCATTACGGCGGCGTAATATGAGGAATATAAATAAAATAAATAAATAACGCTCACAGGCACATACATTGTAATGATCCCAAGTTAAGCACTATAGGCTTTTTAATATGGTATCCATACAACAACGGCACGAACATATAACATCCATGACCGAACCGGGATTCGAACCCAGGACCCTGGTTTGGCAGTCCGGCGTGGTAACCATTACACCAACCGGGTCGTCATAAATCATATTTGCTTGGATACAGTATTAAATATCACTAAGTGTTTTATTTTACACTCTACTGAAAACAAGATAAGTTATCCAATAAAATAAAATCGGTCAAGTGCGAGTCGGGCTACTCACGCACCGAGGCCGAGGGTTCCGTACCGCACCACTACAACATATTAAGGAAATAAAAAATTTTTTACTCCCTGACCTGTATCGCGAAACCGTCTCACACTTGGCCAGTTTTTATTATTTGTTGTTATACTGTAGAGTTTGCTCTATAATCACACCAAGTTTGACTCTTGTATGTATTACCGTTTTTACCATAGAGCGAGAAGAAAAAACGTTGATAAAAACTAGTTCCTTCTATGAGGAGAGGACCCCCTTAATTTTAAACTTTTTGACATTTTTATTATTTGTTAGCAAATCCGCCGTAATAACGCACATTCGGTACAAATTTCAACTATCTAGCTCTTACGGTTCAAAAGTTACAGCCCTAAATAGGTAGGAAAGACGGACGGACGGACGGACAACGTAGGCTTAGTAATAGGGTCCCGTTTTCACCCTTTGGGTACGGAACCCTAAAAAACCCAAGAGCTAAATACGCAACAACAGTCACCCTTCCAGAAACTCACCTCGCTCCACTTATTACTAACATGCATTGGCCAAAGTCATTAGAAAACACCTGTTGAAAGAACACACAAAACATTCACGATGATTTTTTATTTTTTATTTTAACGTAACAAATCTTTGTTTTTATTCCAGTAGATTTTTTCTTTTGTTTATCCAATAAAGTTCTTTTGTATAACATTTTATTTCGGCACTACAAACCAAATTGGCGAGTGAAAACGTAACGTGCATTCTAATTCTTTTTTTTTCCGAACTCCAGTGAATGAAGGCTATATTTTCAACGCCATTCAGCCACGGTCCACGTAAAAACGTCCTAAAATCTTTTTTTTTTAATTTCCACTTTCACCCTTTTACGTTTTACCAAAAAAATGTACACAACGTTTTCGTTGCTAGTTTTTTAAAACCATTTTCGGTGAGAGAACTGTGAATGAGAATAGCAAAATGTTTGATTGATACGTGAAATAGTTTTTTTATTTGACGATTGTCGTTTTATTTGTCACTTTTTTATTCCGCTACTAAAAGACCCAATCTAGCTCAACAAAACAAAACATAGGTATTTCTTTTTTTTTACACTCACAGCCACATAATACAGTGTGTAAGTTACAGCCTAGCAAATACTAAAACGGTGAACTCAGACCATCAAACTGAACAACTTTCACTATGGAGCCTACGTCAATGCGAAAAAAAATCCGCTGTCCCATACAAAACTGCTGTACCTACCCGACTAAAATGTATGGGACAGCAGTTTTTTTTTTTGCGTTTCCTGAAGTAGTCAAGGCTCGATAGTGAAAGTTGTTCTGTTTGATGGTCTGAGTTCACCGTTTCAGTCATTTGCTAGGCTGTCACTTACACCGAAATGACTGATATGACCTGACCTGACGTTGCTTAACATCGGTGACCGGTTCCAATACTGAAGTTCAACTACGCCAATAAGCGCCTCCATTATTTTACTCGGTGGTGTCGGCTAAGAAAAACACCACCCCATTTCCTCCCGTGGGTGTCGTAAAAGACGACTAAAGGATCTACCGGAGGATGGACAACAGCATCCTCTGAGTACACAGATTCAATCCAACTGCGATCGCCAACCCGCCTGCCAAGCGTGGCGATTATGGCAAATCCCCCATTTTGCGGTAGGCCTATGTCCAGCAGTGGACGTCTATCAACTGATATGATGATGATGTTTTTTTTATTATACACGGTACAAGGGACAGCTTTCCACAGACTGAAACGGTGAACTCAGACCATCAAACTGAAAAACTTTCACTATGGAGCCTACCTCAGGAAATGCGAAAAAAAATGATTTTTCATACATTTGAGCCGGTTAGGTACCTGCTGTACCTAACCGGCTCAAATGTATGAAAAATCAATTTTTTTCGCAGCGCTTTTGTATGAAAGAGCTGATTTTTTTGCGTTTTCTGAGGTAGGCTCCATAGTGAAAGTTGTTCATTTTCATGGTCTGAGTTCACCATTTAAGTCTGCGGAGGGTTACGTCCCTTACACTCTGTATGTTCATTAGATTTTGATATTAGGTACGTTAGAACGATGTGGGTTAACACGTAATACAAAATCTTATTTCACTACAAATTTGTAGAGATACTTCAAATATAATTATGTACACATTCTGAGCTCTAACTCAAGTAAATTTACATTATGTATCCGAACGTAACTAAAACACTTCACTGTATATTTTCAGATACGTGTTAAGAGAAAATTTTCCGCTAATCATAGAACAAGAAAGAATATTATTTTAGAGATGAGGCAGGATTTTAATTTTAAAGATATTTTTACTATGTATTCAATACTTAATATCGTTCATTTGTCTTCTTTTTATCTATACAGGGTGTAAAATTGAATACGTTGCATATTAAGTAGTTTTTTCGCGATTTCGATGCTGGCTCCTTAGTGAAAGTTGTTAAGTTTGATGATGGTCTGTCTGTCTGTCTATACCATAGAGAATTCACCGCTCCCCCTGGTCTATACATACATAAATTAATTCAAGTCCTTTTCGTGTTTAACTGAAGCGTTGCTACAACTACCAACCATAATTTTAAGGGTGCACCTGTAGCAAGAGCAACTTATGAAAAACATTTTTTTTTGTTTTCACATTGGAATTACGAATTTGTCTTATTGTAATTTGATTAAATGTTATGCTTTATATTCCAGTTTTTAATAAACGAAATGAAAGAAAAATAGGTAGCAAGCCGTTAGCCTATAAAATCTAATTAAAATAATATCTTTTAGTTGCTTCGAATGTCACCCACAGAAACTGCATGTTTGATAAATCTTCTATATGTATGTATATTGTAGGGGTGAACTAAGAAAGGATTTTTTGAAAATCGACCCCTAAAGGGGTAATCCACGCTGATGAAGTCGCGGGTCAAAGGCTCGTCTAAGTACAAATGCTCTAAGTCTAAGTGCTCTAATATTTTTTTCAATTTCATTGACTCCTACACTGAAAAAAAATTTGTTTACTTCAACCAACATCATGAATCCATATGAGCCTGTCAACATCATGACTTCTCCGACTAAGAGAACTTTGTTAAACGAATTCGGCTTGTTGTTACAACTAACCATCTTTTGTTTTTAGTAAACAATAATAACGTCATTTCAATTATTTTCGTGCTAATTAAGAGTTTTAGTAGGCTCGCATTTTTTTCAGTGTACTGCTGGGTAAATGGATCACCTTAACTTATTCAATACATAATAGGCAGATATAAAGGGAGTGACGTCATACCCTCGTATTTTAATACAAATAATATCGAAGTGTCACACAAACATCTGTTTTGCATGAAAGAGATAGAAGACGATAAAAAACGTATTTCAATCGCTTATAACTTTTTTTTTTCATTGTAATTTCGTTTTAACATTTTGTTATTGAATTTAGTCTTTTTTTGGAATTCGTTATAAGATATGAATTTCCAGGGTCAGTTATCATCCCTATTAAAAACATTACGACAACAAGGTATCTTATTGGTATATTAATATTTTGATTTTCTTCAAATAAAAGATCAACTTTTAGTTTTTATCTTCATAAAGGAATATTCTAGGAACATCAAACGAATGGTTATATTGTCTCCTCTGCTGGTCTATAATCTAAGTCGATATGCGTCGCACATTAGCGCCGTATAGATGTGTGAAGCTACCCCCTAAATTATTTCGACATATGCAAATTTGTACGCACCTACAGATGTTCTCAAAGATTATGAACGTTTTGATGTGAGTCTGTTAGCATTCTGCGTAAGTGATTTTTTTTTCTTCAACATAATTATTATACAGGGTGAATTGATGACATTAGAATCCCTTAAAACTAAGAGTCTACCCATCAAACTGAACAACTTTTACTCTACGAGCAAACCGATCGGAGAAAAAAAATCTGCTGTTGCATACATTTGAGTCTAGCAGGCATTGCAGTTTAGTATGGAACAGCTGATTTTCTTTTTGCTCCGATCGGTTTGCTCCCATACTAAAAGTTGTTTAGTTTGATGGACGTAGACTCTTCGTTTAAAAGGATACTAATGATATCAATTTCACTCAATGTTTTAGAAAAAAAACGATTTTTGTTAATATGATCTTTAGCTCCACTTGATTAAGAAACCTACAGAAATTCGCAAAAAACATTTTGGACTTTCCGTACTAAATGCAATCAGCTGATCGAAACTTCGTATGAAAAGTCGATTTTTTTTTGCGAATTTCGTTTACGTTTCATAGGGAAAGTTGTTCAGTATCATGAGTACAATCACCCCTTAAAGTAACGCAACTGTTTACCCTAACACCCTGTATATTATCTGTGACGCAATAAAGTCTTTGAAGTTTGAAACGATTTCTACCTAACGCCACATCTTCTCGTCTAATCTATGTAACACACCTAGCTACGCGAGTCTCCCAAAAAACGGAGCGGCGCAGTTGTAAAATTGTCTAACTACCCCCCACGAGCACTCATTACGGCGCGTGCGTGGGCGACACATGAGGACCGGGGTCACTGGGTATGTCTCAAGATATCTTACGTTTAAATGCAATCATAAGGTGTTTTCAGCCCATACAAAAGTTTGACGTACAATACGCGTAGACAGAATTAATATAAGTAACTTTGTGTATGTGAAAAAATAGTTTAGAAAATCTAGATGCCGCGTCACAAAATAACATTTACAACACACGTTAAACAAGCTTTGAAATTTTTTATACAAAATTTTAAAAGCTTTATATCTTCGTAATTATATTATAAATTGCAAATGTTATTTGTGACGCGACATCTAGATTTTCTAAACTATTTTTCCATATATAAAATATTACTTTTATTAAATCCTATCTACGCGTATTGTGCGTCTAACTTTTGTATGGACTGAAACTACCTTAAGATTAATAGTATACTATTACACTAGATAGCAGAGTTGTTCTCAATAAAAATCTCTCGAAGAAACTTGTCGTTTAACGTTCACGTTTACTTTACGTTCTGACGCTACGTGATATGACACCTGTATATAGATCCTATGTGTACTACCGATCTTGCCCGCGTTTTGGACGGCACTGAGAGCTACAGCAAGCAAAGCGCGCTTTACTTTTGTAACCAAGTTGCAATATTGTCCCTTATCTTTTCACATACGTTACCTTACGTAGCATACAGTAATTCCTTTGAACTGTAATTGCTCTTATTCCTATGAAGAGGTCATTACTAGAGGTCATTTGCAATAAATAAAGCCCAGTTAATTTGTGGTCAAAAAAGAGTGCTTACTGAGAGTAATGGTTCTAAGATTTTTCACAAATTTGAGGACTTGGTGCCGAAACATTTTGATACTTCCTTTGTTGATACTTCTCTGAAAGTTGATTGAATTGAATTGAATATTTTAAAAATAAAATGCATACCCTAAAATACCCACAATGCAGAAATAAAAGGTCTTATTTTACAGATAGACAAATTGATACAAACAATACAAAAAACCTGTACAACACAACTCTGAAGATATTTATTTTAATAATGAATAGATGAAGAAGTGAGTAATAAAATATACACTTACTGACAAAGGTGATTACCCCAATAGAGAATCCTGTATTCCTGTATGATACAGGCGTGAATTTATACTTTTTCTTTTTCCAGTAAAATTAAGATAAATACGCAATATCTCAAGACAAATCTTCTAACCTGAACACCGTGTAACCTCCACGCAGATCGCGATACTAACGCGTGTTCATCTCTTTCTAGTTTTGAAAAACCCTCGCCCCATTCCCCCCTCCACCCTCACCCCCACGCCCCCTCAACCCATCTCCTAATTCCTTACATATTTAAATTCTACTTTGAGCGTTCAGAGTCTTCATATTGTCTCCGTATGGTTTTTCGTGTGTTATTTACTTGGCTTCTCTAATCTTTACGTAGATTCCACGATTTAAGTTCATTATACCTTCATACAATACGTACTTTTATTCGCATAACGGATTCTTTGGTGTGAGTATGAATTATTTCATCTAGCCATTAATGTCATCATCAGCCTAATATCCCACTGCTGGGCAAAAGGGAAAAGGCTTCTCAAGTCATGAATGAGTGGGAGAGGAAGTGAACCATCATAATTCATTTAATTACCTATATTCCACCACGTGAACTTAGTGCGTATAGATGGAGCAAAGTTAGTGGTCGTCATGATGTCAGAGTATCTTCATGCTGCCTCAGTAAGCCTGTGTAGCCTGTGCTATTTGTATTAATTAACTAAAATTTAATAGTTATTCTGTTATTCGGGACGGAGACAAATACAAAAAATTAAAAACCATGAAAATCGGTCCAGCCGTTCTCGAGTATAAATGTTCGAACAAACCCGAATTTGTTTTATATATATACAAGGTGTTAATAAATTAGCGCAAAACCTCATACACCCCAACTGATTTATAACAAAATAATTAGATTGAAACAATAATTTCATTATTTTGATAGTTAAAATTTTAAGTTATTCACATTTTTAGTTTTGAGGTTAAAATGATTTGTTATCATTTCAGCAATGAATGAAAGCGCTAACGTGCTCATGGATACATTTTAATAATCTTGTTTTGGTAGTAAGTATTGTGAGTGTGCCAGTGCGGTGGGTTGACATCGGGTTAAGAAAATATAAAATTTTTATAAAAAATTATTTAATATTTTGAAAAAATTACCTATGTTGAAACCATGATAATTCGATTCTGCTCTCGATTCTAAACAAACTACTTTCTAGTTTTGCGTTAATTCATTAACACGTTGTATAATAGATAGATATTACAGGTTTTAGTTTTCAAATTCTATAAATGGTGTAAAATCAAATGTATGATTAAACGAGTTACTTCAGACCATCGAACTGAACACCTTTTACTATGGGATCAACATCGAAATCGCGAAAAAAGAATCAGCTATTCCATACATTTGAGTTTAATCAAGCAATTTTTTTTTACGCGATCTTGGCTCCATTGTGAGAGTATTCCGTTTGTTGGTCTTAAGCATCCTCTAAGATATGTAACGTATTTAATTTTACACCCTACAATTAATAAATCATAATTATCAACAGTCTTGCCTACTCTATGTCTGCTAGTTCGTACCCTCCATTTTAGAACTCTGTTTCTCCTTCGGTTGTCAATTGTTCAGAAGATATAACCAGCCCATTAACATTTCAGCCTATTAAATATTCTGTGTACACACGGCGACACATCAGGTTACGCACCCTATATACCCATAACTACACTACGCACAAAACACAAAATAGTGCGGTAGAGAGCCTGCATAGACGCGGCTGCCGCCCGGCGCGGGCGCAGCGTGCTGTGAGACGAAACAACAACAACATACCGCACCGTATCGCACGATTCGCAGCGTTCAACTTCTAATAGTTCAAAGTCCTAACAGGGTAACCTGACCTGTCGCCGTGTGTACAACTCGCTAACTTTCAGAGCTATGTCAACTGCTTTAGTACTCTGATATATCACATATCTGACGTGATGCTTTTCCTATAGTCGCAATTGAGGGAAGTGGTATATTTCCTACTCCTCCTATCTTTGATTAAATTCACTGCTGCTTCCAAGACAGATTAGTCATCTCTCGGGGTCTCTGGACTTCATTGTCTAGTGTTGTAAGTGGTCGTTGCTGTTGATTCTGGTTTATACGAGTTAAAGATAGGTGTTTGGAGGGCCTATGCCCGAATTCTAATGTCATTTCTCACACACCTCAGAAGGTCTATCATTAGAAATGCTTGAGAAGAAACCTTAACAAACGCGTCAAGGTCAAAATGTTCATAATACTATTCTTCTACAATTTTGGAAACCGAGTATAGCGAAACTATGCAATACCTACGTCTATTATACAAAAATGGCGGACGATATTAAATCGCGCAACTGTGCAAACAAGATGAATTTTTTTATTTATTTAGTATCCATGTTAGAACTAAAAACATCTGTGTTAATTTAGACTGAAATATTTAAGGACTGTCTGGCACATCTTTTGAGAATATACTACTGGATAGTTATTACTCTTGTGGTTGTTTTTGAATTCAAATTTTATTTGAAAGTAGTTGAATTTTTTGCTTACTAACGGTAAGTTTATTGGAAATATTTTTAAATGTCATCTAATTAATAAATTGTAGTTTATTGCTACTATCACAAAATACTATAATAATACTACTTTTCAACAACTACTCCTCTTATACTTAATTTTACCATTAATACCTTCTACTAAAAATGTAAAAAAAAATTAAAACCGACTTCAAAACTAAAAAGTACTAAAATAATAATATAACCAGCGTATTTTATTTGTTTTAATGGAGTAGGTGTCAAGCTAAGCCCAAAAACTAACTCTAAGCCAAATCGCGAATCATACCGGCTTGACAGCGACTTCAATAAAACAATTAATTTTCTGATAGAAGCGAATGCATGGTTATATTATATGGAAAAGCATGGTTATATTACTATTTTAGCACTTTTTAGTTTTGAAGTCGGTTTTTTTTAAATTAAATTCTGTACCAAGCGCGTCGTTTAATATTTTGTTTAAGTCATTCCACCAGCCACCACAAATAACCAGGTGTGTGAAATTAGAAATGCAAATTATGAAACTATTACAAAATATTTCATTCTAACAATAATCTTGCCAAAATTTTAACTCTACTGTCTACCAACAAGAGCATTATTGTATCATGTATTTTACAAGATATAGTACCTTCACTGAAAATTACAAGAAAACCGTTGTTAGGTTTTGCGTTAATCTAAATAGTGATTAAACTTTTTAATAATAAAATATTTTAATTCCAAAAAATATTTTTTAAACGATCAATAGAGTGAAACAAAGCTCTGCAATGCAATTTCTCTAAAGCGCAAACATCGTCACACCCAAGAAGATTACATACCTACGGAGATGGAGTTTGCGTCACAAACAACTTTTTGAAGCCAGAATCTATGACATTTATGACTTCACTGATGTTTCCCATCTCATTTCCTCTTTACATGGAGTTGTCATTGAATGACCTTCATTTGACCTCCACGTAAAGAGGAAATGAGATGGGAAACATCAGTGACGTCATAAAGGTCATAGATTCTGGCTTCAAAAAGATGTTTGTAATGCAATCTCCATCTCTGTAGGTATATAAGCTTCTTGGTCACACCTTAAATTTGTCCTTGAAACATCGGCGAGCTGACAATTCGGTATTCGCTAAGGTTATGTCATGTGTCAAACTTATATTAAAAACTTCGACGATCTGAAGGATTCAAGAAAGATGTTACATTTGTGAGCACGTCGAAATTTTTGACAGCGATGTGACGCTTAGAGAACTGCACTCCCCGACCTCAACAACAAAAAAGAAGAAAAGTAAAAGGCAAATGAACCAGGTGACGGGAGTTCAATCTATAAGTGGAACACCGATCATAAAATGATCTGACACCAACTACAGATTTAGGGTTGAACCTCACCTGGCAGCACGGCATCGCCTTTTTCTGTAAAAAATAGTCTGCAAATAAGATAAACGGAACGCGATCGCGCGCGGCGGTGCTGCGGCGTGCGGTTGCGTTCCGTCTACATTATTTGCTCTAGCAAATGACGTTCCTAAGTGACAGAAAAGAATGGATCGACAGAAAAAGGCGATGCCGTGCTGCCAGATGAGATTCAACCCATAAAACACTTCATCAAAGCTGCTGTAGTGGATTAGGCCGGTTCGAAGAAGGCTGGCGGCGTTGCCTCTTTGGATGGTAATGCTTACACGTTGTCCGAGGTACGCGCCAGCCTTCTCACCTGCAGGCACAGCCTAGAAGCTATTTCTTTAAACAGCTTCCGGGTATCTGTACCCCAGATACCCGTCATGGTATCCCCTACAAAAGGCGCGAATATTCAAAATCCCATTCTCAGCTTAATCAATTTGATTTAGTGAATTTACACTGCTGCCCGGATGTCTTAATTAATTAATACTGGGTAGCAAATATAGTTATACGTGAGGCACATATATTTTATGCGTCTGTGTGAGTGTGTCACCTTTGAATTGTTATGTCGACCTTGGCCAAAATCGACGTTTTGTTCTTTAGGTTACAAATATTGCGATCGCATCTGTATTGACTTACGTAATAAAAACGGTATGGTACGTAAAATAAACTAGACTCTGAGACTGTCTAATACTTCATGTCCACATTTCCTTATACCTGACCTTAATTAAGAACTCATAACTTGTAATTTGTCACTGGTATTAAGTCGTGTTATGTTATAGAGTTTCTAGCCGCATATTCTCTAAGTATAGCGACAACACATTGCGACTCCAACAAAACAAATTAATTTTCTTATAGATTCGAACGTAAAATTCATAGGCTGAAATATTATTTTGTACTTTTTTACTTCTGAAGTCGGTTTTTATTTTTTTGTAAAAATTTTTTTTATTTCGTCATTTTTCTTGATTAAATATGTTATTTCGACTCAGATATCAGTTAAAAACGCAAAGGGTACATTGAAAAAAAGCAAATGGTTCAATCGCAGACGATTTTCTGTCAACTTTTGAGGAGTCATATCATGTAGCTCCGAAGTGCGTCATCAGATCATCACAATATTAAAAATGGGTCCACCTCGGGAGTATACCCTTTGAAACTTTTAATTTTTAGAATTGGTTCACAATCAATGAAAATATCGGTGAACATACATAAAAAAAAATACATACAGCCGAACATAGAACCTCCTCCTTTTTTTGAAGTCGGTTAAAAATGGTTTTATGGAAATCAGAAAACAAATGAACTCATAAGAAATCTTTCTTTTTGCAGGTTTATTTGGGAATTGGACGGGATTTGAGAAGGTAAGATTTTATTAATTTTCCTTTAACCACTTTCAGGAACGGTAAAGGGGTAGAGAATGAATATGGATCTCAAAGATCGATACATCTCAAAGAAGTTTTGTAATTCTTCTTCAGGGTTGGAGAGATTTTTACCCGACTGCGCCAGAATGAGGGTTATGTTTTTCGAGCGTATGTATGTATGTATGTATGTATGTATGTATGTATGTATGTATGTATGTATGTATGTATGTTTGTATGTCTATTTCTTTGGCACGGCCTACAGCCTACACGGCTTGATGGATTTTGACGTATGAGGTGTCGTTAGATTTGTAAAAATTGTGAGAATGACTTAGGCTATATTATTTTAATAAAGGGGTTGCGAATTAAAAAAAAGAGGGGGAATAAAAATTTTAGAAAAACAAAAAACCCGGCTGCATTAAAAAACTATTATATTAACTGAAAAGAGAAAAACAAGCTCTTATATTCTCTAATAAGCTATAGTTCGAGCAAATATAATTTTAATGCTATTGGTAGGTATTGCAGTCCAAACCAAGGAAGAGGTACCTAAGGTATGTTTTATAATTCTTCTTTGTCCCCGTTTGCGATACCTACCTAATAGCATTGAAATTATATTTGCTCGAACTATAGCTAATTAGTGAATATATAAGAGCTTGTTTTTCTCTTTTCAGTTAATATAATTTAACAAATAAAAGATATTTATTGAAGTAAAAGGATGAAATAGTAAAAGCACAAGCAAAACTTAACCTAAACAAAAACCATATTAAACATTCTAAAAACTTACCCTAAACTTAAACCAGACTAAACCTACTAAACTACAAAACGATTTTACTAATCCTCTTCTAATTTCTTAGTTAATATAATAGTTTTTTAATGCAGTCGGGTTTTTTGTTTTTCTTAATAATTAAGTTTATATATGCTATAAGAATAGGCTATAAAAAAACTTACAAAGTGAACAATAGAAGTTAAAGAAATCAAGATGCTAACATAGTCCAATGGATGCAAGTTGGGTACCTATTTGTATTACACCTTCTCCTTCTCCTTCTTCTTCTTCACCTGGATCTTCTTTACTTTTTGCTGCGGGTTCCTCTTCAGATTAGAGTCATTCCTTGCTCCATAGTGAAAGTTATTTAGTTTGGTGTTCTTAACCACCACTTTGAATATAACAGGGTGCTTTATTACATCATGTGTAATCGTTAGTATCTGTTTACCCAATTGAGGTAATTTATACAATACGAGCTTTTACCCGCGATTTCGTCCGCATAAATTATGTACCAGATTTTAAGTCAGATGATAAGCTATCAAACAAAATAAGTTTCATCAAAATCGGTTCAGTAGTTTTTGCGTGATACTCGAACAAACAAACACCCAAACAAACAAACATACAAACAAACAAACAAACAAACAGACAGACAAAAAATCCAAAAAATGTAGATTTGGAATCAGGGACAGATAAAAACCATATCGTTATTTTTTTTTGTAAATATCTTCAATGTACAGACACATTTCTCTTACAGTTTTATAATAGTTTAGATTAGATATTTGTTTTGTCAAGGCGATGGTTCATATTGTTATTCAATTCTACGACAATAAAAATTATTCTAGGACAAACCCACAGCCCAGCATCATTTAAAAGTCACAGGGAAAAAGCTAGTACTTAGCGTATTAATTTAAAAATATGGCCACTGTGAGATTCGAACCGGGGACCTTCGGCTTCGCAGGCAAATCAACAACCAACTCGCCCACTCTTCGGAATCGAACCAACGTTTACCGAGATAGACTTAACCACTGAACCATAACCAACCACCGGCCGAATTGCATAAAATATGCATACAGCTGCGTCACAAAAAACTGCGTGTGACAAAAATATAGACATATGTTAATGATAAAAAGAGATAAACTCTACGCACACTGATGTAGCCAAAATGAAAAGTAGTCATTTTTCCACCAATAGGGACATTATTGGAAAAACTACAAATGAATTTATTATGCTGGCCGTGGGGTGGGGGGTGGGCCCCCCCTGTCCGGTTAACAATATTATTTTATTTTTAATATATGCCGCGTATAGCGATACATAGTTTGTTTGTGGTTGCTATGGTTGAGTTATTTTTGTGATAGGCTCGATTCTCGGACCTGACGTATTGGGAATTTAAAGAGTACTACCTACATTATTTGCTCTAATTAGTATAATCTATAACTTAGGCACTAATTTGTGTCCCAGCTGGGCCCGCATCGTGAAGTGTGGACCATTTTCTTTCACCATTATTCGTGAAACCGCGTACCGGAAAGCGCAGCGTGGGTAGACCATTCACAAGTTGTATCGACGACTTGGGAAGGCGGCGGGAACCCGTTGGATGAGGGCAGCGCAGGACCAGTCGATATGGCGATCCTTGGGGGAGGCCTATGTCCAGCAGTGGATGTCCATCGGCTGAGATGATGATGATGAGTCATGTCTCACATTATACTCGTACGTAGGCAGTATATCCCATAGTCCTTCGACATGCGCTGAGGTGACCACCGGGGGGGGGGTCCTCTCCTCAGGAGCCGGATATCTTTAAAAGATCCCCCCCCCCCCCGAAATCAAAAAAGGACAGGTAATTCTGGCGATCCTTGGGGGAGACCTATGACTAAATTAATTACACAAATTCTTGCACTATCACCTAAAATCACACCACACTTCTTACACATAGCCATTGCAATTAAGTCAGCGAACATAGAATCAAGAACCGCTAATTGTCCTTCACTAATAACCGCTTATAGATCGAAAAAGCTTAGCATCTCCCCAAACCTAGAAGGGGAAATCATGCTAAGACAGATAAAACTTTAAGGCCAATGAAATAAGGGTGAGAATTGAATATAACTGACAGCGTGAGCAGCTTGACTTCATTCGAGGTTAGTCGACTATCACCCTTATATTTTTGTCGCAAAGATGCAGTTTCAGCTCTATAGTAGCTGTATAGTAGCTGGTTAAAGGTTTTACCTCTAGCTACTTTATTGTACAATTTCTATAGAGCTTATAATGCTACATGGGCAATTTTTCTGCAAGCTTCTATTTAATTTGCCTTGTTAGTTAGTTTATTCATTAGTATGTTAGGTAAGAATCTTGTTTTTATAACTCTATGTGAATTAACGCAAAACTAGAAAGTAGTTTGTTCAGAATCGAGAGCAGAATCGAATTATCATGGTTTCAACATAGGTTTTTTTTTTTTCAAAATATAAAATAGTTTTTTTTGTACCCTATGTCAACCCATTGCACGGGCACACTCACCCTACTTACTACCTAAACAAGATTATTAAAATGTATCCATGAGTACGTTAGCGCTTTCATTCATTGCTGAAATGATAACAAATCATTTTTGCTTCAAAACTTAAAATGCGAATTAACTATAATGAAATTATGGTTTCAATCTAATTATTTTGTTATAAATCAGTTGGGTGTATGAGGTTTTGCGTTAATTCATTAACACGTTGTATTAAGTAAAGCATTATCCACTCACTTGACTCCCTCTCAATATCATTATCAATAATCCCCTGTGTGCATAAAACAAATGCACTCTTTCGTCCTTAGTCTTTATACCCTCTAGAATCTGCACGCCTATAGTATGATTTCCCGCAACCTTCGCTACTTTCGTACAACGAAAGCCGCTCTTGCCGCGACATAATAATTGATATCATTGGCATCCTTTTAAACTAAGAGTCTACCCATTAAACTGAACAACTTTTACTATGGGAACAAACCGATCGGAGCAACTAAAAAATCAGCTGTCCCATACTAAACTGCGATGCCTACTCGACTCAAATGTATGCAACAGCTGATTTTTTGTTGCTCCGATCGGTTTGCTCCCATAGTAAAAGTTGTTCAGTTTGATGGGTAGACTCTTAGTTTAAAAGGATGCCAATGATATCAATTTTACCCTGTAGTATGGAAAAAAGTAGAGTCGCGCCTAATTATAAATAAAATAAATAAATAAATAACGCTCACAGGCACATACATTGTAATGATCCCAAGAAAGCACTATTGATAGGCTGTTTATTATGGAAACCATACAACAACGGCACAAACATATAAACATCCATGACTGAACCGGGATTCGAACCCAGGACCCTGGTTTGGCAGTCCGGCGTGGTAACCATTACACCAACCGGGTCGTCATTCATAGAAATCATATACTAAACGTGCAAGCAGAACGAAAAGCCGCGATCTGAAATGGGGTCGGAGGTCGGAACAATGACTCTCTGGTACGGTGTAAGCAATGTTGACAATTGTATGGGAATCTTAGAGAAGAACTGGGTATCTAGATTGTAATAAATAAACATATTTCTAAAAGGTAATGCAACAAACAAACATAGAGGCAAAAAATTCCGACATCCAAAAATCTATGATTTAGAATCAGGGACGCCATAAGCCATAAAAGTTTTTGTAAATATCTTCAATGTACCTACAGACACAATACAGTTATATTTTTATAATAGTTTAGATAGATTATTGAATCAAAGAAATTTTTGATTATTAACTATAATAGTTTTTCTCCGCGAATTCGTCTGAGTTCACATTATATTATAATTATTATAAGTACCCAGTCTTTAACAATCAATAAGTGTCATTCCGGAATATATGTTTTTACCTGCGTGTCAATCTGTTCAGCCGTTTATGCGTCATTGAGTTACAAACATCAAAAAATCGTTAGAAACATTCACATATTTATATTAATAGTAGGGTAAGGAGATAATACAAATAGTTTCTACACATTTTTTACACAATCTTCGCACTAATTTTGAACTCTATTCCCGAACAATAAAAACTATACTCCAACAGTAATATATGCGGTTTAAAAGCCGCTACTTCGCGTAGTGTATATTTTCTTTGCCGCTACGCCGACCTATGAGAGCTACGTCTTCCAGCTACGAAGTGGCGTAGCATAGAGAAGGTAGCTACGGCTGATTCTCTTTGCTACGATTTACAATGTTGCTTTTTAGGAGTTTATTTTATTTTCTGACTGGTGTTTTTATAATAAAAGGATAATTCTATGAAATAACTCAAAAGCTATTTCCATGTGACAGTTTACGCGTGTAAAGCGTCACGTGGGAAATGGTTTTGAGTTATTTCATACAAAATTTCATACATTTAGTATTTAATGACAAAACACCGTCGACACTTCAGATAACTTAATTTCAATTTATAAATTAATAAAAAGTACTTTATACTAAGTACCTATTTTACCTACTTAACAATTGTTCCAGATAGCAATCAAATTCTGAGGCTTTTGGACTAAATAAATAGATTTGAAACATCTCTCACTTATTCTTAAAACAGCTTTATTAACGTCCAAGATTTATGTCTAAATTCGCTAATTTTTGTCGCTTCATAGGGATAAAATTAATTAAAAGAAAGATAAAAATTGAGATACAAAGAGACGAAAGTTGAGTTTGAATTCGAATTCCGAATGTCAAAATCCATACATTTTCGACTCAGCCAACTTACGTTCAAAAGAAATGTTTGAATCTGAGCTTGATCATCGTATACAGGGTGTAACAAAACACCCTAGTAATACTTAAGGGGGTGCTTCAGCCCAAGAAACTGAACAACTTTCACTATGGAGGCAACATCAAAATCGCGAAAAAAAATCGCTCTTTCATACAAAACTGCAGTACCATCTCGACTCAAATGTATGGGACGGCAGATTTTTTTTATTTTTTCTCGACGTTGGCTTCATAGTGAAAGTTGTTCAGATTGATGGTCTAAAGCACCCCCTTAAGTATTACTAGGGTGTTTTGTTACACCCTGTATACAATATGTTAATGAATTAACGCAAAACTAGAAAGTAGTTTGTTTAGAATCGAGAGCAGAGTCGAATTATCATGTTTTCAACATAGGATTTTTTTTTGAAAATATTAAATATTTTTTTTGCTAAATTTTAAATTTTCTGAACCCGATGTCATCCCACCGCACGGGCACACTCACCCTACTTACTACCAAAACAAGATTATAAAAATGTATCCATGAGTACGTTAGCGCTTTCTTAGTGCTGAAATGATAACAAATCATTTTTGCCTCAAAACTTAAAATGCGAACAACTTTAAATTTTAAGTATCAAAATAATTAAATTATTGTTTTAATCTAATTATTTTGTTATAAATCAGTTGGGGTATATGAGGTTTTGCGCTTATTCATTAACACGTTGTATATCATAATCCTCCAGGCAAGCTGGAAGAAATCTTTTTCAAGTTATAAGGCCTTATTTTTCGGTTTCCTATTTCTCCATCTATTGAACCGTATTATATTTTGGTGTATAATACATAATAACAGATTAATTGACATAATAACGAAAATATTACTCTCTGCCTCTTCGGCATTCGAATAATAAATTGTAATACAATAAAAACCGAACTATAAAAGAAAGCAAGCTTTTACTACCCTCATTTACGAAGCAGTAATAAACCAAATTGAATAGTAACCGACTTCGGCATGCACTAGCATGATAAGCGAAAAACTAACTCTAATCAAAAACAAACATGCCGTGACAGGCCGCCATACCGATGTCATCGCAAATCATTTGTACACAACCCGGAAAAACGCGAAATCTCATTGTTTCTACTAATAAAAAGTTCTAATAAACATGCAACTAAGCTACGGGCTTCCGGACGAATAAAACATAAAAATATATCCTATTTTCATAGGGCGAGGGGAGGTAGGGGTGGGTGGGCTCCTCTGCGCAAAAACCCAAAAACATCGAAATGAAAATGAGTGTAGTAGGGAGGCGGCGAGGCTGTGTTGGTAATTCATTTTTAACATTAAGCTTGTGTGGGTTTTTAAAGTACAGTCGGAATGAGTTAGGATAATTTGTAATGAGGTAATGTTGGATTTTATTTTTAGTTTACTGATATTTGACTCACGGAGCATAAGTTAATTAAGATAGATTTAGTGTATCTAGGCTTAGGAGAAATTTAGGAACTATGTTTTATTGATTTTAATAGATTTTGACTGCTGAATAATATTCGATATAATATCTAATTAGAATCAAAATTGAGTTTTACACCGATCGGCAAGGTTATTTTCTATTAAACTACTGACACTTGCATGTCATTGATACCCATGTTCTACAAATTATTATCTTTAGCTTTAAAGTTAGCGTTTACTTTTTTTTTTGAGTTAAGAAAAAGCATTTTTGAGGTGGCTTTACAATACCTTATTGACAAATAGGTACCTACTAAGGCAATTAAAGGTTCATTAGTATTATCTTTAAGGGCGAATGGCTATGCATCCATGCATCATCACTTGACACTTAAAAACGTCATTTGTCATAAAAGTAAGCCTAGGGCTTGTTCAAAAACATTGTTAAACAATGTTTTGGCGTTCACAGAAAGGTCGTAAGTTTAGTTCAGCTCTTGCAAACTTTATCGTATAACCCATCATTTTTGATTGGAGATTGGATAATACTTGTGACGTTAAAGTATTGTTTTCATACACTGATGACATTTATTAAACAATATTATCTATGGAAAACCTGCATAAGTGTCAATTCACACGTACCACAACCACACCACAGCCACAACCACACCACAACGACGCCATGTGGTCGGGCGTATATTTTGTATTGAAAATGAATATTACTGTAGAATACACCTTTCTACTAAGGGTTGGTTGAGGTTGATGTATATAATGAAACACAGATATAGTCTTCACTAGTGAATGTGACTAGCACACGTCCGCGCAGCTCGGCGGTCGGTGCACGAATACCGGGCGAATGCACGATAGATATTCACCACAGACCGCGTCCGCCGATAGACGGCGCTACCGGCGCTTTCCACATTAACTACTCTTTATTGCTGTACACTACATCTCTTTCTTGTTTTAATTTATTTTTTACCTTTACTCGAATCTACCACCGCTTCGGAATGTATAGCCCGTGGAGAAGAAGCGGCGCAAGAAACTCCACAGTTTAGCTAATCTCTTAAATCTTATTACAATACAGTGTTGACTGTTATCAAAGCTATTACATCAAACAAATTACGAATTACTTATTGAGACTAATTTGTTTACAGAAAATAGATATTTATCAAATATTGATCTGAAATTGTCAAACACCAAATTCAACGATAAACAATGTTTATGGAAATTACAATCTCATTATATGAACACATTTGATTTATTGTTACTTCTGTTCTATACTATCCCTTCCCTGTAAAAATATTTTTCTATTGATAGGTAGGTAAGTAAACCTACAAAAATAACGTTCCATAGATCTTTATTATCTCTTATTTATTTATTTTGGCTAACTACTAGTCAAAGTCACTGCTTCAAGATCGTATCCATTTCCGTTTTATCAAATTAAGGAGGTAAGGACAAAAAAGTGAATCTGTGATAAGCACATACACTTATGCATTCAAAATATTCTGGCGGGTGCCAGCCATTGCAATAAAGCACTCACAGCTATTTTATTTGCATGACCCTTTAGCTTTTGCTAACAATTTGATAGTTGCATGGCTCTGTAACCCATATCATTTTATTGTTGCATGATATTTTAGCTTTCGCTAACAACTTCATAGTTGCATGGTCTTATAACCCATATAATTTTACAGTTTCATGAATGCTGATATAACGCTGACTGACAACAATATTAAGTAAGGTACACTAGGTCGCTTTCGTTACCAGCTATGTTCAGTAGTTACCTTTAGTTAGTCGACTAGACTAGTTTTGAGAAATCAGCAGTTTCAATTTAATGGACCCGTTTAATATGTAGATACTATTTTACGAACCATACTGTTATATCATTTGGTAGGCTTTAAAAAAATAATGCTATTTTTAATTACAATTTACATGAATTAAGTGCAACTGTTTAAACTTAATTGCCTGGCGTCATATTATTACAGAACTGCAAATCATTTTGTTTTTTGACTTGCTTGCACTGAAATTATGGTCTTTATTTAAAATATTATGAATTTATGATTAACCGATTTGGTTCAAGTACAGTATAGTATACTTTAACACATACAAATGATTAAATTAACAGTGCAGTGCCTGCAGTGATTAGGTAAGATACAGATTTTATCTATACAAAGAAGAAAGTGCAGTAAGTCATTAATTCCTTTAGAGTTATTCATAGCGTAGCTACTCACAATAATTAATGTCAATGGAATGACCAACTACAAGCTGCTAATAATTACTTATTTGACTTTTCATCTGAATGACCAACTACAAGCTGCTGATAGTAAATTTGATAGCATTTGATGCCCAGCTAAAAGTTGCAAATGTCAATTGAATGACCAGCTACAAGTTGCTAATGTCAATTAAATGAACAGCTGAAAGTTGCTAATGTCAATTGAATAACCAGCTACAAATTGCTAATGTCAATTAAATGACCAGCTGAAAGATGCCAATGTCAATTAAATGACCAGCTACAAGTTTCTAATGTCAGTTGAATGATCAGCTAAAAGCTGCCAATGTCAATAGAATGACCAGCTAAAAGATGCTAATGTCAATGGAATGACCAACTACAAGCTGCTAATAATTACTTATTTGACTTGTCATCTGAATGACCAACTACGAGCTGCTTAAAATTATCTATTTGACTTGTCATTTGAATGACCAACTACAAGCTGCTGATAATGAAATAACAGTTTTTTTTCAATTGAATGACCAGCTGCAAGTTGCTAATAATTATTTTATTTATTTGACTTGTCATCTGAATGACCAACTACAAGCTGCTGATAGTAAATTTGATAGCATTTGATGCCCAGCTAAAAGTTGCAAATGTCAATTGAATGACCAGCTACAAGTTGCTAATGTCAATTAAATGAACAGCTGAAAGTTGCTAATGTCAATTGAATAACCAGCTACAAATTGCTAATGTCAATTAAATGACCAGCTGAAAGATGCCAATGTCAATTAAATGACCAGCTGAAAGATGCTAATGTCAATTGAATGACCAGCTACAAGTTTCTAATGTCAATTGAATAACCAGCTAAAAGCTGCCAATGTCAATTGAATGACTGAATGACCAGCTACAAGTTACTATGTCAATTAAATGACCAGCTGAAAGATGCCAATGTCAATTGAATGACCAGCTGAAAGATGCTAATGTCAATTGAATGACCAGCTACAAGTTTCTAATGTCAATTGAATAACCAGCTAAAAGCGGCCCATGTCAATTGAATGACTGAATAACCAGCTACAAGTTGCTAATGTCAATTAAATGACCAGCTGAAAGATGCTGATGTCAATTGAATTACCAGCTAAAAGTTTCTAATGTCAATTGAATGATCAGCTAAAAGCTGCCTATGTCAATTGAATGACCAGCTGAAAGATGCTAATGTCAATTGAATGACCTGCTACTAGTTTCTAATGTCAATTGAATGACCAGCTAAAAGCTGCCAATGTCAATTGAATGACCAACTACAAGTTTCTAATGTCAATTGAATAACCAGCTAAAAGCGGCCTATGTCAATTGAATGACTGAATAACCAGCTACAAGTTGCTAATGTCAATTAAATGACCAGCTGAAAGATGCTAATGGTAATTGAATTACCAGCTAAAAGTTTCTAATGTCAATTGAATGATCAGCTAAAAGCTGCCTATGTCAATTGAATGACCAGCTGAAAGATGCTAATGTCAATTGAATGACCTGCTACAAGTTTCTAATGTCATTTGAATGACCAGCTAAAAGCTGCCAATGTCAATTGAATGACCAACTGTACGTTGCTAATAACTGTTTGTTGTACATGGCAAAGCACTAACCATTAACATTACAAGCTGACAATATGAGAGTAATCACCCTGACCATTTCAAAACTCTTAGCTATTAATTGGAGACATTTTCTCTTTATTAAGCACTAAAGCAAGGAGGTATGGTTCAATCGGCGCCTTAGCAGTCGTCCTGTTGAAGGCTGGTTTTTCTGTGACATCTAGGAACATACAAATTGTTAACCAGTATTATCGGTTTGGTTATGAATGTTATGATGCTTGAATATGATATAGTTATTAATCTTCTCTCAACTGAGATGAGCGTTTCTTGTTAAAATGTGAGTAGGTATTTCAAGAAATACTAAATTTAATATGAAATCACCTGATCATTTTCTGATCCTTTTTGATACTTTTTGTAAATAATTGTCTGAATTAACATTGATCCTTAAAATATAAAATTCCTTGCTCAAATAGCCAAAGAAACTAATTAGTTTCGCCTGGAGTGATTACATCCATAATTATGACTTTAACAACAATGTTGCAAAGATAAGATCAACGTAATGTTACCGAATTGAAGTTCTATAAAGTATAGATTACGTCAAACAAGTTCCGGTAACAAATAGGATGATGATGATGATTGGCAATTATGTTGGTACTATTGATGTTTGTATTGAAATATTTTCATGAACTAGTACCACCAAATAAGCTCCGAATGTGTTGTATATTATTATTGTTCTCGCATACCTACACTGAGAATGTCCAATAAGTAAAACGTTTAAAACGGAAATCTTTGGATTTCAACTTAAAGTTTTTGTGACATCAGAATGTTCGTTACGCCGAATGTTCGTTACGTCGAATGTTCGTTACGCCGAATGTTCGTTACGCCGAATGTTCGTTACGCCGAATGTTCGTTACGCCGAATGTTCGTTATGCTGAATGTTCGTTACGCCGAACATCCGTTACGCCGAATGTTCTATACGTAGAATGTTCGGTACGCATAATGGTAATAAGTAACTTTTATTAGAGACCATTACAACTACGAAGTACGACAATTACTTAAAAATGACAATGCGTCAATATAAGTATAAAAAACAATTGGAATAAACTCACTTGGCATATCTTGGTTACCTAATCCTGTTCGTCTCGAATCAAGACACTATTCTTAACCTTTGGTTGGTATGCCAGAACGCGGATCAGCATGATGAAAACCATTTATTTCTATTGTGTCTGGTTTTTCCGGCATACGAGAGGTTAATGGGCGTATTTTGGATACCTATTAGGCCATAATGACGGACTACAAGCATGCATTAGTATATGCTCACGACTACACTCCCTGAGGAGCAGTCAGAGACTCCAAAACACTAGGACACCCTTGCCCCACCAGCACCGAAACTCCGTCCAGTCACGTGTAACGGGCAGTGAAACTGGAGCTACGGACTACGAGGCCCTTTTATATTTGCGGAATGCTTTGAATAAATTCTTTTAATCTTGTAAAGTAATACAGAATGATTACGTGACCTTAAAGATTGATGTCCGCAGCTGGCGTACATTTGTCCATCCTAGGCGCCGCGCCGCGCCGTCACGTGTTGTCCCACACCTTACTCCTGTCTGGTCTACCCTCTTTCCTCCAGCATCAGCATTCGATGGTCGACATGTGGGAAAAGAAATACAATATGTAGATAATTCCAAATAAACGATTTAAAATCGGGACAAAAAACTATTTTTCCTTTTCTTTTGAAATATATTTTTATCACTGTGAACTTAAGGCAAAAATAAAGCAACGCTAGCAGACACCAGATAATTAAGATAATTCCCAATAAACGATTTAAAATCGGGACAAAACTATTTTTACTTTTCTTTTGAAATATATTTTAACACTGTGTAACTTTTTAGGCAACAAACAAAGCAGCGCTAGTAGAAACCGTCTTCGATTGTGTTTAAATAAATCGCTTAGCTTCCTTAAAGGAACAGTGTAATTTTATTTCGTAGGCACCGTTTGCATTTTTAAATTTTCAACTCTCAACAAACTGATAAGCACTTTACTCACGTGAATTTCGAATCCCGGCGTCGCCAATGTAGAATACACCTTTCTACTAAGGGTTGGTTGAGGTTGATGTATATAATGAAACACAGATATAGTCTTCACTAGTGAATGTGACTAGCACACGTCCGCGCAGCTCGGCGGTCGGTGCACGAATACCGGGCGAATGCACGATAGATATTCACCACAGACCGCGTCCGCCGATAGACGGCGCTACCGGCGCTTTCCACATTAACTACTCTTTATTGCTGTACACTACAATTACAATTTACACGTACAACATTTTGCCGTTGTTATCGAACACCACCAATACGACCACATCGCAACCACATCGCGACGGCAACGCCACCATCGGCGGCGGCACCGCTGCCACATCGCCACGACATGCCGTCAAGCCGTGTTTCCTCTACGAAAGCCGGAGTATAATTGCACATGACCACATGGTTACCACATCGCAACGACAGCGACAACGCAACCACATCGACATTTTGTCGGTACCACAACGCAACTGCAAAAAGCCGCTGCGACACTATTCACACGTAACCACAGCTTGACCCCATTTTGTCGCTGCGACGTGGTGTGGTTGTGGTACGTGTGAATTGACCCTTATTGATTGGTCTTCTCTCGATCTGCTACAATAGTTCGAAGACTTTTGTTTGCACAACTTAGACGTTTTGATTAATTCGAACTTAGAGTTAAAAGTTTAGGGTGCATAAATTCATCTCATTTCAATCTTTTGGCTCACGACCGGTGATCCTTTTGAGGTGGACAAAATCGTTGCTACAACTAACAACAGCAGTAGCAGTTTAGGTTCTGGTTTTAATTTTTTGGGTTTTGTGATGGAATTACGGTCGTGTCAATTAGCAAAAACTTGAACTAGACTTTAAATCATCATCATCGTCGTTTCATCCAAAATGTATCTATTGCTGGATGTGATGTCTAAGCTTAATGATTGCCATAAGATATTATGATGACACTTAGCAACAAATGATTTTAAATTTGAAATTGATTGGATTTTAATTTTGCTTGTGCTTTAGCACTGAATTTCTGCCAATGTTAAGTAGTTTATGGGAGTTTCTATCCCAATGACAAGAATTGTTAATTAAATTATTGTAATTTTCTAATCAGTAATAGATTGCTGACTGTACCCGGCGCGAGTTCGCATTGTGCGCCCCTACACACACCTACACCAACTAGCGAGAACATAAAACGCAATTTTGTATTAGATTTAATTTGCCCCCGCCTCCCCTGTGTGCGTGTGCCCATGTGTGTGTGCGGAAGTACCTTCCTACGCACAAATTGATTGCGATCGTCGCCTAAAAGAGAAATTTGCATACACGTGGAACCATTTTTTTTCTGTTTCGAAATAAAAAGAAATCATTCGTCAATCTCCTATCGCATTAATGTATATCTTATTCCGATTGCGAATTTTTAACGTTTGAATTTGTAATCGGGTAAAGACGGTAAGACTGGTCCCGTTCGAAAAGTTTTTTCTTTTATTATTTTAAAGTTTGTAAGGAGTTAGCGTGCATGCGTGATAGTGAGTAGTGGAGGTGCAAGTCTCGGCTCGCCTCGGCGAAAGCCCGCCGCCGCCGTGCAGTAGTGGTGTGGCACCGCCCGCGGCGGCGCCTCGCCGCCGAGTGAACCCCGATTTAAAAACTATACGAACGAACCCGCGCAGTGCCCGTAATACCACCCCCCGCGTAATGATTTTTTGGCGATGAATTTATATTCGCGCGCGAGCGGTGCCACTTTTTCGACCCCCCTTCGACCCCCCACCCCTCTCATTAACGCAACCCAGATATGCAATTCTGATCTTTGACGAGGAGGCTGTAGTGTCGGCGGGCGCCTCGCCCGGAGAGGTGCCCCGTTTTGTTTTTTCCCGCCCGGCTTCATTATTGATGGCATCGGACGGTAATGCGGAAGCATGTGTGAACGTTTCATTACAAAAGGTGGACGTCGCTTCTGTTAATATTGCAGACCGGCCGGACCCGACCGGACGGGTGGACGCCTCCGAAAAAAAAAACTATTTCAAATTAAATTTAAAAAAGGAATAATTAATAATTAAGAGAAATTAAAATCAAACTTCGGTCGGTTCAAGTTTGGAATAGGGCGCGTAAAGTGTAACTACTATCGAACGCGTGCTGAAAGTTTTGGGTGTAACTTCGGGTAAAGTTTCTCACGTGCGTGTGTGGACAGCGGACTAGTCGCGTGACGGATTGGCCGGACAGTTGTTGCGCTTTGATCTCATTGGACGTTTCAAACATCGAATATTGAAAAATCTTTCTCTATTTTCCGGTTTTTTTACTAGTGGAATATTTTTTCGAATTTGTTTTTATGGCATCACGTTACGGAACATTGACTTTGTTGAAGTTTTGTTGATTGTTTTTGTTGATTTACAATTTATTCTGAGGTTTTGTGCGGCGCGGATTGAGAAGGTAAGTTTTGTTTTTAATAATTCTTACAACTTATTATCAAATGCTACTTTCTATTATCAATGACATTGTTACTTTTACAGGTAACTAATTTATTCTTATACTTACATTTTTAATTTTAAGCTTTTTTGAAACCGGAAGTAAACTTTTAGAACATTTTTAATTGTTATTTTAATAACATCTCATCCCAATATTTATTCGACTTAATTTTTATTTCTAAATTAGCATATTATCAATAGCAGTTTATCTTATAATTTCTCAGCGTTCGAACAATTAATTTGACCCTTCTACTAAATCTATTATGATGGTAATAGTAACTGTCCATTGCCATATAAAAGGGCAAGCTCGCGTGCAAGTGCGTTCGGACCTCTACATTAGATCTCCTTGCATAAATAATTTGTAAAAAGTAATAAATTAAAAAAGATGCATTCGCGAACCGTCGTCGTTCACAAACGAGATTTGAAAATGGAATTTGGTTGCGCGGCAAACTGGTGACTTGCCTCTGGATTACTTTTTCTATTAAATTATTAAAAGCAAAGTTTAAAATATTAAAGCACCAATCTTATGATTTTCCCATAAAATTGTGCTTTATATTTTAAACTTGCTAAAAAGTTTCGTCAACTAAAACCCTTAGTAAAAGTTTAGGAAAACTTGCGCAAATTGAAACGTAAAACTTTTATATCCGCTCAATTTTTCACAAACTACCTCTATTATGTAAAACGATGTGTTTAATCAATTTACCCACAATTTCTACGATAAAACACAAAAAAAATTTTTGTTACATAAAAAATATCAAAAAAAGAATGTGCTATTGAAATCAAACGGCCAACAAATCACATTCGCTTTTTTGAACGCGTATTTACATAGTCGGCTGGGCGCGCAGCACGACTGTGCAGGTCCAGTGTGCTGCGACCCGGAGCTTGCAGCATCCTACCCGTTGCAAACTCCCCTTTCCTCCAGCCAGTCTCATTGACATTGTCTATTGTCTGTGTAAAAATCTTGGCATAGATTTGCTGCTTTTGTTGAACAAGCTATTTTATTTTATTTTTTAATGGATCGGTTGGCATGACAGGTTTGCAAGCTTGTTTTTTAGCTGTTTAAATTGTTGTCAAGTAATTCTTTTCAATTAATTCTCTAGATAGTTTTAAATTTTCGTAGTATCATTTTTATAGCTTAATCAAATTAATTAGAGCTATTTTAATTAAACTATGCATAAGTAGAATTCTTATGATCCTTAAAACTCCTAAAATATTGTATCCAGCAAATACAGGAACAATCACCAAGAGTAATTAGTGAAACACTCTAAACAAATGGAGAACAATTTCGCGATCGCACCAGGAAGCCAGACGGGCGATCATCGATTCTGCGTATCTATCTACAAGCATTCGTACACATTCCAGACTAGAAAAAAGTAAAAAACGGTGACAGACTCATTCCGTTCGCCGTCTCCGTTCTAATCGCGCCCCCACACGCACGCGCGGCTTTTTAATTGCATCCCCACCCTCCACCCCGGAAAAAAGGGCCCGAGCACACGATGGATTAGCATACAGCCTCACAGCGCGAGAAACGTTGAGCGCACCCCTTCAGTTTTTGCGAGTTTCCTCCCGCCATATTTTCGCGGCATATTTTTTTTGGCGGGGCGCGGGGAGCGTACTGCGTGCGCGCCGCAGGCAGTCGGCGATTGCCGGCGATCGCGCGATGTGCATACCATCGTCCACAGCAAACCACTACCAGATATTGCACATACGCGGCTGACATGAAAGATTCGTTCTAAATTCGAATTTTATTTATTTTTAATTATTTGTTTAAGTGAAAAAAAGTGTTGTGTGGTGCCAGGATTGTTTTTAATTTAAATAGTTCGGTGAGTTATTATTTTCTAGACTTAGTTATCGCATTATTATGTTAGGAATAGTAAATTTTGGCGATAGCCCGGAGCAAGGTCGCGCGATGATAAAAATTATTTGCACAAAAAATGTGTTAGACCGAATCGGATAACCTCATTTTTGGACAACGCGTGCTATTGTACTAGTTTCTTCTATAATTTTTGCGAATTTAGTGTAACCTAGATTAACAACAACGACTCTTTATTATCAAAGATTTTGTGTCTTAAAAATTTAGACTTAAGTATTTCTTTACATTTTAATTTGGTTAAGTCAATAAGCACTTTTCCTTATTTTGTAATCGCTCTTTTAAGCTACTTTGTTCATATTTCTTTTAAACATTTAAACATACTTACCTATTAGTACTTTACATAGGTACGAGTATCTTAATATAGGTATGTAAATCTCCTTTCCGTATTTAAACAAGTTGCAGCTTCCTATGGTATCTGAGAAAAATGCCTGTGACAGGTGGACAGACAGACGCCGAGGTAATTCCATAACTGTAACATTTAGCCAATTTTGGTACGGAGCACTTCAAATGACCTCTATCTCAATACGTTTTCATAGGTACCTATTGTAATTTGTCCTCTAATGACTCTAGAATAAAATTTAGAAGCGATTTTATATGTTATCCAGACGTTAATTATACTGTTAAAGGATTATGTACATCAAACATCACGCTGCTAAAAAAGGGAACAGAGCAGTGAGTTGAAAATTGAACCACTAGTCATCGTAGATCACATACTTCCAAATTGCCTAATTAACCAAGTTGAAAACGAAAACACTTTTTTAATTAATAAATAACGTTGTGGTTTGAATGAAGATGTAGCAGTTAAAATAGAGAAGGGAAAGCTTCGATGGTTTGGACATATCGAAAGAATGAATGAAAGTTGACTTACGAAACAGATATAAAGCGTGTGTGGCAGGAAACATTGGTAGAGGCAGACCTAGGTGGATGTACCTAGACCAGATCAGGGATGTCATTAAAAATGTCAGGTTAAAAGTAGCTGATATCGACGGGAATGTATGACAAGATGTATGGCCCTAGAGGAAGTAAGAAAGGTGTGTAGGAACCGCCCAAAGTGGAGAACCATAGTATCTGCCTACCCCTCTGGTAAAAAGGCGTGAGTTTATGTATGTATGTTTATTAATAAAATTATAGCGAATACACAACTTTATAGTTATAGTATTCTGTGGTGATAGCAAAAAGAAGACGAGAATTATGTATAAATTATACATAAACTAAATATAAATGAGCCACTATATCGAGTACGTCGATTTATTTATTTTTTAGGGACATAAAACAGATTACAGTTATAAAAACACCAAATATAGACCGATTAAAAGGTAAAGCAAGCCATAATCCTAAACATATGTGCACATCATAAAATAAGCAAAAGGTGAACAATTATTAGCATCGTGTGCGTGACTCTATACATACTTAAAAGAAAAAGAAAACAGGAGAATTAATTTTTCCATGCATTGAACGATAAAAAATTACTTTAGCTATTGACCTTGTTCATACCTACATATTTCCAGGTCTCAATTTCATTGTAATATAGGTTACTACAAGATTATTAGTCAGGTAGTCATAGAGTCTATAAAAAATATTTAATATGTGAAATAAAAAAAAATTTAGGTGCCACGAAAAAAAGGTTACTTTACGACATAATTGATACCTATTATCTTAAATAACTTTGCTTCACTGCTTTTAAAACTTACGTTTGGGACATTTGCCTATTTTTCAAAAAGAACACAATTAGCTACATAATTTATTTTAAGAAATAAAATAATATAATCTTAACATTTATTTCTTAAAATATGTATAAGTTAATAATATAGTTATTATAGGATAAAAACGTACGGGGAACGAAGTACAATACAATATAAAACAAAGTGCATGCAATTTGACTGATAAACGTGCTTACACTTTTTAAATTGCAAAACAGTCATAAGATTTATTGGTAATAAATTAATAGAGTACCTAAGTACTAGCTCGATGATATGTGTAGCATATTTGCAGCAATATAAATAACTTGTAACTAAATAAATCAAATATTACACTCAAAGAAACATTACACATAACGCTATAAACTATACCAAATTTCAACAAGGTACCTCTACATTAGAACGGTGGAGTTACGGTACTAGTGAAACGTGGATGTTCTGAGGTTTCAGAATATCTCTGACTACCCTCGGGGAATATAGTCGTGAGCATATGCTTATGCTTACCTCTACATTAGACGTGTATTATATTTATTAACATTAATAATAAAAGCTGATGATGAGAATTGATGACATAAAACTATATTCTAAACCTTCCTTTAAATTCAAAGTTTATCGATTAGAATTTTCAAATAAGGGAATTAATTTGTATCTGTTCTTTTAGCAAAGCTCTGACAACCCCAAAAGGTATCGTAGTCATTGATTTATGTTCAATATGTAAATAACAAAGTGACAACTTAATTTATAATTAATATAGAGTTGTTTAATAGATTTACTTAAGTAGGTAACAAGGTAAGTTTCTAAAAATGTGAATTCATTTCAAGAGATCAATCAATAGATCAATTATACGTACTTTAATCTAAAAAGTACGTACTCAGTACGCCAGACAAGTAACGTGTAAAAATAGACTGTAGGACTTTAATTTAAAAAATGTATTTTTAAACTAATTATTAATAAATAAATAAAAAACATCCTAATTACCTTATTAAATAATTAAAATTACATACTAATAAACAAAACTAAAAAACATGATCATTTCCGTACTACAAATAAAAATAAAACCGGTCAAGTTCGGGTCGGGCTACTCGCGCACCGAGAGTTCCGTACTACACTACCACAGACACAACATTATTAACTTAGAAAAAAAACTTTTTTTGTCCGGATCCTTTAGCGCGAGACCGACTCACACTTGGCCGGTTTTTAGTATTTGTTGTTATTTTGTAGATTTTGCTCTATAATCACACTAAGTTTGACGCTTGTATGTATTACCGTTTTTAACATAGAGCGTGAAGAAAAAACGTTAATAAAAACTACTTGAGAACCCCCCTTAATTTCGAACTTTTTGATATTTTTATTATTTGTTAACAAATCCGCCGTCATAACGCATAATCTGAGAAAATTTCAACTATCTAGCAATTACGGTTCAAAAGTTACAGCCCTAAATAGGTAGGACAGACGGACGGACGGACATACGGACAGACGGACAGACGGACAGACGGACAGACGGACAGACGGACGGACATACGGACAACGTAGGCTTAGTAATAGGTTCCCGTTTTCACCCTTTGGGTACGGAACCCTAAAAACTAAGTGACGCAAGGGTACGGTTGAACTATAATATCAAGATCAAAAACATGAGTTCAGACCATTCAATCCTATCATAGTCACCCACAAAGTAGGGATTTATTTAAATCCTATTGCAAAGTGGGAAAGGGGAACAAACATTTTACGACTTTTAAGCAGCCGCTTCTACAATGTAGAAAAACTTAGAAAAAGGTCCGTAGAGTCACTTCGTGTTGTAATGAAACAAATTATCTTATCATCATCGTATTGTAAACGTATCTAATACGACTATCTAATTTGTAGTATAATAAACTACCTCCGTGGTCTAATGATTAAAAGCATTAGGCTTTTGACACGGAGGTCGTGTATTCGATTCCCACGGGAGACACCTAGTGATAAGTCACTTTGTGCATTTTTCCCCAGATGGTTTGGACATTGCAGGCTTAATCACGTGATTGTCTGAAACGAAAGATAATTCCTTGCTTCGGATGGCCGTTGTTCCCGGCTACTATCTCTGGTGGTAGTAGTCGTTACATAATAAAACACGTCAGAGGCCGTAAGCCGGTCTGAAAAATCTCAGACACAAGGACTCACACAATAAGAAGAAGACCATCCCGCATTGGGCTGGCCGCGGCGAAATATGGCCCACTATCGCGCTCACACTTCGTGACGTTACTTTGAAAATTTCATGCCAAATACGGTGCATATTACACTTTTTATTGTAATGGGTTAGTCTCATAAAAAGCTTTTTATTTGTTAACATTTGATACATAAGACTATCCCATTTATCGAATGAAAATTGTGTGATTTGTCCCATTGTTATTGTGATATTTATTTTAGTTCATTGGTAATAAACTATTAGCAATTTTCTTTGCGTTGCGTTAGCTATGCATTTCTGCCAATATTAAGTAGTTTGTAGAGGTAATCTCAAGGATTGTTTTATGTTAGGAGAGATGACGGAGCATTGTGGCAAGCTCAAACGCGAACCGCGCGAATGACACAACAGATCGCGGCAAAACTTGCAACCTGACTCAATTAGCTAATTGAAAAAGGATAATATTATAATAATGTTCGATCAAATTATGACAATTCTGAATGTTAATCATTAATAAAATAATTTTACATTCCCGATATATAGGTAACCACATAGATAATGAGAGGTTTTAAAGTCTACATAAAATAATGAACTTAATTATTACTATCCTATTAAACAATCTCTTGAATTGCAACCACTAAAATAAATAATTTTGCAATGCAGCATGATAGTAAATTCCATTATTAATTATTAATTTAAATTATTTAAGGAAATCTCTATTAAAAACCTAATTTTGTAACATAATCACTTACTTTTTTAATCACTAATGGAACTACCGAAGCATTTGTCTTCGATTAATAGCGGTCACCCGTCCAAGGACGTACCGCGCTCACCATTCCAGTTCGATATTGCAATCACCTTTAAATCAATAAGGAATCAAGGCTAGAAGCACCTCTAACCACTAAGCACCAAGGGCTTATTGAAGCAGGCGAGGGCTGCAAATGAGCCGAGACTGTAATGACTAACGCTCACGCGTTTCATACGACGTGAATGTTAACGCACTAGTCTTGTGGTATGTGTTTTATAAATTGTATTATCAACCTAAAAGCTGTGCGATAAAAGCCATTTTCTGAGCAAATGTGTTGAAAATTAAATTAATTAAATTAGTGTTATTACAATAACTTTTTAACGCTACCATACCTAGCTTCGTAACATGAAGAGAAGATGCCAGAAACTCTACAAAAACATTATCTCTTAAAAATATGTTCATAATTTTCTTACAATTTCGAATAAAACAAAATAATAATTCGATAACAATGTCTTCGGACATAAATAAAGTAATCGAGTGCTGTAAACTCTGCCTAACCCACTGGGAAAGAAGCGTGACGTTATAGCGCATTTTTTACCTGCCCATTAGGCGGACCTGATTTCAGCATACATTGCCTGATTTATTCTCTCTACTTTCAAAGTGTATCGATCAAAGCAAGCAGTTTATATCAAATCGGGCCCGATTAGTTGGGTAATGTAATCTTCCCTTACACCAATACCAACCATTTTTATCATTCATGTACCTTCATAGTATCATAATGTTAAAAGTAATGTATATTGAAAAAAAAACGAAACTGAATGTATGTATGTGAAACGTGGATGTTCTGACGTTTCAGAATATCTCTGACTACCCCCTCGGGGAATATAGTCGTGAGCATATGCTATGCTATGCTATGCTAATGTATATTTTTCAAAACGTTTTATATGCGTAAAACATTTTGGCGGCAAAATACAGCGCTCGTAGCTACGGCCTACGCCGCTACGCCGTTTTATGGAAAACCTTTACGCTTCAAACTTCATCACGAAAATGTTTTTTAGGCATTTACGTAGCCTAAAAAGTGTAACTTTCTTTAAACTTAGGGTTTATACCAGATTTAAAGTTTAACTGAATTATGTTATACTTACTTAAGGAATCATTAGACATGAATTACTAAATTTTGGTGCAAAAATGGTAGCATAAACGTACTGAAATATATATTTGTTAGCTTTCATTTGATATACGTATTATTCTAAGAACGCATTTTTTTATTTCCCTCTCTCTTTTTTGATTCACAGACGGTATATCTATTAATGTTTTATAGGTATACAGGGTGTAACAAAACACCATAGTAATACTTAAAGGGGTGCTTCAGACCATCAAACTGAACAACTTTCACTAAGGAGCCAACATCGAAATCGGGAAAAAATTAATCAGCTCTTTCATACAAAATTGCAGTACTGTCTCGACTCAAATGTATGGAACGGCAGATTTTTTTTATTTTTTCTCGACGTTTGCTCCATAGTGAAAGTTGTTCAGATTGATGGTCTGAAGCACCCCCTTAAGTATTACTAGGGTGTTTCGTTACACCCTGTATACCTAGGTATACACCCTATGTCACTTAAATCCATCAAGCCGTTCAAGCCGTAGGGCGTGCCAAAGAATTAGACTTACATGTATGTATACATACATCATGATCATTATCATGATTTTTATTTCCATTTCATATACACTCGAAAAACAATATCTTTCTTCTGACGCAGTCGGGTAAATACACGAAACGCTACGATCACAACTTTTATAAAACTGTTAAAGTAGTCTCTATTAACCCCGAAAGGCGTTATGGTCGTTATACGAACTGAAATTAAGAACGTAAAGATATTCTTCATAATAAAGGTGGATTCTACGATTCCTCTCAATTCAATAATATTTACAGAATGAATGTGAGTTAGTTTAACTAACTTTCGTCAGTAACATGACCTAGGTTTAGCGACTGCATCTGAGCTATATGAATTTCTTACCTATTTATAAGATACCTACTTATACACATAATCTATATCTGGTCGCATCTTCTCTACAGCGGAACACCTTCAGACGCGGTGGTAGAGTCAATAAATGACGTCAGAAAAATATCCATTTGATAATTATACTATAAATAAATAATGTCGAGTTTTCTTTTTTGACGACTTCTACTTAAAACTCATGGATTCAGAAAATGGAGACGATTGAGATGTAAAGTACAATTTACAATTGTACAAGACAATCGAAACACTTAGACTAATTATATCGGGACGCGTAACCACGTGTCATTCTACTAACAAACTTTCTGCCACTTTTTGCGGGGGGCGAGGTAACATGTTATCCGCAACTTTGGATTTTATTCCCTATGACTTTAGATTCTAATTTTGAATATTCAAAATCATGAAAAGTAGTCTCGTGTAAACCCCAAACGTTCTAAGTTCGAAATTATTGTTTCGCAATAATAGGCTGTCTAGTTTAGTGATAAGTTATAAAATTGAATGTTGAATGTACATGATCATTGCTCTTATACCGTGGCAGAGGGGAAATGCTACCGCAAGGCCGGTCCGGATATAATTAGTCTAAGATTTGATATGATGTTTCGACTTAGACTAATTCGAAACATCATATCAAATTTTTCAATGTTTATTGAGACGATTGTTGTCTCCACTGTCCATTATAAGTGGCAACGGGCTCATTCCCTGTCACACCGGCAGTTTGTGCAATACTAGTGAAATGTGAAGTACATGCCATGTACCAAAATGAGTTTATAACTATTGTAACGTAATGCCGACTGCTCTAAAACGGAAAAGGAAGGTTTCGTGAGGAAACCTGCATACCGAAGAAGAAATTCAGATGCGTATGTGAAGGCTACCAATTCGCATTGGGCACGGGTGCTGCACTATCGCCCATACATCCTCCTTTAGAAGGCCTGTGCCCTGCAGTAGGTCGTATAATTATGCTGATGATGATGAGTAAAATGTGAGATTCTAAATAAATATACAGTATTTAAAATAGGAGAATCTGTTATTACCCCTTATTTAATTAAAGTTAGCAGGCCAGTTGCGAGTTATGTCGGAGTTAACTCAAATTTCAGCGTAAATACACTTGTCTAGGTTTCACGTTAGAATACAAAAAATATTCTTTAGTCACCTCATTAGACACCACGTAAAGAAAAAGGTTTCTATTCTAAATTGAACCTCATCCCTTTGATTAAATTAAAAAAGCGGAAGATAGGTGACGTTCTTGCATTACGTACTTGAAAAATGGACCTGCTTTTCATATTATATCTTACGAGTGAAAAGTAATGCTGTGTGATTTGTTTATTTTCTTTTTGAATGATTTTTACAACGAGTAAAAGCACACAAAGGCATTGTGTACCTTTATTCCGCCTGAAATAAAAAAAGTTTCTCAATCACGCAATGCCGCTCGTAATCCGACTAAGTAAATTAGGCGACGGGGGCTCAATTTATGCGGTCTATGCACCATAGGCCTATCCTATAATACACCTATCTACATATTAATTTAATCAATGCCTCACCATTAACTTTTGATGTGCAATGCTGTATTTCCCACTGCTGGGCGAAGGACTCCCCCCTCCCCCCGTCTCCAAACCTAAACATGCAATGCAAACTCAGACAAATCGTTAACTCTACAAATGCAAAAATTCTGATAAGTAAAAAACCTAAAAATTCAACGCATATAAAAACTATCCCACATTTATTATCATGCGCAGGCATTGAACCTAGATAAGGCTAGCTCTAAACATTGCTAGAGATACGAAATAAGTATAAAAATGTTTGAATCAGCTCATAAGCGTTCAATATATTGATACGCTCATTATCGCTTTTAGGGTTCCGTACCCAAAGAGTGAAAACGGGACCCTATTACTAAGCCTACGTTGTCCGTCCGTCCGTCCGTCCGTCCGTCCGTCCGTCCGTCTGTCCGTCGGTCCGTCCGTCCGTCCGTCTGTCCGACCTATTTAGGGCTGTAACTTTTGAACTGTAAAAGCTAGATAATTGAAATTTTCACAGAATGTGCGTTATTACGGTGGATTTGTTAAAAAATAATAAAAATGTCAAAAAGTTAAAAATTAAGTGGGGTTCTCAACAAGAAACTAGTTTTTATCAACGTTTCTTCTTCACGCTCTATCGTAAAAACGGTAATACATACAAGCGTCAAACTTAGTGTGATTACAAAGCAAACTCTACAGAATAACAACAAATACTAAAAACCGGCCAAGTGTGAGTCGGTATCGTGCTAAAGGTCCCGGACAAAAAAGTATTTTTCTAAGTTAATAATGTTGTGTTCTGTGGTGGTGTGGTACGGAACCCTCGGTGCGCGAGTAGCCCGACTCGCACTTGACCGGTTTTATTAACTAGAACGACTGCTTACACCAGTATTATTAGTAGCTTCCTCGAACTCTTCCTCGACTCCCCCCAATCGAAAAATTCCTCGACTCATTCTCAAAATATGTATTCAGCATATGCTCACGAGTATATTCCCCGAGGGGGTAGTCAGAGATATTCCGAAACCTCAGAACATCCACGTTTCACTAGTAGTACAGAAACTCTGTCCAGTGTGACGGGGAGTGAACCCGTCGCCAAAATCGCAAAATCTGTATTCTCAGTCATAATTTCGAGGTAGAGGATACAGGTGTTGAAACAAAGAAATTAATAATAGTGATGGAATTTTAGATCCATTTTTTTGTGTTTAGAATAGCGACAAGACAAAAGTATTCTATTATTTTGTGAAAAAATATGCTACGTGTATTTTATCAACTAAATAATATAACGAAAATTACAATTTATTTAGTCTGACTAAATAATTTTAGAACAAGGAAGATTTTTAAAACATAACCAAACCTTATCTGTTCCAGACATTGTTATTACTTAGTTTAAGGTAATAAATAATAGAAATAGCTAATATTTAAAGTACTAACTAATTAGTTTTCAACAAAACATTGCGAATTTTTAAATTGTTTACCAGAACTGGGTATAATCAGCCACAGAAGTGTTCGAATATAATTATTGTTGATTTCATTTCACTAGTAAAATTTAGGATTACTAGTTCTGCTCGCGGCTTCGACCGTGAAAGTTTATGATGTAAAAAACGAACCTACTACGTCTTATGTAGAATCCTTTAATTTCATATGGAGTGTTTTGTGGGCAAAAGGCTAGCCACTGAGACCGTTACTAGGTACTATTTCTGGCCATCCCAAAAGAGACTTTGGTCGTGAGTTTTTTTTATCTGTGTGTAAAATGAATTCCACTCAGTAAAAAGATAGTAAGAATATACTTAAGATAATAAGACTTCTCTGTTCTATATTTAGTCGCAATTACTTTTTACAACAGCCGCCTGAGTGCATCATTAATAGTAACAATAAAAAATTATTCTCACGACTATATTCCCCGAGGGGATCAGAGATATTCAAAATATCCACATTTTCTCTAACAGTGCCCAAACTGTTTCCAACGTGACTATAATCAGACCGTCAAATCGCAACTTTTATAATAATCTAGTTATCAGAAAGTAGACACTCGTGTACTCGACAGTACAATTTATCACAATTCGTATTGCTAGACGCAAGCTGAGTCATGTAGTCCGAACTAAATATATAATATACCTACACAGGATATATATAACGTACAACATTAGAGCCAACGTGACGGAAATATCTAGAATTAATCTGTGGTTAATTAACTTTAACGAAGTTTAAATATTACGTTAATACCTATGTTTAAAGGTACTTATTTAAATATGATCGATTACGCCAATGTAAGGTTCGATGCCACGATTTGACAGTGTCCTATTTGACTTTATCGCGATGTAGCCTTCCGAACCATAAAGGTATTATATAGAGGAACTGACAGCTGAGAGAGTGAGATGTACCTAGCGGCGCCACTGTATAATAGAAAGAGATACGTGACGCGAGGCAATAGAACCGTGTTTGGGAACTTGTCGGCACAATCGACAGGGTAAATATTCGTGCTCTGTGAATTTATTAGTGAACCTAAAGTGAAATCGTAGATTATTTTGTGAAATATACTAACACTATTTCATTAAATTACCTACGATTTCACATTAGATTCACAATTATACACAGAACTCGAAGTTTTAGGGTGCCGATAAATGCCGACAAATACACAAAAAACGGTTTCATTTGACAACTCATGTCAGTTACTCTATTCCGACAGATATAATAAATGTTCCGAACCATTCCTAGGTATGAAAACAGGATGAAGTGAGACGAGGATGAAATGAAACTTGAACGAAATGAAAATTTGGATGAAATGAAACTTGACTCGATTGGTCCGATTTTATTAGCAACGATTTATTTATAAATCAATATCAACACATTTTTACTGCCTCCGCGGTCTAGTGGTTAAGAGCGTTGGCTCTCGATACGGAGGTCGTGGGTTTGATTCCCACGGGGGACACCTAGTGATATGTCACTTTGTGCGTTTTTCCCCAGTTGGTTAGGACATTGCAGGCTGAATCACCTGATTGTCCGAAAAGAAAAATGATTCCGTGCTTCGGATGGCACGCTAAGCCGTTGGTCCCGGCTACTATCTCTGGCGGTAGTAGTCGTTACATAAAAACCACGTCAGAGGCCGTAAGGCGGTCTGAAAAAACTCTGACACCAGGGCTCTGCCCACACGATAAGAAGAACACATTTTTACAATTTGTTCATAAAGTCCATAAAACTGCATCAAAATCGATTCAGCTATTCTCTAAATTGATTCCCATAGACAATTATTAAACACTGTTTACATTGAAAATTCCACACAAATTGCTTCATTCAGTATTAAAAATCCAGTCATAAAATCTTAGAAATCCTGTAATAAGACCTAACCGGGTGGTCTAGAAAAGTTGCAGTTTGCAACATTTGACACTTTTATGGGGAACTAGGTATTGTATGATATCCGGAGTACTCAAAACAGGTGTTTAGATATTGACGAAATTGGTATTTGAAACCAATATGTAGGCCATTGAAAATACAGGGTCCAACTTAATATGCTAACGATTTTTTCAGGGGACGATCAGACCATCATACAGAACAACTTTCCCTTAACTTCCTTTAACTTACAAAAAGTCTGGTGTCATTTGGGTCGAATAGGGTTTGCTGTTTTGTATGAAACAGCATTTCTTTTTTCTGAAATTTTGTTGTTGGTCCCACAGAGAAAGTTGTTCAGTTTGATGGTCTGATCATCCGCTTATAAAACCGTCGGCATATTATGAAGGACCCTATACAGGGTGTTACAAAACACCCTAGTAATACTTAAGCGGATGCTTCAGACCATCAAACTGAACGACTTTCACTATGGAGCCAACATCGAGAAAAAATAAAAAAACCGTCACCGAGAGGAGGTGAGGTCAACATGGTGGCGAGCAGGCAGCGAATGAGTACTGTATTAGGAGTAGCTACATACAGTACAAACACTCTTCGCCCCCCACTGTGTTGACCTCACCCCCTCTCGGAGATACGGGAGGCGGACGACTGCAAGCAGTGGTGTATTCCTCTCCCATCTCCTCATCATAAGCTAGTCTTCCTGTCAGCCCGAATGCATGATATTTCAAGGGTGTTGCTAAAGGTACACACAATGTTTAAACTCACAACCATGATATGGAGTGTGGTTAGAAAACTGCAAGTATCTACTATCATGTTAACTTAATACTGTAACTCGCGATTACCAGACCGGGTTCCCGCCGCCTTCACCAGGGTCGTCGGTCCACCTTGTGCGGGGGTACCCAACGCTGTGCTTTCCGGTGCGCGGTCGCCACTCGAAAACTCTGCGGCCCCATCGGCCATCGGTTCTACGAGCATTGCATGGCCATGCCCATTGCCACTTCAGTTTAGCAATTCTTTGGACTATGTCTATCTGGTTCTTCTGCGAATCTCTTCATTTCCCATTCGATCTCGCTGAGATGATGATGATGTCTCATTTTAAGTATATTGAAGGTTTCAGGTTGTAATCTCAGTAATACTGAAGAAACATATTCAGACTTTCACCCACAATAGGAGAATACGTAAGAAACCCAGATTAGTAGTCGTACAAACAGGCGTTTGCCCATATTGATGACGTCACCGGAAAGAAGTTGTTAAAATTGCAACTCGGCTTTTGTTCACCCAGGTCACGATTCCATATCACAACCAAATACGTACTGACCACAATTTCATGTCACATTTAAGAGCATAATTTACATTTTTGACCTTTTTAGAAATCTTTATTCAGAATTGCAATGTTACCAATAACCAAATTACAGTTTGTCCTTATGCATAGTTTCCTTGTATTAGTTCATTGGTTAACTCTTAAATAACAAGAATGATGTGTTAGCAGTGAATTATTTGTATCTGTGTTAGAAACGGATTTAGTAGGGGCGCTAATAAAATGGGGGCGCAAATCAATACTACTTACTACAAAAATAAAATAAACATTCCTACTTTTTAATATTATTTAATAGACTCTATTCTTTCTTTCCCATTTCTGGAGCATAGACCTTTCTTCATGTTGAGTTAATTTGTTAATGAAAGTACTTATTGAAATAGGTAGCGGTTGAGGTAGGTAGGTAGGTTTATTCAATGTTTGACTACACTGACAATAACCTTTCTCGTTATAGTAACTTAGTATGTAAATTTTGCAAGACATTCAAATAGATATAATATGTCATATTCCAAGTAATTCCTATACTGACGCAACAATTTTGCCACATACTACATATTATAATGCTAATTTTGAATTAACAAAACGGCCACCTGGATAAACAATTAGAATTAAAGTCGTAATATTAAGCTACTATTCAACAAAGAAGTTAAATCTTTAACATATTATCGCACGCATTTACGCATTGTAATAAATCAAATGAATGCCAGATTTTTTGCATAATTATTTTTCTTTCAATCACTTTCAAGATTGAAAAATTCAATGTTGGGTCGATGTCAAACCCGGAAAATGTCTATCTATGGTATGATTTAAACAAATCAAGCTACTCATACTCAGGTATCTAACCCATACGTAGTACTTTATTGTACATAATTTACACATTATTTATATAATGTTACACACAATATTTGATTTAATAAGAAAACTCGATTTTTATATCGAGAAGATATTAAACAGCTAGCTAGCTAAATTAGCTACAAAAGGGGCGCTATCGCAACTTTAAGTCAAAGGGGCGTCACTTTACCGAATCCGACTCTGTAGCCAATGTATCAATCGTTGCGGAATCCATGGTGCAATGGTTTTGGGAAGCGAAACAATAATAAATTGTCCTTTTGTCAGCACGTTTTAACAATGTGAACGTGTCTTTAGATAGAAGGTTTTTTTAAAAAGTAGGTTATGGTTTTGCTACCTCTAATTATCATAAGACTATCTATCTAGACTGCTCTAACTTATGTTTGTTTGATAAAGTGCAAGTAAGGGAGTTGTATAATTACCTATATTACTTAGACAACATTATGAAAAGTATTATTTTTTTTTATTTTGTATGAAAAATACATTAAGGTCAGGTCTGTGTGGTTCGGCTTAAGAAAGAATACATGTTTTCTTCCCGTTGTTATCGTATGAGCTGACTAAGGAATAAGATTTCTTACACTGTTTTTGCATGATGCTCTAACAAACGAACAGATAAACAAAAATCCAAGAATTTATTATTTGCAGTCAGGGACACCAAAACCCCATAATCGCAACCAATTTTTTTGTAAACTTCTTCAATGTACAGACACACTTCTGTTGTTTTATAATTATGTAGATTTTAATTAAGGCGACTATATTTCTCGCTCCTTATATTTACCTACTTATTTATGCGGATTGACAAAAATAAACAAATAATAACCCGACATCCTTTGCAAAGGTTACTCATTTTCCTAACGTTTTATAATATTGGTCGTTGTTGACATCATACGATACCTAGATATGTATTGTTTACATCGCCCCGTCCGGAGGTGAACCATTTTAATAAACCAAAATAACAGAGGGACAAATAAACAGATGTATTTAGTTTACTTTTAACAAACATTATTTTTAGGGTTCCGTACCCAAAGGGTGAAAACGGGACCCTATTACTAAGCCTACGTTGTCCGTCCGTCTCCGTCCGTCCGTCCGTCTGTCCGTCCGTCTGTCCTACCTATTTACTATTTAGGGCTGTAACTTTTGAACCGTAATAGCTAGATAGTTGAAATTTTTTCTGATTATGCGTTATTACGGCGGATTTGTTAACAAATAATAAAAATGTCAAAAAGTTAAAAATTAAGAGGGGTTCTCAACAAGAAACTAGTTTTTATCAACGTTTTTTCTTCACGCTCTATCGTAAAAACGGTAATACATACAAGCGTCAAACTTAGTGTGATTATAGAGCAAACTCTACAGAATAACAACAAATACTAAAAACCGGCCAAGTGTGAGTCAGTCTTGCGCTAAAGGTCCCGGACAAAAAAAGATTTTTTTTCAAAGTTAATAATGTTGTGTTCTGTGGTGGTGTGGCACGGAACCCTCGGTGCGCGAGTAGCCCGACTCGCACTTGACCTTGATGCTTCTCGGTCCCGTGCCAGTTGCATCCAGGTCTTACCGATACTTTTCCAGGTGTCATCAGCCCGCCTAGCTGCCGGACGACCCACTCTTCTTTTGCCTAATCTCGGCCACCACTCTGTCAAGGCTTGGCTCCACCTGCCATCATTTCGCCTAGCTACGTGTCCTGCCCACCGCCACTTTAAGCGAGCTATTCGGTCCCCGACGTCTTGAACCTTAGTTCGACGTCGGATCTCGACGTTTGTGACGTGGTCAAGAAGGGTCATGCCTAGCATGGCGCGCTCCATGGCTCTCTGTGCTACTTTGATTTTATGCATAAGCGTTACCCTAGTACAACTAATTTATAAAACACAGTAAAACTAGTATCATGTTCGTATCTGGCCTAAGTCTAGAAAATCCTAAAAACCTAATCTAGTATGATTTGGAGCTCGCTATCTCGTGGTATTTCATATTGACAATCTCTTGCAACTGATAGTAGCCCTGCCCTAGGTTAGGGATGTGACGCTTTTCAACGATATCGATAAACATACATTATTTACGTCCTTGATCTTGAGTTATGTAATCAAAGTGATTGAACGATAATAATTTTTTGCTTATGTTTTTGAGCATCGATTCTCTCTTAGTTATTATTTTCTTTCCTGTCGCTTCACGTATTTTGTTTTTTTAAATGAATGTATAAAGATAAGAATAGAACTTCGTTTTTTCATGTGAGCGATGTGGAAGTTACTAAGGTGTACTTAATTTGATTGTGAGTCATTTTTATGTTTTCTGTACCTACCCAATAAAATAAAAAAACGCCAGGCAGATGTGAAATCTCCTGATTTCACACGCGTCTCTCAACTACTAGATCGCAGTTGTCAATTGTGGCGTGACGGTGTCATGCCATAATTTGTCATAATGGCATACGAGTCGGTTTTACTGCCAAATCAAGGCACGCCAATAGATGTTTCGAAAAAATTTCAACTGTCAATCAAAATTGCCACCTCTAAACTCACTTCACTTGCCTCGTTACTTCATTACGTAATTGATGTAAACAATTTCGTAATTGTATCTATAGTGTACCTTCTTACTGAGTAAACTAAAAAAGTATAATGATATATCGATGAAATTGCCATCTCTAAACCGACTGCACTTTCCTTATCAGCTGGCCAAACGTTTTTAATACTTTATCTAAATATGTATATAACATAGACATAGTCAAATATGTGCCCAAATTTTTGCTATCTAGACTCTTATTAAATTTATCTATTCGGTTATCAAACATTTTATCGTGATGCTTGAGCCTACATTTTTGCACCTAATCGAAATGGCGTTAGAATTTGTTTTCGTTTAAATATAACTTTTAAGTCTGTACTCAACTTCAGTACAGTCCACCTAAAATATTTCGGTATCGATAGAGGGGGTGAGCTAAAAAGTTGGTGGGAGGAAGGGAGTATCCGTACTGTAATAGATACTCTTTCTTATACTGTGTCTTGGCTACGCATTGTATGTATAATTTATTATTATTGACTAGCGGCGCCCACGACTTCGATCGCGCAGAGTACTAACTTCAAATACTCATAACTTTCGATTTAATGAACCGATTGCGATGAAATAAAGTATAGATATTAATCTAAACTAAGCTCTATGCTTTTGTGAAAACTCTATCCAAATCAGTTTAGTCATTTTTAAGTGATGCGTGCACAAATAAACAGACAAAGAAATCTAAAAATGGTTGCATTGGGAAGCCATTATTAATATTTTTAACTTATTTTAAGAAAGGAAGAGATTCTTTGTAAATATCTTCCACATACATTCACGCGAAAACAATGATATTTATATTTTATATTAGATAATAGATCACTGTTGCTTGTTTTATCAACTGCTCAGTATTTGATGCTGACTGTATGATAGCATGTTAGTTGTTTTATGTATATATTAGGTATATACATACTGATAAGGTTTAAAATTGTTTGATTTATGAGGTTAAATGCCATATTTTTGCTAGTACAATGAAGGTCAATTAAATTGTTTATCTTTTTGCGCAACGTGTCTTTATCTGAAGAGTACGTGGTGGTCTAGCGGTGAGTAGCCTCGCATTACTTGCATACTTGCATTTCGTTTCCTGTCTGGATCAGACTTGTGATGTGAGTTTTTAAGATCTTTTTGCGCTTTGTACTTATTACTGTTTTCGCGAGGAGGGAAGAGGAAGCTAGGAGAGGCAGTAGCGTAGCGAGGGGTGGTCGGCAAATGCCCCGGGCGGCACTTTACTAGAGGCGACAAATTCGTGAAAAATCCATTATTCGAGTACGTAATACAAGAACGTCTTCGTTCACCCATCTTCCGCTATTTTAATTTAATCAAAGATACAGGTTGAAAATATGTAGTTATGCTCTGACTACCCGTTTGGGGAATATAGTCGTGAGTATAGTTATTAGCCTTTACTTTAAGCCCATAGTGATGATGATGATTAATCAGGTTTTATAAATAGCTTCGCAATGTTATCAGTAACGAATGCTGAGCTAAGAAAGATGCAAGTAAACGACCGGGTCAAAAAACTCATAGAAAATGTACATAAGGAAGCACGCAATTCTTATCCAACGAGACATTTATATAATAACACTTTTATAACTTGTAACCTTTGGCAATTTATTAACCTTTCTACTATAGTGTTAATTTTATTTAGTGCGAGAAAAAACTTTTTTTTTTATTTATTTTTTAAACTGTTATGGTTACAGCAAGTACATATTCAGATGGGAAAATAGGTAGTCTAGGGGTGGGGGGGGGGGGGGATATTTATTGAAAAACAATGTAAAATAAATCATTGTAATCCTTTCACAATGGGGCCATTTTCTGTGGACAAGAAATTGTTTCTTCGCAATTTCAATGTTGGTCCTATAGTAAAAGTTGTTCAGTTTGATGATCTGTAGCACCCCCTAAAGTATGTAACGCATTAAATTTTACACCCTGTATACCATATAACAGAACCTCGCGTCTAAATCCAGCCCTGCAAATGTAACATTATAAAGATCTAAGGACATTCCCAGTTCTTTCACCTCTTGGAAAAAATGATTCATGAATAGATCATTGTATCATAGTAATTTTGTTTACTATAGTAGTTAGTCGGCCATCGCTCTGTCAAGTACGTTAGCCCTTTACTTTATACTTTTTTCTTTCTTATTTTATTAAACTAAGTCAATTTAGATATTACTTTTACTGTGATAAAGTACATTTAACAATATTTATAAACACTTCTACAGGGTGAAATTGATATCATTAGCATCCTTTTAAACTAAGAATCTACCCATCAAACTGAACAACTTTTACTATGGGAGCAAACCGATCGGAGCAACATAAAATCAGCTGTTCCATACTAAAATGCAACGCCTACTCGACTCAACTGTATGCGACAGCAGATTTTTTTTGTGCTCCGATCTGTTTGCTGCCATAGTGAAAGTTGTTCAGTTTGTTGGGTAGACTCTTAGTTTAAAAGGATGCTAATGATATCAATTTCACCCTGTATAGAATTTACATACATACATAAGCTCACGCCATTGTCCCAAGGGAGTAGGCAGAGACCACGGATCGCCACACGCTACGACTCTGACACACTTCTCTATCCTCATTAACATTCATACATCTTTTCATGCACTTCCGTCGATTGAGGGTGCTACGCACTTGTCCTTTTCGGAAAAGATCATTGATTTGATCGTGGTATGTTTTCCTCGGACGCCCTCTCCCAACACTATACGTATAGAATTTATTTCTAGACGTATAGAATTTATTTCTATTATTTGCCTCGCCGACAATACACAACAATGACAATAGAAATGTTATAAAATGTACCTATTTAGTTAGCTATCTAAAGTACGGAATTCCAGATTAATATTTTATCTAACCTTTGTCTACTTCTCAATCACGTACATGCATATACAGGATGTAACAAAACACCCTAGTAGTAGGGGTGCTTTAGACCATCAAACTGAACAACATTCACTATGGAGCCAACTTCGGAGTAGTAACAAAAAAAATCTGCTGTCCCATACATTTGAGTCGAGTCGGTGCTGCAGTTTTGTATGAAACAGCAGTTTTCAGTGAATGATTCAACAGTCGACTTCATGGTGAATGTTGTTCAATTTGATGGTCTGAAGCACCCCCTCAGGGTAGGAGTAGAATAGAATACACTCACAACCCTTAATCCTTAAAGGGGTTTTCAGATACTTTGAAACGTTGGCTCACTTTTTGTAGTAGCTACCTTATCCCTTAGTCACCTTATATGATACCCATTTGAAATGGGTTGGTACTTGGTATATTGCCGGAATCGCAAGTCTGGTGTTGCATAGTAACACAGAAATACCTATAGAATAACATCTTTTTTCCTTCTTCTTTTCGTATCAATGGTTCAGCAACAAATGTTTTTTATAATGTTGTTAATATCTGTAAAACGGTCTTCTTCTGTTTTTATATTCTTCTCCTAGCAAATGATTTGCTACATTCAACCTCATCCCAAATCGCAAGCATTATTCTAATTGCTCCAGAATAATCTCCAAAGTAACGCCCTACGTGACCAAGTTAACAGAATTAACGCCCAAAACTACGCATTTACGTCATCACGTAACAAAACGTAGATAGAAACAATGCCTTTCACCCTCCATTCACAACTTAACCGTATATTAACGTATATTTTACATACGTTCACTACATATGAACTAGAGTGCCTATTGGTCCTTTCACTTTTCATATCAAGCCTACATAGTTCGCATTCCGAACGCTGGGCTCTGATTGGTCGCTCAACTTTGACCTTTACTGTGATTGGTCGACGATCACATACCTGCTCCTGTTTACGGAAATAATGTATTTGTTACGTATTTCCGGTGTTGAATGTAAACATTGCGAGCTTTTTTGTTTTTTCACACGTGAAATAGATTTGTTTTAGATGTTTATTGTTATTTTGTAAATCTTGAATTTAGAATTGTATTTTTTGTAGTACATTTATGAGGAAAAAGGTGATCAGTCAAAATTTTCGTGTACCTATCTAATATCTAGTTACAGTGAGAAATAATGACAGAAAGTTTTTCGGGGAAAAAAGAAAACTCGTAAAAAGTTTTATGAGAAAATGTGAATGGAATATCTAAAATCCTACAAGTAACCAAGACTTGGGCACAAATATTTGAATTCACCACAAAATGCCACTTGTGGGATCATCAAACCCAGGGATTCGAACCCAAAATTTTCTGGGATCCAGGGTGTCGATACTTGCCCACCTCCCCTAGTGCATTTGACGGAAAGATAAAAATTAAATGTAGACGTATTAATAAAATATTGTTTGCTTTCAGGTTATACAAGAAATTTCAGAGGACCGTTGAAACTGCAAAGGTATGTCAAAATCATATTACTTTCCATTGTTTTAGTTATTTATTATTAGCGACCCTCCCCGGCTTCCGGGTACCACAGATAGCACAAACCTTCCTCGTGAATCAGTCTATTTATTAGTAAGAAAACCGTATCACAATCCCTACTGTGTCATTTAGATTAGCCTATACAGAACAAGCAGACAGGAAAAAAATACAAAAAAGTCAGCCAGAGTAGGTAGTAGGTAGGTAGAAAGGTAGGTAGTATTAAGACTGACTGAAAAATTTTCAGTACCTAGGTAATATTTTGTTTCTGTGATCATCATAATAATGTCAAAGTCAAAGTAATTTATTGAACATGGATATGTAAGTACAGTGAAACTTGGTTAATTGGGACCTAGATAAGTGAGAAACCTCCATAGCTGGAACTCATGCTGAGGTCCCGACACTTTAGCACTGAATTACCTCTGTTAGTGGGTCAACACAAACCTCTGTATCTGGGATTCGTTCTTTCGATTTTATCGTCATAGTTGAGACAATTAAAGCTTATTTTACCTCTTTTACTGAGACAATATTTTAAAGAATAATTTTTCTACCTCGGACCTCTAACTGAAACAACATCGTTATTAATAGATACCTCTATAATTGAGACAGCGAGTGTATTTTACCTCTTTTACTGAGACTTGGTATATTTTAAAGAATATTTTCTCTACCTCGGACCGCAAATTCCGCACTTTGTGTCTCAATGACCTCCGGTTTTACTTTTGTTTTGCTATCATCCGGATGCTTATTTGAAAAATGCCGAAACGAAGGCTCAAATCTTTATCAGTGTTATCAGTACGTGTGAAAAACTAAAGTTAAGTCCGTTTATGAAAGTGGGAATCTTTGCAGTTATTTTAAAATGTCAACAATTGGTGACCAAAACATTATTTGATAAAATTTATTACAATGAAAAACATCTTAGAGCTGATACTTCCAAAAAAAAACAGACAATTTTTTTTTATTATTGATGCGTTCTGTATGCATTTTTGTACTGTTTAAATAACAAAACTCATGTGTAATGCTTACATAATACGTTATTTTATTTAATAATCACACCTCTATAACTGAAATAACCTCTATTCTCACCTCTATTAATGGAACCCTCTGTAAATGAGACAGATACTAATTTATACCTGGATATCTAAAACACTCAGTAAATGGAATACCTCTTTTAGTGAGACATATTTGCAGGTCCCTTAAAGTCCCAGTTATCCAGGTTTCACTGTATTTGTAATGTACGCTAATGTAAAATCGCTAAGAACTGCCAAAAAACACCATGCCGATTTGAGACCAATTAATACGGGTAATCAAAATAAGACCCCTGATCCAATGAGAACCCGTCACCCTCACAATGTCATCGGACCAGCGCAACCAGGGACATATTTTGGTGACAGCCGGATCTCTTCTGGAGATTCATAAAACCCTAGGCCATTAATTTATTATTATAGTTTTGAGTAGGTAGGTAGGTAGGAGATGATTTTGCATATAGCGATAAATGCAAAAAATAATTCTTAAATAATGTATGGACTGATACAGAAAGACGTCACTTTATCGTAAAAACGTCTAAATTATTAGACTTATCTAGCTTATGTCAAGACTATCAGCAATTTTTGTGACCTATACTTGTTATCTGCTATCGGGACTTAATTAGTGCTATGTTGAAAAAAGTAGATATTTATTTTACACACACACATAAACTCACGACCATACCTAATACCTAATAGGTGTGATCAAGAGCTTTGCTACAACTATTCACCTATCTTTTGAAGCGTGCAGTTAAAGCACAGTATCTTCTTCTTATCGTGTGGGCAGAGCCCTGGTGTCAGAGTTTTTTCAGACCGCCTTACGGCCTCTGACGTGGTTTTTATGTAACTACTACTACCACCAGAGATAGTAGCCGGGACCAACGGCTTAACGTGCCATCCGAAGCACGGAATCATCTTTCTTTTCAGACAATCAGGTGATTCAACCTGGAATGTCCTAACCAACTGGGGAAAAACGCACAAAGTGACATATCACTAGGTGTCCCCCGTGGGAATCGAACCCACGACCTCCGTGTCGAGAGCCAATGCTCTTAACCATTAGACCACGGAGGCAGTTTGCACAGTATAAGAAAGTAAAGTCTAGTACCACATTGCAGTATGGACAATCCCTGCCGCCTCCCACCAACTTTTTAGCTCACCCCCTCTATTGCCTTCTGATTACTTCGGCGGTTACCTACCTTTAGCCTAGACGGACACCACAATTGACCTTAAACAATTTAATAGGAACGAGTTACGCGTGTCATTCTACTAAGAAACATTTCTGCCACTTTTTGCGGGGGGCGAGGTAACACGAAATCCGCAACTTTGGATTTTATTCCTCATAACTTTAGATTGTAATTTTGAATGTTAAAAATCATGAAAAGTAGTCTCGTGTGAACCCCAAACGTTCTAAGTTCAAAATTAAGTCTCGTTTAGTGATAAGGTATAAAATTGGGTGTAAATGCGCAAGATTAATTGATCTAATACCGTGGCAGAGGGGAAATGCTACCACAAGGCGCGTCCCTATTAAATTGTCTAAGCAATTGACACGCTAGAATTTATGTTTTCGAAACAAAGAGAAGATGATCTCAGAACGAAGGATAAAAACTCTTTTTGAATGACGGGTGTCAATGAGTTTTATTTACGACTAGATGACCGCGGCGAACTTCATACCCCCTTAGAATCTTCCCGACACACACTTGGCCGTTTTTTTCAGCTTATGTTCATCACGGATAATGTAGCATTCTAATGGTGAAAGAATTATTCAGATCGGTCCAGTAGTTTCGGAGCCTATTCATTACATACAAACAAAAAACAAATCTTTCCTCTTTATAATATTAGTATAGAAGAAGTCATGTATCGCACGCAGCTAAAATTATTATAGCTCTAGACTCAGTTTTGCATGTGCTGACGTCATCTTGTGAATTTCTGTTTTTTGTAGTCCAGAGTGTGGTTAAAGCAATGCACACTTTTAGCGTATTGATAGTGTCAAGATAGAATGACGTGCCATGTAGTGGTGATTATTGGCTATCCTTTTGCCCACAGAAACACTGCGTAAGAAACCTCTTCTCTTAGTCACCTCGTATCTCGTTTATTACACCCACGGGAAGAAATGAGGTCATTTTTTCTGGAATCACATTATTCTATGTCATATTTTAAGCGATTGATTGACTACCATCTTCTTATTACAGATTTATTTCTTATCGTGTGGGCAGAGCCCTGGTGTCAGAGTTTTTTCAGACCGCCTTACGGCCTCTGACATCGTTTTTATGTAACGACTATTACCACCAGAGATAGTAGCCGGGACCGACGGCTTAACGTACCATCCGGAGCACGGAATCATCTTTATTTTCAGACAATCAGGTGATTCAGCCTGCAATGTCCTAACCAACTGGGGAAAAACGCACAAAGTGACATATCACTAGGTGCCCCCGGAGGGAATCGTACCCACGACCGCCGTGTCGAGAGCCCCATGCTCCTTACCATTAGACCACGGAGGCAGTCAGAAAGAATTACAGATTGATTCCATCGATAAGATGGATCTTAATGAGATGGCGATGATGATCATAACATAAGCCTTTATACCTAGTTCACACCCCCGGCACACTTCTCATTTCACGATGCTTGAATAGTACTAAATACTTCTTGCTTCGTGCTCGGCTCCCCTCAAGGGTCCCCAGAAATAGGGGATGAGGTGCGGTATCTGAAATCAGAAAGAGGCAGGGAGCGGCCGTTCTACTGTACTATTCTGCGCCTACATTTTAGTGCATGGCACAGACCACGCTTTCCCAGTGTGGATTAGTGTTAGTGGAGTTATTCTAGTGATTGTTAGAGTATTTTCAAACCAATTAAGGCCTATGACCTGGCTTAGCGAAAAGGAAGCCAATCCGAGACCAATTGCTTAATGTGTCTTTTGAAACGAGTGTGAAAACCCTAATTCAAAAAAGCCGTACAAAATTTGCGTCCGAAGGCTTACATAAAATTGCACAGATGTTTTAAACTTTTGTCTCGTTTTCTGTTACGCTGCATAAATTAATATTAGGATTCGTCCAATTCTACTGTCTGGCCTTGCTCAAAATTGTGCAAACATCATCGAATTTGGCTTTATCGAAGTATATGTAGGTACCTAACTGGTAGACTACAATGGTAAATTTGTTTTTATACTCGAAATACGAGTAAGTCACTGTGTTTATTTTTGTTGAACCTCTCATTTAATAAAAAATTCAGACCACGAAATTGAAAAGCCTTCATTATGGAGATATGTAATTAATTACTTAGATCGGTAACTATTGTGCGATTCGCGGCATTTTCAGGGTTGGTAATAAGCGAGTTTTTTGTGGCCTTGAAATGTTCTAATTGGTGTGCCATTTTAATTATATTATGAAATTACTAATTTGATACATAGATACAGACGAGAACACGTCAATTTCGACACATTGATCTTCGTACTGTTCTTATGCAGTTCGTATAAAAAACAATATCGCACTTTAAATCTCAAGCTTGACGTGGTCTTGACTGTACATGGATGTATAGGTTAGTTCCCTTTGCCTTTCACAAACAGGAAAAGTTAAAACAAGAAAAGAAACATGAAAATAAATCTAATTTCGGGCCGTATTAGAAAAAACTAAAATAAAACGATATGAAACATTATAATTCTTAACCAATGATATGTGTTACAATTGTCACCCCTAGAGTTTGCCGCGAGTTGCACAATAGTTACCGATCACTAGTAATTACGAAGAAAAAATAGCAGATTAATTAATTGTATTTCGGTGTTGGTTCCACATAGTAAAAGTTGTTCAGTTTGATGGTCTAACTAAACGACCCTATTAAATCTGGTAATAATGATGAACAATTATAATTTCCTCAAGGACCCGAAGATGAAGTTTTCCATGGACAAAAGTGTAATCAATCATATCCCCGATCTTATATCCTAACATAATCTATGGCACGACTGTATTGATAAAATATGAGTCAAGCGCGAGTCGGTTTACTTTGAAGGGTTTTAAACACGGGGACACAATCATTCACCTATTATGTACTACGACACAAAGGGAATTGAAATATGTGTAGTTTGTGTAGTACGCTATGTGTAGTTAGTCCACTAATCTACATTGGGCACGCGGGGGTGGACTGAAGCCCATACCCCGCCTGATGCTCTATACTTCTACTACTGTAGACGTGCCCTGCACTGGGACGTATACAGGGTGTAAGGAAAAGTATCATTAACCTTTAAACCACATACTCTACCCATCAAACTGAACAACTTTTTACTATGTGGAGCAAACCTGTCAGCGCAAAAAAAAATTGCTATTCTTTATTTTCCTCTTTCAAAAAAAGTTAAAGTCAATAAAAAAAAACTAGAAGCCGAATCCATGTAATTTTAGTAGAACCGTGAAACATTGGACATTCAAATAAAAAAATTTGGAGGTTTTACTGACTTTTTTGAGAAAACCCCTAAAAAAGTCACCTAAAAATATCCATGATGCGGGAATTTTTTTTGGGGACGTGGCGAGACAGCCAACGACCAAAATTCAAAAATTTTTATTCAAAATAATATCATATAGATAGCTTTTTGACGTCATTTTTTGACTCTACCACCGCGTCAGAAGGTGTTCCGTTGAGAGAAGATGCGGCCAGAAACTCTACGACCCATCCTATCCACCATTTCAATTTGCAACGATGCACCAAACACCCTGTATTATAATCTTTGAAGGTGGATCATCAAACTGAACAACTTTGATTATGGGACCATAAAAACATCGCGAAGAAAAAGATTTCAGATATGAATTACAATATACGGTACAGTACAAATTATATAGAGTGTTATAAATTACTAAAAACGTTTTCCTCACACAGAAATGAAACCCCAAAACACATGCGATGATTGAATGTTTTATTATTTTATAACACTAGAACGAAACCTAAACTATACGACGATAAGATATCAATAACCTAGGTCTCTGATAAAATGCTAAATTTACAAAAAAATACTGATAGCGTTGGACTATCAGCGGTTTGGCAATGTCACAAAACTCCCACTTCTCTAATATGCTCGTAAAAAAAACCTACAATAAATAATTATTTTAAATATACATTGAACAGAAGGTCCACATCTCACACTGACACATAATTATAAATGCAAAAGTGTGTCTATTTGCATGTGTTTGTTAACTTTTCACGGCCAAACCTCTGAACTGATCATGAACTCTGGCAAAGAGATGCTTTCATCCTGAAGACGAAGCAATAAAGCAATAAAAATTCCACGCAGAGAAAGTCACGAGCAACAGCTACTTATGATAACTTTTATTCATTTTCGATATAAAAAGTACCCTATGTTCAACTTCACGCTAGGCCATTGGTTTAATGGATGAAGTGCGAAAGTGTAATAAACAAATTCACTTCCGTTCACTGTTATAGAATTCAGTTTGGATGATCCAGGCGAACGCATTTTGAGCAGCCATACATTTATTCAAAAGCATCCTTATTTATATGACCATAGGAAACAATATAAAATGCGGATGCCGGACGGCACGGGAACGGGTGAGCTACTCCGTTGCAGATTTAAAAGTTTTTTTTGTTTGCTATTGAGGACTATTCGGATAGTGTTACAAACTGAATGGGAAATATCCCTTCAATTTAGTCGGCTTTTCCATCCACCGTACATTCGGTGTTCATTCCCCACAGTGACACCGTTTCATTCAACAAAAATCTTATTGGTACATAACATTAATTTACAACATTACATTACATTACATACACATAACGTACGTACGTTACGTATTTTTTTACATTTTTTTTAATCTCAATGAGGCTAGAGAGGTGTGTCAGAGTCGTAGCGTGTGGCGATCCGTGGTCTCTGCCTACCCCCTTGGGACAATGGCGTGAGCTTATGTATGTATGTATTAATTTACCTATTTCTTTAATTAGAAGACATAAAAGCCAATGACTAAAAATGGTGCCTTTTTTCTTTTTTTAGCGCGTCCATCAATCAAACTTGAATATTTCAGAATAAAGTTACAAACAAAACTTTATGACAAGTATATCTCTAACCTCAGTCCGAATGGAGATATAAAGGCTTGAAGTAAACGTAATGAATATATTTTCAACTTTAAGCCTTTATATCTCCGTTCAGACTGACTTTAGGGATATACATGTAATAACAAGTTTTCTTTGTTACTTTATTCTGAACTAAAATATTCAAGTTTAGTCGATGGCCGCGCTGAAAACAACGTCGAAAAATAAGGCGCCAACCTTCCATACAAAATCCGCATTGTCTTTTAATACAACACGTTCTTTAATTTAGATTTTCTTTATCCAGTGCGTAGACACTTACAAGGTAAACACAGCTAAATATTTTTCATTCACTCAAGAAGAAGATTACCATAATAAAAGAAAACTCATAGAAAATGATTAAACATTTGTATGAAAAAGGCCTTCTGCAATCTTTTTTATTTTATTTTACCAGCGTGTGTGTAAGAGATAAACTTGTAACCTATTCGTGTTTACATGTTTCTGTATGTGTGCGTATGGACACAATCTTTACTTTGTGTTATTTAAACTTTTGCTTCGGATCTAACTTTTGAATTGAATGAAGTTTTAAATGTATAAGGTTTCTGTTGAAAAAGAAGCCTTTATAGAATTTCTGTGGGCGTTTCTTAAACCGCAAACCTTGTGCCAAAACAAAGTTTTAGATAAACTTTAGGTAACAATGTAAAAGTGGGCTAGTAAAAAGCTTTTGAACATTTCATTTTTGCTGTCACGTTTTGTCATCATCATCATCAGCCTATTATAGGTACGCTCCACTGCAGGTCACAGGCCTACCCTCATGAAGGGCGCACGGGCTTTAGTCCACCACGCGTGGCCAGTGCAGATTTGTAGACATCACATAGGTACGCGTCAGAGTTTCTTCTTCAGCGTATGCAGATTTCCTCATGATGTTTTCCTATACCGTTTGAGAGCAGGGCCTCAATCGCCCTAAGTTTGAACGATACTACCAAAACAAAACCACAACCAAAAACGTTACGTTATGCACAATTTGTATCGCGCAAATTATATTAACGGTAACTAATTAGCTTTATTTCGGAAGATACGTTGGCGTAACGTTTGATGTCCGTTCGATCGAATTTTCAGTATTGTGCGATTTAACCGTTCAGAAAAAAATATCGCGATAGCTTTTTTACTTCAGCTAAACCAAATCTAAACCAAAACAAAACCAAAACCAAATCAAAACCATATAAAATTGCGCAATTGAGGCCCAGTCGTTATTACGTTTATGTATAAGTAATAAAAATTAATGATTCGTGAGCTCGTGATTGATTGTCCATAACTCTCCACAAACCGCCACCGAGATGCTGTGTTGTGCATTTGTGCATAGTCTTTCAATATAGTATCATACTTAGGTGCTATATGGCTGTATGTTATTAAAGATCGCGTACCCGATAATATTTTCTACGAACACAAACAAAATTTAGAAGTTCGCACGCGGTCTTCTGGGTTACATAATAAGGGATTACTCGGGACTATAAGTTTGAACCCAAAAAATTAGTAAGAAAATAAAATTCTTCTTGTATATATTATATTAGTTTAGATCTAGTTTAGATAATTATTTAGTTTATTTATAATGGTGTATCCCCCCTTTTTTAAGTGAATAAATCGATAGTAATCAACAGCACTAGATTTTATTTGCAAATGTGTTATAAAAGTGACTAGAAAAAAATATGATAAAGTTTATTATATCATCAATCATCACGCTTGTGGCCCGAATCGTTCGCAATGATAATATTGATAATGCACCTCCTATACCTTCTAATCATAGTTTCTAACTGTTATCTGATAACAACATTTCGGCAAGAAAGTATTTTAGTGCATATGCAGAATTAAAATAACATAACATAAATGCTCTTTATTTGCACGCCAAGAACATAATTAACATAACAGAATTAAGATTTATTGCAAAAATTTGTGTCGGACTGGGCATGAACCCGCAACTTGCTAAACTGGGGCTTGTGCTTTCGTCCAATTAAGCTACCGAGCTAATACGTCAGAAGACCAATTTTTTCAAGACTCAGTTGCAGTTGTTTCTACAGGGTGTAACAAAACACCCTAGTAATACTTAAGGGAGTGCTTCAGACCATCAAACTGAACAACTTTCACTATGGAGCCAACTTCGAAATCGAGAAAAAAAATCTGCTGTCCCATACACTTTAGTCGAGTCGGCACAGCAGTTTTGTATGGGACAGCAGATTTTTTTTTCGCGATTTCGAAGTCGGCTCTATAGTGAAATTTGTTCAGTTTGATGGTCTGAAGCACCCCCTTAAGTATTACTAGGGTGTTTTGTTACACCCTGTATTTTAGAAAACAGAAATTGTTCAATCTTAGCACAACATGGCTGTAACATATTAATACCTAATCAATAATATTTGAAAATTATCATTTCGAGATTAATGTTATTAATGCGATAATTGTTTAATTTAAAATTCTAATTAGGATTTTATGATACCAAATTAAAAATTGTAGTCTCATTTAATAAAATGCAGTTTGAAATCTACAGGGTGAAATTGATATCATTAGCATCCTTTTAAACTGAACAACTTTTACTATGGGAGCAAACCGATCGGAGCAACTAAAAAATCAGCTGTTCCATACTAAATTGCAGTGCCTACTCGACTCAAATGTATGCAACAGCCGATTTTTTAGTTGCTCCGATCGGTTTGCTCCCATAGTAAAAGTTGTTCAGTTTGATGGGTAGACTCTTAGTTTAAAAGGATGCCAATGATATCAATTTCACCCTGTATTATCTTAAGAGCAGCTTCAGTAGCTCATTCAATGATTTATCATTATCAGGTACGTAACGAGAAGATAAAAATAAAACATGATAAAATGCATTATACACAACGGGATAGGTGCATAAAATCTAGATGTGGTTTATTTTTAAGATAATAAAGTCATAATTCTAATAATCGTGTAAAAACAAATGTCAGGACTGAAAATTCTAAAACTTTCACGGTAACACCAACTGTTTTCTTTTTTCTCAGAAAATCTTGGTACATTCAACATCAAAAGTACCTAAAAGATGAGATTACATAAGTCACTTTCATAATTATTATATCATAAATTATATTTGTGCTAGTAATTTTATAGTTTGTACTAGAAGTTCGAGATTAAGAACTGGTTGCAGACTCTGACTTACGATGGAACTGAAGACATAATCAAGGATATATCTTAATATGCGAGGCAAATAGACACACACCTACCCAAGCCCCACTCACACACACACACACACACACACTCTTTCACTTTGTTTCAATTGTACTGTAACTGTAACTTATTGTCAATTATCTAACCTGTACTTAATGCACCTTATTTTGTTTATTGTTAAGGATACCCAATCGTAGACCTCGCGTATCAGGCTTGCCTCGTTTTTGGTCTACAGTTTAATGTTATAGTTTTAAGCAAAAGTTAAAAATTAACATTTATCTTATCATTTACCTTATCTATCTAGTTAGCTTAAAATGCTTTCAGACACATTTATGACTTTGTAAAATATTGATTTGTTTAAGATAACTTTCAATTTGAATTTCGCTAAAGTTCAATGACTATTGCTGTTGATTGGTACGAGATCGAACTCTTCTATTCAGTTTAAATGACATACCTACTCAGTTCATTTCAAACAAATCAAACAACAGTTAGTACTTTATTGCAAACAAAAAACAAATATATAAATACTACTTAATAGCATCATCATCATCATCAACCTATAAACGTCCCACTGCAGGGCACAGGCCTACCCTCAAGGAGGGTGTTAGTCCACCACGCGTGCCCAATGCGGGTTGGTAGACTTCACATACACATCAGAATTTCTTTTTCAGTGTATGCAGGTTTCCTCACGATGTTTTCCTTCACCGTTTGAGAGCAGTCAGTTTTACGTACATACGTTAGAAAAACTCATTGGTACATGGCATGTTGTCCGTGCGGATTCGAACCCGGACCCCCATAATTGGGAGTCCATACCTATCCGCAACGCGCCACCGACGCTCTCTATAGCTCTCTATAATAGCCAAATAAGAACAAATAAAGGTCTTAGTGGCAAAATCTAGCGGTTTGGGGAGATGTGGTCACGACTAAGAAGAAGTGCTAAAAGTCATTTCTTCAGATAAGAAAATCAATGAACAAGGATAATTCAGTTGAAATCTTAGGTTGAAATTATCCTTGTTAACTTAAAACACTGGAAATTCCTAGACTCCTAACTTAAAGCACTGGAAATTCCTTTTATGAGTAGGCACTAGGAATTTCCAGTGTTTTAAGTTGACTAGAATCTATTTCCTAAAACACTGGAATTTACCAAATACCTAGGTCATATAAAACATAAGGTAAATACCGAAGTGATAAATTTGTAGTAGATATTAACGTTAAATGGGAGTTAGAACCATTCAATAATTATTACTTTGATAACAATATCTCGATTCAACCTGATGTTTCCGAGAAAGTCTGCCTACAAACATGCACGATTTTGCATGAAATTCGATAGGTATATATACTTTAAAAGGCCGCTCCCAACTGCTAGGCTGTATAGGCCTATTCTTATCATAAGTACCAAGACTGTTAGTATATACCTACATGCGGATAAACTAAAACTTTTAAATGCGCATAAACTCGCTACTTTAACTCCATAGATCACCATTAACAACACTAGTAAATAAAGTTCATAACGCACGAGGGACGACTCTAGTGACTCTAGTCTGTCTTGGAACCGCGGCTTTTATCAAAGAAGATACTGGAAAAAGCAGTAGGAATCAAATATATGGGCACAGTATAAGAAAGAGTATCTATTATGGGAGCGGATCAGCGGATTGCAAAGTTCACATACTGGATTTCTTTTTACCCGACTGCGCCAGAAGGAGGGTTATGTTTTTCTAGGTATGCAGAGGTTTTTTCACGATGTTTTATTTCACCGAGTGGTGTTTCAAATTGCATATTTATACCTACGTCCCTATTAACTCACCATAATAATCTAGCAAGCAAGACAGCAGCGTGATATAGCGCTATCCCGTCGCAGCTTTCTTTGCGCGCGAACGAACGAGATAAAAGGCGTGATATAGCCTTATCACGCACACCATGCTAAGGTCGCTTAACTTTGTAGGTAGTGTTAATCTCTAACTCACTCTTAAGTTTTATCTGGGGTAGTTTGCAAAACATTTACTACTCTCAATTTGTAGTCATTGCGGTAACTTTAACCACTTTAAACCATGCTTTCTAGGCAAACTGAACAACTTTCACTACGGAGCTACTTCGAAATCGCGAAAAAACCACACTGAATAAAAAAATTATCCTGTATGTTTGAAACTGAGTTTAAACTCATGAGCACTTGATATCGGTTAAATAAAACGGTGCAAAGAGGGTTAAAAACTTAAAATTCCATGTACCGTATCCAGTAGTACTATTTCTATGGAAAAGGTTAAAATACATAATATACAAAGTGTCCGAATCTTAAAGGTGTTAAATATACAAAGAGACTATTGAATAGAGACAAAGATAAATGATTTAAAAGTTTAAATGGAACAAAACGGCCATTTTGGAATAGAGGCCCGTTTAGATTAGGGCTTGGTACAAGTTATAAAAATACATAAATCTTTTCGATTTAATGACTTGGTAGGGGGGATTACTTATTGTATTGGTGCATCAACTGTTGGAAAATCTATAAAATTAAATATCTTTATTATTGTAATTTTTTTGCAATTGGGTATTTGACTACATACAATATATTTTATTTTTATCTTCTCAGTAAAAAAAAAAGGTTAGAAAATAATTCGTTGAGTTTTTAGCTTGAATACTATTTATAATAACAAGATAAACTTTAAATAAGTAATGAAATGTTAATGACGTCACAACTCATTATTTAGTACAAATGCTCATACAAAGCGCACGTTTTGACGTTCGATATAGAGTAGCGGATTTGACTAGTTGTCAAGCAAAGATAAAATATAGGGGTAGATAAATAATATAAAGTAAGACATAGAAACGCTACTTGACATCCATTTACACTTATGACAACCGCCCATTAGAAAAAGTGAAATGTCAATAGTAAACGGAACCGTCTTGAATCATTTTGTCACCAGACCTCCAGCTGGAAGACTCAGCTATTTGCTTACGTTAAGAACGAATTTTGCTTGAATTTTCTTAAAAAGTGGTGACATTTGTTTAACAGACGTAAAAGATTAACGTCTAATCTAGCTCTGTCACTCTTATGGCAATCTGTGTGCGACTGTAAGGAATGACTATACATGTTTTTGTACAGTTTGATATTGGGTAGACCTGTTGTCAAGTATAGCCTATTGAAAACAATAAACAATCGATACACTTTATAATTATTATTATACATGCAGTACAAGTACCCACAACAAAATAACCAGAAAGTACAAAATATCTTTTCACTAAAGAGCCAAAAGTTAGAAAATTGTTTTTATCCGATTCGGTACAAACAATTTTCAGGTTCCGCTTACTAGTATTAGGTAATCTATGGTCGCATTTATTTATTGTACATCTTGTATTTACCCGCTATCCTCCTATGACTTACACCGTTTGTTAAAGAGGGCGAGTACCTTTTCAACCGATTTGTGAATAGGAAAGAATTTGCGATGTGGTGTGTCCCTGTCTTTTATTTAGCTTTTTTTTTTCGCGATGAAAATTTCTTCAATAGAGTTTTGGTAGGGCCTCTTTATTTCAACGAACTTTAGCCAAACTAGATAGAATAAACATAAAGTTAAGAATATATTCACATTGCTACAACTGCTAAAGTGTCAGTTCATTATCATCATCAGCCCGATAAACCCCACTGCTGGGCCTCTTCATTTTCACGCCAACTAGAACGTTTCCCACGCTATAGCGTGTTGGTGGCGATTATAATCGCATCCACTGTTTGCCGGCCACTCTATAAAATGTCGTCCGACCATCCGGCTAATGGCCTGCCTAATGTAATGACCATCTCCCCACCTAAAGTGCCAATTCATCATCATCATCAGCCTACATACGACCCACTACAGAGCAAGGCCCTCAATGCGAATTGGTATATCCTTCAAAAATATACCCAACAATATTTTATTCTTCAGCGTATGCAGGTTTCCTCACTTCACTATGTTTTCCTTCACCGTTTGAGAGCAGTTGGTATTGAATAAAAACAAATGTTTTTACCGAGACCTTTATTTTATTTATTTATTTTATTGTATAGGTACACGTACAGATTACAGTCAAGATGAAACCATTTACATTGCAATAAGATATTAGCAGCGATCTTTAGCTCGAGACCGACTCAAACTTCGTCAATTGTCATTATTCGTTTTTTAAACTGTAGAGTTTGCACTATAATCGCACCAAGTTTGACTCTTGTATGTTTAACCGTTTTAACGATAGAGCAAGAAGAAAAATGTTTGATTAAAATAGTTTCTCGTAAGAGGCCCCTTAATTTTTCATCAAATCGAATATAATGATAGATTTCTGTGTAAATTTCAACCAGCTGCCTTATTACGATTCAGAACATACAGCCCTCTGAATCTACACTTCATTCCATATCGCTGCTTCAAAACGAAAGGGCCACAACTGCCCACAACTCAAAAATTTCCAAAATCGTTTTTATTGCCAAATGAACCTATATTTTCATATTTGTCAAAGATACACATCGAGTTTGGACTCTAAATCAAAAAATTTAGCAAACGCCCTTTTAGCATTTTTGCGTTTTGTCCGTTAAGTTCTGAGCAAAACGGCCTTATATTATACGAGCTTTTACCCGCGACTTCGTCCACATAAATTATATACCAGATTTTAAGCCAGATGATAAGCTATCAAACAAAAGAAGTTTCATCAAAATCGGTTCAGTAGTTTTTGCGTGATACTCGAACAAACAAACACCCAAACAAACAAACAAACAAATAAACAAACAAACAAACAGACAAAAAATCCAAAAAATTTTGATTTGGAATCAGGGACATGTAAAAACCATGTCATAATTTTTTTTTTGTAAATATCTTCAATGTACAGACACATTTCTGTTACAGTTTTATAATAGTTTAGAAGGATGAAAAGATATTTCTATTTTAGCTTTCTTGCCAATTCTGATTACCAAATATAATTTATTTTTCAAAAAGATGCATCTGACATATCTTTGACGTGTTTCAAATCTCTGTTTCAGTATAATTCCAAATAGCCTTAAAGTTTCTTTGCTATTTGAAATGGAGACATAGATTTATATATTATATATATGTCTTTGAATGGAGAATAGGATGAACGGACGAACAATATAGGCTTAATTAGTAATAGGGTACTTCACCCTTCGAGTACGGAACCCTAAATAAAACCGGTCAAGTGCGAGTCGGGCTACTCGCGCACCGAGGGTTCCGTACCACACCACCACAGAACACAACATTATTAACTTAGAAAAAAAACTTTTCTGTCCGGGACCTTTAACACGAGACCGACTCACACTTGGCCGGTTTTTAGTATTTGTTGTTATTTTGTAGACTTTGCTCTATAATCACACTAAGTTTGACGCTTGTGTGTATTACCGTTTTTACGATAGAGCGTGAAGAACAAACGTTGATAAAAACTAGTTTCTTGTTGAGAACCCCCCTTAATTTTTAACTTTTTGATATTTTTATTATTTGTTAACAAATCCGCCGTAATAACGCACATTCTGTTACAATTTCAATTATCTAGCTCTTACAGTTCAAAAGTTACAGCCCTAAATAGGTCGGACAGACGGACGGACGGACGGACGGACGGACGGACGGACGGACAACGTAGGCTTAGTAATAGGGTCCCGTTTTCACCCTTTGGGTACGGAACCCTAAAAACACCAAACACCTTCAAACGAAAAACAACATTAAAATCCCTAGCTCTCACTAGCGCATTTCTTGCATTCACTTGTAACCCACATTAATTTACTACCCAGCCATTGTAAAATCACCTCTCCTGCCTACATCTTAAATAATTCTCTACACCTTTCAGACTGCAATACAAAGTATGCATCTCAGTAAAGTTATCAAACAAGTAGTAGACAATAGGTACCAATGACCAGATTTCATGTTAGCTCGAACAATGATAGGTGTAAGGTTACAGGATGCGATGGCGAATAGCCTTTATGGTATGCTAGAAAGAGATGTGGAGCATCTTTTTTATAGTGGTTCTGCTGTTTCTAGGTCAACTGAAGTTCATACTAATACGACTTTACTTACAGGGTGGTCCTTTGCTACGATCTTTTTCAGCTGCTGTATATATAGGGTGTTTGGATAACCATCAGTTACATTACTTTAAGTGGTGATTGTACCCATGATACTGATCAACTTTTCCAATGAAACCTATAGGAAATACGCAAAAAAATCTACTTTTCATACAAACATTTGTTCAGATGTATGCAATATGAAAAGTGCAAAAAAAATTACGAATTTCCTATATTATGTTTCTTTGGGGAATGTTGTTCAGTATCATGGGAACAATGACCCCTTAAAGTAATGCAACTGTTTATCCTAACACCCTGTATACAAGGAAAGTTAAATGCTTTACAATCTTTACATATTAAACAGGGTGCTTCAGAGTACCACACTTTCACTATGAAGTCAATATCGAAAAATAAATCAACTTTTCCAGAAAAAAATTATAGCTACTAGACGCGAATATAAAAAAAAAAGATTTTTTTTACGATTTCGACGTCTGTTGGCTCTATACTGAAAAAATACCTAACTTCTTTTTAGTACATTTTTTGTACACTTATTTCGTAACCAATCAAGGTTCCTTTTATTACAAAACTAAATAAACAAAATGAGCCGACATAAACAAACGGAAAACCTAACAACTCATTCTATTGACCAACAACTTTTAAAAAATAACACATTTTTCAAAAAACTTTTAAACTCGTGTTTCATTTGATAAACTCAACAAAGGAGGTTGTGAACAATAAAAGAAAAAAAAACAAGTCGAGAACTATACAAGGAAAGTAATTTGAAAAACTTGCAAAGTATGTGTTGGGTACGTATTTATAAGGAATTCCGTAGCCATAATAAAGCGGAAAAATGCCGAACACCATTTCTATTTGCAGTTATGCTACTTCCGTAATAATGTAGTCTTATAATGATGTCATACATACGATAGCCTGCAGCCTAATTACGAACATACTTAATTATGTAAACACAGAATATTATAAGAGGGGTTAGAAATGCAAAGTTAGCGCTTTTGCTTCTTTGTATAATTGTATAATTTTTCTTATTTTTATTTCATTCAAGCTAAATGATGAACCCTTTTGGTATTCCTCTTTCATTCTTCCATTCTTTTGGTATTTCTTTTTTCTTTAATCTTGTTTTCTTTAGTTTTGATTATGTGTGACTACGGGACCCTAAAATCTAAAGTTTTTTGTAACAGCCCTGAAATGTCTTGACCTTAGGAAGTTAAGACGACTGTATTTCAACTCGACGGTATTGAGAAACTTAAAGGTTGTTCAACAAACTGTTGTTTCGTAGATTTAAAATTTCTCGTTAGCGTTTAATAAAGAGAAACCTAAATAATACAGGTTATTTTGTAGGTACTTCTAGGTTTTAATACCTTTATCATTGCTTATAGTGTGTCAGGTCTAGCAAAATAAAATAATAATACATTTACGAAACAAAATAATAAACAAATAACAAAATAAAACAAAATAATGCATAAAACACACTCTGGAATTTACACAGGGTGTAACAAAACACCCTAGTAATATTTAAATGGGGGGTTGAGACTTCTGGAGATGTGGAAGTTTTTTTTTAAAATGTCTGATTTTTTTCTGTGTATAACAATTATGACCGCCGTCCTGAATGGCTTTTAGTTTTCGTAAAAAATGGCTGGGTCGAAATCTGCCATTCTTCTATTGTAGAGTCACTTGGCAAGGCGTTCGCGTCAGTCAAATGTGTTTTGTTCATAAAACAATCCTTGAGATTACGATACCTACCTCCCAAAACTCACTCGACATTAGGAGCAATGCAGTGACTAGATACAAAAGGTCATAGTTATAATTATATATTATATTATGCAATATTATGTTCGGGTTCGGGTTCGAATCCGCACGGACAACATGCCATGTACCAATGAGTTTTTCTATCTTATGTACGTAAAACCGACTGCTCTCAAACGGTGAAGGAAAACATCGTGAGGAAACCTGCATACACTGAAGAAGAAATTCTGATGTGTATGTGAAGTCTACCAACCCGCATTGGGCATGCGTGGTGGACTAATGCCCATACACCCTCCTTGAGGGTAGGCCTGTGCCCTGCAGTGGGACGTTTATAGGCTGATGATGATGATGATGATTATGTTTGTATTGTATACAGGGTGTAACAAAACACCCTAGTAATACTTAAGGGGGTGCTTCAGACCATCTAACTGAACAACTTTCACTATGGAGCCAACATCGAAATCGAGAAAAAAAATCCTTTCTTTCATACAAAACTGCAGTACCTACCGTCTCGACTCAAATGTACGGCAGATTTTTTTTCTCGACGTTGGCTCCATAGTGAAAGTTATTCAGATTGATGGTCTGAAGCACCCCCTTAAGTATTACTAGGGTGCTTTGTTACACCCTGTAGATAGGGGGCAATTCACTTAGCGCAAACATCGCCACCACCTAAATGCGTCGTTTGAAACAACGGCAAGCTTTCAATTTCATATGTCAAACTCATATAAAGCCTCCGACGATCTGAAGGATGCGAGTTCGTCAATGTTCTTGACACCGATATGTGACGCTTAGTGAAAATTTCACTCCAGCAGTGGAATAAAATGCTTCACAAACTACACTTGTCTTCTTTGAAAAATAAAGTCTAAGATATAGACATTAACAATTAATTAAATGCTATAGATTAAAAAAACAGGTCATAACTGATAAATAGCTTCTTGCATAGCGATGTTGACAAGATGAAAGAATTATTGTGCATTTGCCCCATTTTTTTACTAATATCTTTAATTACATTATTTGCTTGGAATAGCCTATAACCTATGCGATAATGCAGAAACTGTAATGTCTTTATTTACTAGTTTTTACCTTGTGTTTTTTTAATTTTGTTTTTTTATTCCACTATTTATTTTATTTATTTTATTTAATCGATACATGATAATACAATGTTTAGCAAATCAACAAATATCGACGCACTATAAACCATAACTGGTCTGTTCGTACGCCGGTAGGGACTCATCCTTACTACTACTACACTATTACACTTACATATAGTTTCCTGTATAGTATCAGTTATTTAAAGGTTATTTAATAAATAGACTGTATGTATGGCTGTCTTAAATAACCTTAGCTTACGAATTTATACAAGGTGTAACAAAACACCCTAGTAATACTTAAGGGAGTGCTTCAGACCATCAAACTGAATAACTTTCACTATGGGGCCAACATCGAGAAAAAGATAAAAAAATCTGCTGTCCCATACAATTTAGTCGAGTCGGTACTGCACTTTAGTATGGGACAGCTGATTTTTTTATTTTTTCTCGATGTTGGCCCCATAGTAAAAGTTGTTTAGTTTGATGGTCTCCCGCCCGGTTTTGAGTAACATTATAACCATTTTATACGTTAACTATGGCACTTTTTAAGCAGAAAACAAAACTGAACAATCTACAGGATATGAGAAGTGATGTGGTTTTTCTCGAAATCTATTTTAATTAATAAAACTGAAGAAAAACGACTCCAAAGTCACCTCTTTTTTTTTCAGTTGTAACCGTTTTACTCTTACATTGTTAATCTGAAGAATATGAAAATTTACAATATTCTTCACCATCATCATTTTATATTATAACAATATAAAATGACGTGGTTTTCTTATTTTATGAAAATTCATAATTATAAAATCATACAGGTTTTCAAAGAAAACGGAAAATTCTGACCGGAGTCGCGCAATGGAAGTAAGTGGGATGGCTAATTGCAAAATTTTGCTTGTAAGAAAGAGAGCCTTGCAGATGGGAGGAGTAGCCTTAAGTATTACTAGGGTGTTTTGTTACACCCTGTATTGTAATTTAGTTATTTAGTCGTGTTTTACTGTAGGTAGAGTTTCAGGCCGCATCTTCTCTACATCGACAACACGTTCCGACGCGGTGATAGCTTCAAAATTGATGTTTTATAAGTGGGCGCATTTAGTGAATAAATTATTTTTAATGATCTATTGGAAATGGTGGTAATTCATCTTCAGCGTCTCCGTACTTTGGAGGACACGTTAAGCAGTTGGTCCCAGATAGTTCTGTCAGAATGAGGTGGAACTATTCGTTATCATATTTCTTCTATCATGTTTTTTAGAAGATATCTCTTCCGACGATAAGACCGTCATTATACTTTTCGATTTTTTACGAAAAAATATGGTGTGCAAATAATTGACTTTAATTTATTTCAAAATTTTAAAAACAGTTTTTTTTTTCTATGTATAACTTTTTTTCCTTTTCCACAGATCCTACATGACACAATAGAGAGAAAAAAAAACAAAAAATTCAAGATGGTGGACACACAGCATTTCTGCCTTCGGTGGAATAACTATCAGAGCAGCATTACCAGTGCTTTTGAGAACCTGAGAGACGACGAGGATTTTGTCGACGTGACCCTAGCATGCGATGGCAAGAGTTTAAAGGCACACAGAGTGGTTTTATCGGCGTGCAGTCCGTATTTCAGAGAGTTGTTAAAGGTGGGTTATCGTTTTATTTTTTAATTTTCATTCAGAGAAAAGACACCGTTTTTAATAAAATATATATTTTTTTATAGTTTACGATACACTAGATAGATGGCACTGTCTGACTGACCGTTCTATCTTTTTTATTATCATAAAATTGGTTAAATTACCCATGTTAGGCCAACGATGGTAGGTACTAGAAGTTTGATAATTTTATTTAAATCGTATTGAAATTGAACAATATAGGACGATATAGTATTAGTAGTGCCATCTAGCAAAGATTTGTGGAAAATATATTTGCCTTGTATGAAAGAAAAATAAATTATAATTAGACCAAAGATTTTTTATAGACCACAAAAATCTTTGTAGGCAACTTTAGTTTGACAAGTACTTACAAAGGAAAAGAAAAACCAAAAAAGACCAAAAGTAAAGTTTGTCAGGTGTGGGGTTCGAACCCACGCTCCCTCTCGGGAACCAGAGCTTAAATCTGGCGCCTTAGACCACTCGGCCAACCTGACTTGACAGCCTTCGCTCAAATTTTCGGTCTGCTTCCACAAACCATATGAGATATGAATATGAGTAATCTAATCACACTACATAACTAAAACTAATCGATTTTGTTTTGGTATGTTAATTAAAATCATACATGTTTATGAACATTTTACGATTTTCTTTTTAGTTCCAAATAGGTAAAAGAATTGTCGAACAATTTAAATTAGGTAATAAATGCGATTTTATAATTTTACACTTAGGTACCCAATGCTGTTAAAAATAGGTCTCGTGTCGTGGTATTGGGGTAGGAAATGGGGTGGGGGGTCAATAAGAATGACACTAAGATGTCACTAGGACGAGTGGGGGGGGGGGCAAAATTTGCTCAATTTTGCGTCACGTAATTTATGGACTCCCGTTAGCATACCTACCTATTTCAATATAATAACATCGGATTCTTATCGACTTTAATTAGGTACCTATTTCAAATGAAATATTGAGTAATTATATCATCATGATTCCACTTTGTCGACTCTATTGTTTTTATAATATAATGTAAATAATTTGATAAAATAATTATGATTATTACACGTTTATTAGGTAAACATCATGTTTTGACTAGAAACACGTATAAACTTTTTGTTATCAACCATTTTATTTTAGGTGATGATTTGTTGTAAAATAAAACAATAAGTAGGTAGGGAGGTTTTTAAAGTTATATATGTATATACCATATGATATAAATTTGATGTTAAGAGGGTACCGAGCCTATTGTGCTGCCTCAATAGTTTTTTATTTTATTTCTAAACAATTAAACAACATTTCCAAAACAAGAATGTCACATTGTAGTCCTAATTGGCTTTCAATTTATCGAAACATTACGGATTATTATGTTTTATGCCTGTAGTTAGTTATTATTTTTGCCTGATAATAAATAATATTCAATTTAATTACATTTTTTTAAAACCGCCTAAAGTTGCCACTTTAATGATAATAACTACAAACATTATAAAAACAAATCCGCAGTGACCCGATAAATTGAAAATCAGCAATGACTACATAATAATACAATGTGATATTTTTTTTAGAAATAAAAAATATGATTGGGGGCAGCACAACAAGCTCGGTGTAGCCTTAAGCGTATGCATTGTAGGCAATGGATACAAAATGTGCAGACAAATAAAATAATAATAAAAAAACGGCATAGATTTGACGTTGCGTTGATGTCTTTTATATTTTGACGTTGCGTTGGTGTCTTTTATATGAGCTTAGTTTGTAACTTTTCACGTGTGATCGTAGCACGATAAATTAACATTTTATTATCATCATCATCACCTGTTGTGTTTTGTAATAAATAAATTGCTTATGTGCCGTGTGGTTTCGACTTAGAATGGACCACCCCAATTAGGTCGCGACGCTTATGAAACAGACATAGAAATATTTTTATTTGCCAAAATACTTTGTTACAAAAGGGTGTTATTAATTCGTACAGTAGCTGTATTTAGCCTTCTTGCAGGAACGCAAATTTAGTTTGTTCGTCGATAAAACCTTTTAAAGCTAATAATATATAGGGTCCTTCTTAATATGCTGACACTTTTTAAGGGGATGATCAGACCGTCAAACTGAACAACTTTCTCTATGGCAAAATATCGAAATCGCGAAAAAAATATCAGCTGTCCCATACAAAACTGAAAACCTACTCAATTTAATTCAATTATACTTTATTGCACACCAAAACAGAATATACATTTGAATAAAGATAAAGAATTACAATTAGGTACAAATAAGGCGGTCTTATCGCTAAAAAGCGATTTCTTCCAGACAACCTTAGGGTAGAGGAATTACAAAAACGAAAATAGGTAGGAGGTGTAGATCAAAGAAGAAAGAAATCCAGAGTGACAATGAGAGCATATACTTAAAAATAAAATAATCTAAAATAATATAAAACATACAAATGTATGGGACAGCAGATTTTTTTTTCGAAATTTCGATGTTTGTCCCAAGAAACTTGTTTAGTTTGATGGTCTGATACTCCCCTTAAAATATTTTCACGTAATTCTGTTAGATCATGATATATTTTTTTTATTAATAATTTTTTAATTTTTTTAAATTTTTTATTATGTGACTTTTCCCCACCAGTCAACGCCATGCAAGCACCCAGTGATCGTCCTACAAGACGTGGCGTTCACAGACCTCCACGCCCTGGTGGAGTTCATCTACCACGGGGAGGTGAACGTCCACCAGAGAAGCCTGTCATCCTTTCTGAAGACAGCCGAGGTGCTCCGCGTGTCTGGACTCACGCAGAATGATGACGCTCAGGGGGTGAGTACTTAAAGGGACCATAGGTTCAGACGAATATTTTCTATGAGAAACGCGATTGCCCAGCCCTTGAAAAGTGCGTGCGCGTGCCGTATTTTCGATTAAAAAGAGTTAACAAAAGTACTTTTTATGGATTTTTTTTATGATTTCACTAGATAAACTAATACTTAGTGAATATGTGAGTATAAATACAAAAAATCTGAAACTATTTTAAGTTCTTCTCAGGTGATAAAAATGGTTAAAAATACGTGAAAGTCATTTTTGTGACGATTTTCTATCGAGCGAAGTAATTCCAATCGTGTATTCAATACATGATTTCGCTAGATAAACTATCTAAGAATACTGAGGTATGACTTTGGTTTTGATAAATTGCATAAATCTAGTCGAAACATGAAAAATAAAAGACATCTAGCCCGCCAAATCCAATTTTTGTTTAGTTGTTCTCTTAAAACTATTTTCCTTATTCTGATAATATTTTTTCGAATGATTGCAAATAGTAAATAAAATAGTGCATTACTTAAACGTTAGACGTGCAATCTCAATCCTATCACTATCACTACATAGTATAAAGCAGATGCTGTCAAGGCGTTTTGTCCTACCATAGCGTCTTAATAAGAACAATAACTAAGTAGACGTCCACACAAAGAGGGTTCAGCAGCTTTTTTATTGTTGACTCTTTCTTTTTTTATTTTATTAATTTAATAATAAAAGTTACGAAATGTTTTACTTAGTTGTAGTCCTACAAAACCAATCTAGATCCCGAATCAAACCTTTACTCAAAACCCGATAACTGAACCCTTTTTGCGTGGACGCAAAAAGGCCCACATATTATCTGAATACGTATCATTAAAATTTTTCTAGTAATAAAAAAATTGGGGGACAATGATACCGATTCGGACTGTGCCACGACTTAACTTAACTAAATTTATTCCTGTCACTTTCTAAAATAAGATTAAGAAAAGAGACAGAACACCAACAGCTGACTTTAGTGCTGTCAAAGTGACGTTACACGCCCAAAATAAGATGCCATCATAATGTACGCCATCTTATTTAAAGCGTTTTTGGGCGTGTAACGTCACTTTGACAGCACTAAAGTCAGCTGATGGTTTTCTGTCTCTTTTCTTAATCTTATTTTAGAAAGTGACAGGAATAAATTTAGTTAAGTTAAGTCGTGGCACAGTCCGAATCGAGGCCATTATGTCAATATAGACACCCCTTTTTTATTACTGGAAAATTATTAAGGATGTATTTAAATAATGTCAAAATTTAACGGGTGTATTTATACCCTTAAAAATCCCTTAGTAATGTAAAAAAAGTAATTTAATATTAATTTTATTTCGAACATTATTTATAATAAACAATATTACCGTAACTTAAAAGAGATACTCACAAAATATTTCTCAGCAGCACGCTTCATCCAAATTGTCTTATAAAACTTCTCCAGCAACTAAGAACGTCGCCAAGAATTGGGGCAGATATATTACAAATTGTATTTATTCTACCTAGAATTTACATTGCATTCATCCTATATCTATCAACTAGCCCCTCCACTATCCGAATATCTGGCCAATAAAATATAGAAATAGTAGAACAATTGACACGAAAAGAAGAAGAAGCCCCTCCACTTTCAAGTTAAAAAAAATAACATTTTTTTTAAAAATTATACTATACTATTTGAAACACAACCAACTATCAGTTCAGTGAAGGAAAACATCGTTAGGGAAACGCAGCGTTAGGGTGTTTGTTTTCAGTTAACAGATAAACTAACACCCATAACGCCCACTATCAATGCAAGCCTTTACATTAGGGACGTATACAGGGTGTAACAAAACACCCTAGTAATACTAATGGGGGTGCTTCAAACCATCAATCTGAACAACTTTCACTATGGAGCCAACGAAGAGAAAAAAAAATCTGCCGTCCCATACATTTGAGTCGAGACGGTAGGTACTGCAGTTTTGTATGAAAGAGCGGATTTTTTTTTCTCGATTTCGATATTGGCTCCATAGTGAAAGTTGTTCAGTTTGATGGTCAGAAGCACCCCCTTAAGTATTACTAGGGTGTTTTGTTACACCCTGTAGAACCTAAAGACTAAACTAAACCTTCGCCCACAGCCCATGTTGCAAAGCCTGGCGCGCACCGCAGCAGCAGCCGCCTCCCCGCACACGCCGCCCCACCCCGCGCACACTCCCCTCCACACCCCCCACACCCCTCACACCCCAAACACTCCCAGCTACTCCGAGAAGCTGGAAGAAGCTCTCCTCTCCCATCCACCCTCAAATCTCCAGCCGATAATGCGCCGCATACCTCTCCCCCCTCGCCGCATGTCCCGCTCAGCCGACAATTCCCCTGACGTCATAAAACGCGTGCGCCACGACAACAACAACACGGATCCTCAGATCCACGCAGCTGACTTCTCAACTAAGAACCACAACAATAGGGCACATGAACCAGGCAACAACGGGAATGGGATATCAAATTCGAGCTCGTCGCCGTCGCCGAGGCTGATGGACGAGGTGAAGAATGAACCGCTGGACATGATCTGCGGGTCTAACGCCGACATTGACAGGAGCATAGACGACACACCGCCACACCATCACAGACCACTTGTGAGTTGGTAAAAATCACCCATTTATTACTAGGTTTCACTTCACTACGATAGTAAGTCAACATTTATAAACAATGGTATACCATCATCATCTCAGCCGATAGATGTCCACTGCTGGACAAAACCCTCCCCCAAGGATCGCCACAACGACCGGTCCTGCGCTGCCATCACCAGGGCGTCGGTCCACCTTGTGGGAACAGTGCCTAGCCACGCAACCACACTCGTGTACCATCGACTTGTCAAAAAGAAAATTAATAAAAACATAGCAGCACAATAGCTTAGTTGATATTGATAGTGAACCTGTCAAACGGTGAGTCCCGGGTTCTAATCCCGACATCTGCAAATGTTAATATTTGTACACATTATACAGTGATATATATTTTTTATATGAAGACACCTGTTTATTGAGAAGTTTGTGACATTTAATATTCAGAAATGTCGTTTTTAAAGATTAAAATCGTCTTCGTATGATTTAAAGTAAGTCCCTTCAAGTTCGAATCATCTCAGAACAATAGGTATGTCACTTTGATCTACACTAATATTATAAAGAGGAAAGATTTGTACCTATTTTTGTATGTTTGTATGTTTGTAATGAAAAGGCTCAAAAAGTACTGGGCCGATTTAAAAAATTCTTTCACCATTAGAAAGCTGCATTCACCCTGAGTAACATAGGCTATATTTATTGCTAGAAAAGATTAGACGTCCACCCGTGCGAAGCCGGGACGGGCCGCTAGTATTATATATAAATATAAATAATATTATATCTACACTTCTACACTAATATTATAAAGAGGAAAGATTTGTACCTATTTTTGTATGTTTGTAATGAATAAACTCAAAAACTACTGATCCGATTTCAAAAATTCTTTCACCATTAGAAAGCTAAATTCACCCTGAGTAACATAGGCTATAGGTATTTACCGCTAAAAAAGATTAGACGTCCACCCGTGCGAAGCCGGGACGGGCCGCTAGTATCTTATAAAAAGGTCAATGGTATCTTAGGCGCGGTTTATACAGAAGAGGTTTATCCAAATAAATAATTTTTCTTTTACTTTCTTTCTTTCTTTCAAGAGATGTGTGGCGGAGGCGGATAGTCAAAGCACCAAATAAACCTAATAGTACATAGCATAGCGTCATTTTTGTCGTAAAGGAGAATCGCGCCCGCGCCTCCATGCTACGCACTACGTGTATAAGGTTTATATTGTGTTAATTTTACTATCCGCCACCGCCACACTGCTTTTTAGTATAAACCACGCCTTAGATCTTTTTATTGTAACAAAATGTCATTATTTTATCAAATAGTGATGATATATGAAATGTCACGTCATCTCTAAGGCAAAACTACGCTAAAATCTTTTAAAATTGAAACTAAAACAAAGAGTTTATAGAAAGACAGTCGCTTATTACTCCTACTATGATAAGAAGCTCCTATTTCCTAGAAATAAACATTGATAAAAGAGATACGACTTAGAAACGGTTCCGTCACTCAACCTTGAACCCGATACGTTATTCAAGCAGTAACGACTAAATTAACACGTGTAGTTAAAGAATTAGATCTACCAACCAAGACATGCTTATGAGTAGGGTTGCTAACCGTCCCGCGAGAGGCGGGAACGGAATGATGTGTGCGGGACGCCAATTTTCCCGTTTTCTGGCCAATCTTTCGGTAGAAAGTTCGGTAAGAAGTAGATGTGAACCGTGATTTAAAACTTTGTTTCTTTTCTTGTCGGTTAAAAAGACGGCATGATTACCGTCTTTTTAACCGACTTCAACAAAAAAAAAAGGAGGAGGTTCTCAATTCGACCCGTATGTTTTTTTAATGCAAAGATCTAAAGATGTATTAAATATCTGTTATGTTTGTAAGATCATAGAACAAGTTTACCTAATTGACTGATTTTCATTTCCAATTCAAAAGCTCCTAATAAAATGTACAAAAACTGAAATTATAAGGAGCTTTTACAGGTAGGTAAAGGTAGGTTTTTGGTTGTTTTCACTTCATCCTTACTTAAAACTTTTACTAGAATCAAAAGGGACTGACTGGAGACTCAAAAACTCTTTGTTTTTTTTTATTTGCCTTATTGATTTTATTGTTTTTTTCTTGCTTTGCTAGGTCCCGCTTTTTTAAGCCACGTCCCGCATCTTGGTTGCAAATTTCCCGCAAATCCGTGCACTACGGTTGGCAACCCTACTTATGAGGTACAACCTTACTCTATAAGGTTTAGCCAATCCTTAGCAAGTAATAACTAATAAGGTATTTTATTTGTCCGAAATTATAAATCACAATTTTCTAATTCTTTTTCTTCTTCGGGTTCCTCTCCATTAATGGAGGTTGGCAGGAAGCTCTGCATATCCTATTTATAATTTGTTGTGTGATGGTATGGTACGAAACCCTCAGTGCGCGAGTAGCCCGACTCGCACTTGACCATTTTTGTAATTACAAAATAGGAGTTAAAGTTAAAGTTTGTTGGCTATAATGTGCCCCAAACTATAGTTGTGCTTACGTAGGTATACCATCGTCAGTGGGCTATCTCAACCGCGTGATCTAAGTGTTCATACTGCTTGATCAGTGTAATGGGTTCCAACTCGGAAAGTGATGAAGTCTTACAACTTTTGATAGGTAATTTAGAATCTAGAAATTTGACTTCGCGAAATAGCTGTCACAGGAAGACTTTGAGATTGGAAAGATTTTAATAATTCTAGGAGCTACCGAAGATTTGTCGATTGGTAACAAGATTTAGTACTTACTTTATGTTTAAACTAGCGGCCCGTCCCGGCTTCGCACGGGTGCACGTCTAATCTTTTCTAGCAATAAATACAGGGTGTACAATAAAATGGGACAGCTACTTAAAGGGGTGCTTCAGACCATCAAACTGAACAACTTTCTCTATGGGACCAATATCGAAATCGCGAAAAAAAAATCCGCTCTCCCATACAAAACTGCAAACATAACTCGACTGAAATGTATGGGACAGAATTTTTTTTTTTCGCGATTTCGATATTGGTCCCATAGAGAAAGTTGTTCAGTTTGATGGTCTGAAGCACCTCTTTAAGTAGCTGTCCTATTTTAATTTACACCCTGTATAGCCTATGTTACTCAGGGTGAATGCAGCTTTCTCATGGTGAAAGAATTTTTTAAATCGGCCCAGTACTTTTTGAGCCTATTCATTACAAACATACAAACATACAAAAATAGGTACAAATCTTTCCTCTTTATAATATTAGTGTAGATTATTAGAAGCGAAATGAGAATGATCTTTAGTTTTTTATTAACATTACAAAGCTAAATTACCTATTTAAACCACTCAACCGTTCATGGTACCAGGGACCACTTTTTGAACACTTTTTTAAGTGAGCCTTACAAAAGTGTTCTTAAGAGGGTTACCGGAGTCCAGTGGCGCCCTCATCACATTAATAAAGATTTCTCAATAAAGAAAGCCTTAATTAAAAAAGTGCTCAATTGACAAACTACAAAAGCCTTCAAGCTATTTTCATAGAATACTTTTATAGGTTTTTTAAAACCGGGGCAGCACCCGGCTCCTGCGAGTTTTCACTGAGATGACGGCTAAAAGAGATGAATGGAGGAAGACCACATATTGCGCCGACCCCAAGTAATGGGATAAGGGCAGGAAGATGATGATGACTTTTATAGGTTTTTTAAAGGTCGAAACATATACATTTTGAAAAAAGAAAAAAAACGGCCGCTTTTGTTTTTATTCTTAACTGTCTAAAAGTGGAATGTTTAGAAACTATAAAAGTATTGTATAACAATGGCTTGAAGGCTTTTGTAGTTTGTCAATTGATCACTTTTTTAATTTAGGCTTTCTTTATTGAGAAATCTTTATCGATGTGATGAGGGCGCCACTGGACTCCGATAGCCCTCTTAAGCGTTCATGGGGACGCAATTCCCCGAAAGGTACTTAGATGTCATTTGCTGATACAAGTTTTAGAACAGCTAATAGGTACATTTGGCAATCCAGCTAAGAGTTTTTTGCTAAGAACTTTTCTCAGAGAATATAGCCTTAAGCTGTATGATGCCATATAAGTTTAATGCCAGACTGATACAAACATTTTTATAACACCAATATGACCTTAAAATGCGTTCTTAGTCTCAAAATATCATCTTACTTCGTCATAACGCCGTGACATTGATATATACCGAGTATTAGACCCACTGTCTAGCTAGAATCTTTACGTGGAATCGACTCACGAGTCGAATGTCAAACGATTGTTGCCCAGTTCATGTGGCATATTAATTTTTATCGAGCCGTAAAAAGCGCCACAGTAGCGCTTCGCGACACACTTTTGTTTTTCGAATTTAGAACTAGGTTTTTTTGCGATAACAGCCCATAAAGCTAGCGCCTCAATCTTGAGGCCGCGGATCGATTCCTGGCCTGTACCACTAAGTTCTTCAGAATTTATGTACGGTTCTATTTATCATCTATCTCGGCGATGAAGGAAAACATCATTTATCTCGGCGATGAAGGAAAACATCGTGAGGAAACCTGCATTCCCGAGAATGAAAAGAAAATACAAGAAGTTCGGAGGTATGCGTAAAATATGGGTGAGCTTGGGCCAAACACAAAGGACCAGCGCTGGTCTCAGTTTCAGATATCGAATAGCCCAACCACAAAAATAATAATATACCTAAGTTTTTTTTTTAGATAACAGTTTTTTTTATAATTCGCCATTCGATATTTTACCGATGCTTAAACAAGTCAAAAAATCGCTTAAAAAGGTGATTGTAACAACATAATCGACTAATAAAAATCTGCCTTCATAAATAACCTTCAATAAATTAATCTGGAAGTATTTTTTTTTACTAAAATTACAAACACGAGAGAGTTCAAAGGACATCGCGAAATACTTTCATAGAGAAGTAAAAGTTTTTCGACAAGTTAGATTGGAATCCTAACTTAGATAGTTGATGAGCCCGAGTTTGTTTTGTTAATAACAACGTTTTTAATTTTATTTACCGAGAGGGGCGAAGGATGAATTAGTTTCCCAAACTTTTGATTAAATATTATCAAATATTCACTCTTTGTAACTTTAATTACTTTATTACAGTTCTCCTATTTCCTAACTAACTAGTGTTCATGAAAGAAAAAAACTAGAAAAACGTTATAAAGAATCTTGAAATAAAAAAAACTGAATATTTTTAGAATTAACTATAGGCAGTTAGTCTGCCTGGTACTTAATAAGAAAAATTAAAAACATACACGTCATAGCTAAGCTAACTTAGGTATACTGTTTCTGTTTTATAAATAAAGAGAGATAATTATTATACCGACACATAACGATTATAATTATAATAAATAACATAGCAAGTTTTGAAATTTTGCGTCAATTTGTAAACAATGCGTACTTACTTTCTACACCAAAAAGATATACCTACAGCTACCTAACTACTCTTTTTTAGGAAGTTCCAAAAACAACTGCAAAGATTTGCAGTGTAAAGCGCATACTAATCAGGATATTCCGTATTGCGGCAAAGACAACAAACAAAGATTAATCATCCTACCGACTTTCAGTTCATGCCTATTTCTATCTGTCTCAGGGAGGCGGGCCATCGTCACGCGGGAGTTCGGCTGACGCGGACCCAGATGACCGCACGCCACCGCCCCAGCTTCCCCCGTCATTCCTACAGCCCGCTGACACTAAATTATTCGCTCCGTCTAACACTTACAACTTTAACATAGCGGCATTGACTGACGCTTCTTTGACTGGTAAATATTACCTTCTTATTTTAAAAGTACATTTCTTAAACGGTGGTGGTTTTAAGTTTTTATGTTCTATAATGATTAGGATTTGGAGCTCAGTGACTTTTGCAAATGCATAAGACTATTGTGGTACTTTCAGGTCTGCAAAGTCCACTGGCTCCGGACGGCATGGCAAGCACATCTCAAGGTGAGTGTCGGCTTGTCTAGCAACAAGTTTATTTTATGCATTACCTACATATATTGAAACAAACGATATTTTAATGCACTGTCTGTCGTATGCCACCATCACCGCTTCCTCTCTGCTCTGTCATTATTAGGTTTATATATCATTATTAGGTTTTATATTTTACAAAATGTATGAGGCAATTATCACGTGACATATATTTTTTTATAATCTATGTATTTTAATTATAATATTATCTCCTCTTAACCTATGTATATGTCTTCATTTTGTGCTCTGTGTTCTGTATTGAACTATTAATGTTAGCTTTTTGTGTTTTGGTTCGATGTTCGATGGAGTCGCGTAGGTAGAATCCTTTTTTCATTTTGATGCCCAGAGCTTTGATCGTTCTGAAAAATGAGAATTGTTGATCATTGAACCAAATCGCAATGTGGCGTGCATGTTTATTGTATTGTAACTATAGTTAAATGTATACTATACAATGAAGATATGCTAGCTTGTTTTCTAGATGTGACTTGAAAAAATGTGTGCTAGGACGATCCCTCACTCCCATGTCTCCAAATTAGGTTTTTTTACAATTAATTTCATTTCGCAATCTTTTTTTAACATCCTCAGTTCTTTAATTTCCTTTTCAACCATTCCTTTTTCATTTAATACAAAACCTATCATGCAATGCACTTAACTTTACAATTTTTAATTGGCTGCAAAAATTGGTTTGAACATAATTTAACTAAAAGAAGAACAAAAACAAACGAAATTGGTTTCCAAAACATTCCGGTACAAATATAGAAATAAATTCCCAATGAGCCATTTACTTTTGCGAAAGAAGTCGATCCCATGAATCATTTATAAATGTTTCTAAAAACATTCTCAAATTACTCTTAATCACATTGTCTTGGGAAATTACGTGTAAAAATATATCGGGACATTCAAGATTGGACAATGACTTAGTTAATGGTAACGTGATGTCGAAACATTCAATTATTTCATTGAATAATACAAAATTCGCTTTTGTTCGTGATATTTGAGAGCGCTACCTCGCGGCTTGTTATCGAAACAGCAGACTTACTCATCACTCATTGCCCAGCTTCGCTAAGCCGAGTAGGTCGACGATCTTTTAGGACCGGCTACTAACACCGCTTGCCATTATACGCGACGCGGTGGACCATCAGACTTAAAGGGGGGTGGCGGTGCTTAATAAGAGAGGCTGCGACGAAAGAGAGTGCATTAAAAGTGCGTTCGGAAGCTTCAGAGGGGCTAACTGCTTGTGTTGTGACCAGGTGGAGCCCGCACCCCCCAGGAAGAGTACAGATGCGAGCCCTGTAACAAGAGTCTGTCGTCCCTGACCCGGCTCAAACGACACATTCAGAACGTACACATGAGGCCGTCCAGGGAACCCGTCTGTAACATATGCCGCCGCGTCTACTCCAGTCTCAACAGCCTAAGGAACCACAAATCTATCTACCATCGCAAGCAGCAGCAGCCGCCCCCGGCCGCCGGGCAGAACCCCTTCTATCCGGTCAACTGACGCACGCGCCCGCGCCGGCGGACCGACCCCTTGCCATACCAATACACGTTGCCATTCGAAGAAACCAAGCTGCCATCCTAACCACCTTAAACGCCATAGTCTTGCCCTTAGACCTTTGTTAAGTTTAAAGAAAATGTATCGCGATAATGTTCCTAACATGTACATAGAATAGATTTACATGTACTTTGCATGCGCATTGCAGACCATATCTATGTATCTATACTTTATTGTTACTAAAAATACTGTATTTAACGCTTACGTGTAAGTGTGCACCGTTTGTATCGAATCACATTTCGAGCTAGAACGCGTCGTACGAACGGAGTAACGCTTACACGAACGCCTTTCTGGAACCAATTGGGACATCTAAGATCGGTACACACATAACCACCAACGTTTACATTTAAAAAAGAAGCGCATTAGTCAAATTTTCGTTTTCAAATTAATGAACACGTTGAATTGCCTCTACAACCCAGGTTCTAGCCACCCGAATTACAGTCACTGTGCCAATTGGTTCCTGTTGGACCGGTTGGGAATGCGAGCGGGGGTCGCAGTGGTGTTGGATACGAAGGCTTACAGATGATGTTGACTAATGCGCTAATGTTGGTTGTTGTGTGTGGAACAGTGGGGCCGCTTGGCGCGGGGCACCGGTGCGAGGTGTGCGGCAAGCTGCTGTCCACGCGGCTCACCCTCAAGCGGCACACCGAGCAGCAGCACCTCCAGCCGCTGCACTCGGCGCGCTGCAGCCTCTGTCACAAGGTGTTCAGGACCCTCAACTCGTTGAACAACCACAAGAGCATCTACCACCGCCGCCAGCGCGCCGTGCCCCAACAGACCCAGCCTCAGAACCTCACCACCAGCCCCGACACCAAGATCAATCCTCAGCACCACAACATCGACTTCTACAAGTTCAAAGATCAGTTTAACGTCTAATTTTGTTGTTTCCAGGTAATTTTTTTTAGTAATAATTGTTTTAGTTATTTTTATGTTTATCGGGACTCGTTGACATATTATACGATTTTTGAATTAAGATTTTTCACACTATAATTTTTTTCTGTTAACTTTTAGGTTTTTCAATCTTTGAACTTGTGGAAGTGGAGGATTGATCACGACAATGACTCACATCACAATCGATTTTTTCGAATAAAAAAATGGTATTGACATTCCAATTGTTACAAGGGAGGGCGAGGTAGATCGAGAAATATTTTTTTTTCTCAAAAAAGAAAATGTGGAAAAATGATCGACGTTTTAGCCCTAGAAGTGCAATACTGCGGCAAATGACAATTCCTGAATTTTTACACTATGTTAAATGTGTGACAATAAGGCGAAGAGAAAAAAATTAATATTTTGAGAAAAGATAAAAATCTTGGTGCTGTAAATTAATATATTAGGCTTAAATTTATAAAAAGGACAGTGTTCGTGTATGTAACAAAAGAGGCATATTATTTTCTACATTGTGTTCATTTTTCGGCGTATCGCATATTATTTATTCTGTAAATTTATCTGCATGATCTCACTCTTAGATATTTATACGAGATTACTAAAAAACTATTTAAAAAATATATGTGCATATGAAAACGTACCTTAAGACTATGATCACAATATAAATCTCATAATAGAGGTGCTAGTAAGGTCTTGAGTCGCACTCTATATAAGATACTTTTTCATATGTAACATCAAATATACAGATGTATAATTGGCATATGAGGCTTCAAATTTAATTTTATGTTTAGGTGTTTTTTTGTTCATTGAATGTAAGACTGAAATGTTCATAGCACCAATAGAAAGGATCGAAAATTTCATTTTAACAAAATTAATCCAGCAGAGAGCACTATGCAGGAAAACCGGACTTATTCACCTTATTACAAGACCGAATATCGATTTATGACACACAAAATATCACAGTTTACAAATCGCTTATTTTTAGTACACTTTTTTCCGATTTCATTTTCTTGTGGACAATTTTTTTCTTCCTTTTTGTTTTACGACAGATATTTTCTGTACCAATGCACTATAGCAAAGTGATTCGCAAGGTGCCATCATAACAAATGAATGTGGCTATTTTATTATACTTTAGTTTAGTCAGATTTTAGCTTTTTTCAATCATGAGTTTTATCACTATCTTGTGTTCGTTTCTAATTATTATTATTATTGTTTCGTTGAATTCCCTTAGTAGCTAAAACATTTTTTCAATTATTTTTGTTTTTATTTTTATACATCATTTTCTTGTCTATTTTGTACATTGACTTACACGTTTGTTGCTGTTTCGTTGTACAATTGTAATTAAATTACACATTTATTATTATTATTATATTATAATAACATAATAGGTAATAGTATAAAACTTTAATAATTCTCAGTGTTAAATGTTCCTAAATTTGAACAGAAATTTTTAACGAAACATATTTCGATATCAACAATTTTTAATTTTTCGCTTGCCATAAGATAGTTGATACTAAATTCAATATTATGGATGACTTTACTAAACTATTAGATACATTTATTACTAACATTATTGGTTTAATGTAATAATAAAACGCATGAAATGGTACAAAAGTCACCAGTAAGTTACGACGTTATTGTTTTGAACACTTTAAGGGGCTATGTAAAAAAAATAGGATTCTTCAAATCTCAATATATCATGAAGTACTAACAGTAGGAGTATGATTTGCGGATATGTGTAAATTGAACATATAATTGAAGTTTTGATTCGAGCCAAAACACGATTAAGACAAATTTTCTCGATAGAAAAACAAGCCAAAGTAGCCTCCGTTTTTGTCTATAAACGCTTGTAACTGCTAAACGGTGAATAATAGAAACATGACTTGATTTAAAAAAAAGAGATTGCTATTATCTAAGTTTTGATTAGAGCAGAATTGAACTTACATAAATAGTACAATCACAATTAAATAAAGTTTGTTTTTTCGCTTGATTCGTTCCAGGCGCGCGCGCCGCCCCATCTCTTTCTCTCGCATCTGGCAGTAATATAAGCTATCACACGCCCGTTTCGCTTAAATTATTTTTCGACATAGGCCCTTAATATCAAAAACGTCGTAAGTGACGAATGATTTTACGCCTATTCATGGTTGTTCGAATTTTAGTTGATCGCGCTATAAAGAGGCCACTATACAGTAAGAAAATATGAATAGACAAGCCATCCATAATATTAATTTTAGTGTCTAATTTCGTTGTATACTATTCTAGTTCAATAAAAAAAACATCACTATTTTTCAAACGACTTAAAAGTCGTCTAAATAAACTACATAATTGTTATACAATTTCTTTTTATTAGCAATAAGAAATTCATAAGTGTAATTGTAAACACATAATTTATTGTAACAATATACATTTTAAGTAATTAATTAGTGCCTGCTTTACATAATTACTATGTGTTTTTTAATGAAAAAAAAAGACATATTTTGCGTAAACTTCTAAAGTGATAGAAGTAGTTTGGACGTATTTATTACTTAGTAATGAATGCTTTACATCAACTTAGAATATCGATATTTTAGAAACCGCATTTGAACTGTTTTCTCCGCCAGATAGATGAAGAAAGCCAAATATAATATTTGTAGACACAGAAAACAATACTTACCTGGGTTAGGTAATTCCTTACATTCGTAGCAGAAAAATTCATAAAATAATTTTGACGCAAAGAAAGAGTCAAAACTGAATTAGTTTGTTGATAAATATTAGACCACGGAAAAGAAATTAAAATTTCAGCTTATTTAACTCGTTGCGATTGTATGCTATTAATTACTATAGTAAATATTTTTAGCTCTCTTCATAACTTTTACGAAAATTTTAAGGAACATGTCCTTCTCTACGTTTCCTTTGGCCTACCACAGCTATTGCTCCTTTTTGGTATGGCCAGAAACGTCCATACAACTCGTAATAAGTGTACCTAAAATCAATGCTAGCATATTTAGAGATTCGGAGCCGAGATTCAGAGAGACCTCTTTTGAACGTACGTTGAGTCTATGAGTAGAGGATTTTGACATACGGAAGTTAGACTCAAACTACTCAAACTCACAATATTACATTTCTGAATCTCAACATTAGTCGCAACAATGATTATAATGGCAAATTCATTTCTAAGATATGTCTACACTTTCAAGTAAATCTGCGGGTTCTAAAATATGCTTATTCTGAGGCTCGTAACTAAAAAGTATGAGAGGCTTCCTAAAATACATCAAATGCTATACGTTATAAGATTCTGTTGTTATTATTAGATACATAAAAACGCTTAGCCATTACTTGTTTTAATTCTTAGTAAGCTTAATGATTATACTTTATAAAATTGGAAGACTAGAGTTTTGGTGCTAAATTGGAACGATGTTCGTTAAAAAAAAATCTTAAGGAAACGGAAATAAATTTTTGAAAAATTGAATCTAAATTTAGAAAAAAAAATTCGCAACATTCCGTGCGTGAGGAAAAAATGTTAAGTTTTTATTTGCGATTGCAAAGTTTGAACGTAAAACCTAGGATTGTTGTTTTTTGTCTAGTAATGTTTAGTGATAGTTTTTTATTGTTAATTTGGGTTTGGGAACTAAGTTAGTTAACTAATTAGATATAAGATTTATCTGAATTCACACTAGATAATAGAAACTACATGTTTAATTTACGATTACAGGGATGTCCTGCTAAGGCAGTATGGTCATTATTTGCTGTGTAAGCACAAAAAATGAAACTTATGAATTTATTTAGAAAAAAAATCTTCTCTGGTTCGAAAAAAAAGGTTTTGCCAAAATTTAATAAGCGCTATAGACTGATTAGACTAAGCTCGCGTTTGAATTGTACACTATTAGGCGTATTTTATAGATAAAAAAAAATTGTACAATTATTTACTAAAATTAATAATTTTATAAAAAAGAAACGCCAAAGGGCAATAGGTCAGAAGCGTGATTCGTTTGGTTCTTGTAATAAATAACACGAAATTGATATGTGATTTAATGATCTTTGGTTCAGAAGTTTAGGAGCTAAGTTTATGGGATCTCAAAAGACCTAGGTCTTATGGGTTTTTATGGGCGAGAAATACACCGTGTTCTAAGGAGCAGGACACATCCCTGTTGAAACTACATTAGTTAGGATCTTAGCAAGTTTAAGACTGTTCTGTGACCTGTTTAAGTTTTTATCTATCTAACGAGTTAAGATAATTTTTCGTACCCGCGCTTTGTCGTGACGACTTTATTCAATGTGTTCTTATATACTTCTTGTTGGCATTTTTACTTATTTTATAAGGAATCTAAATTAATTTATTGGTTGTTGTATTGAAAATTTTATATATTTTTTTCTTTAAATTATTATTCTACTGTCCATGATTTTTTTTGTTGACAAATTGGCATCTGTGTAATGCAGTCCATTCGATATTTTAGCGTATTTTTTTTTAAATGAAATTGTGCCAAAAATATGGAGTTTTTATGTTTTGTCTTCCATTGCAAGAGCGAATACTCTTGAAAAAAATTGAAAACTGTCATACCTACGCCAAAAACACTATCTTTAAAGGCATTGGCAAAATTGCAAACCACAAAATTTTATAATGGGCTGCACATTTCCATAAATAGCTATTAAAATAAGTTTACACATCACTATAGTTAATTATGTATTAAAACATAGTTCTTTTCCTTCCTTACTTTTAAATAAAATACTTGACGTAAACTACTCATAAAAATGTAATTGTAATCGTTAAACCGAACTTCATAAATCCTAATATTGATGATAATGGCGTTTTTAATAAAAACAAATACACAAAATTACTGTCCGTTTTATTAGATACCTAAAAAAACCTTAGGATCTACCTACACGAGGGAATCTCTCGCGGCGATTGTATTCAGATCGCGATTAAGACTGCGCGAACCAACGACTACGTGACCGCGACTACGCAGTACGTAACCGAGTCTACGCAACCGCGATTACGCGACCGCAACTACGTAACCGCAACGCATCTTTTTTGGAAGCAATGTCACCCCGCGACCGAACTTTAAATTTTATTAAACTGTTCACGATTTAAATCTTCAAGTTCAAAATTTTTCTTCATTGTAATTTAAACGATACCTACCCTAAGAATCGCCGCAAGATTCGCTCGTGGAGATAGTGCCTTAGTTTTAGTCGAAATGCTTGATAGTAGTTGTCCACAGTGCACTGGTTTTTTTAAATGAGAAACAAGCTTGGCATATCTGTTTTCAGCCTAAATATTTATTTTTTTCGCCTCTTCTGCATGCTGTTTGTTCCATAACACAATCATCGCCCACTGTAGCTTCGCCATCATTTTCTATTTATTTTCTTTTACTTTTTTTATTTTTATTATTATTTAAGTCACTTAATTTTTTGAAACAATATTTTAAGTTGAAACTATAATAGTAAATTTTAATTTACAAAAACACTTTTGAGATATTTTTGGTGAAAAATTCCCAGTTAGGATTATTTTGTTTTACCGCGACCGGGGATCAACCCCAATATTTTTTTGTTTTTTTCGATCTGTTTACAGGTAAAAAGTTATTTTCCTGCTCGCTATGCGGGAAGGTATTGTGCTCAAAGGCGTCTCTGAAACGGCATATTGCTGATAAGCACGCTGAGAGGCAGGAAGAATACAGATGCAACATATGCGAGAGGGTGTATTGCTCGAGGAACTCCCTGATGACGCACATTTACACTTACCACAAGTCGAGGCCGGGGGAAACCGAACAAATGCGGTTTTTTTAGTGACTACTTGGACGGAGTTGGCGCGGCGTGCGGCAGTACTCATCTAGCAAAGAGAACCATGAAGCCAATCTTCACCCGCCTGTACATACCATCACTTTTAAAGGTTAGACATTGTTTTTAGAAAAACGAAAAGCTAGGGTATAATGCTAACTCATTTTAACACGATATTTCTATAAATTAAGATTTAGGGTCCTTTTTATAATTCGGTTTCATTTTTGTTTCTTATTAATTTATTTGAAAATTATTTTTTGTTTTCTTGAATCCCCGAGCCAAAGGCCCCCCCTCCCATCGGGTTTCGCAGTTTTGACGTTGTTGTGTTGCTTGGAGCATGCTTCTATCATTTTTGTTATCACGTGTTTCTGTGTCATTGTGGTTGAAAAAATTTTCTAAGATTTTGAATAAAAATTCGTGATTACTGTGTAGTTAGTCAATGTGTACAGTGCATATTATTAGTATATAATATTATTATTATTAACCTCATACATTCTACGTATTATTATCACAATAATAATTATAACGTTCGAATGCGCATTTGAATTTTAAAGTCATTGTCTCGTGAACTGTTTTAATGTTGCCAGCTAACAAAAATTACCCCGGATATCGGAAAATTTTTCCGCACTCAAAGAATTGAATATAATAAATATTTTTAATTTACAGCTGTACCGCCCCTCCGTATGCCTCCGCCGACGGCCGGCGGAATCAACGAGCCGCAAGAGTGTCCCTACTGCCGCAGGACATTCTCTTGTTACTATTCCTTGAAACGACACTTCCAAGACAAGCACGAGCAGTCCGACACCTTATACGTCTGTGAGTTCTGCCACCGAAGGTACAGGACCAAGAACTCCCTGACCACGCACAAGAGTCTCCAGCACCGAGGCTCCAGTGGCATGCTGAAGCGCCTCCTGAAGACGTCGGCGCTGCACAGCGCGCTGGCGCCCTCCCCGCACCACCTGTTCGACCTGGGCGCCAGCGACCACGGCCCGCAGCTCCCGCCTGGCCTTCAATGACCACAAACCATGGCGTAAATCGGTGGTAACACTCCCTGTTCCAAATATACTTGGTTCCACTACCAAGCCTATTTGTAATATGGCAACTGGACGCGGATACGAAAGGGATAGCATACAAATGTGCAATATAAACGGACAATGCCAAAACAATGCAGGACTATGCCGCATTTTTAATGGTTTAATCGTATTATAATTAGTAAAATATTGACGTTAGTTTTAAAATTACGTAAACAGTATTGTCGCCAGCGGCTTGTAGAAGTCGTTTAGTGTACGCTTCGACGGTCGGACTTCGCTTCGTGACTAATATAAACATAGTTCGAGATGTTACTGGCATTTTCTAGAGAAAATGTTCACTCGGTGTTCATAATGACAATGTAATCCAGAGCAATACTAAAGTATTAATATTTCTAGTACTGCCAAAATAATGCCAACTGTATTCTAATGAGAAATACATTTTTTTAAATCACTTTTCGATAAATGTCTAGTGTCAAATTAGATTCGGTAACTGTACAAAAAAGAACGTACAAATTTTAAACAGTAAATTTTAAAAAGCAAAGAAAATATTTTTTAAAGAGACTTTTTTCGGAACGCCAAATCTAAATTTAAATACAGATTATTTAGTAATTAATTACCAAAATGTTTAGATTAAATGAAAACTGTTGATGTTGAGCAAATTAAAATTAAAGACTTCTTAGAATCTGATTTCGAAAGTACAAAATTTAACGTCTAATTGATCAATAATATGTATTCTATGTGCGTTTGGCTTCATTAAAATAAATTTATCATCAATGTATAAAGTAGCCGTGCCTTCGTTCGTCTTCATGCCATTAAATCTATTGGTTTGAAAGTATTTCTGAAGTGAAACGGAGCGATGAATATATTGGCGGACGAATTAAATCGGTTGACGGTTGACGGTGACGTTTCGAAAGCGGGAAAATGCCGTGGTGTTGCCAGGCGTGAAATCCTTGAATACAGGGTTATGAGTGAGTAAAATGAAGTAGGGAATAGAGGCGCAGGGAAGCCTATACGTGGGTCTTCGAAAAGTAGTTCGACGATCGTATACGTGCATGATTTCAAATCATGAAACAAAAATCGTTTCTTCTGTATAAAAATTATGTAGAATTAGGTATTAATTAATAGAATTATATTTAATCTGTATCCATTTTCGGATTTCTCTCTATGAGTGTATAGTGGTTCTTATTTAAATGTCGACCAACGTAGCGGACGTCTCGTTAATGAAATTTATTAGATTATTATTATTATATTATTATTCTCAAAAAATAAAATTCTTAGGAATAAACCATAAGATGGCTGCAGATTTGTAAAAAAAAATATTTTATTTACTTTATATCGTAGGAAATTGCTTTGGAACCGCATTCATTCGGGAAATACGATATACATATCTAATCAGGGTGTAAATTGACATTCATCAAATATCATAAAATAAAATATAAAATAACAGGAGCTGACAAGTCTTAAAAAACTGACATATCACAAAAATATACGTTAAATATGTCTACAAATATACGAAGTATTTTTAACACCGTGATATTTCACAAAGCCAAAGAAAACGATGTGGGGATTAAAGTTGCCAATTTGCATTTATTTCCTTAAAACATTCAGGAGGAAAAACGTTCTTTTTAAATCTTAAAAGTAATGTTGTGCCATATCCATTTACATAAAATCAGTATCTATTTCCACTGTAGATGACATATCAGTCACTTAAAGTGAAATTGTTTTTAAAACATTTTACAGTCGAATACTAAGGAAAATATACATAATAATATATAACCAATGCAAGTTGTATAAAAATACATCAACAACAATGCAATGCAACTTCTAAAAATCGAGTTTCAGCGTAGTAAACTTTATATTTTTGCATTTATTTTGTCCAATTTTAAGTAACTCGGGTTAAGGATTTTTTAATTTAAGTTTTTGTATTTTATTTTCTTTTCGGAATGTTACATAATTATTCGTACTTTGTGATATGAATTTACATTTAATGGAACGGTATTTGGTTAATCCAAATAATTTTTAACTTTAAGTTAATGCATTTTAACCTCAGCGTAGATATTACAAAGAGCCCTAAATAGCTCGTAACATTTAAAATATTTTCTCTCGTAGTTATCCCTGGTTTAGAACACAAATACCTCCGTATTTTGTAATACCTCAAATATTTTATTTTGTTTTTAATCTTTATTTGAATGTTACTCTGACTATATAGATTTCGTTATAACACTGCAATGACATTGTTTTGGAAATATGAAAATGATCATTAATAAATTGATTTTAGCTGGAGCTTAAAAGTGAAAAAGCAAGCGGGTAGTTTGAATTGTAAATATTTTATAAGTTTAGTAATTACATACATATTGAAGTATCGTGGCATCGTTTGGGAATAGAAGCCTCGTGATATTATTAACTAAATAGTAAATAGATAAAAACATTAATGGAAAGGATTTTTATATATTCTACTAATGGATTTATTAATAGTGAAACTTAGATGTAGTCTAACGTTTTTAATGTTTGCGTTGATTGTTTTCGCTGTGCAATCATTTCTTATTGATTTGGCTGTTTGTATGCTTGTTGTTAACTGCTTCGTTAAAAAGTTTGGATTTTTTCCCACCAATTTATGTTCTTTTTTGTTATTTTTGGAGTTTTGTCGAAATTTTTGATCTCAGTTGACAGCTGCGGAATACATCTCTGGGAGACAGCCGTTGGTGATTGTTGATAGGTCTTATCGGTAGAAATTTGCGTTAAGTTTGGATATTAAATGTGTCGGCAAAAACATTTTGAACGTGATCGCAGCTACGAGTAAAAATTCAAAAAAATATAAGGCATTTAAAAAATCTAAAATCTAAATAAAGATAAAACAGCGAAACAATAAGAGTGTTTAATATTTTGCAATGTATACCAAAATCCTGCATTTTTAATAGTAAGAAAAATAAGTGAGAAAAACTTCTTTTTAATGTAGACTCTCTGAATTTCCAATTATTTCCCGCTTCTTTGCCAGAAATACGTTAAGTTTAACAATTAGATATTGTACTATACAAACCGACTGTGTTACTAATTAAGTAATGCACAAAATAATCAACAACGGGATGCCTTCTAACAGTACAACTATTACAATAGCCTACAGTAAGTAAATATATAAGATATTATGCTATGAAATGACATTATGGATGGAATTGTTTTGACGGAATATTAACTTCAATAATAAGCACTATTATACATCTACGAAGATCACGAGTAATCATCGATACGGAAAAATATGATACCCAAATTATACCAAACGTATTATTAGAATATACAATACGTATTACTGTGGCACGAAGAAATTGTATCATAATTATACAAAACAATCGGTGATTAAAATACCCATACTGTCATTTTAAAGTATACGATTTATTATTTTCTTTACAAAAAACCCCCTCATAATTTGTTCTTAAATAATACAGAATCACTTGAAAACCATTAATTTCTCTCCTAAAACGAGTATTTCAAAAGTAAATTCATAAAACACGTTTTGTAAATAATTATATGGCAAGGTTTGCGAAGAAAACTCATTTAAAATTAAAAATACAACTTTTTTTCTCCATTTACCTCTTATAGACAAGTTCACAAACAGATTCACAAAAATCTTGCTTTTAACTAAGTATTACCTCCAATAATCTTAAGTATTACCTCCATTGTTTAATTTTTAATGTATTACATTTTAGCAACTCTGTATAATATGCCCATGTCCCACGTTTCAATGATAATTAACGTTGGTGATAGTGTAATTATGCGTAGCTTGATTTAGTATAATTATACTGCATAAGTGTAAGCTATTTTGTTTGTTCAATATAGTACAATTACTTGAAGAGTTTCAAAACCTTTCGAGAATATTTTATCACCGAACTTATGTGATATTTATTAAGTATAGCTACGCAGAATATCACTATCAAAAACTATGGCATAGTTTATGTATTACTGAATCCGCACTTAATATAGCCAAGACAAGTCATTATACAATGTTCATATTTATATAATACAATAAATATATAGATATTGTAAATGTCAAATTAAGTTATAACAGTTGTTACATAGTTTTCCCATACATTCATTATTTTTGTTGTTCCATATCCATATATAAAATGCAATAGTTAATAATCTCTTTATGTTAATTGTCGGACAAATTGTATTGATCGATAATTAAAATAAAGATGAGAACCAGGTGTCTACAATAGCTAGTTATAGATGAAATAATTTTTGAATTGCTCGATCGGGGGAAACGAAAGCAGTTTTTAAGAATAAATCGACTAATTTATTAAAATGCAAGATTCTCTTCAACGTGCAATCAGGCATATACAAAATCTTGTATTCATCAATAATTCAATATAAGTCGAAATGTTCTTGAGTCCATAGCTTTAATATTAATATATATCAGTATCTTCCACTTTTATTGTTAAACTATTGTAATGATAAAACAGTTTAGCAATAGTTCCCAATCTACCACAGTACCTCAATAATTATAGTTATATATTACAGCTATTTCAATAAGCATCAAAATATCTAGCAGGTTTATCTTTGTAGGAATTAAATTCAAGTCATTATCTGGTATTGCGTTTTACACATATTTTAACACATTTCTTTCAACTAATTACTACTGAAGCAATAGGACAACACCATAAAACGCCTTCAAATAAACTTTCTAATTCTTCGTTGTTAAGCTTATTCTGCATTTTGAACAGAGGTTTTCAATCTACCTAAAAATACACTATTATCGTCCTTTTGGAGACAATACCATCAGTATAATTATATACGTTTATAACAGCCGCATTAGGAGAAGTAAATTAGTTTTGGCGCTGTAAAAGGAAGACGTTTTTTTGGTGTCTTACCGCAGGGGAGCCTGGAAATCCATTATTAAGTAAATTATTTTATTTTATTCATTACAATTTGAAACAGATAATCATTTATCATATTATTGATTTGTGTAATATAAGTGTCATATAGTTGTCATATATCCACATTGATAAAGCTGCTAGACTAACCATAGTAAGAATTACAATATACGTATAGTTCCATAACTCAAAGTGCACTTACGACTTTTTATATAAAATAATAAGTATTATATTCTAAGTAGTCAGTTGACCCTGGTCGAGCAATAGTCGTTGACTTATCTTTTACAGTACCTATATAAAAAGTATTTACAATATAAACAATTACGACATACAATATACTCAGTTATATTGCTAGAAGTAACTTTTTATCTGCAAATAAAATGAACCAATGGTGTGATTTTGTTAAATTAAAATGCGCTCACTTATACATCAATGGAAATAAAAATGTCTTGAAACATAACATTTTATACTGATTTAACAGAATGAAACCATTGTTACTGTTATGCTTGGGTGACACATTTTATACACAGAAAATATTTTTAAGAGAAAATCAATTTATATGTCAAAGTTAATTAAGTGGCAATTCTAATTTTAACTACTTACTTACACTATATTTTTGCTGACACACCTAGTTTTAGAATTTTTTCTTTATTTTCTTAATTTAATGTATGCACGATCTGCGTTCTATATTAGCATTTTTTTTTCTTTTAAGCTATGTCTTAGGTGGTACATACCCTCGGATCGAAAGAAAAGAAATTAAATTAATTTATTTGTATTTGATAAGGAGGGCTGTCATTTACTCACCGTGCTTTATGGAGGTAACACCCGTCGCTGCTTATTATCTGGCGTAACCGACGTTTACAGGACAAGTATTTCTGTCAGTTATGCTGTTGAAAATAAAACCGTATATTATAATTATTATTCGAATTATAATAGGTAATTATTTGAAAATCAACCTAACTTTGCACGTAATGATGTTTATAGTATAACTAAGTCTATTTCAGATACGACATTTAGTAAGGAATGCGACGTTATGAAATTAAAATCTTTTTGTGATAGTAGGTATAGCTCCTAAAGTACTGGTGAAAATAGTATTCCTCCCCATTGCCAGATATCGAGCGTGAGTAACACTTACGACACATTTATTAAGCCTAATCTAATATTGTGTTACTATTGTGTAAAAGTTATAGTTTGCCATCGTTGATCAAAGAAGAAAAATATGTGTTAAATACATTTAGTTGAAATGAGTTTTGTTATACTTTTTAAGGTTCGGGAATGGAGGGGCGAGGGGTGTACAAAAATGTTTCATAGTATTGTGTATTGATCGAGTAAGGTTTAGGTGTGAGGGATCGTATACAAAAGTGATGTGCCACTCGGGAATATTCCCAGTGAAAAATTACCAGGTATTTAGATTATTCCCAACTACCTGAAAAATTTGTGAAAAATTCCCAAATTAATAAACCTGGGGAAAAATTCCCAAATTAATTTTTAATTCCCAAATTATTTGAGGTTATTCCAAAATACATGGGAATTAATAATAAAATAACACTGGAAATATTTCTGTTGGTTCCGTGAAAAACTCCCGTTAGAATTTTTCGTGGACAGGTGCACACTACATACGGACCTAAATATAGAGAGTTAGGGCTTCTCTGGAAAATTGTTGTAAGTTGAAATCATCTGTTTCAGTCAGAAAAGACACTTAAAGTACTATTGTTGTAGGTTGTATGGACGCGATTTTATCGAAAGGAGATGGTATTGGATGCCACTGAAACCTTGGACTTCAGGCAAGGGAATAATTTAAGTAGATACTTAAGGTAGGAGGAGTAATAATTGTGTTATAATTATTCAAATTGTTTTTTTTAATAATGGCAATTTTATCGGGTACCTACTGATACAATCCCATTTTCTAATGTATGTGTCTAATATGCGAGAAGACCTTTTAAAAATAAAGAAATCTTTACAATATTACAGGTAATTAATAAGTTTTATGAATTTATAATCCAGCGATAAAGTCCAGTCTGTAAATTAAAGTACGTAGGTATTTTCACTCATGAAATAGAAAATGATGGGAAAAGTTTTTATCTTCCGTCAATGAGATGTAGGTATAAATAAATAAAAAAGTAGGTTCCTACTTCCTACCCACTGGGCAGAAAGTACCTATTTCAAATCATCATTTTCACGTTGTAAAAATTTGCCCTAGAAAATTATAATATAAAAAAATCCTGTAGGTAATGTGTAATAATTTGTATACATAACAGATATAATGCTCATAAGTAGTGCCAAAATAATAGACAAAATTATAAAAAATTTAAGGTTTCAGTGACATCCAAGGCGGATTCATGGGACAGCAACTTATTTTTTATAATCTTATACTAACTATAATTGAACTTTGTTTCAACTGTTTTTTATAATAATAATCATAGTCGTTGACTTGACTCTAATATTCATTAATTCGTTGTATTCATGCTAAGTAAATTCAAATCCTTTAAAAACCAAATTTTGAAATGCAAAAATGTTTACTTAAGAATACTCAATCTACTGTTCCATGGAATTTGGCAAAAAAAATGTTTTTAGGACGTCTTTTATAATAAATACAGCAACCCAGTAGGGCTAGCATACCATACACGACAAAGAGACAAAACGAAACCGTAATGCACGCAAATTTTTTAGTGCGCGAAGTAACAAAGCCAGAGGCATTTTTGATCTCGATTTGAGGAGAACATCTCGATTTTTTTCGTTTTCTCTGAAGTGGCATGCTGGCCCACTTGAAAAGTCAAGAAAAAATAAGTTGCTGTCAAATGAAACTGCGGTTTTCAAGGTGTCTACTTGTTTTGATGTTGTTGATCTATGTGAATAAGGAATCGACTTGGCTGCGTTTGATAACATATCAAAAAGTCGGAGAAACTTAGTGCTGTAAGTGTATTCGGACCTGACTTCGTGTAACGAGAGCTGAAATGCTCTTTGGGTTTTAAATCTGCGTTTGATTCTCATGTCATGACATATAAACAGTTGAATGTAATAAAAGTATAAAATAAACTCGCAGTGATTCCATTGAGGACGTGTATTTTTTTATTATTGCCCTTTTCCTTTACCTACCTAGTTGATAAGAAAGCTCTGTTACCCGCGACCGTAGCGTGGCAGCGCGGTATAGCGCTATCGTGCATTAGCTCTCTATTTGTGCGCGAACCAAGATTTAGCTTTATCGCGCGCTTCATATTACGGCTGCAGCGGCCGTATCATGACACGCGGGATAAGGCTATTCAAAGTCTTTAATCTCGTAAATAGAAAGAAAGCTAAGGCGCGATAGGGTTATATCGCGCTGCCATACTACGACCACTGGACTTTTACATGAATTTTTCTGTCTACACTTAGATTTTTTCATTTATCGAATTGTTATATGAATGAGTACAAGGTAGGTAATTTAGGATTTTTTCAACTTTTAAACGACGCTAATTTCTTTAAGAAAAATAAGGTTCTTAGTATGGGCTTAACCCCTCTGTTTTGTATAATTTATTTACTCTATGCCATAGAGGAAGGAACTATAGAGACAGTGCGACAATCAAAATTCATGCGCTATGTGCTGTGCTGTGCTGCAAGAAACAAACTATAATATAGTTTTGGTGTGATTGTAAAGCGACATCTATGCACTCTAGCTAAAACTACGACGGATCCTAATCTAGCAATACAAGGATTAGTCTTACATAAAATACATCTTCATTAGCTGTTACAGGGATTTCTAAAATCCATAAAAACTACGGAAGTTTAGAATCGATTTTATGGCAACTCCAAAAGCACTGAACAGGAGTGCGATTTTTGAAAATCATACGAGCGAATTGGCAGTAGAAAGATATAATCTCCATAGTAATTTTGACATTTTCTACTGCCAAGTCGCTCGTATGATTTTCAAAAATCGCACTTCAGGAGTGCGATTTTTGAAAATCATACGAGCGACTTGACATTCGCATACGAATTGAGATTTTCATTCCGAGTGGTTACGTTTTTCTCTATTTTTGAAATCGTTCGGATGTGCCAAAACCGTTTCGATTCACACAGAAAACGTTTCAATTGAACGAACGAACGAATGAATGGTTTCATAGTAACATTTCAAATCGGACTTTACCGCCAAAATTATGGGTTAACGGAACGTAGAAAAAAAGTTAAATCTGTTGACGTCTGACAACATTACAAACGTCAAACATTCGAGTGGTAGAATTGGATACGAGTGGTTCGGAGCACTCGTTGCGAGTGATAGAAAGTTGAATTCAAAAATGGCAAATCATCGATTTTACGTCATTTTCTACTACTCGTTTTGAACGTCTGATTTTCAAAAATCGCACTCCAGGGAAGAATACGGGGAAGAACCTTTCTATATTATTTGGATACACACAAATGCATTCAAAATAGAACTCATTTCGACAGATTTATTCCTTGTATCCGAATTTAATTTGAGGTCCGTTTCAAAACGCGTTAAAATCACCATGGAATTGGATACGAAAGAGAAAAAGCATATGAATTATTTTAATGCTAGAGTAAGATAGAAAGACTCACAGAGTGATTATTACACGTTTCAAAACGGACTTGCTCTAAAATTTCCAAACGAACTGAAGTGCGATTTTTGAAAATCATACGAGCGACTTGGCAGTAGAAAGATGCATAACCTCCATAGTAATTTTGACATTTTCTAGTGCCAAGTCGCTCGTATGATTTTCAAAAATCGCACTTCATGTCACACTGACTTTTTTTTTTTTTTGAAAGTTTTTAACGGCTCTGGATTTTCTTTCCTTTTGAGCCAGTCTTTTTAAGCAAATTATTGTTTCTCATTTATAGCAAATAAAACGTTGGTGTTCGACGTTTCAACGCTTCTTTGGAGTTTTTGGAGGCAATCGAGAAACGCAGGAAACGCAGAGAAGTCCACAGGAAAGAGGTGAACCGACCGCTTGCCGCGCTACAAAAGAACGGAACACTTTTCCTGTTCACGACCCACACCATCATATTTCACTGAACTGTATATTGTTCACTTGCACGACACTTTGTTACGCAAAACAACACCGATTTTACGAACCAAAACTCACTATAAACAATAAAAATTCGACGAAATATGAGGACTCCAAACGTATCTGTTCAAATCCCGCCAAAACGTAGAGGGAGTAAAACTATAGAGCAAGTGACAGTGTAACCGGTTTTCTATCGGTGTCTGATTTGTACATGTGTGTGTAAATGTTACCCGATTGAACTCAATTTTCCCACAAATTTATCAATACCACCAACTTTTCACAGTCGGCTAGTCTAAGTAATACATTTTGTTAATACTACTTTCCTAACACAAATCGCAGAAATATTCACAAATAACATTAAAATTTAATGTTACGGTGGTTTCAGTCCATACAAAAGTTTGACACAGAATACGCGTAGACGGAATTAATAAAAGTAATATTTTATATATGGAAAAATAGTTTATAAAATCTAGATGCCGCGTTACAAATAACATTTGCAATTTATAATATAATTACGAAGATTTATAAAGCTTTTAAAATGTTGTATGAAAAATTACAAAGCATTATATCTTCGTAATTATATTATAAATTGCAAATGTCATTTGTGACGCGGCATCAAGATTTTTTAAACTATTTTTACATATATAAAAAATAAAAATTTATTTATTGTAAGTTACTTATACTTATAACGTCTATGCGTATTGTGCGTCAATAAAATTGTTTTTGTATAAAATTGACCCCTCTGCAACCACCTTAATATGTAATAAAATTAGCCAGAATTGGAGCCTTGAAAAACTGTGTAGTTATTTGTCAAGCAATGAGGTCAAAGAGGTTATTTTTTCGAATTTGATCAATTTCTTTATTTGACTGAAGCATGATGAAGGGTTATGGTAAATAAATTACAATTTGGAAAATAAATTTTAATGTTTCTTAATCTAACCAAATGGCTTTGATCAGGAATAGTGTTGTAAAAAAACAGTTTTTTTTCTACCGTTAAAAAAAACGTGAAAAAAAATTGAATTTAAAACATCTGCACTGGTAGCATGAAGGTGTTCTTTTAAGCCTTTTTTTACAGCAACAGTGTTTTCTTGGTAATTTGTGCTCCATCTAGCCCGATAAGTAGTCAAAGAGCCCGATCTAGCCGATCTAGCCCTTTTTAGGTTCTTCAACTGCCCCTATTACTAAAACCAAGGTGGCAACACTGCGTATTTGACGTTTGTTTGACATTGACACTGACAGTTGCAAGTCACAACGAATGCTTATTGCACGTGCATTTTAATTAAATTTTAACCAGAAATACTATTTAAATGTCGTTAAAATGGACGCTTACGACATATTTAAGAAATTAACCAAAGGTTTAACTTTCAAGCATCGAGTTTTGGGCATTAATAACAATGTAAGTATTCTACATAACCTTACCATTTACCTAATAAATAATTTCATAGACTTTGTATTCATAATATTAACGGTATAAGACCTAAGCTGAAGTGGCAATGGGCTGGTCATATCTGCAGAAGAACTGATGGGGTGTCAGAGTTCTAGAGTGGAGACCATGAACTGGCAGATGTAGTGTGGGACGCCCTGCTGCCCGCTGGACAGACTATCTAAAGAAGGTAGCGGGGACCGACTGAATGAGGAAGGCCGAGGACAGAGTCTTGTGGCGCGCCTTGGGAGAGGCCTACGTTCAGCAGTGGACGATGATAGGCTGATGATGATGATGATGACTTGACTTTAATTTATTCAACTACTAGCTGTTGCCCGCGACTTCGTACGCGTGGACATTTTATTTTCGTCAATTTTCCAATGTTTTTATTAGTTATTCTGCTATTCGGGACGGAGACAAATACAACAAACCAAAAATCATGAAAATCGGTCCAGCCGTTCTCGAGTTATAAGTGTTCGAACAAACCCGACTTTCTTTTATATATATAGATAATGCTAAGTGACCAAATTTGAGTTAGTATCATCATTAGAAAGTACTTAAAAATTGCTTTAAATTTGATCATCTAGTTTTGTAGCAAAATCCACTAAAATATAGAGAAATCAGCCATTAAAAAAAAGATTTCGGATTAAAAGCCGCTATAACAGCGGATGTCCGTATCAAAATCCTCCATAGCCATACACCCACCATTTTATTGTTGGGATTGATTGGTTGCAAAACCCACCAAAATATGACCGCTACTTTTCAAAACCCGCCATACTTCCATAGACACAGGTTATTTTCAAATTCCTCTATAATGGATTTTTAAATGCTTATATCTGTTTTATAGCATTATATTTTCTGTTGGTCCAGCTAAAATTAGTGTTGCAATGTCTTAAACAAATTGGTTAGAGTAAAAAAATCCTGTTAAGTTTTAATTATTTTTAAACAGTTTTTTATGGTTTGTGAAATTTTTGACAAATATTATAGCGGGTTTTGATACTATACCCCTCATTTATGGATCGCTGAATAATGAAAGTTGTTCAGTTTGATGGTCTGTTAAATATGTAACGCATTTAATTCTACACCATGTATAAAACATGACTTTCAGGATCAAACCAAAAAACCTCAACCAATAAAAAAAGAAGAGCCAGAAATAAAGAAAGAAGAACTAAGTGACATTGAGGAAGATGTAAAAAATGACAGCATTTCATCACATTCAGAATCTGATGGTCAAACAGACAGTGAAGATGGTCAGGATGGAGACTTGCAGTTGATAGAGGGAGTTAAAGTTGGAGAGAAGAAGAGAAAGAAAAAGAAAGAGAAGACTGAAGATCTAAAGAAGAAGTTGGAAATTGAAGAGGTAAATAATATCACAATTGGGTGTTTGACTACGTACAATATATTTTTATCTTTTCAATAAAGGTTAAAAAATAACACTAAACTTCCATTTTCATTGACTTTTTAGCTTGAATACTATTTTTAATAACAAGATAATCTATAAAAAGTAATGAAATGTTGATGACGTCACAACTCATTATTTAGTAGAAATGTTCATACAAAGCGCATGTTTTGACGTTGGATAAAGAGTAGCTGATTTGACTAGTTGTCAAGTAATAATAATAGCCTTTATTGCTTATAGCCTAGTAAATGTAAACATTTTACCTTGCAAAAGGTCCGGTATCCACGATTTTTTTATATGTTATACGGGTATAGGTCCTTATTAAAAATCAAAGTTTTCGACCTTGAGGTGCTGCCGCGGGCTCTGCCATGTCCATAAAAGAACGAAAATTTCGAAGATTTTTCAGTTTTCATTATTTAAAATCTAAAGCTTAGGTTTTAGAGTCAAATTATGTTTTAGAGGAATTAAGAGCACTAAATGCGCTACAGTTTGGTTTTTGAATCATCTTTTTATACTGTATAGTTACCGAGATACAGCACTTCAAAATAAGGGCAGTTAGGGCTAATTCCTAACTGCCCTATGCCTGTGGGTGCAGAAAAGCTGGGCTCAAGAGGGTTTTTTGTATATAGGTAATCTCTGGAAGTACCAAACCGATTCATAAAATTCTTTCACTGATAGAAAGCTACACTATCCCTGATTACCATAGGCTACATTTTATTTTGTAAAAAAAAAATTCTGTTCGATATCTAAGTATTTGTTTACCAATTGACATTTGCTGAAAATTTACAAGTGTCGCATCTTATGGTTCAAAAAACATATTGTAGCGCATTATTTATACTTCTTCTGAACACCTTCACAGTGAATCCTAAAGTTAATAACATATTTAATTTAAAAAAAAAAACGAAATTTTAAGGAATTAGTCATACCTCTCCATACTTTGAGGTGTTGTATCTTGGGAACTATTCAGTATATAAAGATGATTCAACTATCAAATTGTAGCGAATTTGGTCTTCTTTAAAGCTTTAGTAAACAACATACATACATACATAAGCTCACGCCATTGTCCCAAGGGGGTAGGCAGAGACCACAGATCGCCACACGCTACGACTCTGACACACTTCTCTAGCCTCATTGACATTCATACATCTTTTCATGCACTTCCGTCGATTGAGGGTGCTACGCACTTGTCCTTTTCGGAAAAGATCATTGATTTGATTGTGGTATGTTTTCCTCGGACGGCCTCTCCCAACACTTCCACTCACCTGTGCTCGATAAATTTCATTCGTAAGTCTTCTTTCATTCATTCTCTCTACGTGACCAAACCATCTAAGCATACCCCTCTCAATCCTTGTTACTATATCATCCTTCAACTTACACCAATCCCTTATCACACTGTTCTTGATTCGATCAACCAAAGTAATACCACACATACTTCGTAAGGAGCGCATTTCAACTGCATTCACTCGACTTTCATTCCTTTTATTCCATACCCAACATTCACTCCCATACATTAGCGTAGGCACCAACACACCGCTGTGAATAGCCAGACGTGCCCTTTTTGATACAGACCGGCTACTCACCACGGCGTGCAGGGCCCCATTTACCTTATTTCCCGCAGTCACTCTTCGCTCCACATCCCCGTCACACTTTCCATCTCTCTTAAACAAACTTCCCAGATATACAAATTCATTCACCTGTTCCACTCTGTCTCCTTCCATAACAACTTTAGTAAACAAGTTTGCTCTAAAACCCAACGTTTAAGTTTTACTAAAAAAGGCTCAAAATTTTCGTTGTTTTATGGTCACACCAGAGCCCGCGGCAGGACCCCAAGGTCGAAAACTTGTATTTTTATTAAGGACCTCTACCTGTATAACATATCCAAAAATCCCGGATACCCGACCTTTTGTAAGGTAGGGTATCATTTTCCAAACAGATTTACTGAACTATTAAGAGTTTACATAATTAGCTTAGACAATTTAATAGGAAAATGGACGCGTAACGCATGTCATTCTCCTATCTAAATTTTCTGCCACTTTTTGCGGGGGGCGGGATAACATGAAATTCGCAACTTTGGATTTTATTCCCTATAACTTTAGATTCTAATTTTGAATGTTAAAAATCATGAAAAGTAGTCTCGTGTGAACCCCAAACGTTCTAAGTTCAAAATTATTGTTTCGCAATTATAGGCTGTCTCGTTTAGTGATAAGGTATAAAATTTAATGTAAATGCACAGGATCAATTAGTCTCATACCGTGGCAGAGGGGAAATGCTACCGCAAGGCCAATACATTAGTTTTCACATTAAATGTCACACATCTTCTTCATCGACAACCTCTTAGCTTGACGAGTTGTCAAATAGCCTTTTGTTGTTCTTTGATTTCTCATATCCAATGTTGCTACTGTTATTTGCAAAGTGTCTTTATGCAGTGTCGGTTGCGGATTTCGGAGCGGTATGGACTCAATCATGAGGGTCTGGGTTCAGAACCACACAAATGACATGCCATCTACCAGTCAGTTCTTCTAACTTATGTATGTAATACTGACTGCTCTCAAACGGTGATGGAAAACATTGTTAGGAAACCTGCATACACTGAAGAAGAAATTCATAGGTGAAGTCTACCAATCCGCATTGATCATGCATGAGGGACTAACACCCTTATATCCGCCTTGAGGGTGCAGTCAGACGTTTATAGGATGATGTGTCACTTCAAATACAACTTTTTATTTTGAGAAGTTGTTGAACGATAGCAAATGAAAACCATAGCATTGGTAAGCCTTTGAAACCTACAGAACGTTTTTTACTAAACATACTTCCTATTTCAACAGCAAAACCGTTTCCGCAACGAGCACGGCATCAAAGCCGTGGGTCGGCATGTGCCGGCTGCTCTCGGAGAGTTCTCGGAGCTGGTGGGTCGCTACAACGTGCAGCAGACGATGGTGGACACCGTCAGACAGTGCGGCTACACCGAGCCCACACCCGTGCAGCGACAGGCCATACCTTGTATGTTGGAGGTGAGTGCTTCTTTTAACTTTGAAGTAATGGAATTGTGAGATCGCCATATATCTCGCTGAGGAATAACAATTATAGCTCGCTATGAAATCAAAATTATAATTCTTTATTAAATTTAATAAAATTTAATCTTTATTTATTCAGATAACTATGTGATCCATACAGGGTTAGTACAAACAAAACAAAAATAAAATAAAACCTTACAAACAAAGTTTATTATAAATTTTTATTTTATTTATTGATATATGACATAACCTCCCTTTTGGGGGAGGCCTATGTCCAGCAGTGGACGTCTGAAAGGCTGAAATGATGACGATATGACAGTATAATGTTAAAAAAATATCGATACACTATAATCTAAGTTAGTACTTAATCACTAATTGAGATTTTGTCATCTCATCAAAGTGCCTTATTATGGGGCAATCAAGCTTTTCAGCAATAGCCTTCAGGTTATGAGATAGCAATTAGAGCTTGCTAAGAGATAGCGTTTATAGATTGCTTGAGATCTTGATCATAGCTCGCGTAATTATGTCTTGGTGCATAATAAACCTAGTCTGTTACTGTGCATAATAAACACGAAATAATGTGATCCATCCAAAGACGAAACGGACCGGCTTTTTTAAGTCTTCTTATTCTACCTATTCATCTTGCAGGACCGTCAAATCCTAGCGTGTGCTCCCACGGGGTCCGGCAAGACGGCTGCCTTCCTGGTGCCCATACTGCACACACTGGGCGCCCCGCAGGGAGGGCCCCGCGCCCTGGTACTCTGTCCCACGAGGGAGCTCGCTCATCAGATATACAGGTCTTAAAACTCTTTATAAACAGTTTATAGAAACTTAGCTACTATTGACTATCCTTTTATGTGTGCATTTGATTGGTTAGTTAGCCGATGTCAGTTCCTGAACACTTCATACAAACAGGCTTTAAGTAATTGTTTTTTTTTTTATTTATTAAGGCTTACCAACTACATATACAACGTGTTAATGAATTAACGCAAAACTAGAAAGTAGTTTGTTTAGAATCGAGAGCAGAATCGAATTATCATGGTTTCAACAAAGGTAAATTATTTTCAAAATATTAAATACTAGCGGCCCGTCCCGGCTTCGCACGGGTGGACGTCTAATCTTTTCTAGCAATAAATATAGCCTATGTTACTCAGGATGAATGCAGCTTTCTAATGGTGAAAGAATTTTTTAAATCGGCCCAGTACTTTTTGAGCCTATTCATTACAAACATACAAACATACAAAAATAGGTACAAATCTTTCCTCTTTATAATATTAGTGTAGATTTAAAAAAAAAAATTTAAATTTTCTGAACCCGATGTCAATCCACCGCACACTCACTCTACTTACTACCGAAACAAGGTTCTTAAAATGTATTCATGAGTACGTTAGCGCTTTCATTCATGGCTGAAATGATACCAAATCATTTTAACCTCAAAACTTAAAATGCGAATAACTTTAAATTTTAACTATTAAAATAATGAAATTATTGTTTCAATTTAATTATTTTGTTATAAATCAGTTGGGGTGTATGAGGTTTTGCGCTAATTTATTAACACGTTGTATTGATAGAGTGTAAGGTCAAAGAATAGTGGCAAAGAAATATACTCCAACGCGAAGAAAGGACACTCATGCATGTGTGCTCGTAAAACCGCTCCCGGCTATGTGTGCGTGTCGGGGCGAGTGCGGGGAGGTGCGCGGGTCGCCAGTCAATGACTGGTTGTATACATTGACAGAGAGGCGCTGCGGCTGAGCGCGTCCACCGAGCTGCGGTGCAGCGTCGTCAGGAACCTGAAGCAGAGCAAGGTCAAGGAGAGGGAGGCTACCATCAGGAGGAGCGGTATGTACTTACTACAGAACAATAAACTCTATGTCAAAGTCAAAAGTATTTTATTTGAACAGAACAGATACCCAATAACTTACAATCGGCTTCATCGACAGACGAACAATAACAGAGGGTCTACCACAAAATTAGATTTTCGCAATTGCGTCAACGTTTTCGTTCCAATGTCAACCCTATTCAAATGAGTTCGGACAGTCACGATACATCGAAAATCTAAAGTCCGAGTATATAGGGCCAGAAGTGCCCTTAGGAGCCGGCGTACAACTGGCGAAGCGTAACGCAGAGCATCTTTCACTGCCAAACCATTATCGACTTTGCCAAATAAAATCAACTAACACAACTTTCCCCTGAAGTCGCGTTGATGCTTTCAGGGACTAGTAGCTGCGTTATTTTACTTTCGATGTTATTTCAACACATGCAAAGATGTTAATGGTTTGGCAGTAAAAAATTTTCTGCGCTGCGCTTCGTATGGTGTTCGCCGGCCCTCGCATCCGTCAGTCAAACAGCAAACGCATTGATACGTAAATAAAAGCAGTCAAGTGCGAGTCGGGCTACTCGCGCACCGAGGGTTCCGTGCCACACCACTACAGAACACAACATTATTAACTTAGAAAAAAACTTCTTTTGTCCGGGACCTTTAGCGCGAGACCAACTCACACTTAGCCGGTTTTTAATATTTGTTGTTTTTCTGTAGAGTATGCTCTATAAGCACACTAAGTTTGACGCTTGTATGTATTACCGTTTTTACGATAGAGCGTGAAGAAAAAACGTTGATAAAAACTAGTTCCTTGTTGAGAACCCCCCTTAATTTTTATCTTTTTAACATTTTTATTACTTGGTAACAAATCCGCCGCAATAACGCATAATCTGAGAAAATTTCAACTATCTAGCTATTACAGTTCAAAAGTTACAGCCCTAAATAGGTAGGACAGACGGACGGACGGACGGACGGACAACGTAGGCTTAGTAATAGGGTCCCGTTTTCACCCTTTGGGTACGGAACCCTAAAAATCGCGGTAGTCATCACCTCTGTTTTTAGGGGAGACTCCCGTGAGCGCGCTCCATACAATGGAAATTTGATCCTGTTTTGAATAACCAATTAAAATCAATCGTGAGGAAACCTGCATGCTTCAATTTCGAGGCATGTATTGTACCTACTGTCCATTACAAGTGGCGACGGGCTCACTCCCCGTCACTCTGGATAGAGTTCTTGTACTACTAGTGACACGTAGATGTTCTGATGTTTGAGAATATCTCTGACTACCCCTCGGAGAATATAGTCGTGAACATATGCTTATGCTATTTAAAATCAATAACATTTTCTAAACATGATCCTTGTTAGATTTCCGTTAAAATTTATAGTTTCACTGGCTTAAATACTTCTACACAAATCTTAAACTAACCGCGCTCGCGGGAATATCCTCTTAACACATTTTAATTTGAGTTGCCACACAAAATGATGTCTTGAATTAATATCAGTATTTTTTTAAGTAACTATATATGGGTAACAAATTCTTTGTTTTGTTTCAGATATAGTAATCAGCACACCGAATCGACTTTGTTATCTATTGAATCAGGATAATGTTAATATAACGTTAGAAAAGTAAGTTAAATCCAGTAGTTTTTTATTTCAACATATTAGGCAATGGGTTTTCACCTTTTTTTTTTTACATCGCTCTTGCTAAAAAAAATGTTAGAAATATGGTTTCGAGACGCACAATAAAAAAAAAATTTATTGTGATTTCTTGGATTATCAAGAATACAATAAGATCCAAGAGTCTCATATCGAGAACCTTTCTCATCATTATTACCGCTTCCCAAAAGGACCACTTCCCAAAACAACTACTTCCCAAAACAACCACTTCCCAAAACGACCACATACCAAAATGACCAATACCCAAAATGACCACTACCCAAAAGGTAAAAACTACACCCCAGAACGACCACATAACATAACAGTAAAGAAATTCCCTTAACTTTCCAGAGTCCGATGGCTAATAATAGACGAAGCAGACAAACTATTCGAAGGGTCGGCAGAAGAAGAGTCAGACTTCAGGCAGCAGTTGGAGCAGATAATGATGTCCTGCGGCAGCAAGCAGCGCCGGGTCGCGATGTTTAGTGCGACCCACACCCCCGCCGTGGCCAAGTGGACCAGGCACCATCTGAGGGGGCTTGTCAATATCACTGTGGGACAGAGGTGAGCTATAAGTAGTCTATAGCGCGCTCTAATATCTGCCTAAAGTGGCCAAGTGGACCAGGCGCCATCTGAGGGGCCTCGCAATATCACTGTCGGACAGACGTGAGCTTTAAGTAGTGTACAGGGTGTAACAAAACACCCTAGTAATACTTAAGGGGGTGCTTCAGACCATCAAACTGAACAACTTTCACTATGGATCCAACATTGAGAAAAAATAAAAAAAATCAGCTGTCCCATACAAAAGTGCTGTACCGACTCGACTAAAATGTATGGGACAGCTGATTTTTTATTATTTTTTCTCGACGTTGGCCCCATAGTGAAAGTTGTTCAGTTTGATGGTCTGAAGCACCTCCTTAAGTATTACTAGGGTGTTTTGTTACACCCTGTATAGCGCGCTCTAATCTCTGCCTAAAGTGGCCAAGTAGACCAGGCGCCATCTGAGGGGCTTTGCAATATCACTGTCGGACAGAGGAGGGCTATAAGTTGTCTATTATAGCGCGCTCTAATCTCTGCCTAAAGTGGCCAAGTAGACCAGGCGCCATCTGAGGGGCTTGGCAATATCACTGTCAGACAGAGGTGGGCTATAAGTAGTGTATAGCGCGCTCTAATCTCTGCCTAAAGTTGCCAAGTAGACCAGGCGCCATCTGAGGGGCTTTGCAATATCACTGTCGGACAGAGGAGGGCTATAAGTTGTCTATTATAGCGCGCTCTAATCTCTGCCTAAAGTGGCCAAGTAGACCAGGCGCCATCTGAGGGGCTTGGCAATATCACTGTCAGACAGAGGTGGGCTATAAGTAGTGTATAGCGCGCTCTAATCTCTGCCTAAAGTTGCCAAGTAGACCAGGCGCCATCAGAGGGGCTTTGCAATATCACTGTCGGACAGAGGAGGGCTATAAGTTGTCTATTATAGCGCGCTCTAATCTCTGCCTAAAGTTGCCAAGTAGACCAGGCGCCATCTGAGGGGCTTGGCAATATCACTGTCGGACAGAGGTGGGCTATAAGTATTGTATATAATCTCTGCCTAAAGTTGCCAAGTAGACCAGGCGTCATCTGAGGGGCTTGGCAATATCACTGTCGGACAGAGGTGAGCTTTATGTTGTCTACCATGGAAGACCTACCCAAGTAATAGGGCTTCGACGCTAGCGACATGCACACAGTTCAATTTGGCTCGAATTTTATTTCGTAGGAATGTTGTTATCAACATTAGTGCGTGGTATTTGGAAGCGAAACTTGTCTAGTACTATACTTATTTTGTGTCCACACTAAATTTCCTGTTTAAAATTATGGTAATGTTTGACAGGAACGCAGCGACAACCCTGGTGGACCAGGAGCTGGTGTACTGCGGCAGTGAAAACGGCAAGCTCGTGGCGTTCAGGCAGCTCGTTCAGAAAGGACTGAGGCCTCCTGTGTTAGGTATTATTACATTCACTGTAATGTAATGTTAATGTCGCGTAGTGTGGTGTCCGGTTTCGAAGAGCACTAAACCGAGACGGTTGTCGTAAGAATAGACTAAATCCTTCACACTATCGTCAAGGTATCAGATAGGGCATCAGCATACCGTGCGCAGTTATAGCCACTGAATCCGATTCGACCCCACCTGATTACCTGCAAAAGCGGGCAAAAGCTATTTGAAATAAATGAAAAACAACTTTTCTATTGTTGATTTAAGTTTGAAAAATTTAGTGGCGGCAGTGACTGAAACCCGCGAACTGCCTATCTGCCTGCTATCTACATACAAGTGTTTTTTTTTGTAAAGCATTTTCTTAACAGTGTATTCCAGGTGTATTCTAATATAGTTGATACTTCGCAGTGTTCGTACAAAGCAAGGACCGAGCCAAGCAGCTGTTCAAAGAGCTCATATACGACGGTATCAACGTTGACGCCATACATGCGGACAGGACTCAAGCACAGGTACTGCATTACCACTGTCTAAAGACAGCGCCATCGCTTATATAATTATGTAGTTCGGGGGGCGTATTGTAGAGGTCGCCTCTTTAGTACGGAGGCACATCTGCAGACGTCGTCGCCACCGTCTTGATACCTTTGTTTTCCCATCGACTGACCCCTCTGGTTAGACAAAACCTTGAGGGGATTCGGGCATTCCATTATACGATACAAATCAAGCCACACGTCGTGTTATTTCTCTCCACCCGGGGTCCACCAGCTCCACGAGCCTACAACCACGTTTCTAAGCCTTAAGGATGTATCTGCCCATGTAACTATTTTTAAACCCGCGCGAACCAGCTGCTATTGGTCTATAGATTAGGCGCTTGACGCATGACTGACACGATCTCTCTATGCGAATCTCATACGGGCACAGCTAGTAATTTGTATTTATCACTGGCAGCGTGACAACGTGGTGCGCAGTTTCCGCGTGGGGCGGGTGTGGGTGCTGATCTGTACGGAGCTGATGGGGCGCGGGATCGACTTCCGCGGCGTCAACCTCGTTATCAACTACGACTTCCCGCCCTCCGCCATCTCCTACATACACAGGTAATATTTAAAATAAAACCGGTCAAGTGCGAGTCGGGCTACTCGCGCACCGAGGGTTCCGTACCACACCACCACAGAACACAACATTATTAACTTAGAAAAAAAATTTTTTTTTTGTTTGGGACCTTTAGCGCAAGACCGACTCACACTTGGCCCGTTTTTAGTATTTGTTGTTATACTGTAGAGTTTGCTCTATAATCACACTAAGTTTGACGCTGGTATGTATTACCGTTTTTACGATAGAGCGTGAAGAAAAAACGTTGATAAAAACTAGTTCCTTGTTGAGAACCCACCTTAATTTTAACTTTTTGAGATTTTTATTATTTGTTAATAAATCCGCCGTAATAACGCATAATCTGAGAAAATTTCAACTATCTAGCTATTACAGTTCAAAAGTTACAGCCCTAAATAAGTAGGACAGACGGACGGATGGACAGACGGACAGACGGTCGGACGGACAGACGGACGGACAACGTAGGCTTAGTAATAGGGTCCCGTTTTCACCCTTTGGGTACGGAACCCTAAAAAACAACTACTGACAGTCACACAGACTAGTTTATTTCATTTAAAAAAACAAAGTCCACGACAGGCTTCGTCAAGGAAAATATACCACGCAGCATATATAGGTATTACTAGATACAGTACGGACACTCCCTTCTTCCCACCAACTTTTTACCTCACCCCCTCTATCGCCCTCTGGTTACCGCGCACTGGTTACTAGTTACCTATGAAGAAGACTTAAGGTTCAATTTCTTTGGTGTTGACGTCATCTTGTCAATTTAAAATTTTTGTATGCAGTGTCCGGGCTGTGAATCAGATCCACAACTCGTTTCATCAATAAATATATCCCGCATATTATGTGCCACAAGCTTCGTCAATTTCTAAGCCTAGAAAAGAAAAAAGGAAACATTGACAGCCTATCTACATATTAGAGCAACGTCTTTTTCCCGTAGCAAATCGGTTCTGGGCAATTGTCTGCTCTTCGGCTTGCCACGGGATTCCGCCATTTTATGCTAGCTCTAGTGTTTTAGTGTATAAAACAATCTTTAATTTCCACATATACGTATTACCTAAAACGTCAAGCACTTTTGCTATTTATACTACAGGGTGTTAGTGTAAACAGTTGCATTACTTTAAGGGGCGATTGTGCCCATGATACTGAATAACTTTCTCTAAAAAACCTATAGGAAATTCACCAAAAAACATGTCTACTTTTCATATAATCCCCGCAAGTTGATATTGCGATTGGCGGCCATCTTGATGACGTAATTTTGACTTAGTCGACGTGCACCATCAGTACCGTTCGCAAGGTCAGCCCGCGCTTGATGACGTCACGCAGCTGTTATTGTGACAAGGTTCCATCGCAATATCAACTTGCGGGGATAATACTATAAAAGTTCGATCAGCAGATTGCATTTAGTATGGGAACTCCAACAATTTTTTTACGAATTTCCTATAGGTTTCTTAGGGAAAGTTGTTTAGTATCATGCGTACAATCACCCCTTAAAGTAATGCAACTGTTTACCCTAACACCCTGTAGATATTGGCAAAATGATCTACACATTAGTGTAGATGCATTAGCATCTAGCCAGAATTTTATGATTAGAATAGACGTAACAAACTAACCACTAACAACTAATAACTTCCAGTAGATGTCGCTCACGTCCCCTTAAGACTCAACAGATTGAAAATTTCGGTCTCTGCGCAGATTGCTCGGTGGCGAAATTGGATAACGCACTTCTCCGGTTTGGAAGAGTGCGGGTTCGAATCCCGCCCGAGACCGAATTTTTCAATCTTTAATTTGATTCGAAATAGCACAACATGGCTATAACATGTTTAAAAATCAATAATGTTTGAAATTAGCATAGACGTCTTTCACAAAAAATCCTAGATTGATATTGTATTTCACAGGATCGGACGAGCCGGTAGAGCAGGACAGAAAGGTCGCGCCATCACCTTCTTCACACAAGATGACGTCGTCAATCTAAGAAGGTATCATATTTTCATTTCCATTTGGTTCCATAGAAAACACTCGACTCTATCTTAACATTTAACGCGGGAGTTTCGTTTCTAAATGGTTACTTTATATTAAACTTGCCCGCGACTTCGTACGCGTGGACATTTAATTTTTTCGTTAATTTCCCAATGTTTTTAATGGTTATTCTGTTATTCGGGATGGAGACAAATACAACAAATCAAAAACCATGAAAATCTATCCAGCCGTTCTCGAGTTATAAGTGTTCGAACAAACCCGACTTTGTTTTATACAGGATGAAATTGATATCATTGGCATCCGTTTAAACTAAGAGTCTACCCTTCAAACTGAACAACTTTTACTATGGGAGCAAACAGATCGGAGCAAAAAAAAAAATCAGCTGTTGCATACATTTGAGTCGAGTAGGCATTGCAGTTTAGTATGGGACAGCAGATTTTTTAGTTGCTCCGATTGGTTTGCTCCCATAGTAAAAGTTGTTCAGTTTGATGGGTAGACTCTTAGTTTAAAAGGATGCCAATGATATCAATTTCACCCTGTATACAACGTGTTAATGAATTAGCGCAAAACCTCATACACCCCAACTGATTTATAACAAAATAATTAGATTGAAACAATAATTTAATTATTTTGATAGTTAAAATTTAAAGTTATTCGCATTTTAAGTTTTGAGGCAAAAATGATTTGTTATCATTTCAGCACTGAAAGAAAGCGCTAACGTACTCATGGATACATTTTAATAATCTTGTTTTGGTAGTTAGTAGGGTGAGTATGCCCGTGCGGTGGATTGACATCGGGTTAGGGAATTTTAAATTTTGCAAGCAAATTATTTAATATTTTGAAAAAAATTACCTATGTTGAAACCATGATAATTCGACTCAGCTCTCGATTCTAAACAAACTACTTTCTAGTTTTGCGTTAATTCATTAACACGTTGTATATAGATTAGTTGGTGAATCTGAACCAGGACACTTGCTAATGATAACAGATTGCATTATCAATGTTTATAATTGGTATTGATGATTAACAAAATTATTATTATCGTGGATATTAGAATCTGCCTCCGTGGTCTAATGGTTAAGAGCTTTGGCTCTCGACGCGGAGGTCGTGGGTTCGATTCCCACGGGGGACACCTAGTGATATGTCACTTTGTGCGTTTTTCCCCAGTTGGTTAGGATATTGCAGGCTGAATCACCTGATTGTCTGAAAAGAAAAATGATTCCGTGCTTCGGATGGCACGTTAAGCCGTTGGTCCCGGCTACTATCTCTGGTGGTAGTAGTCGTTACATAGAAACCACGTCAGAGGCCGTATGGCGGTCTGAAAAACTCTGACACCAGGGTCTCTTCTTTCTTATCGTGTGGGCACACGATAAGAAAGAAGAGATTAGGATCAGGATCGTAGCAGGTGGCGTTCCGTTGTCTCTGCCTACTCCAGTGGGAGACATGCGTGAGAATATGTATGTATGTTATCCTACGTATCGGACGCAGTGTGCGGGACGCGGGCGGACACTGACCTCAGAATCATAAATGATCGGGCGGCGGGTCATTACCACGTAATTGTACTTAGTAACAGATACCAAATGCGTTTGTTAAGTTTCGCCAGCTAATTAGATTTAACCTTATGCAATGTACTATTATTATCTATTCATATCTGTCTAAAAAAAACAATGACACCAGGGCTCTGCCCACACGATAAGAAGATCTATTCATATGGTATGGACCGCAGTTCGTTTTCTGTGTTGGTCCCTTTGCAAAATTTGTTCGGTTTGATGGTCTGATGGCCTAAATTATAAAATGCATATTAATTTTACGCCCTATCTATTCTGTGCTACAATATTAATATTTCAAATAAACGCAATAGTTAGTTAGTTTAGTTCCAATGATTTTACGTAGTTTTTTTATTATTCTGGTCAGTCTTCAGACGGTTTTACAGAACAATGTGCTTTTTGTTCCACAGCATAGCGTCAGTGATGAAACAATCCGGCTGCGAAGTGCCAGAATACATGCTGAAGCTCAACCAGAACGCGAACAAGCGCAAGAGGCTTGCGAAGCACGCGCCGAAGAGAGACAACATATCCACCAGGCTCGAGAAACGACCTGATAAGTGAGTGCGATCTAATTTATACTTTATATCACTGGAGTAAAGTTCATGAGTTCATAACACAAGCTCTGATTGAGAATATTTTCACCAGGCTCGAGAAACGACCTGATAAGTGAGTGCGATCTAATTTATACTTTATATCACTGGAGTAAAGTTCATGAGTTCATAACACAAGCTCTGATTGAGAATATTTTCACCAGGCTCGAGAAACGACCTGATAAGTGAGTGCGATCTAATTTATACTTTATATCACTGGAGTAAAGTTCATGAGTTCATAACACAAGCTCTGATTGAGAATATTTTCACCAGGCTCGAGAAACGACCTGATAAGTGAGTGCGATCTAATTTATACTTTATATCACTGGAGTAAAGTTCATGAGTTCATAACACAAGCTCTGATTGAGAATATTTTCACCAGGCTCGAGAAACGACCTGATAAGTGAGTGCGATCTAATTTATACTTTATATCACTGGAGTAAAGTTCATGAGTTCATAACACAAGCTCTGATTGAGAATATTTTCACCAGGCTCGAGAAACGACCTGATAAGTGAGTGCGATCTAATTTATACTTTATATCACTGGAGTAAAGTTCATGAGTTCATAACACAAGCTCTGATTGAGAATATTTTCACCAGGCTCGAGAAACGACCCGATAAGTGAGTGCGATCTAATTTATACTTTATATCACTGGAGTAAAGTTCATGAGTTCATAACACAAGCTCTGATTGAGAATATAATCACCAGGCTCGAGAAACGACCTGATAAGTGAATACGATCTAATTTATACTTTACTAACTTTTGCCCGCGACTCCGTTTGCGTGGACATATAATATGTAGCCTATGTGGCCTGTGTGTTATTCTGGGATAAGAACTGTCTATATGCCAAGTTTCATCGCAATCGGTTCAACCATTTTAGCGTGAAAGAGTAACAAACATCCATACATCCAAACAAACATTCGCGTTTATAATATTAAGTAGTATATCACTGGAGTAAGGTTCATGCATGACACAAGTTCTAAAAGAGAATATATCCGCTAGGCTCTGTATTCATTTCTAACTAGGGTTCTGGTGTGTGAATGAGACACTATTCTCTGATAATTATGTTCTGTACTTCTCTAGTATTTTCCGACACCGAACTTTAGGTTGTATAGTAAAGAAATACGGTACAATTTTCTTTGACTCAACTCAACTACCCCTTAAAATATTACTAGGGTGTTTTGTTACACCCTGGATAAAGGTTTTTTTTAACTTATCTTTTTTTCTCCAGGAGGAAACTAGAAAATGGAGAAAACGCGACAAAAACCAGTGAGAAAGCGAAAGATACTGAGGCAGTAAAGGGCGGGAAAAACAAGAAGTTTAGGAAAATCCAAAATGGCGACAACAACGTCAGTAAAAAAGAAAATGTTAACAAAAAGAAGAAAACTCTTAAGAAAAAGAAGAAACTGAAAGTTAAAAAACAATAATGTTTAGTATTAGTATATTTAAGTTAAATAAATTGTAATTGTAATAAATCTATTGTTTTCATCTTATGTCAAGTGTTGATATTGAGTTAGGGTCAATTCCCACTGAAAAAACAGCGGCCGGTAGCACGCGGCATTTTACCTAGCATATTGAACTTTACCTACAGTGAGATAAGATAAAATTCCAAATGTAAATAAAAATTTCTTTAGCCGATACGACTTACCTAAGCCACAGTATAAGAATAAGAAAGAGTATATATTACATACAGTACGGACGCGTGTGAATTCTCTATGGTACGGACACTCCCTTCCTCCCACCAGTGGCGGACTAAGCCCGTCGGAGGCCCGGGGCGGCAAAATTAAAAGAGGCCCCCCGGTCTTTCCAGAAATTGATATCTACAATTCATTCGAGCCGTGGCAAAAACTCTATATCGGAGCCCCTTCTCTCCATGGGCATAGCTAGCAAGTATTTTGTCCCAGGGAGATCTAGGTCCAGTTTTTTTACGACCTAAAATCTGGAATGAACAAAGTAAGCTCAATATTTAACTATACTATGAAAAGACATACCATCCAAAACCTAGAGCGAGCTGGAGCAAGCGAAGTGAGCTCAAGATTTTAGTGCAATGTGTCTAGCCAGGAGCGAGCGAACCGAGCTCGAGATTTTGCTTCATTATAACTCGATTTGTTCAGCTCATGCCGAAATCGAGTCAATTCAATTCAATTCAATACTTTATTGCATTCATGTTGTACATAAGGTCTTAAATAACATACATTATAGTAGGTACAGCTTCAACACGAACCCACAAAGGGCGCAGCAAAGAAAATATGTTAATTCAAATAAATATAACAAATTTAAAGAAGAAAAATTACACTAATTATTAATAAACAATATTACACAAAAAACTCTTGAGTCGATTGATGTATTAAACAAATAGCTGAAATGAGCTTATACTTATAATAACTCGATTGTAGAGCTCATCTTGAAATAGAGTAGGTGAGTATATTGGTGTATAAAATAAAACCTGAGCGAACGAATAGAGTTTTATAATTATGACTGGGTTGTAGCAAGAACTCAGTCTCAAAGCACAGAAAGCTATCAGAAAAGCCAAGCGAGCGAAGCAAGCTCAAATTTTCGAAATACATTCAAATTCCAACCACATAGACTTTTCAAGAAGCGAGCTCATAATTATGCTAACTAATGCATAACAACTTGAAAAAGATTGAGCGAGCGAAGCGAGCTCGCAAATTCGCAATATTTTGGACTCTATTTCCTTCTTTGACATTCAATGACTAACGTACGGGGCCTCCAACTTCAAACTGTAGTCCCAGTACCGGAGGCCCGGCCTCTGGAGCGAGCGAAGCGAACTCATAATTATGCTAACCGCATAACAACTTGAAAAAGATTGAGCAAGCGAAGCGAGCTCGCAAATTCGCAATATTTTGGACTCTATTTCCTTCTTTGACTTTCAAACTGCCTAGCCTCCGTGGTCTAATGGTAAGAGTATTGGCTCTCAATACGGAGGTCGTGGGTTCGATTCCCACAGGGGACACCTAGTGATATGTAACTTTGTGCGTTTTTCCCCAGTTGGTTAGGACATTGCAGGCTGAATCACCTGATTGTCTGAAAAGAAAAGTGATTCCGTGCTTCGGATGGCACGTTAAGCCGTTGGTCCCAGCTACTATCTCTAGTGGTAGTAGTCGTTACATAAAAAAAAACCACGTCAGAGGCCGAAAGGCGGTCTGAAAAACTCTGACACCAGGGCTCTGCCCACACGATAAGAAGAAGTTTGACTTTCAACTGCCTCCGTGGTCTAATGGTTAAGAGCATTGGCTCTCGATACGGAGGTCGTGGGTTCGATTCCCACGGGGGACACCTAGTGATATGTCACTTTGTGCGTTTTTCCCCAGTTGGTTAGGACATTGCAGGCTGAATCACCTGATTGTCTAAAAAGGAAAGTGATTCCGTGCTTCGGATGGCACGTTAAGCCGTTGGTCCCGGCTACTATCTCTAGTGGTAGTAGTCGTTACATAAAAACCACGTCAGAGGCCGAAAGGCGGTCTGAAAAAACTCTGACACCAGGGCTCTGCCCACACGATGAGAAGAAGAAGAATGACTAACGTACGGGGCTCCAACTTCAAACTGTAGTCCCAGTACCGGAGGCCCGGCCTCCGGAGCGAGTGAAGCGAACTCATAATTATGCGAACCGCATAACAACTTGAAAAAGATTAAGCGAGCGAAGCGAGCTCGCATATTCGCAATATTTTTGACTCTATTAAACTCTATTAAACTCCAACTTCAAACTGCAGTCCCAGAACCTGTTTTGCTTCTGGCCTCCTGAGGCCCGGGCCTCCAACTCCAAACTGTCTTTACTTACTATATAAACGTCATTATTTTGGATTTGATTAAAAAGGTCTTCTCGAGATTTGGGGGCCCCCCCAAGACTGGGGGCCCGGGGCGGACCGCCCCTCCGCCCCCCCCCCCCCCCCCTTAGTCCGCCAGTGCCTCCCACCAACTTATTACCTCACTCATAGAGGGGTCTATTGCCCTCTGATTACCTCTGCAGTTACTAATGGCAAATGCGTATTTCTTTCTCGTTTGCGCTCACTCAGTCTCAGTATCTCACATGCTGACCTCCTCTTTTCAATTTTTCCATTTGTATGAAATGACAGCTAAGTGTCCAAGGTATGCCTAAGCGCAGTTACCATTGTAGCCCTTTTGGCATTTGATCTAGATCTGTTTTTGGTATGTTTATCACCGAATCTGAGAATTTAGCGACTAATGAACTTACTAACAGGAGTTCAAAATAGCTTCAATTAAACACAAATTAATTGCGTGATCCCATTTATTCATTATGACTATAATAAACCCCATACAAAATATACAGTCTTATGAAATTATATACAAAAATAGCCTTTTTACATAAAAAAAACTTACAAAACTATAATGTAGATTACGAAATCTTATATAATGGACAAATCTTTTATTTTTAAAGCCAAACTCGTAAAAATTATGGCACTTTCAACACATGATTTTTATTTTTGAATAAGCCTCATAGAATATAGTTTAGCTTATAAAATTCTTAAAATATCTTGTTATTTGTTTTAAAAATATGTATTATATATTTTTCCTGTGTGGGAATCGAGCCAGCGACCCCATTGAAAATACAAAACTAACACATTCGTAGCCCCCTCCCATTTGATATTTTCACTCAGTAGGGTACCAACTTATTACCCTCTTAATTGGTTCACGATACATAGATGGACAGGGTGCTAGTTGCATAACTTTAAGGGGTGATTGTACCCATGATACTGAACAACTTTCCCAAAGGATTCAAGGGAATTAGCAAAAACATTTTCAACTTTTCACAGTAACATGAATACAATCACCCTTTTAAAGCAATGCAATTGTCTACACTTACACACTGATCAGAGCACCTATAAAATGCGTCGGAGGTACGAAAGTGTTAACAAAAAAAAACCTTTTTTTACATATTTTATTTTAAATTCCACTTCAGTGTTTTTTTTTATAATTCAGTTATTTAAGCCTCCGTGTGCTTTATACATACAAAAATAAAATAAATGAATAGATTATTTATAACCGAGACCTTAAAGTATTAAACATGTATACTCTAAGGCCCAGACCCATCATGCTGCCTTCGTATTTTGAATGAGAAAAAATATTTTGTTGAAATTTTACTATTTACATATTGAAATCGAGACATCTTCTCTTCTGTGTAAGAGATTCTTTTATAATAAAGGAAACCTTTTTCTTTCAAATGTTTCAAATCAAAAAACTGAACAAGATTGAAATCGCGATCAAAATAATCTTCTGTTCCATAGAAAATCTCGATAAATGTACGGTCATCGGGACCGCATCTACAAATTTTTGTTCATAAAAATAATTTCCCATTAGAGACCCCACGAGCGGTTTTTGAGCAGGCGATGTCGCGGCGATAAAGCTCAATCAACGCTAAAAAACCTTGCTTTTGTATAACTTATTTTTTGTAAAGCTTGACCAGAAAAATAAAACACCTGCTTTGGGGGCGCCACAATCGACTATAACCTTTACTGACAATGTTTCAAGTACAAAAATTAGTTCCAATGATTTTCCGCAACATGGCGAGGGTTTTATTTTCCTGGTCGGGCTTTAAACTATTTTAAACATTTTATAGCATACCGTAAAGTAAATGTACTCTTAAACATTAATATATGTAAATGTACATTGATAATCTTTACAATTTATAGATTCATGATATTTCCACTCTCAATTCATTCGAGATGCGCCCATGTATACATGGATGATCGCAAAGTTAAAATATTAAGGGATAGAAGACATAAAAACGCTACTTGACATCTATTCACACTTATGACAAACATCCATTAGAATAAGCGAGACGTCAATAGTATACAGATGCCATATCGTAGGTACAAATTAAGTTTACCTTTTTTTATTGGCATGCGTAATAATTATAACGAGCATACATTTTGAAACTGTATAAATCAAATTAGTAGTTGATTTGTCCAACAGTGTCTTCCGAGGATTATTTAATGTCTATTCAAACCACAATACGCACAATTCAGAGCCGTTAGTCATTTACTGACCTACATATATACATATTCTCACGCCTGTCTCCCACTGGGGTAGGCAGAGACAACGGAACGCCAGCTGCTACGATCCTGAATGACTACGATACATTTACTGACCTATTTGCCATTAAAGGGTTAAAAGTTTGCAGGACACCCTGTATATGAAAAGCACACCCCGAGTAGAATGATCTTACAATTACCGTAGTTTAAGTCAGCCCCTTCAAAGGTTACATTACAGCATTGTGTATACAGGCTGAACCATTATAACTGTATTTGTATTCACTTACTCGCACAACCAATCACAAGGCAACCTAGGCATTTTATTAGCCGGCCAGGGCAGATAACCCGCCGTTTTAAACACCCAGTAATCATAAGATACCTTACTAATTAATAGCACTAATATTAACACTTCTAGGCCTATTATGTAGTAGATATAATCGGTCCAGTCTCGCGGCGTGTGGCACACTTGGTACTCGATCAGGTCGACCACTGCGCCCATACTGTCTTCACATTGGAGACTTTTGTAGTCTGGTATGTTTTTTAAGTTTTCCAGGAGCCATGGCTGCAAAAAAAAACAATCAATAATTATGGTAAAGCTAAAAGTCGCCTCCACCAATATGCACAGGATAGTATAAGAGATAAGTGTACTTTTTTAAACCATCAGCAGCAAGGCTGATTTAGTGTTTATGGGGTGTAGAGCATATCTGTGATGGGGATGGACCAGCTCTGCCTGCATAACTCCAGTCGGTTTAGGAGTTACTGATGATTAAAGAAAAATTAACGATGAGCTGCAAGGCTGATTGTATGATATTGTTGTAGTATGCACTGTAGCTATGTGAACAGTACAAAAACTGTCAAGTTCTGTCAGTCGGTTTAGGAGATACAGCCAGTCAAAGTTCCGACCTTTGGGCTCCCACACATAACTGCGACGACGCATCGCATCGCAAATATCTGCCAGCGCTCGATGACTTATTACGATGACATATGTATGATTATTGCACGCAGCGCATCGCAGATATTTGCGATGCGATGCGACGTCGCAGTTATGTGTGGGCACACTTTGAACGGCTGTATCTCCTAAACCGACTGATGAACCGTGTCAGTTTTTGTACTGTTCACATAGCCACAGTGCATACTACAACAATAACATACGATTAGCCTTGCAGCTGATCGTTAATTTTTTACAGACCTTTAATCATCAGTAACTCCTCAACCGACTGGAGTTATGCAGGCAGACCTGATCCATCCCCGTTAAAGAGAAGATCTACACCCCATAAACACTGAATCAGCTTTGCTGCTGATGGTTGCAAAAAGTACACTTATCTCTCGGAATAGGAGGGAGATTGTGCTAATTTAAAACATCCAAGTTCAATCCTAATCCAATTTCAGTTATAATCACATTGCAATCCAATTTCTTAACGTCTGAGAGATCTGTCTTTTCTCAGTTCAACGAATTAGTTATAGACAGAGCTCAATGAATCTATATTCCTCCCGACTTTGCCGCCCCTAGTAAAGTGCCGCCCGGGGCAATTTTCGCATGGATATCATTTTCAAAGAAAGATTTTCATTTTCATTTTCATTTTCCATTTCATTTTCATTTCATTTTATGGATAAACCAAAAGATGTCTAACCACAACCCGAATAGATGTGCAAAAGAATTTCGAGCTCGCTTCATTCTTTTTTGTGTACGTCTTCTTATAATGATAAGGGGGCGGCAAAATCGGTATGTGCCCCGGACGGCAAATCCCACGCTACGCCTCTTGGGTATTTGACTACATACAATATATTTTAATTTTATCTTTTTAATAAAAATAAGGTTTTAAAAAAACGCAAAACTCCAATTTTTTATTGGGTTTTAGCCTGAATACTATTTTTAATAACAAGACAAACTTGAAAAAGTAATGAAATGTTGATAACGTCACAACTCATTATTTAGTACAAAATAATGTTCATACAAAGCGCACGTTTTGACGTCCCATAAAGAGTAGCTGATTTGACTAGTTGTCAAGTAGCCTAATAGGCTACTTTAGTCTGTGGGCTACTTGCAGGGACTGACCCGAGCACACGTCTCGCGTGGTTTCGCGCGTCGCGTTTTTGCCTGCCAAGAGGCTCCGCAATCCTCAATCTCTTCTTGTTCTTGTCCAAAAACAATCCCTGAGATTGGGATAGATTCTCCCATAAACTACTTGACACTGGCGGATATGCAGTGCTAACGCACAAGCAAGAGTCCACTTAATAATAAATAATAATAAAAAAGTAGTCTATTATTTTCCTGGTCGTTCTGTATGTGTGAATGCACTGCGTTGACGTCTTTGTAGGAATATTATATTCATGTGATACTTACTGGTATCTATTCTAAAGTAAAGCAACTACACTCACCTTGAAAACCTTCTCAGTGTTACAGTCGCAGTGTATGTAGTTGCCTGCTATCGAGAAGGTCGTGTAGACGCTCGTGTCGAACCTGTTCGACAGCACGTACGTGTGGATCTGACGGATATGCACATACAATTCATTATACAGGGTGTACGCAGTGGAAGACTATACTGGGTGTTACAAAAATTAAAATAAACATTTCAATCTTTTATGTTGAGACCATCAAACTGAACAACTTTCACTATAGGACCTACATCGAAATCGCGAAAAAAAATATTTTTGTCCCATATACAGGGTGTACAACAAAATGAGACAGCTACTTAAAGGGGTGCTTCAGACCATCAAACTGAACAACTTTCTCTATGGCACCAATATCGAAATCGCGAAAAAAAAAATTTCTGTCCCATACATTTCAGTCGAGTTATGTTTGCAGTTTTGTATGGGAGAGCGGATTTTTTTTTCGCGATTTCGATATTGGTCCCATAGAGAAAGTTGTTCAGTTTGATGGTCTGAAGCACCCCTTTAAGTAGCTGTCCCATTTTATTGTACACCCTGTATTTAGCTCGAGTAGATCTGTAGTTTAGTATGGAACATCGCAAACACATCATGGCGATTATGGCAAATCTCCCCATTTTGGGTTAGGCCTATCCAGCAGTGGACCTCTATCGGCTGATATGATGATGATGATGGAACATCCGATTTTTTTTCTTCGCGATTTCGATATTGGTCCCATAGTGAAAGTGGTTCAGTTTGATGGTCTTAACCACCCCCTAAAATGTTTATTTATATTTTTGTAACACCTAACTGAACTTTAATGATAAGTATTATTGCTAAAAGTTTTTCAGTTCAGACTGCTCTCAAACGGTGAAGAAAAACATGATGAGAAATGTAAACATTTAATCATCACATTTAGTCGATAAATATCATTTTAAAGATATAACATAACAATTGTCAATAACATTGTTAAGGGGCTATGTAAAAAAAATAGGATTCTTCAAAGCTTCATATATCATTAAGTAGGTACTAACAGTAGGAGTATAATTTGCGGATATGTGTAAATTGAACATATAATTGAAGTTTTGATTAGAGCCAAAACACGATTAAGACAAATTTTCTCGATAGAAAAACAAGCCAAAGTAGCCTCCGTTTTTGTCTATAAACGCTTGTAACTGCTAAACGGTGAATAATAGAAACATGAGACTTGATTTAAAAAAAAGAGATTGCTATTATCTACGTTTTGATTAGAGCAGAATTGAACTTACATAGAGCACAATTAAATAAAGTTTGTTTTTTCGCTTGAATCGTTCCAGGCGCGCGCGCCGCCCCATCTCTTTCTCTCGCATCTGGCAGTAATATAAGCTATCGCACGCCATTTTTCGACATAGGCCCTTAATAACTTTTGTACTCTATTGAATACGACTTAAAGCTCATCTTTGCTGGATTCATTCTGAGATAAGCCGAAGATAACCTTTACTTACAGTCCTCAGCTTATTATGGCTGATGGAGAACAGCATGAAGTTGTCTATGAACTTGGTGCCCTCCAGCTCGACAATGTTCGCGATGTCATTATAGTCCACTATCAGCTGACGGAGGTGCTCGTACGTGGGGTCGTCGCCTACCGCTTGCAGCGATGTTATCTGAGAACAGTTTTGAACCTTTAAATAGAAGCAGAAGGCTTAGAATTATAAAGCCGAATTTAAGTTACTAACTTAGGGTCAATTCAAATTAGGTGGGCAAATGCTTCAGCATGTTTTTGGGCGCCAATTTGGGACTAGGGCATTTCGGATTTAAGTCATTCTGGGCCTAAAATATTTTAAGAATTGATCGATTTGGACAAGGCCATTTGAATTTCATTCAATATGGGAAATATAAGATTTGGGTTTTGGTTCTAATGTACCGGAGACATTCATACTTAACGCAAAACGGCGCTGTTGCCCGCGCAATGGAATAAGGTTGATATGTAATTACCACCCACTTCAAAATTCCGCGATATTTCAGAGATCAATAATTCTCGCGACAGAATCGCGGCGATAACGTTCAGTCTACCTACGCCTGTGCTTATATAACGGCGATTTAGTAGCGCGGTCGCGGCGATACAGTTGCGATATAGTTCCGGTACAGTTCCGACATTGCATATGCTCAAAAATCTTATGTGATAGGGTAACAGTAAGGATCTCCTCGCTCTAAACGAAACTTGATTCAGATAGTAAAGTCAAACGCAGGCTGCCAGCGTTTGAGTTTCGTTTATTAAATACGGGCCGAATGCCGGAAGCGTGGTTATAATAAATCACTCACATTATTATAAGAAACGTTCAGCTTGACGGTGTTGGCGGGCAGGTTGGTCGGCATCACCTTCAGATGGCGCTGGGAGCAGTCGACGGCGACCAGGTTGGTCACCTCGCCGCCCAGCAGCTCGAGCCGGTCCGGCACGCACGTGCAGTTCACGTCCGCGGGACGGATCAGTTTACAGCTCTCGTTCAACTGAAAAATGAAGTGATATCAGTATTTTAGCATAGAGTAAAGGAGACAAGAGGAGTGCTATTCTCCAGACTAAGTGGCGTAACTCGGAAAAAGCTTAAAATCCTGTCTCATAGATGGCGCTGACTCCAGTACTACGGTACAGGTCATAGAGTACTGTTACAAGGGTGGTACAGGTAGTACCAGATTTATAAGTTCCCCCATGTACCTGCGCAGTTGTCAAATTTTAATAGCGCTCAAAATTATATTGACCAATCAGGATGTGCCACCTTCAATCCCTGTCACTATAATCGGCTAATTCTTTTCGCGCCATTTTCGCTACTGTCCGAATTTGCACCCTTTGATTACTAAAAGTCTTCGGGTTTTGTTTGGGGACTCTGCACAAACGAAGATTGACGAGGGTAGTTATTTTCCTGGTCGTACTGTACTGTACCTCTTTCTGTTTCTTGATATGGTCGATCTTAACGATCTGGGTGTCGGCGAACCAGTTGAAGCTGAGGTCGAGGGCGCAGTACGTGTTCTCGTAGTTGAGGAAGGTGACCAGCGACGAGTTGTTGGTCTCCACCACCTTCTGGCTCTCCATCGCCTTCTGGAAGTGCTTGCACGGCAGGTAGTTGTTACCTGCAACATTAACACTATGTTTCTCATCTTCATATTGCCACAGATGTCATAAATCATATTAGTATTTCGTACAGAAAATACACTCTGCAAATAAATACATAGAATCATGTACCAAGTGCGCGTGCAGGCGATACTGTATAATCGACGGACTTATGAATGACTTTAAAGTATATGGAATTCATTCATATGGAACGTCAAATTGGTCGTCGAACTAATAGATTTGAGCAAAGATTTTATTTTTGTTTGTTTTGGATTTGAGTTTAGTACAATTACGGTAGGATGTCAAGTTATTTCATGTTTTCTACGGATATAGTCCGAGATCCGACCGTAAAATTATGCTCCTATTTCATAGGCGAACGAAATGTGATTCTAGTGTATGTTTACACAGGGTTAATTCAATGCCGCCAAGTTGCCTAGAAAAATCTTGCCGCAAGTGCCTTTTCCATTATGATTTTTGGTATAACTTTTTCCACCTGTCTGTTAGGGAACTAAATGAGTTGCCATCAGGAAGGAGACTGATCTAAAGTACTGGAAAAACTAGGGTTGCAACCTCTCGATCTGCCGCAACTATAGGGTTGCCAGGTTTAAAGAAGTCCCCCACATCAGTGTGGTAGGCTCCGCAAGGAGCCGCCTGGCTCGCGACCTGCCTCCTGCCGGAGTCTGGCGCCAAGCGGCTTGCTGGGTTCCGTTGGTGTGCCAGTGCCATTCTGGGTAAGCTCGCTCCATCTTCGATCCCATCTTTGTCCTGTGGACTAGATTGAGGTCAAGAGCAAACCCATCGATAATTTAAAAAAATTAAAAATGCCATTTTTGAACCTGGCAACCCTATAGTTGCGGCAGACTGAGAGGTGGCAAACCTAGTTTTTCCAATACTTTAGATTAGTCTCCTTCCGATGGCACCTCAATTACTTCCCTAACAGACAGGTGGAAAAAGTTATACCAAAATCATAATGGAAAAGGTACTTGCGGCTTGTTTACTAATGTCATTGCTTACGGCAAGATTTTTCTGGGCAACTTGGCGGCGTTGAATTAACCCCTGTGTAAATATACACTAGAATCACATTTCGTATGAAATAGGTGCATAATTTTACGGTCGGATCTCGGTCTAATAGTAGACATTTAATTAAGAAAATAAAAATCACCTGCCTTCTCTTTCTAACTATGCTAGAAACAGAGACGGCAATATTATTGAGACAATATTCTCGAAATGGTTTTCGTTTCAGCCCTCCAAAAAAACTTGACATCACAATTTACAGCCGTATAGTATTAGGCAATCTGCTTCTTAGGCAATTGGCTTGATAATATTTCAGAAGTTGCATCTTTCATCATAGGTAGTAAGTACCTACTGTGCTCATAAACCCGCACAAAAATATGGTTTTACTGATAAGGTATATGGTAAGGTTATAATAAAATCGCCGAGACCATTTTGAATCTTTCTGAAAACATGTTTAAAACTCAGATCAAAAAAGTCCTCTGTAAAAAAGCATAATATTATAAACTGGATGATTATTTCAATGATCGAAATGCTTGGGTCTGAGTGACACTAACTTATAGTACTGTATAGTATCAATTATTTTATTAAATAGACTGTGTATTATTGTATACATAACCTTAGCATAAGAATTTATATTGTTTTGTTATTAAGTCGTGTTATGTTTTAGAGTTTCTGGCCGCATCTTCTCTACAGCGACAACACGTTCCGACGCGGTGGTAGCTTCAAAAAAAGATTTGACGTTTAATAAGTGTGGTTCAAGATCCTATATTGAATAAATTATTTTTGACTTTGACTTTGGTAGCGATTCCCTTTTTCAACTAGAGCTTTGCTATATCTCTCATAGACTAAATAGGACAAAACACGTTCCGACCTCTATTCGTTCTCCCTCTACTCTATTACCTGAGAAATCGACAGAAATCTTCCTATTGCTCTGTACGAGACTCAGCGGGAACTCGGTCAGGTTATTGGCCGAGGCGTCCAGAATGGTCAGGTTGAAGAGGTAGGCGAAGGGGCGCTGGCTCGACGGCTCCAGCTTGGCAGACGTCAGGTTGTTGTTCGAGATGTTCAGGCAGGCTATCGACGAGTGCTTCGGGAATTGACCTGGAAGTGAGGTTGAGGTGTTGGTTAGATTAGAGTTCTATGGGATTTGTTTGTATGCGAAACATATTTTAAAATGTCTAAAACAGCATTTTTTTTCTCGATTTCGATGTAGTAAAAGTTGTTCAGTTTCATGGTCTCAAACACCCCCTAAATTATGTAACGCATTTAAGTTCACATCCTATACAGGGTGTTATGGTAAACAGTTGCATTACTTTAAGGGGTGATTTTACCCATGATACTGAACAGCTTTCCCTAAGAAACCTATAGGAAATTCGCATAAACTTTTTTGTACTTTCCATACTAAATGCAATCAGCTGATTGAGCGTTGTATGAAAAGTCGTTTTTTTGTGAATTTCTTATACGTTACTTGGGGAAAGTTGTTCAGTATAATGAGTACAATCACCCCTTAAAGTAATGCAACTGTTTACCCTAACAATATTTATTTGCAGGAAGTAAGCAGGTAGGTACCTAGTTTATGTACAAAATTTAAGAGACTTCAACTAAACTGGCTACAGAAGACATGACAATAAAGCTGAACGAAGCTTACTGAACAAAACAACAAAAGCTATTAACACAAAGCCACATGAGTAAATACCCCACAGAGAAGAAATAAGGCGCGGCTGTGTGTGCGTGATCATTCAACCACCCGTGGACGAATGGGCTCGGCCCGTGGACCATCTATGGGCGAGCGTCTCACGTGATCATTTTGTGCGCTCCGTAGAAGCCTTTTCTCTGTGCGGTGTTTACTCATATGACGAAGCTTACTGACAAACATAAAAAACAATCAATTTTGTACTGTTACAGTTTTAATCAGTTACCATTCTATGCTGGTTAGATTTTTCTCGATGAGTGAGGCATAATTATAGATGGTGACAAAGAGGTGAAACTTACTCATTGAAAATAACATTAATAGTAAAAAAACTTTTTAAAAACAAGCTTGTAAGTATTTAAGTTAAAACAATAATGTACAAAACACAAATCTATTTGTTCAGTACTTACTTCCAAAGTTATTTCTACTTTCATCGAAGTCTACATCGGTAGCTAAGCAGGAATAGAAAAATACCCTCATTAGATACTGCATACCTGCTGTTGGTCATTTCATTAACTACTGTTTACCATTATAATAGGACTCCATAATGTAGTATTTGATTGAGTAAAAACATTTTGAAAATAACGCTAAACTCTCATTTTCAGTAAATAATTATCTTGATTACTATTTTTACCCGACTGCGCCAGAAGGAACCTACGAAATGTTTTTCGTGATCGTAGCACATAGCATTTTTCACTGCCAAACCATTATCGACTTTGATTGCATTGAAATAGCATCGAAAATCAATCATCGTGAAAATTCTGACCGATTTAGAAAGAGAAAGCTTGTACCTCTATCTCTCCGCTGCCTCTTCAGTCCAAACAGAAAAATAAGTAAGAATGAGACTAACCGACAATCTTGCCGATGTTACCGTCGGTGAACGCCATGGAGGCGAGCCTGCGGTAGATGGCGTTGCCCACGTTTAGTTCGTCTATGGTCGCGTTCAGCACGTGCAGGTTCGTCGTCTCTTTCTGCGACACTAGAATTATGAGAAATTTGTTTTATTAGTTCCTTAGTGTATGAAAGAGATAGGAGTTTCAATAAAGATGGAGAGTTTAGGTCACACAAGCTATAAAATAATAGCATACGATACTCGTGACTTATGTCTATTAAGGGACGGCGTTTAGCACCCTCGCTACGCTCGGGCGCTAACTTCACACCGTGCATTAATAAATAAATAAATAAATAAATAATAAATAAATAACGCTCACAGGCACATACATTGTAATGATCCCAAGAAAGCACTATTTATAGGCTGTTTATTATGGAAACCATACAACAACGGCACAAACATATAAACATCCATGACCGAACCGGGATTCGAACCCAGGACCCTGGTTTGGCAGTCCGGCGTGGTAACCATTACACCAACCGGGTCGTCGTAATAATGGACTACGTAATAAAAAAAAAAAAAAAAAACTTATACGTAATGTACCTACTTTATGGTAATTTTGGGGTGTTTCTACCTATAGTCATTTCGAAAGTGATGATTATGGGAAGTGGTTATTATGCAAAAAAATAGGAATCCATTATGGGAGTAGGTACCTATACATTTTAGGAAGTTGGCATTTCAAGTAGAGCCCAGTAGAGGTAATTTTAGGAATTTTAATTTCGACATGTTGTCATTTTAGAAAGTGGACGGTGGACCTTTAGGGATTGGTCTAAACGAAATGGTCCGAAACTCAGAACTAGGTACTCCACAGATTACTAGTTAGAAGTCACTTCGTAACAGATAATAACTTCCTTACAAAACGATAAATTCTCACGCTTTAATTACCAACTGCCAGACGGTACGCGCAAAAATTTAATTAGAAGTGAACCTTGCACAGCGTTGTTGTTATTACTTCGTACAGAGCGCGCCGACGCGTATTGCCGTATGGAGTCAGTAGCAGAAATGAAGCAAGCGCACCGCTTACGACGCGCCAAAGTGAAGGTGCTTATCTTGGTACCTACGCCGTGTGTGGAGCCAAATGACGGAGGCCTGACTACTCACTGTATATCTGCAGGCCCTCCCTCAGCCTGAACTTGTCGACATCGCAGCAGAACACCGAGGAGTTGTCGATGCGCACACAGTCGTTGACGGGGCACTTGGACCGGGGCAGGTGGAAACACTTGCCGTGCTTCAGGTCTTTGGGCGTCTCGGGCAGCTCCGTGAATGCTTGCGGTGGCTGCGGAGAGTTGTCCTGGAGTCAGATAGGTACAATAAATGATGATATCGTGCTGGATGAAGACAGGGCTATGCTTGCGCACGACGATCAAATTGGGTTAGAGATAAGGTCAACGAGATAATTATGATAATCAAATGACAATTAAAGAAGAGAGACAGAAGACTTAGACAGAGTTGTGAACACAGGTTAGGTGAAAGAAAAGTTCTTGCAAAGCACTTGCAGAAAGAAGACAGGATTGGCATTTGGCAAATAACTACTTAACCGACAAGAAATTAGTTCTCATAAGATTGACTATGAGTGATGGTTGTCTTTACATACATAAATACCTACAATACTGTCTGTCACTGGGGTAGGCAGCAGGGATGTATTAACAAAATATTCCGCCCCTGGGCAAATATTTTTGGCCGCCCCCCATAACTGCAGTTTGCCGGCGATGGGCCTCTACTGTAGCCAAGACTTGTGCCAGCAAAAGTTCTATGGTATAGAGATACCTTGAGATATTTAAGAATTGACCGACAAATGCTGTCACAAGCTACATCCAAATTATATTTTGCGAAAGTAGTTGCAAGATTTAAAATAGTTCTGGAGCGAGCGAAGCGAGCTTGACTTTTTCCGTTATACGACTTGGTTGTGCAAGAAGCCAAGAACTCGTATCAGTCTATGTATGCAGTGCAATAGTAAAAATAGAGATCAGAGCGAGCGAAGCGAACGCGAATAGCCCTACGAGCCGCCCCCCTTGACCCGGCCGCCCTTAGAACTTGCCCATTTTGCCCTTAGGAGAATACGTCACTGGTAAGCAGAGACAATGAAACGCCACCTGCTTCGATCCTGACAAACATATCTAGCTTCCTCCACATTCATTAGGTAGTCCTTTCATGCATGCTCATCGGTTTCGGGTAGATCTGACCTGGCCCTTTTTAAGCACGTCGCCAATTTGCCTTTACCTCTCTATATTTGACTTCCTCCTCAACCCTCATCTCTATGAGGGGCACATGCAGCGTCAGGTACATCACCAGGCTCCATAATATTACCTGGAAACAAAACAGTACAATTTTTAGCACCCGTAGACAGAGCAGACAATGGTATCTACACGAAGCTTTACTAAATTTTTTATTTAATCCCAAACCCAGTTTCACAATTTGTGCATCTGTATACTTATACCTAATTATGCGGCGTGATTAAAAAAATCGTGACAATGTATTTAAAGAAGTCAACGTTATTTCGTTATTACGTGTGTATTATGTTAATGCAAGCAATAAATTTTAACTTAATCTAACCGCATGCCAGCGAGCAGACCACCGGCATCGTGTCTACAACACAACTCTGCAGACCAAAACGAACCTACGATACGACTGAACTGAATGCTACGAGAGCTAAAAATACTTGTGAAATGGTAAACAACCGTCAGGTGTTTTATTGCTTTTAAAATACATCTCAGGGCGTGGATGGAATGTTCCGTACAAGTTTTGTCGAATCGAAGCAGTGAATTTGTGAAAAGAAATGACCTTGAAAGATGGGTCTTTTTACTGGAATCAAGGAGAAATTCTTCTTATTATTGTGTGGGCAGCAAGCCCTGCTGGTGTCAAAGTTGTTTCAGACCGCCTTAGGGCCTCTGAAGTTTTTTTTATGTACCTAACGCGTAGTCTACCACCAGAGATAGTAGCCAGGACCAACGGCTTAACGTGCCATCTGAAGCACGGAATCACTTTTCTTTTCAGACAATCAGGTGATCCAGCCTGCAATGTTCTAATCAACTGGGGAAAACCGCACAAAGTGACACATCACTAGGTGTCTCCCGTGGGAATCGAACCCACAACCTCCGTGTCAAGAGCCCAATGCTCTTAATCATTAGACCACGGAGGTAGTTAAGAAGAAGAAGTAGGAGAACCGGAAAGATCAGTTTGTAACAACAAAGCAGATTTTGTCTTACTTGCCGACTATCTAATGTGATCTGCTGGTAGATGGACTATAGTCTGATCACAAGGGCTGTGTGCTCGTAGTCTGTAGGTATCGTTCATCGGGTGCGACAGAGCTATGAATATTTGTTATCTTATGTGCGTATATGACGTAAAAAGTCCTGTGCAAATAAACCGAGTAGCCACTGTGAAAGTCTTCGATGGAAGTGCAGAGCGCAGCGGGCTTCTCTGCTCACGCATTTCGCCGCGCAGCTACGTGAAGTACCTACCTAACTGTTATCTGTCGCATTACCGGATCTAATGAAGGTGTTGGGAGGATTGTGAGGCTTTTTTTTTATTCTTAATGGGTTTGCGCTTGGCTTCAGCTCACCTGATGGAAAGTGTAGATGAAGCCGAGGATGTAGCGCTCTCGCCCAGAAAAAGCCTATTTACCTGTCTTCTTTTAAAAATATCCTGATTGTATTTGCTTGTGAAAACAGACGCAGGGAGAGAGTTCCAAACCTTACCGGTTCTCATTATAAAAGAGGATGCGAACCTATTTGTGCGGATTGTTGGAATATCGACAACGTATGGATGCAGTCTCGCACTACGTCTTGTCGTACGATGGTGGAAGGGGGGTGGTGGAATCAGGTCATTTAACTCCTGGGCACATTCACCGAAGTGTAGCCGATAGAATACCGACAGACAAGCGACCAATCTTCGGTTCTCCAGACTATGTAACTTAGTCTCGACGAGTGCATCGTCGTCGATGAGTCTCTTGGCTCGACGCTCAACTGAGTCCAGTGCGTCAAGTTGGTATTTCGCAGAGCCGTCCCAGAGGTGACTGCAGTACTCCATGCAAGATCGCACTTGGGCTTTGTAGGTAATACTGTGCTACTAGTAAAGTTTTTCAGTTCAATGGTCTGAACCACCCCTGAAAATTTAAAAGTCTTTACAAAATCACCTAGTAGGTATTTGTACCCTGAATCTTCCCTTATTTCATAAACGTATAGGACTAGTTAACGGTAGGTTGACGTACACTAGAAAAATCGTACTCATTGCCTATAACGTACCTACGCTACGTAAGTATAACTAACTATGCATGTCACACGCAACATCCGTCTAGTAATGTAAACACCCTTATCTGAACCACAAATGGCTCATTAAATCACAACATGTGTTTTACATTCGCATCGTCGTTGTATTTATAGAGTGCGCATGGCTTCGATTAGTGAAGTCAGACGACGCATTTTCAAAGATGACCTACTTTTTGTTTTAGGCTGGCTGTCCACCAGAGATGTGCGAGATTGCGAAGAATGGAAAAAAATCACTATACAGGGACCTTCTTAATATGCTGACACTTTTTTAAGGGGTTGCTCGGACCAACATCGAAATCGCGAAAAAAAAATCTGCTGTCCCATACATATTTTGGCTGGAGTAAGTGTGCAGTTTTATATGGAAGAGCTATTTTTTTTTCGCGATTTCGATGTTGGTGCGTAATGAATTAACGCAAAACTAGAAAGTAGTTTGTTTAGAATCGAGAGCAGAATCGAATTATCATGGTTTCAACATAGGTAATTTTTTTCAAAATATTAAATAATTTTTTATAAAAATTTTAAATTTTCTGAACCCGATGTCAACCCACCGCACGGGCACACCCACCCTACTTACAACCAAAACAAGATTCGTAAAATGTATCCATGAGTACGTTAGCGCTTTCATTCATTGCTGAAATGATAACAAATCATTTTAACCTCAAAAATTAAAATGCGAATAACTTTAAATTTTAACTATCAAAATAATGAAATTATTGTTTCAATCTAATTATTTTGTTATAAATCAGTTGAGGTGTATGAGGTTTTGCGCTAATTTATTAACACGTTGTATATTATTAGCGTAATCTATGGTAAAATGACTGTGCTATTGTGTTTCTAGTAAGTTCTTTGTGCATTTCAAACGATTTTCGTCATAATGTTGGTACGACTCAGAATGGCCTGCAAATTATCCAATTGCTACTTCCGCTCCTGGTAAGAATAAGCGGTACCTACCTAAGAATTGATATCAAGGTGCTTCTTCGTATCGTGTGGGCAGAGCCCTGGTGTCAGAGTTTTTTCAGACCGCCTTACGGCCTCTGACGTGGTTTTTATGTAACGACTACCACCAGAGATAGTAGCCGGGACCAACGGCTTAACGTGCCATCCGAAGCACGGAATCATTTTTCTTTTCAGACAATCAGGTGATTTAGCCTGCAATGTCCTAACCAACTGGGGAAAAACGCACAAAGTAAGATATAACTAGGTGGGAAATAGTAGGAATCGAACCCACGACCTCCGTGTCGAGAGCCAATGCACTTAACCATTAGACCACGGAGGCAGTTACGGAGGTATCAAGGTGCTGGCTTGTACAGTCGCCATCAGATATAGGTATCGTAGCATACAAGGTGTCCAAATATTTCTGAGCAGTGCTAATTTTCATTAAATTATTTACAGTAAATGTTACCAATTATATCTAAACGTGTATTTTGTCATAAATATGTGAACAGCGAATTTTCAATAATTTCTTTACAATGTTATTTAAAATTAAAATGTAAAACAAAACAACGGAATAAGGTTTTTTCCGTAACTGTTCAGATGTTTATGACCACCCTGACTGCGTAGATATTTTGATGTTCTAGGCGTTCCTATATTTTGGATTGGTTATGAGTTATGAGTAAAGAAATTATTGAAAATTAGATCTGCTTAGAAATATTTGACCACCTTGTTTGCTACGATATATCTGCTGGTGACTGTACCTATACGTTTCCTTCGCCATGCTAAGAATTCTAAGATCCCATGTTTTGGTCATCATAGTTTTTGGTCTGCTGGGACACAGGGCTTACCACATAGGTAATGGGGAGCTTTCTGATAACTAGTTTAAACTTAGTTCATCGTGCCTCGATAGATGACAATGATTTGACCTGGGTCCGAAGGTAATTTGACAGCCCGGTAACACAGTCGGTAGTGAACCTGCTTGCTGTGCCGAGGGTCGCGGGTTCGAATCCCGTAAGGGACAAATATTTGTATGATGAATATGAATATTTGTACTCGAGTCATGGATGTTTGTATTTATACAACGTGTTAATGAATTAACGCAAAACTAGAAAGTAGTTTGTTTAGAATCGAGAGCAGAATCGAATTATCATGGTTTCCACATAGGTAATTTTTTTTTAAATATTAAATAATTTTTATGAAAAATTTAAAATTTACTGAACCCGATGACAACCCACCGCACGGGTACACTCACCCTACTCATTACCAAAACAAGTTTATAAAAATATATCCATGAGTACATTAGCGCTTTCTTTCAATGCTGAAATGATAACAAATCATTTTTGCCTCTAAACTTAAAATGTGAATAACTTTAAATTTTAACTATCAAAATAATGAAATTATTGTTGCAATCTAATTATTTTGTTATAGATCAGTTGGGGTGTATGAGGTTTTGCGTTAATTCATTAACACGTTGTATATGTATTCTATATCGTTGTCTAGTTATCATAATACAAGTCCAGGCTAGATTCTGGTACTTTAAATGTGACTAGATAATTTGTGTGACATTGTCCAAGATATTTATTTATTTATTTATTTAATTAATTTATTCTAAAAAAGGTAAAATAAATGCACGTCAGTGGTTCAGAGTTCAGACGCATCTTTAGGCTAAAAAAGTTAAAATAAATGCACGTCACTGGTCCAGACGCATCCGTTGACGAAGTGTCTTTTCATGGCGTAAACTTAGTAATTTTAGTATAAGGTTCCGTTGGCACCCATTGACCACCGATTGGCACCTACGGAACCATAAAGGTTAAAAAAAAGCGCGCGAATCCGGCGTATTTCTAAGCAGTGCAGTATCTGTTCTAGTAGTAACTATAATCTGCGACAAGACACTATTAGTACACACGGCGACACATCAAGGTACCCAAAACCAAAATAAGCTGGCCGCGCGACGTTATACATTACTATGCCGACGCGCGGCCAGCTTATTTTGGTTTTCGGTAGCTTGATGTGTCGCCGTGTGTACAAGTCAAAATATCCAGTATTGATTGATCACTAACCACTTATATTTCGTGAGTCGAGTAGGTACGTGTGTTATCATTATCAAAATGTAATACTTATAAGTATCCCACTTTCGGTTATCTCATTCTATTTACAACTTAAGGGGCTATGTAAAAAAAAATAGGATTCTTCAAAGCTCCATATATCATGAAGTACTAACAGTAGGAGTATGATTTGTGGATATGTGTAAATTGAACATATAATTGAAGTTTTGATTTGAGCCAAAACACGATTAAGACAAATTTTCTCGATAGAAAAACAAGCCAAAGTAGCCTCCGTTTTTGTCTATAAACGCTTGTAACTGCTAAACTGTGAATAATAGAAACATGAGACTTGATTTAAAAAAAAGAGATTGCTATTATCTAAGTTTTGATTAGAGCAGAATTGAACTTACATAAATAGTACAATCACAATTAAATAAAGTTTGTTTTTTCGCTTGATTCGATCCAGGCGCGCACGCCGCCCCATCTCTTTCTCTCGCATCTGGCAGTAATATAAGCTATCACACGCCTGTTTCGCTTAATTTATTTTTCATTATTCCCGACGACGAATGGATACTACGCCGGATTGCCAAACCAGGGTCCTGGGTTCAAATCCCGGTTCGGTCATGGATGTTATATGTTCGTGCCGTTGTTGTATGGTTTCCATGTTAAAAGCCTATAGTGCTTAACTTGGAATCATTACAATGTATGTGCCTGTGAGCGCTATTTATTTATTTATTCCCTAAGTTAGGTACTTTTACATTAAAATATGTGGGGTCCAGTTGTCGGCATTTAAATCCAGCTTTTTTATTATTCCATAATGGTGACAGGAGTGCGATTTTTGAAACTCATTCTTTGAACTCAGCAGTTGAAAATTTCAATATTACTATGAAGACGTGCAGCTTTCTGCTGCTGATTTGACATTAAAAAATCATTCTCCAGGAGTGCGATTTTTGAAAGTCAAATTAGCAGTAGAAAGATGCGCAGGTATCTAAATGTATGAAGATATGCATCTTTCTACTGCTGATTTGACTTTCGAAAATCGCAACGCTGAATTATATTTTTTGAATGTTGAATCAACAGTAGAAAGATGTGTGTATCTCCATAGTAATTTTGACATTTACAACTGCTGAGTTCAACGAATGAGTTTCAAAAATCGCACTTCTGGAGAGCGATTTTTGAAACTCATTCGCTGAGTTCAGCCGTTGTAAATGTCAAAATAACTACGGAGATACGCATCTTTCTACTACTGATTTGACTTTCAAAAATCATACTTCAGGAGTGCGATTTTTGAAACTCAAATCAGCAGTAGAAAGATGCGTATCTCCACAGTAATTTTGACATTTACAACTGCTGAACTTAGCGAATGAGATTCAAAAATCGCACTCCTGATCAAGATGCTGAATCTAACCTTAATTCAAAACCCGACAACTGGACCCTTTTTGCAAGGAAATTCTAGAAGTTCTCACATACCAAAAGGCAGGCAAAAGTTTGTATAATTTTCAATAACATTGTTATAGGTAAGTATTTAGTTATTATTATTAGTGCATTGGAATGTTATCCTATAATGCCGTTCTTATCTTATCTAGAAAGCTTAATTCACATCACAATATACTGAGCGTGGTAAGCCATGGGCTTATCTCATTTCCGTTGTGATGATGATGATGATAATTTTTAGCTATAATTTTAAAATTTGGTGCGAATTCTTATGATTTTCTAATTTGATTCTTTGGATTAGAAGGCACCACAGAGACATAATGAAGGACAAGCCAGTCAAAAATAGGTATCCTACCTACTAAAATGATGAAGTTTAATAGAGGTGAGGCGAGGCGGTCTGAAAGGGTGACGCTCGTTCAGTGGGGTATACCTCAGGTATTGTACATCGATGAGACTTAGGCTTAGGACTTAGGTATAAACCTGGTACTTACTACTATACCTACACGTCTAGCGCTGTTTGGTGGAGAATAGATAGTAGTCAACTCAACTTGCTTTTGTATTGTCAATTGAGCACTTTTTTAATTTAGGCTTTCTTTATTGAGAAATCTTTATTAATGTGATGGGGGCGCCACTGGACTAGCCCTCTTAACATGCTTCTGATTTTAATAATGCCTTGGCTATACAATGTCCAAGATATAATTATTAAATTAATTCATCAGCCTCTCAACGTCCCACTACAAGGCACACATCGTCCTTAAGGCTGCGCCGAGCCTATTCTGCTGCCTCCAATCGTATTTTTTTTATTTCTAAACAATTAAGGTGGTTTCAGTCCATACAAACGTTTGACGCACAATACGCGTAGACTGAATTAATAAAAGTAATATTTTATATATGGAAAAATAGTTTAGGAAATCTAGATGTCGCGTATTAAATAATATTTATAATATAACTACGAAGATATAAAGCTTTGAAAATTTTGTATGAATAATTTCAAAGCTTTATATCTTCGTAATTATATTATAAATTGCAAATGTTATTTGATACGCGACAACTAGATTTTCTATGCTATTTTTCCATATATACAAAGTTACTTATAGTAATACCGTCTACGCGTATTGTGCGTCAAAGTTTTGTATAAAATTGACCCCTCTGCAACCGCCTTAAAAAAGATATTTTCCAAAAAAAAAGAATGTCACGTTGTAGTCCTGATAGGCTTTCAATTCACCGAAACATTACGGCTTATTATGTTTTATGCTTGTAGCTCCACAAAGTGGCCACTTTTGGCGGTTTTAAAGATAATAAGTAAGTATAATAACTACAAACGTTAAACCCGATAAATTGAAAATCAGCAATGATTACAATGTGACATTCTTGTTTTTTGGAAATATTGTTTAATTGTTAAGAAATAAAAAATAATGATTGAGGGCAGCACAATAGGCTCGGTGCAGCCTTAAACGAATTTATTAGAGTGAGCGGAATATGAACGTAAGTAAACAACGTTATGCGTAATACTGTAAAAATTTTCACCTTGACTGTAAGCTCTCAAACGTAACCTCATTGATAATCAATGTTTATAAATGTATACGATGCAAGAAGTAATGAATGCCAAACAGCATCTTAATGTCACTTCATGCTATGCATTGCAAAATAGGTACACCTACGAATACGATATCCATAGGCGATCGGAAACGCATTATTTGCATGCATTTTAATGGGAGCAAAGATTATGCATGCCCACGATATGTGCTCTGCACATGACCACGTGGTTACCACATCGCAACGACAGCGACAACGCAACCACATCGACATTTTGTCGGTACTACAACGCAACTGCAAAAAGCCGCTGCGACACTATTCACACGTAACCACAGCTTGACCAAATTTTGTCGCTGCGACGTGGTGTGGTTGTGGTACGTGTGAATTGAGCCTTAATGTTTTTGCCGTTTGTATCTAAATTTAATTTAAAAAAAAGTTTAACTTTTTTTTTAAGGTATCCCTACAGAAATTCCTATTCATTGGTCAGAAACTATGCGACAATAGCAACAACTCAATTCATCTATTGTTCTCAATCTTAGGAAACTTTTACACACAGTTTTAAACTTTCCGTGATCGATCACACACTCCATGTGTGTTCCAAAAAATATATAATTACCTAAATAAAAAACTTAAAATTACTTAGGTAGGTACTGCTTAGAGTACTTTAATTTGATTCGAAATAGCACAACATGTAACATATTTAAAATATATTTGAAATAAGAAACTTATCTGAGTGATGCTATAAAAAACTTCAAGCACCACTTTATTTGTCTATGAGCCGACTTCGTCCCAAGAAGCTTACATACCTACAGCTTCGTCCGCATAAATTATAAGCTTTCAAACAAAAAAGTTTCATCAAAATCGGCTCAGTAGTTTTTGCGTGATGCTCGAAGAAACAAACAAACAGATAGATAGACAAAAAATCCAAAAATTGGTGATTTGGATTCGGGGACACCTAAAAACCATATTATCGTGATTATTCCACGTGTCACGTCACGTCACGTCTGATTTACATTTAGGTTGTTAGTCTATGACGCGGCGCCGGCGTGCGAAACCTGGAACCTACTAGTGCAACTATTTATAAACACTGTTTTGTTTTCATGTTTTACTTCTGTTTGCTATGTTAATTAAGCCCTTAAGAGGGCTATCACAGTCCAGTGGCGCCCTCATCACATTAAAAAAGATTTCTCAATAAAGAAAGCCTAAATTAAAAAAGTGCTCAACATCAAAACTACAAAAGCCTTCAAGGTATTTTCATAGAATGCTTTTATAGGTTCTAAACATTCCACTTTTAGACAATTTCGAATAAAAACTAAAGCGGCCGTTTTATTTCTTTTTTCAAAACCTGAAAATAACTCGAAGGCTTTTGTAGTTTTGATGTTGAGCACTTTTTTAATTTAGGCTTTCTTTACACAGACTTATGTTTGTGTTTCTTTATTGAGAAATCTTTTTTAATGTGATGAGGGCGCCACTGGACTGTGATAGCCCTCTTAAATGGAGGTCGATCGACATAGGGAGTGAAATTTTTGAACTCCCCGTAAAAGTATATGGCCGTGAATGTATGCATGTACATACACTATTGGAAAGTCTACGAAACCAAAAATTCTGCCATTAGGGGCAGAATGTGTTGAATAAGCTGAATTTGTGAACATTTGTACCATATTCCGGAAAATAAACTATTCTATTCTATTTTATTGAATTTTTATCTATTGTTTGAGCATCTGGACTGATTTTGCATTTTTCGATAGTATAATGGACTACTTAAAAACTGTGGAAGGTACTTTTGATAGGTACCCGATACCCGAATTATTTTACATTGATCATTATACTTAGGTACTTGTACACACGGCGACACATCAAGCTATACAAAACCAACATAAGCTGGCCGCGCGACGTTATACGTTCCTCGACCTACACGCGGCCAGCTTTTATGTTGGTTGGTTTTGTATAGCTTGATGTGTCGCCGTGCGTACATATAATATTGCTGTCATGAGCATGAGCAAAGAATGTGAAGTAGGTACTTAATAATTAACGACAAAAAAATATGAATATAATTTAAAAATACATATATTTATTATTCAAATTACATTAACTAGACATCTTACTGTGTTATTTACTATTACATTAATACACAAAAAGCAACACAAAAACATTAAACACACACTCAACATAAATACAGTCATAAACATACCTACCTACTTACATACATACCTACATTGTTTTACTGGTGATTGGGACAGTCAAATAAAAGACATGCCTACCTACCTTGTCGATATTTAATTTAACATACACTAACATAATTTTAAGTAAACATTGTTACTAATCATCCTACTAACAAAATTATGGATTGTCTTTTTTGGTCCGAAATAAATGAGTATATAATTTACCTTGTTTTACATAAATAAATAAAAAATGTAGTGCCTACTTATTTGCTAAAGAATTAATTTTAAATTAAGTTTCATTTGATCTAGGTCATTCAATGTTCAAGTACTTGTTTAAAATATAAATAAAGAAAAGAAAGTATGTAACTTAGACAATTGAATAGGGACTCGCCTTGCGATAGCATTTCCCCTCTGCCACGGTATTAGATCAATTAATCTTGCTCATTTACACGCAATTTTATACCTTATTATCACTAAACGAGACAGCCTATAATAGCGAAACAATAATTTTGAACTTAGAACGTGAGGGGTTCACACAAGACTACTTTTCATGATTTTTAACATTCAAAATTAGAATCTAAACTTATGGGGAATAAAATCCAATGTTGCGGATTTCATGTTACCTCGCCCCCCGCAAAAAGTGGCAGAAATGTTTCTTAGTAGAATGACACGCGTAACTCGTCCCTATTAAATTGTCTAAGGTATGTAAGTATAATTGAATTAAATAGAATTTAAGAAAGAGTTTTGTTGGAAACAAGAGTTATCTTCAATTTCTTAATCTGTGCAGTATTCTATGTTTTTATTTCATGGTGATAACTTGGTCCTAGTGATAACCCCAATGAAAATAGCAAGGGGCTTAGGCAAGACTCTCTGTTGAAAATATAATTTGTTTAATTTCTCAAGATCCAATTGGATCTTTTTGAAAAGTTGTCAGACGGTTCAGATTATCTTCTTCTCTTACATAAATAAATATCAATGTCATTTTCTAATTTTATTTTTAAATTGTTCTCTTTAATTAATGCAGTGATTTTATCGTCAATTTCAATCTGCATTTCATTAAATTTATTATCAATTTTTAGTTCAATTTTCTGCCACAGCTTTTGGAATGCTGTTTCTATTTCTTTTTTAATTTGTTGTTCAACATTTTCTAGTTTGTTGTGAAACAATTTATGTTGTTTATCAAGCTCTAACTTGAAACTGTTGTTTTTATCTTGTTCTTGTAGTACTTTGGACATTTGGTCCTTCAATATATTCAATTCTTCTGTCAATGGTTCAAGAAACTCATCTATTTCATTAAGGGATGCTTTTGTTGACGCCACATCTTCTTCCAACTCCAACAGCCTGCCTAATATACTGTGTTTTTGAACCATTTTTATATTCAGTACCCTTTTAGTTAAATTGATAGCGGGCTTATGTTTTTCTGATTTTCATCCTGTAGCAATAAATTGAATATTTACTATTTTTGCACACTTAAGAGGGCTAACGCAGTCCAGTGGCGCCCTCATCACATTAATAAAGATTTCTCAATAAAGAAAGCCTAAATTAAAAAAGTGCTCCACATATAAACTACAAAAGCCTTCAAGCTATTATTATAAAATACTTTTATAGGTTCTAAACATTCCACTTTTAGACAATTTCTAATAATAACAAAAGAGCCGTTTATTTTCTTTTTTCAAAATTTGTATGTTTAGACCTTTAAAAAACCTATAAAAGTATTCTATGAAAATAGCTTGAAAGCTTTTGTAGTTTATATGTTGAGTACTTTTTTAATTTAGGCTTTCTTCATTGAGGAATCTTTATTAATGTGATGAGGGCGCCACTGGACTGGGATAGCCCTCTTAAAGAAGTAGTTAGGTGGTGGAATGTGTGTGCCGCTATAACAATTGTTTATGTTTTGTGTCTGGTATACATATAGGGTCCTTCTTAACATGCTGACACTTTTTTAAGGGGATGATCAGACTATAAAACTGAACAACTTTCTATACCTAGGTATAGGACCATCATCGAAATCGCGAAACAAAAACCAGCTGTCCCATCCCATACATTTGGCTCGAGTAGGTCTGCAGCTTTGTATGGAAGAGCAGATTATTTTTTCGCGATTTCGATGTTAGTCGTATAGAGAAAGTTGTTCAGTTTGACGGTCTAATTATCCCCTTAAAAAAGTTAAGGGATTGACGGAGTAACAATAAATAAAATTATTTCCAACTAATATTATATAAAAAAAGTAAATAAGAAATTGAATCAAAATGAGGGTAGATTACTTTTTGGTCGGTTTGAAAATCGATGGGTTGTCCTATTTATTTAACCAAACTAACTTGAAAAAAGTGTAGTAGGTACCTAGGTAGACAATAAGGTACTTACGTATAATTGAACATGTAATGTAATTATGAAATGAATAACTAATGGTAATTTTTTTTTTTTTTATAAGAACTGAGGGTAGGTTACCTACTTTTTGGCAAGTTTGGAAATCAATTTGCTTGTCCCTAGCTAGAACAAAGTGTAGTACCTAGGTAGAGACAATAAATAAGGTACCTACGTATTTGAACGTGTTTATGAAAAGAATAATGGTAAATTAAAAAAAAAGTGCTTACCGACGATGTCGCGAGCAAGACAACTTTAGCTTAGGCTACTTTAGGGTACCTACTAGCTTAGCTAGGTATCAAAATCCAAATACTTAGGTAACTTCTTCGATTAGATCAAACTTTTCTTCACCAAAGACTACAGTTTAATATTTCTTCACTTCCACTACTAGGTATCTCAATTCTGCGAAATCTTGTTCTTGTCTTGACTTGTCTTGACATCAATGAATGAGAATGACTTTTTGAATTTGACAGATGCTATCAGCTGTGTCATAGTGATGGGCACCAACATTCATGCATGCGTCATTCATGCGATTCTATCATATCCCAAGCATGTTAATGAGGAGTTTTCTGACAGCTAGTCAAGCGTTGTTCAATATACCGGCGATAGATGGCGTTGACCAAAGAGGGGTCTGAAGACGAAAATTTTTGGCTAAAAAGTAAACAAAAATTCATGTCACTGAGTCAGACGCATCCGTTGTCGAAATATATGTTCATATTTAACTGTTTACTTAAAAACACCAATTCTTACTATTTTATTTGTATTTTATTATCTGCAGGTCGCAGACCCCTGTCTTGCAACGCCATCTATCGAGCCATTAGGAACTACTTTTTCTTTATTAATTGCTTTCGGAAAATCCCTCATTAAATCTTGTTTTTTAATCGATAGTAAAATCGATTATGTAAATTATTAAATTCAATCGATTGATTAATTAAATAATTTATCAGTTTAGTTCTTATTAAAACGAAAAAGAAAAAACAAAAGCGTTTACGTTTTAATCATAGATATAATATCCAATACAGGATCGCGCTGTGCCAAATTATCTTTCTCTCGGTTTAATCAAAAATAATCTATAGCCCAAACACATAAAAACTATTTGGCACGCATAAAGTTGACCATGCTAGAAGAAGAAGGCATGAGTTGCACCCGGTGTCCCATTCTACAGTGTACTGGTGCTGCCATATGTATATGTTATGATTTCAGCCGAATTGGTAAGATCAAATGAAGCAAAAATGTATCAAATCTTTTTAAATTATTTGTGTGTTGCAAAAAATTTGTGTGTAGTAAAAAAGAAAAAAATTGACAACCCAATCTGCCATATTATTTGAAATTGTCGCTAGCCGTCAAATTAATTTTTATTATTTTTTATCCACATTTTATGTTAAAATGGTTCGTATTTGCTTAATCGACGGCTGCAAAAGCGAAAATTTTCCAGATTGTGGCTTATCGTATCAAAGGTTTGTATTTTTAATATGTTTTAGTCTTGAAAATATTAAATTAGTTAGGGTAACAACAAACATAGAAGGTAAGCATCGGACGCATATATTATGATAAAAATTACGAAGATAAAACTGTTCTAATATCTGTAATAAAACATAGTAGGAAGGTAGGTACGCGCGGCCAGCTTATTTTGGTTTTGTATAGCTTGATATGTCGGTCGCCGTGCGTACCTACCTATGCGTTTAGGGTAAGAGGTTGTTTGTTTGTTTGTGTGTGCCAACGAATGTTCCCATTTATCTCCAAAACGGCTTGACCGATTTAGATACGGTTTTCTGTAAAGGGTTTGTGATTTGATTAACGGTGGTTCTTAGATAGGTGTTACGGTTTCATTTGCCAGGGGGCGCTGCAGTAAATATTTTTCTTTCGTCAAAATGAGTTTTTGCTTATTTACACCGAAACGGCTTGACATAAGGTCAAGCCGTTTCGGTTCGGCTGGATGATTTTTTTGCCGTTTCGAAACTTTCAGGGGTGGTTTAGACCATCAAAATGAACAACTTTTACTATGGGAGCAAATCTGAAATCGTAAAAAGAAAATCATAGTAAAAGTTATTCAAATTGATGGTCTGAACCCCCTAAAAGTTTCGGAACGGTAAAAAAAAAACAGAAGTGCGATTTTTGAACATTATACGAGTGACTCGGCAGTAGAAAATGTCAAAATTACTATGGAGATTATGCATCTTTCTACTGCCGATTCGCTCGTATGATGTTCAAAAATCGCACTTCAGGGTGTTCGCGTTAGGTACGCCACACACATACGGAAATGCAATCCGGAATTCCAAATCAATTGTGATTTTGTACAGGATTTGACAGCTGCGCAATTCCGAATGCAATTGTGGAGGGGGGAAATCCATACGAAATCGTAATCCTGATTCAGGATTCCGGATTGCAATTCCGTATGTGTGTGGCGGACCTTAAGGTACCTAGTCCATAGAAAATGCTATTGTGAACCTTTTTAGTCACATACAGGTGATCCAAAAGGTTATGGTAGGCTGCCATACCTTTTGGATCACCTAGTACTATCACGTCTTTGCTCTCTTCTATCTATTTACACGCGCAACATGCTCCGGTTTCAGGATTATTTTAATGTCAATAAATAGTTCCTTAATAGTGCCTAGTAATTAGTGCCTAGGTCAGATAAAAATAGTGCCTTCAACGAAATGAAGTTTACGAAATATTTATTTTTTTACCATAGTACGCTAGTTTGATGTCAAAGTAGCGTAAATGTGTTAGGTATAGATATATAGATACACATTTTCTGTAGCAAAGCGAAACGACTACACAAATAGTGAAAATATAATAAAAGTCCTAAAAGCATAATCGCATTGTCACCCTACTAAGGATAGGGACACCGAGTCCAGGCTGCTTTATCCCGCTCTTCCCAATATTCCGAGAAGACCGCATTCCAGGTTTTACGTAGTAAATTAATATTTCTATGGTTTTAATATAATTTAGTGTACGAGATTCATTAGGTAATGTACCTTAAATACATAAGTAGGTACCTACTCGTAGGTTTTTCAAGAATGTTTGTGTACCTACGCTATGTTATGCATAAAAATGTACTTTACATTGTAAGCATCTACCTAATTATCATGTGTTAACCATTAAATAATAATTTATTGATAAATATTATTCTGTAAGTAGGTAATTACATTACTTTACTATCGTTATTTTATTCAAAAAGTAAGTAGGTATGTGTATGTAAGTAATTAGGTAGATATAACTTGATTCTCGATTAGTCTTCAGCCGAATCAAATTGTACGGTAACAAACTGAGATTGCTCTGCGCAAACACTTGAAAACCTTGGTGCTACACTATTTACTAAGCGATAAGGAATACGAGAATACCGAACATTTAAAATATATTTATGTAAGTCGCAGTAGCTAAAGCTAGCCTATGAAATTTATGTCATCGAAGGTTTTTTTCTTGGAAATAATTTTCAACTCTTCTTCTTATCGTGTTTGCAGAGCCCTGGTGTCAGAGTTTTTTCAGACCGCCTTACGGCCTCTGACGTGGTTTTTATGTAACGACTACTACCACCAGAGATAGTAGCCGGGACCAACGGCTTAGCGTGCCATCCGAAGCACGGAATCATTTTTCTTTTCGGACAATCAGGTGATTCAGCCTGTAATGTCCTAACCAACTGGGAAAAAACGCACAAAGTGACATATCACTAGGTGTCCCCCGTGGGAATCAAACCCACGACCTCCGTATCGAGAGCCAATGCTCTTAACCACTAGACCACGGAGGCAGTGTAGAAGGATAATTTTCAACTAAGACCCGGTTATAATAAAGTACTCTTTGACTAAGACCTACCGTACCGACATTACTTAGGTAGGTACTGTCATAAAACAATACACGTCTAATCCTATGTCTGTGGTCTAATAACACAAAGTAGATTTGTCTATCTGTTGGTAGAGAGAGACTGAGTAGGGTTGAAAACGTACTATAGATTTTGACATACCTACGGGAGTTCGAACTCAAAGTCAAAACTTATCAGATTCTCTGTCGCCTAATTAATTCTGCTACATAACTCGTCTCTTTTTAAACGTGCCAGCCAATTCACTTTCAGCATAGACTTCCAGGTTTACCTACATGTCAGTTAGTACTGAATGACGATAGAGCTAGACCCACCCACAAAAAACATCAACAGAACACTAATCCCTCACTCAGACTCCCGACTCCCGACACGATGAAATAAGGTGGTATAACCATGGTATAACCTGTCCTCATGGTGGTGTAACCTGTCCGTGTGGTGACGGCTAAGAATAGAACCATCCCATTTCCTCCGGTGGGTGTCGTAAAAGGCGACTAAGGGATCTACCGGAGGATGGGCAGCAGCATCCTCTGAGCACACACATTCAATCCAACTGCGGTCGCCAACCCGCCTGCCAAGCGTGGCGATTTTGGGGGAGGCCTATGACCAACAGTGGACTTCTATCGGCTGATATGATGATGATGAACCATGGTATAACCTTTAAATTATACAAGATTTGTTCAAAGCTTTATTGTTATTACAAATAACCTACAACGAACCCATGGGCTCTGTATCGGCATACCACAAGATACATAAAGTAGGTAAGCAATGAATACACACAACTAGCAAACCATAAACCACGAGTGACGCAATAACCTTAGACGACAAACAAGAGAACACTAAATTAAACACAGCGTGTGGCCAATTGCACCGAAACGTATTGGCCGTCGATTCTTTACGAGGCTGCTGTTGCCCCACCCTGTTTGTTCTGTATCAAATTCTACTTCGATATGCAAACTTCTTGTTTCCATGTTTCTGTAAGTTTTATCAAAATGTATGGTGTGGTGTGGGTCACATGAGCAACCCCACAAAGACAGAGCTTCTGGAGCGCACAAAATAATCACGAGACGCGCTCGCTTATACAGGGTGTAACATAAAATAGGACAGCTACTTAAAGGGGTGCTTTAGATCGTCAAACTGAACAACTTTCTCTGTGGGACCAATATCGAAATCGCAAAAAAAAATCTGCTGTCCCATACATTTCAGTCGAGTTATGCTTGCACTTTTGTATGGGACAGCTGTTTTTTTTTTCGCGATTTCAGTGTTTGTCCCATAGTAAAAGTTGTTCAGTTTGATGGTCTAAAGCACCCCTTTAAGTAACTGTCCTATTTTGTTATACACCCTGTAGATTGTCCACTGGCTGAGTCGGTTTTGTCCACGAGCTTTAGCTATCTAACAAAATATCTATTCCAACCCCCCCCCCCCCATTTATCGATTTATCGTCCAAAACGACTGCGGGGTAACGTGTCTTTTGCGGTGTTTTTGTGGGTGAGGTGAAGGCCCTTCTGTCACTACTAGATTCTGGTTGGCAAATATCTTTACCGCAGGAAAAACACTTGATATTATTATTCTATCTTGAAACCCTTTGGTCTCTTCTCTCTGCTACAGGTACACTCTAAAATTGGTTGATTTGGTGGTTGTAGCACAGTTCATCATAATTATGTTCGATTACAATGAAACGGATGGCGGTGAGCTGATGCATGTTAAAATACATCATCATCAGCCCGTACATCCCACTGTAGGGACATACTTCCTCCACCTCGCGAACCCAGCCCATGCTGGCAAGTTGTCAACAACTTGTGGTCAACTTACTGTCAGAATATTTTCAATCACTTGACTTAGCGGATAATTATGTGTGTGCCAGTTAGGACAGCGTAAATAAATACACATTTCAATGATTCTATGTCAATAACTAGTCTTTTTACGTTCTGGTAAATATTTGGAAAACCTATTTTAGTTCGTCCAAACCGAGAATAAATTATTTAAGGTTTTGCAGATTTTCTTGGCTTTAGCCATCGAATTTTCATCATCCATATAGTTTTTTATTGTATTGGTTTAAAAACGGTAGTGATGTGACACTTCGAAAGCACTTATCGAGTTATTGATGTTGTTTTTTTATCGAACAAGCCAATCCGACTGTCGACAGGCTTCACGTTTTTTTTCTTCGTAGGTACTTAATAGTAGGTACTTATACGGTTAGAATCAAACAGTTCGTTCAAAATTCGAAAGGTCAACGCACGCCACGCAATGGCACGCAAATACGCAATGCAAAAAGTCAAAATGCGTGGTGTAACTTTTTTGTTCGGCGGCTTTCTGTGTGAGAGATTAAGTGTCAGTCACCTTTAGTAACTGAAAAAAGTATCAGTATTTTCTTTCCATGTATTAATTTAAATTGCACAAGGTTTAAATTGAAAGACAATGCTTCGTTTTCTATGACTGTATTGCGATCAATCGCAATAATTAAGTACAACCCGTGCGAATTAACTAGGCACCTGGCTCGCACGTGGCTCGGAATTTGATACCTCTCCTGCTACCCTCAAGCGGGACCCCGCCGTCGCTGTGCGAGGCCGTAGCATAGCATTTCAGTTACTGTTGCACGAGTCCCTACGCTTTAGCATTTTCGAGTTATTCCTTCAGAATTTTCCGAGTTTTTTATTCCGAGCCACGTACGAGCCAGGTGCCATGTTAATTCGCCCGTGTTGGACACAATTTAATTACACGCTATTAATTTGCGCATGTGTGTGGTTATATGGTGTGACATTAGTAGTACTTTTTCCGAAGTTATTGTTATTGTAGTTGATCATAAAAAGGATTACAATAACACGACTATAATACACACCGACATACCTATTTCATACGTACTTATGTGTAACAATAGGTCTTTAATCATTGTTAGGAAATACACTGTACACACCACACCTATATTCTACCCTAATAGGAATGTCATAAAATGTAAACGAGACTCTAAACTGAAAACAGTTATGAGAACATTATTCAGTGTTTTCTGGAATTTCATAAATTATCGAATGTGATGGAGCAATAGGTATAATACAATATAACACAATATTCTTTATTTGCACACCGTAATCATACAAAATAAAATTTTAAGCGTAAATTTTTTTCGAGAATTTTGTAAAATTTTTATGGTAGTTTGAAGAGTTTGAGATCACTTGTGGAGGACTCATGATTTAAGGTTAGTTTTATATTTATTTACATTTTAAATTCGGCTTATTGGAATAGAGTATCCATTTACTTACTATAGTAGTAATTATGTACATACATCCATCGTACTTCTTCTGTATTTTGTATAACTTACTTTACAATACCTACTAGCAGACCCAACATCTTACTTCTTAATCCCGATTCATATACTTAGGTACACCTATATTATACGTTACAGACGAATAAAATTTCATATTTCTAAGCTGTTTAGGCTATTGTGTTGTGATTGTGTGGTTGTGTGTCTCGTTCTACCGGACGCATGTTTATACACATAGCAGGTACTCAATAATGCAAATGAATATCATCATACATACATCACCCAGAAAAGGGGCACCTGTTTTTATTATAAATACACATAGCTTAATAATGTAAATGAATGTACTATCATAGGTTGGTACTCAGAAAATGTTTATTACGTGTAGATAAAATGAATTAATTAGTTAGTTTTAGGGTCAAGCGAAGAGGGGCGGCCCTTGCACCATCGTTAGAATAATTAGACACGGTGTGTTTGCTGTTTATAAGTTTCTATCTCTATGTAGTAGAGTAGAGAATAGAGATAAGTACTATAGCAAAACTGTTATTTAAACTTGTAGAATCCAACAGATAATGCTGGATTGGATCTTACTACACTACCCTATCCTAATGAGGGTTATGCTAGCTGCATTATACCTTTGGAATAATAACAACAATCTGCATAAATGGACATGAGAATCGAAGGTAAAGTAATGCTTGCAACCAAAACCAAACGATAGCCATACTACTGTCATTGAGTGGCATGCCGAAGATTTAAGTATTTCGAATCGATATAAATTTTTGGCAGCTCTAGCCGTCTCTGGTTAAAAGTCAATGGAGACGATTATCTGAAAATACTTAAATACATAATACCAAGTATTACTTAAAAATCGTTTGTAACAAATATAAACACAGATCGGACTATAATATCATGCTACGATCGGCAATTTACAAAATAGACAAATGATATAAAATAAATCACTCTTAAATAGCTCTGCAACCGTAAACCAATTAAAGAACAATTAAAACGTGGCCAGTTGACTCGAGTCAGTTTATAACCCATTAACTTTGATCTTTCGGTCAGAATGTGTGACATGATTGAATCGTGCCGAGTAATGCAATTGTAGACACTTTGTACCACGGATCTGATACCGTGTAATGTTAATTATGCAATTAATGAGTACTTACCTACTTGTTGCATAATTAGAACGTCATATTTTGAATAGAAGATATTATTTTTATATAGAGTTTTTTAAATTGTATACTTATACCTACTTATTAGATTTTTATATAGAGAAGGCCATAAATTTTAATATAGATAGACACTAGGACAGCTGAGACTTACCATTTCCATTCATTGGATCTCCGACATACATACATCGAGTTCAAATACATTTTTCAGCATAAAGCAGCATTTAAAAAAAAAAAAGTTTTCTGCTACTCATGTTTCCGATAAGTTCGTTCCTTTCTTATCTATATAGGTAATACTACAATAAATTATTATGCATCTGGAATCATATGAATGAAAACGAAAGCCTCGTTTTGAGATTCAGTAATTTCGCATATTTTTGTACCATTCGTTTAGTTTTTGTGCCCAGTATATTTGCATACGCACGTCATAATATTTGTTCATATTTAGATATCATATCACGTTCTTGTAGGTACCAACTGTGTACAGCATTAATCCCTGTTCTATTTTTAGACTACAAATGACAAACATAATAATGGCGTCATTACAGTTTTCTGCGCCATCCATTTACGTTCCTGCTGTGTTAAATTTGTTAGCGTTTAAAACATTTTCTATAGGTAGTAAAATAGGGTTACATATCAAAAAGTCAAACGTTCATTGGTCAAATTTTAAAAGAACAAAAAACGAAATGCCAAAAGTACGAAAGGCCAAAAGTTGATACGTCAAAATTTAAAAGATCAAAAAGACAATTGGTCAAATCGTTCAAAGGCCAAATGGACGAATGGTCAAAAGGTTGAAATATCAAATTTTAAATGGTCAAAAGGTTGAAATATCAAATTTTAAATGGTCAAAAGGATTATTGATCGTATCGTTTAATTGTTTAAATAATAATTAGCGACCAAAGCCTAAGCCTATCTAAACGCAATCATAATTAAATACACTATTTAAAACTCAAGAACGGCTGGACCGATTTGGCTGAAAATTGATGGGGAGGTAGCTTAGAACAAGGAGACGGACATAGGGTAGGTGTATGGTGGGTGTAGGTGTAGGGTCTATGGCAGGACAACGTCTGCCGGGTCAACTAGTTGAATATAAAAATAAACTCTTGTAGGACTCTTAGATTTTAAGGAAAACTAAGTAGGAATACCGAATATTACTGTGAAAATAATCAAAACGAAACTCAATTATATTAGCTTCGTGTTGTTATATTTGTTCATGCCAACGGGATCCTATTCGTAAGTTTATGCTGTCTGTCCGTCCGTCCGTCTGCATGTCTGTCTGTGTGTCTGTCTGTCCTACCTACTGGGTGTAAGTGGAGATAGTTGCATTACCTACTTTAATGGGTTACAGTACTCAAGATACTGAATAACTTTCCGAAAAGAACGTAAGGAAATTCACAAAAAAATCAGCTTTTCATACAACAATTCGACCAGCTGATTACATTTAGTATGGAAAGTACAATTTCTTTTCCTAATTTTATACAGGGTGTAACAAACACATTAGTAATACTTAAGGGGGTGCTTCAGACCATACAACTCAACAACTTTCACTATGGAGCCAAAAGCGAAATCGCGAAAAAGAAATCTGCTGTTTCATACGAAACTGCAGTACCGACTCGACTTAAATGTATGGGATAGGGGGAAATGATTTCAATACTGGCTCCATAGTGAAAGTTGTTCAGTTTGATGGTCTGAAGCACTTGCTGAAGTATGAGTGTTTTATTACAGCCTGTATAAGTTTCTTAGGGAAAGTAGTTGAGTATCATGGGTACTTACTTTTGTTAGGTCTGCCACATATATACGGAATTCCAATCCGGAAATTTTAATACAAGATTACGATTTCATATGGATTTCCTCCCTCCATAATTGCGTTCGGAATTGCGGAGGTATCAAATCCTATACAAAAAAATTAAAAAATACATACATAGGTAGACATAAATACTTGCATACATATTATTATACTCGCGCCAGTGTCCCATTGGGTAGGCAAAGACAATGGATCGCGATCGGCTACGATCCTGACACACTTCTTTTGCCTCTTCCACAGTCATAAATTCATAATAAGTCGTTTCATACACGCTCCTCGTTTTCGGGTACATTTTGACCTGACCCTTCTTAAGTACACTGCCAATTTGTTCCGAATACGTACGTCTAGGGCACCCCTTTTGATTGTTCCATTCACACTTGCTTTTTATAATTTTATACGTCAGTCTACTATCACTCATCTTTTCCACATGACCAAACCATCTCAGCATTCCCTTTTCAATCCTTGTCACTATATCCTCTTTCAATCCACATCTTTCTCTAATTAGTAATTACACTATTTTGTATTCTGTCATTCAAAGTCACACCACACAATACTGCGTAAAGAACGCATTTTGACAGCATTTATTCTATATTTATTCCTCTTCTGCCATACCCAATATTCGCTGTCATACATCAAAGTTGGTGCCAGCACACCGTCATGAACTGCCAAACGTGCCTTTTTGGATAGGTACATTACGACTTTTTTGAATGTGTGCATCACTCCATTAATCCTATTTCCCGCTTTCACTCTCCTGTCTGGTCTCCATCACACGTATCATCTCTGGTAAACATACATCCCAAATAAACGAATTGAATATAAATAAGTATAAATATAATTATCTTGGACACACACACACACACACACACACATTATCTAGTCACATTTAAAGTACCAGAATATTGTCTAGACTTGTATTATAATGACTAGACAACGATTAATCCTCCTGCGTATATTTGTACTTCTCGTAGGACATAAGAAATAATAAAATCTATTGTTGGTGTTTTGATTGGCGACTAAAACACAAACAATCGATTTTATTATTTCTTGTGTCCTACGAGAAGTACATAATTATGTACGCAAGAGGATAGAATAAAGAAATACAGGGTTTTAGGGTGAACACTTGCATTACTTTGCATTAAGGGATGATTGTCATTGTACCCATGATACTGAACAACCTATTGGAAATTCACAAATATTTTGGACTCTCCTTATGAACGTTTGTATGAATAGTAGTTTTTTTTTAATTTTCTGTACATGTTTCTTTAGCAAAGTTGTTCATTATCATGGGTACAGTCACCCCTTAAAGTAATGCAACTGTGTACCATTACACCCTGTTTTGATACAAATATCCATGACTCGGTTACAAATATTCACATTCATCAATCATCATACAAATATTTGTCATCATACAAAAATTTGTCTTACGGGATTCGAACCTCGGCACAGCAGGCAGGTTCACTACCGACTGTGCTATCAAGCCATCATTCATTCTTCAACCTGTCCCACTTTTTCATCTCCTATCATTATTTTACATTCAGTCACTATTTCTTTCCATTCGAGAACCATAACTTTCGTCTTATTTATTCACTTTTATTCCCTTCTTCTTAAATTACTCATTCATGCATGTTACCATCTCTCGTTGATCTTCTGCCGATGATGCAAGTAGTACTTGATCAATTGATCATCAGCATATAACAAACATTAGACGAGCAGAGCAACCCATTCATCCTTAAACCATACTCTCTTTCTTTCAAATCACTCAAAGAGCTGTCCATGAATAAGTTGAACAACCACGGTGTCGCTACGCATCCCTGTCTAACACCCCTGGAGATGTCGAACTAGTCTGTGTATACCCCGTTTATCCTCCTTTGTAAGAACCCTCATACAAAGATTTCAGTGCCTGAACAAAGTTGCTATCCACCCCGTTCAGGTCAGTCGCTATTTATTGTTTAAACGATTAAATAAACGATATGGTTCATAATCCTTTTGATCATTTAAAATTTGATATTTCAACCTTTTGACCATTCGTCCATTTGGCCTTTGAACGATTTGGCTAATCGTCTTTTTGATCTTTTAAATTTTGATGTATCAACTTTTGGCCTTTCGTACTTTTGACCAAATGACCATTTGGTCTTTTAAAATTTGGTATTTCGTTTTTTGTTCTTTTAAAATTTGACCAATGAACGTTTGACTTTTTGATATGTAACCTAAAATAGCACTATCTTCACGCTTCATTTAAAGTCTTCTCAGGTTGGCTATAACTAGGGCTATTTGGATTTCGGACCCTTTAGGGTATTCTCTATAGAGAATGGTGGTGCCCTTAAGGATGGAGATTTTCATACGAAAACCACTCAATAAGTAAAAAATTCACAGATTTCGTGCCTCACACGACTATCGAGCACATTGGAAATTAATCTACGGAATTCGAAAAAATATTGTCTCAATTAGGCTACAGGGCAAACCCTTAACTCGATCGTCTTTGTTTTAGGCTCAAATTGTAGCTGACTAAATTGTCCAGAAGAAATTTTTACAAATTTTTGATATCATTCTTCGTTTCCAAAATATCGAGCGCCAAAATCAAAAATTCGGAAAAAATTGATGTTTTTTTCAACTATTTTGGCCATAACTTTTTTCGTTTTTGACTTTCATGAATAATTCTTTTTGCACCTTACAGCTCTCGTAAATACGCGTCTTTTGAGGTTTTTTGAATATCATATCTTTACAACTCTCCGAGATATAAGGAATCGCACTTTTTCGTGAAATCGGAGCATATACTGGAGCGATCGAAAAAACATTTCCAATGTCAAAATATCATTCTTCGTTATTCAGTATTATTTCACGTGGAATAATAATAATCCTAATATTTGTAGGAATGAAAGGATAGGGCGTCTAAAAAAGGTAAATTATCGTGGAAACAGACGGGCTCACATTGAAGACGTAACTCGTTTTGAGGATGTTATGAATTAGAGGTAACGAAGATGTTCCTGTAGACTCCGAATACATTCGCATTATCTTAAGTTGTGTTTCTTTAATGCCCTGTTCCTCTAAAGTTTTTTTTTGTGTACCTATTGATGTCCATTTTCACTAAAATAAGGTATTGGTTGGTTGGTGTTGGTGGTAATGTCCCAAGTCCCAAATAAATCACGAGGTATTATAATAGTGTCTTAAGCAAACAGACGCTGTTTGAAACGTCTATTTAGATGTATCAAGGCCCATGATTGATTGATTGATTGATTATAATAGTATTACTATCGTGAATTGTATACGTTGTGTGAGTAGTGTAGTGTAATGTTTATTGTAGGTGTACCTGTAATTCAATGTATCATCTATTGTGTATATTAATATTTAATGATATACTGCCATGCATACTTACAAATATATGTTTATGTGTAACTAGAAATACGCAAAAGTATAACACCTACTTAGTATAATTTTATTCAGCCTTAGACCGTAATAATATTGATAATATCATTGATACGTAATATCTAAAATAGTTTTAATCGCAGTTGGCCTGTTAAACCTAATTGATTAACGAATGCTATGATTAAAAGTTTAAAATTCTTTCCCGGGCGCGTATGACATTATCACTGATCTTGGATTAATATAAGACACAAAATACTTATATTATTATCTGGCACCCAAAACCTGGGTTCCTGCCAGTTCTTTGTCTCGTACATCAAAATATAGTAAGCAAGGATAAAGCATGTTTACAATCTCATTTCTTTAGGTATTACATACCTACTTAACTACTATATATTTCTAGGAATTAATCGTGAATAAGGAAAATGTTAATATAGCATGAGTTATTAAGTTAATTGTAAAGCACTGCATCGGAAACTGTTTCGCATTCAATTAGGCATAAAAATTTATTATAAAATAAAATAAAAAACATTACGATACTAAATACTCACATCTACGAAACAAAAGCGAGATCTTTTCATTTTCACACACACAATTTCTCCGTTAAAAATAAATCACAGTACCTATACTAAAATAAACACAAAACTCATCTATTGCATCGCAAGCAACAACTTTCCAAGTCTATTGGAATCTAAGAAATGCAGCATTCGCGCGCCATCGCGCTCAGACGGAAACAAGCGCATTTTTTGTTTATTTATCCTTAAAAACAATCACTTCATCACATCGGAAGTCGTAAGAATCGACAACTATCACATCACTTTTGACATTTAGCCGCACAAAACACATGTAGCGAGTCTAATTCGGCCCGACTCGAAGTTGGCAAAACTACAGTAGAACACAAAAGTGGATAGTTTTACCACCACCGATGCGTACACAAAACTACACACATATATACAGCCGAACTAACACAAGCGCTCTACTACAGCAGCGTGACAAGGATAGAATGAAACTTATCAACACGCAACACGATCACGAACTCATATAAACGAGAGAGATGGATATAGTTTTAGTATGTCGTTTAGGTATCCGGTATTCCCGTTTGAAGAATTTGTATATTCTGTGTATTGAGGTGTAGCGGCGATAACGTCTGGTCTCTGGTCACTGCGGCTGACCCCTATTGATAGATTATTACATTACAACAATCATCTCATTGTTGTGAAGAAACTGAGATTTGTAGCAAATAAACATAAACGAGCCACGGGCTTATTTTAACGAGCCATGTTAAAGCCAATGAGAGGGCTCATTTCCAAAAGTGAACTGTAGATTGGTGGTTGACTATTGATGATGATGATGAATTACGTGAACAAAAGAACGCGGATGAAACCCATTTTGTATATAATAGATAACTCGATATCGATATTTAATCGTACATTTAATTATATAAAAAATATCAGACACTTCATACAATTCGAGTTCTCGACACTCCGTTTAGATGAGGTATAGCTAAGTAATATTAGCACTTAGTATGTAGAACTATATACTATTACCTATTCTGTGACTAAGTATAATCTAAAAATTACGAGGAAGGAGTAGGTGTTGATTTGCAACATGAGTTCCATAACTATACGTCAACTATACGCTAACATTTTTATGTTGCACTTACACCTAAACGACGTGACAACAATAATTAAAATGTTTCAACGATAAAACTAACGATTTAAGCATTGATATTGCACGAAGCTGAAGTGCTATTTTTGAAAATCATACGAGCGACTTGGCAGTAGAAAATGTCAAAATTACTATAGACATTAATTTATGCACCTTTCTACTGCAAATTCACTCGTATGATTTTCAAAAATCGCACTTCTGGTTGGTATGGTTACAGCCACTGCATCTGACCCCACCTCTGATCGTATCGGTCTTCCGTTCCATCAGACAAAGGCGGGTAAAGACAAGAGATTACATCTGTGTTTAGTTTGAACATTTCAAAGTACGCTGCGTACGTCAAACGCACCCTGGACAATCAGCAAGCCTCTAATGCTGGTTGGCAACTTGGCAAATCTCTTTGCCACCACGATGGCAAGTCAAACTTAATGATATGCCATCGACTTGATAGAAGAATTTTATATTTATAACCATGTCATTTATTGTGCCTTTGTTCCAACTGTAATAATAATTAATAATAAGTATAAAAAATATAAATATATTGCCTTTGCCGATTATCGATGGGATTGATAGGATATCGAACAAATATTAACGTGGTTTTGACCTTGGCTTTGATAGTTCCTGAATAGACTGAATAGTTTCCGATTATATCGATACAAGATCGATAATGTAAGACGGTACGGTCGATCGATGATACTACTAACAAAATTATGACCTGATATTATGTATTATACCGATTTCTACCTAGTCAACAACATGAATCGATTCCATTATTGTTCGATTTCCAAAATAATAAAACCAATGAAGATGCATGCGGCATGTATGCAACATCACATCACTATTTATGCACAAACCGTAGACAGAAACAGAAGAGGAATGTTTTTCTTTTTTTATATTTTACTAGCGGCCCGTCCCGGCTTCGCACGGGTGGACGACTAATCTTTTCTAGCAATAAATATAGCCTATGTTACTCAGGGTGAATGCAGCTTTCTAATGGTGAAAGAATTTTTTAAATCGGCCCAGTACTTTTTGAGCCTATTCATTACAAACATACAAAAATAGGTACAAATCTTTCCTCTTTATAATATTAGTGTAGATTTATGTACTTATATTATTTTTATTGGTAGGTAGGTACATTTTAAAAATTTTAAATGGTGTTGGGTAGAATAACTAATTACGATAGGTAATAGTAATATTTATCATAAAAGCAATTTTGTGAGAAAATTTAAAAGGTACTACCCGTTCACGACCAGTTGGCCGTCGATGACCGTTACAAAATTTCCTCACATGCACATTAATTGGTCCCGTCGACAAAAAATAATATAAAAGGCCAATAAAAATTTAAAATTAAAAGCGATATTAGTGACCGGGACGGATGTACCGTACGTGGTTGCGTTGCTAAAGGTTATAAAATTGCGTTTATTAGGGTCTCTTAGGGGTGCGGTGCGGGGAAGCGGGAAGGGAGGTAGCGGCCAACTCGAAGTGAATGACTAGTACGTTAAAAAAATATTTTTCATGATTTTATTTTACCAATTTGTTGGCGTGATTAATATGTATACCCATGCCAAAATACATAGGTACTTCTAGTGCTAAGCGTCTCTGAGCTAAGTCGCGGACAGACGGACGGACATGGCGAAACTAATACCTAGGGGTTCCTTGTTGACTTCGGAACCCTAAAAACCGGGTTCTTACCAAAGAAAAAGCTAAATTACCGGGAGGCGCTGGATGACCACCCAGTGGTAGGTAGGTATGAACCTCAGCTTAGCGTTGCCGTGGTGGTCAGGGTGAATCTGGTGGGAGATGCTGGTTGAGATGAAAAACGGGCAGTGATATCGATACATAGTGGGTATAATAGGCAGGCGGACGGAGGCTGATGTAGATAATAGGTACCTACTTTAACCAAAAGAAAAGAAGACAAAGTTTTCAGTTAATATTCTGATCTGAGATAAAAATGATATTCCAGCATGTGGCTGGAAATTATAACAGCGCAATAATGTTTTCTGTTCAATTTGCGTTAAAACTTTCACAGGCACTTTACAATAAACATCTTTCGTGTCTGCTTTTTGCAGACTGGCTTAAAGTTAAACTGTAGGAATCTTACCTTACTAGTACGTGGCGTAAGTAGGTATAGTTGCAAGAAATGGGCAGTAGCATTCATTTATGTATAACAAGTATAAACTAGATACATAAACTAACGACGATAATCCGTTTCGGGGTATTCTGATCTGAAACCATACTACTACCTACTACCATCTTTTTTTACTGTCCATTCACTTCTAGCCTTAGCTTCTAGCATTATAAGAATTTTATAAGTTTGAAAGATTCAGAATAGAATGATTGTAGCAAGCCCCCAAAAACACTACAGGGTGAAATTGATATCATTGCATCCTTTTAAAAGAGTCTACGCATCAAACAGGACAAATTTTACTATATGTATATATATATATATATATATATATATATATATATATATATATACATATAGTAAAATTTGTCCTGTTTGATGCGTAGACTATAGGCGATTGTAGCAAAAAATATCAGCTGTTTCCATTACTTTAATATCGTTGGCTGTTACATACATTTGAGTCGAGTAGGCACTGCAGTTTAGTATGGAACAGCTGATTTTTTTTCTATTACCTGTTTGCCCACAGTAAAGTTGTTCAGATTGATGGGTAGACTCTGATGCCTCTTAGTTTAGAAGGATGCCAATGATATCAATTTCACCCTGTACCTATATAACATAACTTTTCCGTTAGTCGCCTCGTACAACTCCCACGGGAATAAAAGGAGTGGACTATTCCCAGGTAAACACGGTTTGACGGTTCCCTATTGATTTAGTGTCCTTTCTTTTGCCCAGACTACGTGCATGCTTATAGGTGTACCTATTGGTGCGCAAGCGCAATGATTTCACGCAGGCAGCCTTATCCTTAGGGCTGGCAGTTAAGTTTATCAATAGCGATAAACCGATCGGTATGTACTGTGTAAGGTTGTACCTATGTGGGTCGTAGCATTTGCCTGTGGCTGTACTTTTTAGAATGAGGATAGACTTGAAATGGCTAGATTTTTTGCAGCTACTTAAATGCAAAAGAGCATTCATTACTGATTCGATTCGCACACACCACAGACACCTCACTTTTGCTTCTTCAAGAGTGCGATTTATGCAAGTTTAAGTGGAATTCGGTGGGGGATCGGAGATGGCCTTAAAGTACACTACGTAAAATGACCAAACGACGTACCAAAGGCATACAAATGCACCCAAAACTGCCAAGCATGCACGAAGCGCTAGCGCCTAGCGACTAGGGAGTGAAGTACAAGATTAGAGTGTTAAAACTATAGCACGATCTGTTGTCATTGCTCTGTCTGTCCCAATGTAGAGACAGGCGTGAGTATGTAGGCTTTGACCCACCACTCATATTCCGACTATTTCTAACTCCTGACACGCTTTGCCAGCTAGTGTCGGCATGGATTTTCGTTTCTGTCCCCTCTACGCCTCTACCAATGTAATAAAAGTAAGTAGTACCTACAGTTTTCGAACTTCAATGAAGATTTGGAAAAATACGTACGTTACGTACAGAGTACCCTCCATTTATAAACGAGACACAGGTCTTGTGACATAGTGTGACATGCATAGAGAAATTACATTCTCCCCTAGGGTTGGTAGTAATAATAGTATTCTGTGCCTAGGGTGTCATGGTTTGTTTGTCTCGATCGGTATAAAATCTCATAGCGATTCTGCTATTTAGTTATCAGTTTCAGACAATCGATACGATAATCAGAGAAACACGATATTCCTGAAAAATTGGGGTGCAAGGAAAGAGCCTCCCCGAGAGATTAAACCCGAAATCGTATGGCGCAACCTGGCAGTCAGCCTCGGTACTACCATTGCTGACTGGCTAATCTTTACACTACAGAATGAGTGATTGTCATGCAATATAGCTCCATAATAAACTGCCTCCGTGGTCTAATGGTTAAGAGCATTGGGCTCTCGACACGGAGGTCGTGGGTTCGATTCCCATGGGGGACACCTAGTGATATGTCACTTTGTCCGTTTTTCCCCAGTTGGTTAGGACATTGCAGGCTGAATCACCTGATTGTCTGAAAAGAAAAATTATTCCGTGCTCCGGATGGCACGTTAAGCCGTTGGTCCCGGCTACTATCTCTGGTGGTAGTAGAGTAGTCGTTACATAAAAACCACGTCAGAGGCCGTGAGGCGGTCTGAAAAAACTCTGACACCAGGGCTGACTGCCCGCCCACTCTGACTGACTCTGACTGACGGCCCACACAAAGCCCCCCAAAGACTAAAAAATTGCCCAGTACAGTCATTAAATACCTATACATTTTCGATTTTGTATCGTTATATTCTGAAACTTACACAATAGGGAGACTGGACCTATCCCTCATTAGAAGGCCTGCGGCGTTTGTAGGCTGAGCACACAAGACTTGACAAAGATGAAGCTGCTGTTCAGAATTTAGGTCAGAGGTGTTTGTCTGTCATTGTAATGTTGAGTGTAAGGCTTTAGTACAATTGACCGAATGGAGCCGACATGGGTGCCGACTCTTCCTAACATACATTCCACATTACTGCTTCTGCAAATCATCACATCATCACTATCGTACCTAATCGTGACCTTACCTTTTTAGTCTGTGCTTTAGGTCAAAATTTGGTTTCGCTAGCCACATCCGAGACCAATCTACTATCGTAGGTGAAGGAAGACCTTTCAGTGATGAAAGACTGACATCAAGGAAGAAATCATCATCATCATTTATGCAGCCAATCGCAAAGTTTTAGGATGTTGAGTGTAAAGTTAAAAATGCTTTGTCCAGGAGTGAGCTTTTTGAAACTCATTCGCTGAGTTCAGCAGTTGATAATGTCAAAATTACTATGGAGATACGCATCTTTCTGCACTCCTGAAGTATGATTTTTGAAAGTCAAATCAGCAGTAGAAAGATGCATATCTCCACAGTAATTTTTGACATTTTCAACTGCTGAACTCAGCGAATGAGTTTAAAAAATCGCACTCCTGTTCTCTTAGGTCTCTACCAATCGAAAACACCACGTGTCCCACGTGTAACAATCCGGACCTTTTGTAAAAAGTTGGAAACCACCGCAAACCGCGACATTACAAAAGTAATATTAGAAAACTCCTTTACAATTGTTTCTGAAAACACTTGAGCAAACATAACGATTTCAACCTGTAGTGTAGTCGCCGTTTACCGTGCGTGCGCGCATGTACGCTGACAGGCTTCGGACTGCTTAGTTTTTTTTTATTTATTTTTTAAAGTGGCAGAAACCTCAAAGGACATAGTGTAATAGTGACAGTGAGACGACCCGAGCGGAATGAGCAAACTATTCTTATAATACTAGTTTGTTCGCCCCGGCTCGTGTCGCCGAACGTCACTGAAACTGCGCACGCGACGACCACCGTGGGATACGTGAGTGCTTGTGATTGGTTCTAGTGGACTTTAAACTTTTTTTGGTTATCTTGTTGGAGTCACATTTTTAGGTTTTCCGGTCTCGGCGCAGCATGGATAGTGTAAGTTCCCGGGGAAAATGCGACAAGGATTTTTTGCATGATGGATAATTCCCCTGTCACTAATTTTAACTTCTTTGTCACCTACAAGGAAGTTAAGATTTTGATTTTGTAGCCAAAGCACAGAATAAGCCAAAGGCTGTCTGTATTATCACTTGATAAATCATTCTACCCTGAATCCCTAAATATGTTCATCATCATAGGTACTGCATAATACTCAGTTACCTATTTAAAGTAGGTAGTTGTTATAACATCACTGTCCACCCCAAAAGGTATATAGGCATTTAAGTTAACAGCTTGTATAACGAGGGTTGATAGATAGAACCTACATGTTAATACTAAACTGATAAAGTGGTCTAGTGGCGAGTAGCGTCGCTTTAACTAATAACTAGCACTAATAACGCTTTTGTCTACAACTAGCGACCCTTCGCACGGGTAAACCTTCCTCTTGAATCACTCTATCTATTAAAAAAAACCGCATCAAAATCCGTTGCGTAGTTTTAAAGATCTAATCATACATAGGGACAGACAGAGAGCGGGAAGCGACTTTGTTTTATACTATGTAGTGATAATAGTCTGTTTGGCAAAGCTTTTAGTTGTACTGGGAATTTATTCGGAAGCCTCCTTCGTTAGTTCGACTAGGTCTGTAATGTCTGAGTGGACACTCATCAACGATATGGCGAACTGATTGAAATTCTTCCCCACAATCAAAGTTGGGAAAGCTGGGTGCACGCACCCCCAACGCTGTATACAGGGTGTAACAAAACACCCTAGTAATACTTAAGGGGTGCTTCAGACCATCAATCTGAACAACTTTCACTAAGGAGCCAAAGTCGAGAAAAAATAAAAAGAATCTGCCGTCCCATACATTTGAGTCGAGACGGTACTGCAGTTTTGTATGAAAAAGCGGATTTTTTTTTCGCGATTTCGATGTTGGCTCCTTAGTGAAAGTTGTTCAGTTTGATGGTCTGAAGCACCCCCTTAAGTATAACTAGGGTGTTCTGTTACACCCTGTATATTGGGCGCCGAGCACGTGGCCTGTGCGAACTCTGTTCAGCTGGCACCATTGCGGCCTCGCCAAACTAAAACCCTTCAGTTTTCGTCAAGAGTAAACAAGTATCCAAATCTTCCACGCACCTCAGGCTTCCATGCCAGCTTCCATTCTCTTTCCAGGCAGAAGTGGTCTTGACGCAAGGAGTTTCCAAGTAGGTGGAACAGGCAATGAGACTTCAGCTAAGGCTGAAGGCGGCGTGGTCTTGAGAAATTCCTTGTGAATATAGGTTTCTGGATCCTTTTATTAGCGTTTCCTTTTCTTTGAGGTCTGGAAGGGCTACGTTGCAGAGTACTGGGAGCCAGGGTATGGAGGTGGATTTATTGAACCCAAATATTCGCCTCATGGTCGTGTTCAGCTCCGTTCTATATCACTACACAGTATAAAACAAAGTCGCTTCCCGCTGTCTGTCTGTCCTTATGTATGCTTAGATCTTTAAAACTACGCAACGGATTTGGATGTGGTTTTTTTAAATAGGTAGAGTGATTCAAGAAGAAGGTTTATATCAGCATTGCACCCACATGCGAAGCCGGGTCGGGTCACTAGTTAGGTATAAATTGCATTTGCAAGGGTTCGGTTCAAACATTTCTCCTGAATCAGTGATGCGTATGCAAGTGCGGCGGTCGGCGCAAGCCAGTAATAAACCAGCTACCAAGTGATCCGGTTGTTTCATTGCTATACAAACCTACATATAAACCATCTGGCGACGAAGCGGACTTACCTACCCACGGAATAATAATAAAAATAAAAAGTGTTTAAAATGAGTGCTTTTATCGGTAATTTGAACGTTTTTGACCACAAATACCAGGAATGGCATATATTTTATAGTAAAATGCGACAGTTTATTGTTCTAAATGAGATCGAAGACGACGCGAAGAAGAGTGCTATCCTGGTGACGCATATATCGGATGAAACCTACCGTTTAGTGAGGGATCTCGCTCACCCGAAGGAGATCGAAAACCTAGGTTATACGGAGCTAGTTAAAATACTCAATGAACATTTTACCTCGAAAAGATCGACGTTTGCCGATAGGGCAAAATTTTATGAAGCGGTAAAATCAGACGGTGAAAGTGTAGAAGAATGGGCGGCGCGGCTCAGAGGTTTGGCCGTGTATTGTGGATTCGGGACGGAGTTGGAAACCTTACTGCGTGATCGTTTTGTACTGGGGTTCAAAGGAGGCCCAGAGCGTGACCGCCTGATAGAACAAGACCTATCAGGACTAACGCTGGCAAAAGCGCTGGAGGTAGCCCGGCAGGCGGCGTGTGCGCGACAGGCGCGCGCGGCCGCGCCCGTCATCAAGGAGGAGCCGCTGCACAAAGTAGGTGAGCGCCGCGAGACCGGTGCCGGCGGCGGCGGCGCGGACCGCCCGTCGGGAGCTATGGCGTCGCGGTGCTCTGTGTGCGGCATGAAGAACCACGAGTCTTCGAGATGCCGTTATAAAAACTACCGATGTGAAAATTGTGGCGCTAAAGGTCACCTGAAGAAAATGTGTGTTAAGAAAATATGTGATTCGAAATTGCATAATATCGAAGTGCGTGACGAAAATGCGGAAGATAGCGAGTGTAAGGAATGCAAAATATTTAACTTGAGGTATGTAAATTACGATCCTATTATAATTTCTTTAAGGGTTAAAAATACTGACGTTAAAATGGAATTGGACACAGGATCAGGGACAAATGTTATTTCAGAGATTCTATATTTACAAAAATTCCAAAAATTAAAACTATGTAAAAGTGACTTGAAAATGTGTCTTTATAACGGCCATAAAATCACGCCCCTAGGTTATTTTGAGACCGAAGTAGTTTATTTAAACAAGGAACAGAAAATACGATTTTATGTGGTTAGAAATGGAGGACCACCATTGCTAGGGCGTGATTTCATGGTGAAGTTCAACATGTATTTTGTTTCAGATGCAAATGTAAATAATATAAAATTAAATGTGAATGAAAAGGTTAAGGAGGTGCAGCTTCTGTTGAATGAATACCCAGACCTGTGGAATAATGAACTAGGGTGTTTTAATAAATTTGAAGTAGAATTAAATTTAAAAGAGGATGCTCAACCAAAATTTTTTAAATCTCGTTCTATACCATTTGCATTGCAGGAAAAGGTAGGTGAAGAATTAGATAGATTGTTGAAGTTAGGTATTTTGGTACCGGTTAATTATACAGAATACGCGACCCCGATTGTACCTATTTTAAAGGACAATGGTAAGGTGAAAATAGCTGGAGATTTTTCGTGTACATTAAATAAGGATTTAAAAGTTGATAAATACCCTTTACCGCGGATAGAAGAAGTTTTTTCAAAAATAGGCGGTGGGGAACATTACAGCAAAATTGATTTAAGCAACGCTTATAATCAGTTTAGATTGACCGAATCTTCCCAGGAGCTTACAACAATAAATACGCCTAAGGGATTATTTAAATATACACGACTAGTATATGGTCTAGCGAATGCTCCAGCTGTTTTCCAACGAGCAATGGAAACCCTATTGTTAGGTATTGACGGAGTCAGTATATGGCTAGACGACGTATGTGTAACAGGGCCAACGAAAGATATACATCTAGCAAGGTTAAGGGAAGTGTTACACAGATTACAAGACGCAGGGTTAAGGTTGCAAGGGGATAAATGTGCATTTTTCCAGGAAAGCGTAACTTACTTAGGGTACGTTATAGATAGAAATGGTCTGAGAACATGCCCAAATAAAATTGAGGCTATAATTAACGCACCTATACCTGAGAACGTATCTGACGTAAAACGATTTTTGGGAGTTGTAAATTATTACAGGAATTTTATACCTAATGCCTCGTCGTTAATGCATCCGTTACACGAATTACTTCGTACCGACAAGGCGTGGGAGTGGGGCACGCGACAACAGGTTGCGCTCGACGGCGTGAAGCGGGAGCTGGCCGGTGCGCGGGTGCTGGCGCATTTCGACCCGGCCGCGCCGCTGGTGCTCACCGTGGACGCGGGGCCGGCAGGCCTGGGCGCCGTGCTCGCCCACCCGCCCGCCAGCGCCGGCGGCAGCGAGCGCCCCATCGCGTACGCGTCTAGATCCTTGTCGGCAAGTGAAAAAAATTATAGCCAGATACAAAAAGAGGCGACGGCTATAATTTTTGGGGTAAAACGTTTTCATCAATTTTTATATGGACGTCAAGAACCATTCATTTTGAAAACGGACCATAGACCGTTATTATCTATTTTTGGAAGGAAGAATGGTATCTCAGTAACGGCCGCTTTGCGCTTACTAAGGTACGCGGTTATATTGTCAGCTTATAACTATACGGTACAATACGTTAATAGTAAAAACAATCTAGTAGCAGATTATTTTTCGCGATCACCGTTGCCGAGCGCGGAGGGGGGCACGGAAGGAGATGTGGGAAGTAGATATTTTTTGTTTTTAAACGCAAGTATTGAACCGGTTACGTTTGATAGAATAAGAGAGGCGACGGCGCGTGACGCGGTTTTGCAGACGGTAATTAAGTATATGCGAAATGGCTGGCCAAGGAAAATTAGTTGTAAATCAATTACGCCTTATTTTAATTGTAAAACGGATCTGGAAGTAAATAACGGGTGTCTATTTAGAGGGCATAGAGTAATTGTACCGATTATCTACAGGAATCAGATGCTAAAGGAATTACATTCCGCTCATTTCGGGATCGTAAAGACTAAAAGTGCAGCCCGTAGCCGAATGTGGTGGGGCGGAATAGATAAGGATATAGAACAATGGATAGGCGCCTGCGACACGTGCGCCGGGCTGCGACCCTCCCCTCCGCGAGTTTCCCCTGCGGCGTGGCCTCACCCCGCTGCCGTTTTCGAGCGCATCCATATAGATTATATGAGCATTGGTCAAAGTGTGTACTTGGTAGTAATAGATGCATTTAGTAAATGGCTAGAGTGCATTCATATGGACAGCGGCACCTCTACGACTGCACTGATTCAAAAATTAAAATATGTGTTTTCAAGATTTGGAATACCTAACACTATTGTCTCTGATAATGATGCTAAGATATGTTCAAGTGAGTTCAAAGAATTCTGCACTAATAATGGAATAAAACATGTTACTTCTCCAATATATCACCCCTGCAGCAATGGTCAGGCAGAAAACTCAGTTAAAACATGTAAAAAAATGATAAAGTGCATATTTGCAAACGAAACATTAAGTTGTCAAAAAGTAAATGAAAAATTACTGGGTTTTCTGTTTGAATACAGAAATACACCACATTGCTCAACTGGGGTTACTCCCGCCAAGTTAATGTTGGGGCGAGATTTAAGGTCTAGGTTAGATTTAATTTTGCCAACTAAGCATTTAAATTTGTCAGAGGCTAAGGAAGATAAAGAAATTAAATGTAGACATTTTGAAATCGGAGATACAGTCAGGGCAAGGTGGTTTATTGCTCGAAAGGGAATTTGGAGTAAAGCGAAGATAATAAAAAAAATTGGAGCAAGAATGTATGATGTTTATTTTATTGAACATGATGTTACTGCAAAAAGACATGTAGATCAAGTAATAATGGACACAAAACCAATTCAAAATTATGTAAAAGGCACCGATGCTGATAGTGAGGACAGTGCGTTATCGCCGCGACCCTCGTCACCGTCAGCACAGGCGCCACCGTCCCCCGCACCACTTTCACCTGCGTCTCATCCACCTTGTTCATTGTCATCGCCTGCCGCGGAATCACAACCATTTATAGTAAGTGAAGAAAGTATAATTAATATAGCTGAAGGTAATACGGGCGGGGAAACAGATGTTGACAATGAGGAGTGGGAGGAGGCAAGGGAATCTATTGAAAACGAACAGGGTGGCGGGGAGCAGAGCCAAATAAGGCCTGGGCGATCTGCCGAGGATATAAATGAAGTTGCCGGTCAGATTGTCGACCGAGGCGATACGGGCAGATCGGCCGGGCGGGATCTAAGGCCCGTTAGGCCTCTATCTATTATAGAAAATCGTATTGAAATTCCTAGGTACAGTATTAGTTTCTGAGATTGGGCATACAGACAGCCAGGATGAAACACAAACGCGGTGGACTAAAACGTAGTAGGTACTTCCTATTTCGATGACTAAAATAAATTATATACCTGCACCGAAAATTCATGACCGACCGCATTTTCTTTCGAGGTGGTGATCACCTTACCTTTTTCTACAACTACCAAACCCCTTCGAAGTCGTATTCAAGGCTCAATTTCAGTTCTTTCGCCCAAAATACGTACCTACCTACCTAAGATACGGTTTCACGTATCTTACAAACAATAAAAGCTAATAAAAATATTTTCGAACAGCATCATGCCTTTTGTCATCAAAAACCTTATAAAAAGAAAAAACTTATAGTATAGAATAATAATTTAATAATTATATATTTTAGATATTTCGAGAACTCCGCCTGGTAAAAAAGACCTCGTTAACGTTAAGGCTGTATCTGGGTCAAGCATCGCGTTGTTCTAGTAATGTACGCCTGTTGTTATGGGAAATCGTAACAATAATAGAAGTTGTACCTTTACTGGATAGGCTTGGAAATAAATAATAATAAATAATAAATATAAATATCTTGGACAATGTCACACAAATTATCTAGTCACATTCTTCTTCTTATCGTGTGGGCAGAGCCCTGGTGTCAGAGTTTTTTCAGACCGCCTTACGGCCTTACGCCTTACATTTAAAGTACCTGAATCTAGCCTGGACTTGTATTATGATGACTAGACAATGATATAGAATACATATATAAATACAAACATCCATGACTCGGGTACAAATATTCATATTCATCATACAAATATTTGTCCCTTACGGGATTCGAACCCGCGACCCTCGGCACAGCAGGCAGGTTCACTACCGACTGTGCTACCGGGCCGTCGGGAAATGTTGGTAATGCTCTGAAAGCAACTCGACCATTAACTTGCCTCCGCCGATATGTAGAACCTATTAACTTGGGTCCACGTGCTGTAAAATTGTCCGCCTCCTCTATTTTGTGTGTATGCCTATAGCCTGAACACAAGGGGTGTAAGGGTGTGTGCTTGAGGCGACAGAGCTCTGTATACTTTATCTCATGTGTGTATACAGGGTATACAGGGTCCTTCTTAACACTTTTTTATGGGGATAATCCCCTGAAAAAGTGTCAGCATATTAAGAAGGACCCTATACAACGTGTTAATGAATTAACGCAAAACTAGAAAGTAGTTTGTTTAGAATCGAGAGCAGAATCGAATTATCATGGTTTCAACATAGGTAATTTTTTCCAAAATATTAAATAATTTGATTGAAAAAACCATTTTTTTTAACCTAATCTCAACCCACACTCACCCTACTTACTATCAAAACAAGATTATTAAAATGTATCCATGAGTACATTAGCGCTTTCATTCATTGCTGAAATGATAAATCATTTTTCCTTCAAAACTTAAAATGCGAATAACTTTAAATGTTAAGTATCAAAATAATGACATTATTGTTTAAATCTAATTATTTTGTTATAAATCAGTTGGGGTGTATGAGGTTTTGCGTTAATTCATTAACAAGTTGTATAGCGGCGGCAAGTTTACGTGGGTTTCGAAAGAGACGAACAAGGGATAATAAGGTTTCTAACGTAGTTCTTTTGTCTACCATTTATTACGTTATTCCATCATCAAACTTTAAATATGATAAAAGCAAAGCCTTGCTACAACTGCATACTTAAACAGATGATAGTTGCAGCAAGTTTCTGACCATCCCGAAAGGATACGGTCTTCAGTTTATGTATGTAAGAATAAAAAGTGAACAGGCATTCATTATAAAAAAGCAAATTTTCATAGCGTAAAATTGTCGGGCAGCTTATCGCAGCCATAAAAGATATCAAGTAGAAAGGAAACTATTCGTTTTGCCATAAACCACACTTGGATATACTCAATAACTACTCGTTTGCCATTCGATTGCGTTTTTAAATGAAACGATTGCGATATTTTTATGTATTTTGTTGTAGAGGCTTGTAAAATGTTTCGTAACTTACTGTAAACCTTTTTTATGTTTATGTCTTGTTGCTAGCGGAGATTTTCTATGCGTTTAATTTTTCCCATACATTAGGAGAAGAAATTCGGATGCGTATGTAAAGTCTACCATGATTCAGACAATAAAACTAAAAAACTTTCACTATGCTATGGAGCCAATATCGAAATCGCGATTCAGGAGTGCGATTTTTGAATCTCATTCGCTGAGTTCAGCAGTTCTAAATGTTAAAATTAGTATGGAGATATGCAACTTTCTACTGCTGATTTGACTTTCAAAAATTATACTTCAGGAGTGCGATTTTTGAAAGTCAAATCAGCAGTAGAAAGATGCGTATCTCCACAGTAATTTTGACATTTTCAACTGCTGAACTCAGCGAATGAGATTCAAAAATCGCACTCCTGATCACCCAGAAAGTGAGTCGTGATTTTACGTCAGTTTGACTAATTAACAGAGAGTATTTATTTTTAGAAAATGATAAATGAGACGGAACTGAGACGTGGTTGCTTGCTCAAAGCCTCATTTGATTCTCAAATTATTTCTTAGTGCACCTCTACATCCTCTGTAGAATCTGTATTCCAAAAGACAATGCGGGTTTTGTATGGAAGGTTGGCGCTTAATTTTTCGCCGTTGTTTTTGGCGCGGCCAGGAACCAAACCTGAATATTTTATTTCAGAACAAACAAAATTTGTTATCATGTAGGTATATCCCTAAACTCAGTCCGAACGGAGATATAAAGGCTTGAAGTTGAAATATATTCATTACGTTTACTTTTAGCCTTTATATGACGAACCGGTTGGTGTAATGGTTGCCATGCTGGACTGCCAAACCAGGGTCCTGGGTTCGAATCCCGGTTCGGTCATGGATGTTATATGTTTATGCCGTTGTTGTATGATTCCCATAAGAAAAAGCCTAAGGCTTACTTGGGATATTACTATGTATGTGCCTGTGACTGTTATTTATTTATTTATATCTCAGTTCGGACTGAGTTACGAGATATTTGTAATACCGTATTTTGTTTGTAACTTCATTCTGAACATTCAAGTTAGAATGATGGCCACGCAAAAAAAATTGCCGAAAAGAAAAAAGGCGCTATTTTTAGACATTGTTTTTTCTATCTTAAGCCGTTTAGGCTGTGCGTTGTCTATCTGTCAGTCACGTAATCAGTATGTTTTATAAGTAAGTATAGAAGATAGATAGATATAATATTTACACTCAGGGAGGGTGTATGGGCGTTAGTCCACCACGCGTGCCCAATGCGGATTGGTAGACTTCATATACGCATCGGAATGTCTTCTTCAGCGTATGCAGGTTTCCTCCATGTTTCCTCACGATGTTTTCCTTCACCGTTTGAGAGCAGACCATATAAATTACACGCTCGAGCAGACGGTATTACATACTTAAATCAAAGTCAAAATAATATGTATATGGCATGTCATCCGTACGGATTCGAACCTGGAGTGCGATTTATGAAACTCATTCGCTGAGTTCAGCAGTTGAAAATGTCAAAATTACTATGGAGATACGCATCTTTCTACTGCTGATTTGACTTTCAAAAATCGCACTTCTGAAGTATGATTTTTGGAATTCAAATCAACAGTATAAAGATGCATAATCTCCATAGTAATTGTAACATTTTCAACAGCTGAGCTCAGCGAATGAGATTCAAAAATCGCACTTCAGGACCTCAAGATTCAGATTCCGTAGCTCTCCGCAACGTGCCACCGTCATACATAGACATCAAAAGAGGAAGCAAAACTTGTAAAGTTACAAATAAGGCGGTCTTAACGCTGAAAAGCGATGACTTCCAGACATACAACTATGTGACCATAGATAATAAATAAATAATAAATAAATATCTTGGACAATGTCACACAAATTATCTAGTCACATTTAAAGTACCAGAATCTAGCCTGGACTTGTATTATGATGACTAGACAACGATATAGAATACATATATAGATACAAACATCCATGACTCGGGTACAAATATTAATATTCATCATACAAATTGTCCCTTACGGGATTCGAACCCGCGACCCTCGGCACAGCAGGCAGGTTCACTACCGCCTGTGCTACCGGGCCGTCTATAGATAATTCACACGCTCCCCCTGTGACACTAGAAAGCAGAGATTTTCTGCTAGAAAGAAATCAATGGAAATTCTGAGTGACGTTAGTTTGACTGGTATAGGTCTTTAAAGGAAACAAGCTTCAAAGCGCAAATGATTTGTAATACGAAACAATGGCAAGGAATAATAGTTCCAACTACAATCAGGTCCCCGCGATAAGCTATCTAGGGCAGGCCTCACTACTTACCGGCTGGTAATAGAACGAAAACTTACGACTATACAATCATACTAGGGGTGGTCAGAACGATTGCTACAACGTTTTTAGCGTGCAGCAAGAGCTAGGCTCCATGAGTAGGCTACATGAGTAAATACTCCTCAGAAACAAAGCTTTAAGATAATTATGTAAGTATACTAGTTACTACAAGAAGCGGCAGTGTGTGCGTGTCCTTTAAGGGGCTATGTGAAAAAAATTGGATTCTTCAAAGCTTCATATATCATGAAGTACTAACAGTAGGAGTATGATTTTCGGATATGTGTAAATTGAACATATAATTGAAGTTTTGATTAGAGCCAAAACACGATTAAGACACATTTTCTCGATAGAAAAACAAGCCAAAGTAGCCTCTGTTTTTATCTATAAACGCTTGGAACTGCTAAACGGTGAATAATAGAAACACGAGACTTGATTTAAAAAAAAAGAGATTGATATTTTCTAAATTTTGATTAGAGCAGAATTGAACTAACGTAAATAGTACAATTACAATTAAATAAAGTTTGATTTGGCGCTCGATTCGTTTCAGGCGCGCGCGGCGCCCCACCTCTTTCTCTCGCATCAGGCCGTAATATAAACTATCCCACGCCTGTTTCGCTTAAATTATTTTTCGACATAGGCCCTTAACCGACAGTTCTTTCGGTCAACAGAACTATTCTGGAAATAAAGGGAAGAGTTCAACTACACGCGGCTACACGATAAACTGGCTCCGGCTCGGTCATTTTACAATCTAGCGAGGCGAGCGCGTACACGTGATCATTTTGTGCGTTAAAAACCGTCACGTGACAAAGCTTCTACTGAGAAACTTTGTCTCTGTGGGGCATTTACTCAATTGATTAGGCTGTTGAGATGGAATGACTTGTCAAGTGACTATAGCCACAGAATTAGAAACCTCATCCGTTAGTGGTCTTATAATGACAGTCACAGAAAGGATGGGCCTTCGAGTCTAATGATTAGTTTCAAATTATAAAAACGTGCAAGCAACGAGGTATTAAAGTTAAAACAAAAATAAATTTAAATATTTTTATTTTCAATTTTCAATAAATTCTACTAACATAATATTTTATCCTCCTTAAACACTAATTACTTAAATAAATAACACTTTCATAGGACCAACTCCACGCTTATACAACGTGTTAACAATTAAACACAAGACCTGAAAACAGTTTCTACAAAATCAACACCGAACAAAACTAGTAAATGAAATAAAGTTTTCTACCAAAGTCGTAGACGTGGGTAAGCGATCACAAAGTTGAAGGGGAATTGGGCAGGACACTTGGCTAGACAGGAAGATAGCTGGTGGACCGAGGCAATATAAGAGAGGGACGGAGATCAGAAGGCAGACCACCAGCACATTGCGAGGGTGACAGATCAGATTAGCACAGGACCATGAGGAATGGCGAAATAAAAGAGAGGCCTATCTATGCCGAGCAGTGACTTGATGTGGGCTGATTTGATTGATTGATCAAATACTATATTCGAAATGACAAATATAACATTACTTAGGGAGCTACAGGCAATGGAGGGTCAGCAATGCGTAGGAGTGCCTGGGTAGGTCAACTAAACCAGTGAAAGAACTTAAGCACCCGGCCAAAGGGCACCCAGTGTTAAAACCTAGGCTAAGAACTACGCGGCAGATTGTGACGCGGGGATCAGATGAGAAAGCGGCGGTAAGCTGGTGGAGACAAAGCTTCATAGCCTAGCCCACCGCCGCAGAGTAGCCTGCTTGTCGGTCTTCTCCAGATTGTACTTCGGTGAGTGTGCCCAAGAGCTACATGAGCTCATTCCACCTTCTCCTTTCTACTATCGGACTTCCAGACGCACCACGGGATATCACCCCTTCTTGGTTGACATCCCCCATATCCGCACCAAGCGCCTTTCAGAATCGTTTATAATGCGCACAGCCAAGGAGTGGAATGCCCTGCCTGCGTCAGTATTTCCGAGCGCTTACAACCCGAATTCCTTTAAAGTACGAGTGAATAGGCTTCTTCTGGGTAAACTAGCTACATCTTCGATCCCATCTTCGTCCTGAGGACTGGATTGAGGTCAAGAGAAAACCCAACCGTAATTTAAAAAAAATACAGCAGGTAAGTAATAGCCTGTAGGTTCCTACTGCAGGGTAAATGCCTCCGAACGAATAAGGGTGAAAGGGAGCGGGTCATACTCCAACCACGCGGGCCCAGTTCGGATTGGTGAAGGGGAGTTAGTGGTCAAGTCGAGAACAGCAGCAAAAAATGAATTTTCATAAGTTGACACAACCGATAAACAATTATTATTTACCTACAAATTGAATTTCACGTCAAAACCTTGGACACTTAGCTGTCATTTCATACAAATGGGACAAAAGAGGTAAGCATGTGCGATACTGAATGAGTGCGAGCGAGACAGGAATACGCAACTGTCTACATTTTTAGCCACGCTTCCTACCATGCGGGGATAAGGTTAAAATTGGTGGGGGGCAGGGAGTGTCCGTACTGAATGTAGTACTAGACAAGATACTATTTTTCTTATACTATGGTTACGTCGTCGCGTCGTTAAATAATCGATAAAGTAAAACGTTTTTCAGGTTTTGTGTTAATTTGTTAATACCTTATAGTAAAATATATCTATTATGCATAGGTACTTAGTCTATTTATGTAAAGATAAGTATAATTCTGTTAATAAAAATTAACTAATAAATTGCTCTTGCACTCACAACTCTTATGAATTTACAACATTTCTACCGATACACCCATAAATGAACATAGTTTGAATGAAAGTCTATAATTGAAATGAGCCTGGCTTCCACCAAAAAGTAGTTATTCTTAAACGTATACAGGTGTAAAGAAATGTATCATTACATTAACCATTAAACCATATACTCTACCCATCAAACTGAACAACTTTTACTATGGGAGCATACCTGTCAGAACGTAAAAAAATCTGCTGTCTCATACATTTGAGTCGAGCCGGCGCTGCAGTTTAGTATGGAACAGTAGATTTTTTTTGCGCATAGTAAAAGTTGTTCAGTTTGATGGGTAGAGTGATACTTTTCCTTACACCATGTATAGTTATAGCTCTGTCGTTCACACTGCTCATACAAATGACGGTGACAGCATCATATTTAAATAAATCTGTTCAAGTATAAATACTTTTGGGTGCAAGCCACCCTTAAAATAATAAAATTCCAGTAAATAATAAAATGAATAGTAACCAAAGATGAGATTATTGGCTCCACCCAAGCAAATGTTTTAAACCACAACACGGTATCGCGATGGCATTCAATTATTACAAGATTGAGTTAGGTAATAGATGAGTAATATTTTAAAACGTCTGTCCTACAAATTTTTCAATCGTGGACACTTTGTTAAATATAAAGTAACTCATAGAGTGACGTGGATTTCCTGCATGATAACTTTTATACCTATAATATATATATTATATGCTATCTACTGATTTCTCAGTTAGATGATATTAGTCAAAAATGACTACTTAACAGAGATTGTTACAGTATTATCTTATAGGTATTTTTGGGGGTTTCAATTACGTTTCAAATACGCTAAGAAATCTATGAAGCTGTCGTTTTTAGAGTTTCGTATTCAAAACGACTAAAGAATACGCGGTCCGCACGTCTCCGTCTGTCCGTCCATCCGTCCTATCCAAGAACATTGTATATATTCTGTCCTATCTTAAAAGGGCTGTATCTTTGAACCGTACTAGGAAGTTGGTTAAGAATTTGATAAAACTAACTTTTGTGATTTTAATAGTAAGGAGACTAAGAATAAAAAACCAGGATGCACATTCAACTGTGAATGTGCATCTAGTATTTCTAATATTTGATTTGTAGTAAATCAAATTATTAGTTTTAAAACAACTCAGTCATAATACTTTTTTGACGAGTCCAGTCTTTAAATTACTCAACTTGCAGTCATTTTTCACCGTTGATTAGTCCGTTGTCGCCGATAAAGCGATCTAAGCACAGCGAGCTGGCAACGTCGGATAATGGGCTGTGCAATACCTTTTGCAATACTATCGACTGAGCGGCAACGTCGGAACATTTTTGCTTTGCAATGTTTCCTAGGGAGCTTGGGACGAATTTTACGACTACGATTCTCCTTGGGGCGGGTAAAAACCTGGCTACAAGTAAGAACTATCTTTTCATGTGAATTCTCTTTTATATTTTCAAGTATTTTAATACTGCAATATTGCATATACATCTCGCATTAACGCCATCTATTGAGCCGTTTGGAACTATTGGCTTTTGGAAAATTTCAGGTCAAAATAACCAATAGAAAAAGCTTCCAGCAGTTCAAAGGTTCATAAAGTATATGTATTTTTGATGTGCTTTCCCACAAAATAGAAAAAGGGAGTTGCAATGTTATTCTAGCAGTGTCGAGTTATACCTCAATTTTTAATCGCTATTTTAAAGTCCTTATGTAACTCTTGGGCGGTAACAAAAATTTATCTCTTCTCCGATTGGTCAAGCCACAATCAATTTATTTTATCAGAAACCTATTAATTGGAAAATAATTGATTAGGGGCATTGCTTATAAATACTCTAGACAAGAATGAGCTTTTTCACAACGCTATAAGGTTTATTATTCTGTGTGCTAACGTTAGTAGTACGATAACCTTTTAATGGTACAATTAATAGTTACATGTTAAACGAAATTATACCTTATTGCATCGCTATACTAGAGGGAAATAAAGTAGGTAACCGTTTAATGGTTTTATTGTTTGTAAATGTAATTTCAATGGCAGAACTATATAACTGCATTCCGAAGTAATTACAAGAGAGAAATGCATGTCGAATTGTTAACATACTTATAGACTGAAAGGGCACTGTCGGAAACTAAACATCATCGAGTACCAGCATGAAACTATCCGAAATAAAACAAAAAGCTACTTTTACAAAGTTGGCCTGCCAAGGATTTTGAAAACCTGCAGTATCAAGTAACAGATTGAAAAAACGTGGTACTTTAGCATCTCTATTAGGTAAACCCTAATAATAAAATAATTACCATTTCGACCAAATTTATTGACTGTACAAAAGCGGGTCATTAGGTACGATGGACCCCATTGAAAAAAATTAAATATCCATTTGTCTTCTTTACCACAAGCCATAAATTTTAATTACACTACAATAATTACCCGTGGTCCCGACTCCCGATAATAAGTCATCGTAGTGGAACAGCTGGTAAATGGTGGAGTTACATTCTGATACTCGATGATGTAGTGTTACTGACTGTGGCCTCTTGGTTTATTCATAAAAACATGTAACGGTTACGTTCAACCAGAAAAATAAAAACTTCCCATATTACTTTGAAATAATTGCAACTAATTTCGAAAAAGAGAACCAGTAGAAATAGCATGAGGGCTATTTAGTAGAACTATCGATGACCAAAAAACAAAAATACGATCAAATTAAATTCAACTTTATAAGTCTTAGGACTGAATCTTCATAAAATTGTCTGTGACTTAGACTTAGATGTATGAACAGATATGTCATAGCGCACATATAAGGGGCATGCGAGCTGCACCAGCATGCTACTTCTATTAAAGCGAAGCCGGGCTGTTTGTTCTGTGGTAGATTTTAGTGCCCCCAAGGCAGTTTTTTTACTTTTCTGGTCACGTTAAAATACAAAGTACGAGTACATACTGACTCTATACTCGGCAATCTGATAATATAGTGATCGTTTTTGTTTGAACTTTAATCAAATATACCTACTTTATTTGAACTTAATTGGATATTCAAACAAAAACGTTCCCGATTTATTGATAATCGAAAGTCCGAGGAGACCGCCTGGATACTAGTGTTGCTTCGGCTGTTAGCATAAATACAGTCACCATATATTACTACACTATATAATAATGATAAGTATACTACAATTTTGATATATCTACATTTATTTCGCACAATACATTTACATTAAATATAAATATAATTATATATTTCATTTTATTTATTTTAAATGTATTAATATTTTCCACCAGAAAGCTTAAATATACAAGATATTATGAAAAAATATGTATATTTTTGTGAATTTTATTTCATTGGCCACTTTATAATATACAACCTCAAATATTGAGTTACATTCCTTACTATCTGTAAGTAGAATTTATACATTTATCTCATGATATAGCATTATTTATTGAAATTGAATTATATTTCGAGAAAAGCTTGGTAATTTAATAATTTGCCTAATAAGTTTGAGGTATCTTCATTTTTTACAGTTAAAATACATTTTATAATGTTATATAATGAGATTAATGCGTCAGCAATGTTAGACCGAGAGACAGAAAAAAATATAAATTATACATATCAAATAATTATAGGGTTATTTCATAAATTTAATTTACGTTCAGCTACTTTATAATTTTAACTGTTACTGTTGACGGTAAAATTATATTCCACATTTCATAAGAAATTTCATTACGAATATTGCAATGTATATAATAATTCTTCGCCTTGAGTAAAACGCACGTTATTCTTTTAACCGCCATTTATGAGACACCGAAAACATTTTTACGTTTCCGTCATGATCGCGTATAAAGGATTAAGCTTTCTTGTGTATTAAACTAATAACTAAGTATTACGCTAACCCCATCGCTAGAGGCTCATTATTAGTGAATTTGCCCCAAAGTAGGGATCCTGTAGGCTTGGCGTTATGAATAAAAACAGCAGTGGTCTCTCGGTCTATATTGCAGCGGCCCTACGTTTGTACCCAACACATTTGTATTTACTTACACTGACATTATCATCCTGAGATATACATTTTGGCTATGAAATATCTATATGATAATATAAATATTATACAGTAATTATTTATTTGTATTTTCAAAGATGGAGCCTAGGGGTTTTTACAAACTTTAGTTTTGAATTCGTCCAAGTACTTAATTATATTTTGCTATTATATCAATATATGTATTATTCTTCATCTAGGTGCTATCTTTTGAAATAAAATTATTCCCTCTTATAATAGTATATTGGCCTCGATTCGGAGTGTACCACGACTAAACTAAACTAAATGTATTCCTGTCACTTTCTAAAATAAGATTAAGAAAAGAGACAGAAAACCAACAGCTGACTTTAGTGCTGTCAAAGTGACGTTAAATGCGCAAAATAAGATGCCATCATAATGTACGCCATCTTATTTAAGTCGTTTTTGGGCGTTTAACGTCACTTTGACAGCACTAAAGTCAGCTGTTGGTTTTCTCTCTTTTCTTAATCTTATTTTAGAAAGTGACAGGAATACATTTAGTTTAGTTTAGTCGTGGTACACTCCGAATCGAGGCCATTGTATTTAATTTCACCGTTTGACAATAAAACCCCTGAGCTTACATCACTCAAATCATAATATTTTATATAAATATGATTTGAAATAATAAATTCATTCATAATTATATTAATTATTATATTTTATTTGCCGACATTTTTGTCAATACTTTTTAAAATATCTATTTATTTAAAATACAATTATTAAAGTTTATATTAAGATTTGATTTATAAATTTCGCTATCGAGCCGCGTCACAATTATTATTGTAGCTATTGTGAATAATCAATTTTGAATAGATATGTTGAATCATTCGCATTTTATAACCATTAAGTAGAAGTTAAAGTATTTTAGAGTCAAATATACAAGACAAATCTAATTCGCGCTAGTCAAAAATTACTTTTCTGATATTTTTCAAAAAACATAAAAGTCAACTTCTTTCTAATAAATGTACTCAATAATTATTAGCTACTTATTTATCTATAATTTTTCTAATAATAACGATCAAATCCTCACTACATAAATTCATATTCAACTCAAATATACAACAATGTATTAATTAGCCATAGAATTCGACTCCGCTACTGAATTTCGAAGTATGAAATTCCGGAATTTGTGAGATCTAATGTATACCATTACGATGTTCGTTAGTTTGACAGTACAATGTCACGACGTTTGAAATTCCGTATTTTGTGAGAACTACAGTATAAAAGTACGATGTTCATTAGTTCGGAGTACACTTTCTCGCGGTATGAAATGCCGCAGTTTGTGAGATTCAAAGTATACTAGTACGATGTACGTCAGTTCGAAAGTGCACTGTAGCGAAGTACGAAATCAGCTTAGGTAATATTATTTAGCTACTATGTTCAGGACTTCAAAATACAGTGTAAAGACAGTAAAAGTAATTAAACAAAGGTCAATTCTAAATAAACGAGTTTTATTCAAAAAATTGGTAAGATAATTATAAGGAAAAATATAATGCATAGAAAATTATCCGAAGAAAACTTATTTCAAAATACGAAAATAATATTTATAATTAACTTCAATTATACAGGGTGTAAGTGACAGCCTAGCAAATACTGAAACGGTGAACTCAGACCATCAAACTGAACAACTTCAGGGGAGGGGATTCTTTTTCCAAAACCCGAGATTCTTGATAAAACCCCGGGATTCTTGATAAAAACATTCTTGATAAAAACCCGGGATTCTTGATAAAACCCGGGATTATCGTAAAAAACCCGGGATTCTTCATGAAAAGCCGGGATTCTTGATAAAAACATTCTTGATAAAAACCCGGGATTCTTGTTAAAAACCCGGGATTCATGTAAAAAAAACCCGGGATTCTTGATAAAAACATTCTTGATAAAAACCCGGGATTCTTAATAAAACCCGGGATTATTGTAAGAAACCCGGGATTCTTGATAAAAACCCGGGATTCTTGTAAAAAAAAAACCCGCGATTCTTGATAAAGACCGGGATTATTGTAAAAAACCCGGGATACTTGATGAAAACCCGGGATTCTTGTTAAAAAAACCCGGGATTCTTGATAAAAACCCGGGATTCTTTTCCAAAACCCGGGATTCTTGTAAAAAAAACCCGGGATTCTTATAAAGAAACCCGGGATTCTTGTTAAAAACCCGGGATTCTTGTAAAAAAACCCGGATAAAACCCCGGGATTCTTGTAAAAAATCCCGGGATTCTTGATAAAAACCCGGGATTCTAGATAAAAATCCAGGATTCTTGTTAAGAACCCGGGATTCTTGTAAAAAACCGGGATTCTTGATAAAAATCCAGGATTCTTGTTAAAAACCCGGGATTCTTGTAAAAAACCGGGATTCTTGATAAAAACCCGGGATTCTAGATAAAAACCCGGGATTCTTGATAAAAACCCGGGATTCTAGATAAAAACCCGGGATTCTCGATAAAAACCCGGGGTTCTTGTAAAAAATCCCAGGATTCTTGTAAAAAAACCCGGGATTCTTGTAAAAAATCCGGGATTCTTGTAAAAAACCCGGGATTCTTGTAAAAAAAACCGGGATTCTTGATAAAAACCCGGGATTCTTGATAAATACCCAGGATTCTTGATAAAAACCCGGGATTCTTGATTAAAACCCGGGGTTCTTGTAAAAAATCCCGGGATTCTTGATAAAAACCCGATTAAAACCCGGGTTCCCTTATAATTATCTTACCAATTTTTTGAATAAAACTCGTTTATTTAGAATTGACCTTTGTTTAATTACTTTTACTGTCTTTACACTGTATTTTGAAGTCCTGAACATAGTAGCTAAATAATATTACCTAAGCTGATTTCGTACTTCGCTACAGTGCACTTTCGAACTGACGTACATCGTACTAGTATACTTTGAATCTCACAAACTGCGGCATTTCATACCGCGAGAAAGTGTACTCCGAACTAATGAACATCGTACTTTTATACTGTAGTTCTCACAAAATACGGAATTTCAAACGTCGTGACATTGTACTGTCAAACTAACGAACATCGTAATGGTATACATTAGATCTCACAAATTCCGGAATTTCATACTTCGAAATTCAGTAGCGGAGTCATAGAATTCATATTTACTAGCGTATATAGATGGGCAGACGAGTAATTCGGGCAAAACGAAAAAAAAAACAGAAAATACCCTTATTTTTTATTACTAGAAAAATGTGTATTCCATAGATGTGTTCATATAAAGAAAAATGTTTGGACCTCCCATAGAAAATCTATCGGCTGATCCGCAGTTTTGTAAGGAAGGTAAAAAAAAAATCTAGTTTATCGCCCATATTCTTTAGGGAAAGTTGCTTAGTTTCTTTATCAGAATAAACCCTTAATTTATTTCTAGTAATTAAAAAATAGTGGTGGCAGGCCACTCCCACACAGCATAGAACGATGTCATGATTATTGCCTATTACTACTAGTAAACCCATAGAGAAACACGTACTCCTTCAGGACACAAGTTTTTCTCATAACTAAACCACGTCAGAGGCCGTAACTGGACACCAGGGCTCTGCTCACACGATAAGAGAAGACTACTATCAAAGAGAATGTAACTCACAACTTTATAAGAGACGGGACTTCCATACTAAAAACTGGTCGTGACCGATGATCCAGAATGTATGAAACATTGTGGCCATTCTGTAGATACCTTGTACTATTTCGAATATGTGTTTCGCTCTAACACACGCATATACTATGTCTATCTTTTTCGCATTGCCAATCTATACGCTAGTACATATTGAATCTATAGTATGTACCAAACTTTGACACTTTCTGCTAATATTTTAATTTAAAGTTTTAGCTAGGGTGTATCACTACTAGGTATCAGACAAAAATAACAAAAACGTTTAACTTCGATTCAAATCGTTGTAGTTTTGATCGAGTAATCAATACCGCACCTTTTATTTTTATAATAATTATCAATAACATTATTATTTATCCAAATAGATTCGTTTTTCAGGTTCAAATCCTCCACTAAATTCTTGATCAATATTATTTTAGTTTCCAATCTAAACACACGAAACACATTTTGTTTTTGCTATTTTTGTCTGTTCCCTAATTATTACACTAAAAACGATTATTTGACATGAAAATACGAGCTTTTTTTAAAGGCAAAATAATGCCAAAGTCAACATTATAGTCAAATGTCAATTCACGGGGCCGTAGTTTATATTAAAGTAGCTGAGCTGTCAATTTTATATCATTTTATCAGTATGATATTAATCGAGTGTCGTAAGAAGTACTATTTGATGCATTTCTTTAAAGGACGAATTCATTTTAAGAAACTGCCAGGTTATTTATTATTTTGGAACAGTACTGAAATTAATAATTCATTCTCTGTTATCTCATTTTAAACTTTAGGTAACAAATAGCGAAACTATCTTCTCATTTTCTTAAAAGTTAATCGCCATACCTTGAGACAGCAATATTTAGAGCTATATCACACAAGCTATTTTAGAACCTAGGCGTTGACGGAACGACATCGTCGCGTTATCGCCATGATATTTCTGGGCAACAATCAATGTCGCGGCCTGATCGCGCGATTTCAAAATGGTATCATCGCCGCGACATTGCCACATTATCGCCGCGATATTTCTTAGATCAATCAATGTCGCGGTGATACTGCAGCGATAAAGCTCAGTAGCAATCGACGTCGTGACGCAGTTGCAAAATCCCCTACGCTCAAAAATAGCTTGTCTCTTGGCTTTTAATATGTTTGGAACAGAACTGAAATCTGTCACTCTCTGTCATCCAATTTTAAACCTTAGGTATAACAATCAAGTACGAAACTATCGTCTCATTTTCCTAAACACTCCTCTACCTTGAGACGGCGACATTGAGCAGTCACATAATATTTCAAATAGAACTCCTTACGCGTAGAATGGGAACACTTAGCTCTCGTGGGTGCCCCCGGGGAGGGCGAGGGTCTCCCATCACCGGGAGGGGCAGGAGCTGGTCGCCGACTTGCCGCTGAGGCACGAGAACCCGCTCGTACCGGACTGCAGGCTCGACATCGACCCTCTGCAAGTAAGGGACAAAATTAAAAAAAAAATTATTCAAAATAATATCATAGCTTTTTAACGTCATTTTTTGACTCTACCACCGCGTCGGAAGGTGTTCCGTTGAGAGAAGACGCAGCCAGAAACTCTACAACACACATCTTTTAAACAAAACAAAATGTACAAAGTACAATTAAAATACAATATTGCATTACATAGTAAAATGGTCAAGACCAGCACTGGTAGCATGCCAACCCGCGATATAGCCGTGATACGGCTTTATCACGTCTTTTATCTCGTTCGTTCGCGCGCAAAAGAACGAGATAAAAGACGTGATAAATCACGGCTATCGCTGGTTGGCATGCTACCATTTTGGTTTGTTTGGACAAGTTTGGACGTGTGAGAATTCGCTGTGTCCACGACACTAGCGCCATCTAACGGCTCCGGACCGCCATGAATTATTTGATGATAGCCCTTAAAGGTATCATATAGAGGAACTGACAGCTGAGAGAGCGAGATGTACCTAGCGGTGCCACTGTATACGAGATAAAAGACGAGATAAAGCCGTATCACGGCTATCGCTGGTTGGCATGCTACCAGTGCAGACATTTTGGTTTGTTTGGACAAGTTTGGACGTGTGAGAATTCGCTGTGTCCACGACACTAGCGCCATCCAACGGCTACGGACCGCCATGAATTATTTGATGATAGCCCTTAAAGGTATCATATAGAGGAACTGACAGCTGAGAGAGCGAGATGTACCTAGCGGCGCCACTGTATAATAGAAAGAGATACGTGACGCGAGGCAATAGAACCGTTTTTGGTAACTTGTCAGCACAATCGGCTGGGTAAATATTCGTGCTCTGTGAATAATTAGTGAATCTAAAGTGCATTCGTAGATTATTTTGTGAAATATACTAACACTATTTCATTAAATTACCTACGATTTCACGTTAGATTCACAATTATACACAGAACTCGAAGTTTTAGGGTGCCGATAAGTGTTCGCCCCAAGCTCACCCATATTTTACGCATTCCTCCGAACTTATGGTATTTTCTTTTCATTCTCGGGAATGCAGGTTTCGTCACGATGTTTTCCTTCACCGCCGAGGTAGTAAATGATAAATACAACCGTACATAAATTCTAAAGAACGTAGTGGTACTGGCCAGGAATCGAACCACGGCCTCATGATTGAGGCGCTAGCTCTCTTCCGTACGGGCTATCATCGTTCTTTAGCCCTAATGATAGTCAACCATCAACTGGAGAAGCCATGGATGCCACCACAAGAAGGGTGAAGCGCATTCAAACAGATATAAATATAAAGTACAAACTTGTAGTGGTGGCTGGCGAGGGTCTCGTGGAAGTACATGAGCTGCGCGGCGCGGTGCGTGCTGTCCAGCAGGTCGCAGCGCCACTGCAGCACGTAGCTGCCGCTCTCCATCATCACGTGAGAACCCTGTACCAAGGTGGTAAGGTTCACTTTACAACGGCGTTAATAGTTACTACACTGTTAGGCTGGTTTCAGAGTCACGCTTACGGTCAGCGCAGGCGGTAAGCGCGCGGTTCGCACTATGAAATAAGCGCGCGGTTCGCACTATGGAATAAGCGCGCGGTTCGCACTATGGAATAAGCGCGCGGTTCGCACTATGAAATTAGCGCGCGGTTCGCACTATGGAATAAGCGCGCGGTTCGCACTATGGAATAAGCGCGCGGTTCGCACTATGAAATAAGCGCGCGGTTCGCACTATGGAATAAGCGCGCGGTTCGCACTATGAAATAAGCGCGCGGTTCGCACTATGGAATAAGCGCGCGGTTCGCACTATGGAATAAGCGCGCGGTTCGCACTATGAAATAAGCGCGCGGTTCGCACTATGAAATAAGCGCGCGGTTCGCACTATGAAATAAGCGCGCGGTTCGCACTATTAAATAAGCGCGCGGTTCGCGTTATGAAATTGTCCGTCGCTGGTAAGTTTTCATTGTAACACCTAGCTCGTGGCCCGCATCGCTTACCACCCGCGCCGGCTTAAGCGTGACTCTGAAACTAGCCTAAGTACTGTGTAATCAGGATCAACATCAGCGATCGCAAATCTAATTTTGTTGTGTATCTCCTGCTGATTTACAATAAATAAATTCCTCTGAACAAATGTCTTTAATTTTAAACATACACAAACGTACTTACGTATTATACTCATATCTTCAACGACACTCTAATACTCTAAGGTGTTGTTTATACAGAAGAGACGCGTGGCGGTGGCGGATAGTAAAAATGGTCAAAGTAACATAATATTCAACCTTATACAGGCTGTAACACAACACCCTAGTAATACTTAAGGGGGTGCTTCAGACCATCAATCTGAACAAATTTCACTATGGAGCCAACGTCGAGAAAAAATAAAAAAAATGTGCCGTCCCATACATTTGAGTCGAGACGGCTTACAAAACTTGTATGAAAGAGCGGATTTTTTTTTCGCGATTTCGATCTTGGCTCCATAGTGAAACTTGTTCAGTTTGATGGTCTGAAGCACCCCCTTAAGTATTACAAGGGTGTTTTGTTACACCCTGTAGTACGTAGCATAGCATATTTTTATCGTAAAGGCGAGACGTCGCCTGGAGGAGCAGACGTAATTCTCCAAACGACGCTATGCTAAGTACTATAAGGTTTATATTGCCGCACCCCACCCGCGTCACGTCCGCGCCACGTCACTTCTGTTTAAACAGCACCTAAGAGCGCATTCATTTGAGACGAAAACTTTCTTGCTTTGTGTGACTGGTAGGATTTTGAATGTTGTTGTTGCCTGGTTTATTTAGTACCAACTGAGTAATTTGCAAATAAAAACACGAGAGCGCGGTCGCCGTATAAAAGTTTTCGTGTCGTCTGTCTGTGTGTGTCAAAATTACCTGTATGCTCTCCCCGTCGTGGCAAACAAGAGTGGACTCCACGCGGTGGAACTGGTCTCCCTCCCTCCACCCCTTCTGCTCGAGCAGGGAGTGAGATTCGTCCCCTCCACCTACGCACAGGGCTGTAATGTTATTTCAACGTGTTATGGCAAATGAAAAACAAATAAAAAGGTGAGTAAAATATGATCAAAATAAAATTTTAATAGTGATGGTACGATGTGATGTAAATTATAATTGAGATTCAATACAGGATATACAGGGCCTCTACCCGCACATTCGAACTTCGCAATTGCGTGAACATTTTCGTTTCAATGTCAACTCTATTACAATGAAGTGCGGACCGTAACAGTGTCGATATAGCGAACATCGAAAGTGCGGGTACAGGGCCAGGGTATGACAAATCACACTAATAATATTTAAAGGGGTGGTACTTTGGACCATCAGAATTTGGACTATGAACCATTTTCACTATGGAGACGAAGTCGAAAACATTAAAAAAAAATTGTTGTTTCATACAAAACTGCTCGACCCAATGTATGTGACAGCAGATTTTTATTTTTCAATGTTATCTGTATAGTGATAGTTGTTCAGTTTGATGGTCTAATCTAAACCACCTCTTTAAATATGACACCTTTGAATAAACGAGTTTCATATTCTTTAAATTTTAAAGGAGGTTATAGGAACGATCTGACACTCTTGAATGCCCCTCAAAACGAGGGAGAAAATGACCATAATAATGCATGCACATGATCTGGAGTGCGATTTTTGAAAGTCGTAAATTTTGTCAGCAGTAAAAAGATGCATATATCCATAGTACTTTTGACATTTTCAACTGCTGAGTTCAACGAATGAGTTTTAAAAATCGCACTCCTGGTCGCTGCGGCAGACTGAGACTGCGATATCGTGCCGCAGCACGTCGAAGTGCCACGCGTAGGCTACTTGACAACTAGTCAAATCAGCTACTCTTTATCGAACGTCAAAACGTGCGCTTTGTATGAAGATTTGTACTAAATAATGAGTTGTGACGTCATCAACATTCCATTACTTTTTAAAGTTTATCTTGGTATTAAAAATAGTATTCAAGCTAAAGCGCAAACATCGTCATAACACATCGTTAAATACGTCGTTGAAATATGCGGCTGACAATTCGGTATTCACTATGGTTGTGTCATGTGTCAAACTCATATAAAACCTTCGACGATCTGAAGGATGCCAGAAGGATGTTACAACTGCGAGCACGTCGATGTTTTTGACAGCGCAGCGATGTGATGCTTAGAGAATTGCAATCCAGCACGCTCTGAGGGTCCCAGTTCACTACTATCACTTACTACCTCCGTGATATAATGGTTAAGCGCATTGGGATCTCGACACGAAATGTAGTGGGTTCGATTTCCACGGGGGACGCCTAGTGATACGTCACTGCGCGTTTTTATCCAGTTGGTTAGGACATTGCAGGCTGAATCACCTGATTGTCTGAAAGAAAGATACGTGCTTCGGATGGCAAGTCAAGCCGTTGGTCCCGGCTACTATCTCTGGTGGTAGTAGTCGTTACATAAAAGACCACGTCAGAGACCGTAAGGCGGTGTGATAAAACACTGACATCAGGGCTTGCCGCCCACACGATAAGAAGATTAAGCTATTCATAGTATTAGCACAGTATTACTATAAGCCTCACAGTATAGCAACGCTCTTGATGCCGGGCATGCCGTCCGCGACCGTATACTTACGCTGTCATGCGTAGACATGCAAGGCAATCCCAACCTCTTCATACTGATCTCGGGATGCGACCCACGCCGCCCGCTTCCCCGCAAGGCCCACACCGTTGCTCTGCGCAAATACATCCGTTGCCGTACTGTAAGGACTATATGTATAGGTATGCTGTGGTAACAAACTGACCGGAGTTGGTGTCTTCTAGCGGCGCGCGCAGCTCCTGGTCGGTGCGGTAGACTGTGAAGGCGATGTCGTGGCGCAGCACGTCGAAGTCCCACGTCAGCACGCTCTGAGGGTCCCGGTTCACTACTATCACCTCGTGCACCTGACGAAGACATTAATAGTAAAATTGTTGAAGGTTTAAACTAAAAATTTTACAGTTTTAAATGTTTCTTTCCGTGTTTTTAATATAGTTGATTGGACAAAGGTATGTTGAGATTGTTTGGTCAAATGGAGAGAATGGATGAGAGCAGATTTACGAGTACAATTTATAAGGCAAGCGTAAGTGGAAATGTTGAAAGGGGACGGCCTAGACGAACATACACTGACCAAATTGGCAACGTGCTTAAAAAAGGCTAGGTCAGATGTAAACAAAACCGACGAGCATGCATGAAGCATGAATATACTCATGAAGGTGGAGGAAACAACTTTTTCACACGACCCGCTCGAAAATGGAACATTATATGTCATGTAACTCGAACCTAAAGCAAGTCATTATAGCCCTGGGCATAGTGGCCCTGGGACTAGCCGGGCAATAATATTGTACTGAATTTCATTATAACCCGCTGGTCAATAATGAGATTTGAATATGGAACCGCATCCACAGATTATTTACGACCCTTACTTAAAATTCGTATGAAAACTTATCATGGAGACAGGCACTAAAAAGAACTTAATTCGAAATTTTAACTGGCCACCACGAGTATTGAACACAAAAAAAGAAAAAAAGGCGCGAATGCTGCATATCTCTGTACCTATTGCTACGAACAAAGTAATAAAAAAATATTACATTGTACAACTGGAGTGCGATTTTTGAATCTCATTCGCTGATATCAGCAGTTGAAAATGTACTATGTATGTGTTGCTAATTGCTATAGAGATACGCATCTTTCTACTGCTGATTTGACTTTCAAAAATCGCACTCCTGGAGTATGATTTTTTAATGTCTAATCAGCAGTAGAAAGATTAATAGCAATATTGGCATTTTCAACTACTGAGTTCATAGAATGAGTTTCAAAAATCGCACTCCTGGTCTAATGTTTCAAATACTTAAGTATACTATTGAACTCTAATACTTTGTTATAAACTCTAATAAAATAATTGGTTTCTAACCATGGAGAATTTACACGCTCCCATGGGTTTCTAACAGTATTGCTTTTTATTTTCTCGCGGAGGGTGTGAAAAGTAGAGTATGGTCCTCGGGGATAAACGTGTTTTCATCTTGGGCGAACTTGAACCCCTCGCTTCACTCAGGATTCTAGTCTTAACTCCCTCGCTACGCTCGGGAGTTAACCCTAGAATCCCTCGTTACGCTCGGGATTCAATATCGCGCCCGTGATGAAAGACACTGCTTTATCCCCTTGGTACATAATCTACTATTTGTACATGGAACACTGAGATTGGAATTGACTATCAATTCCTGCGCCCCCAAACCAACCTTTAGGAGGAAACAAATTTTTGTACATGGAACACTGAGATTAAAGGTTGGTTTGGGGGCGCAGGAATTGACTATCAATTCCTGCGCCCCCCAAACCAATTTTTGGTCAGGCTTTACAAAGGAACAAAAGTGACTTTCGTTTCGATTGAGATCCGAATTCCGATAGTAGTGGTAATAGGTGAAAAAGAATAAAGGTAGACAGATTTGTCTGTTCTTAACATCTACCTGCTCTTCTCAGTTCTTCAGTCATCCCTTGATCATGACAGTCGTAAAGAGCATTTCGTCACATAACTATGTATGTATAACAACGTACCTGTCCCTTGCCAAGACTGACGGATCTGTAGATGCTGTCCTCACTGAGAGGGTCTCCCTCCCGCTCCGTGAACGCGCCGCTCACGTACAGGCTCTTCGGGACCAGACCTCCTTCGTGCACAAAGCTCTGCGAGTATCATTAGACAAGTTATAGCTAGTTTCATACCACGCAGTTATCACAAAGACAAACTAGACAATTGTAGGTATGAATATAGTAACACAATCGTAGAACATAATTTACACGAAACAAAAGTATAGGTATCTCTTTCTAGCTTGTGAACGAGCCGCAGCCACAGTTCTCTAGTATGTTCCGACGCCGAACTTTAGGTTTTATCGTGAAGTAATACCTTATATTTTCCTTTGACAACGTTATGACAATGACATCAATACCTCCGTCTTCCTTTTCTAACTTCATGTACATGTTTTAGGAGAGAGAGCAAGAAACCCGTTGCACACTTTTATCATTTGCCTCTAGAGCCTCTATCGTTCCTTCTACTTCCTTATGGCTACAAGTAGTATAGTATTATTTTATCTGTGCTTATGGATTGGTGCCTAAAACTTTACATACACATCAGAATATCTTCTTTAGCATAAGCAAGTTTTCCTCGCGATGTTTTCCTCGCGATGTTTTCCTTCACTGTTTGGGAGCAGTCGGTGTTACGTAGATAAGTCAGATAAACTTTTAGCATAGGTCGTGCGTGCGGCTTTGAACTCGGTCTCTTGATATAACCACATAGAACATTCAGAAAAGTTTTGGTATAAAAGGACTCCACAAAATGGACTGGTTTTATTTACAGTGTAAAAAGTTATGTTGCATTTTATAAAAGAAACGTATGAATAAAATGTGTGTGCGACCTAGCGTGTCTGTTTATAAGATTTGATACTGACTGTATGACATATATTGTTTTGTGATCAATTGATATTAGACGCACAATGTGTTTTGTGAACATAGCTTTTTAATGAACAACGAAATTACTGTTTTAGACATGATGATAATTAAAACCGTTTTTGTTTAACTCATGTGAGAATTTTCTAGCAAAGCGTCAATGTACCGAACGTTTCAAAACAATCGTTGTATAAAACTTTTAATTCCGTTTGTGTAGGCCTACCACGAATTGACACTTAATACTACTGTAGTTTTTTCGCGCTAGGGAGCGCTGTACCAAATCCAATACAAAAATGGTAGATAACAATACATTGTTAACTCGTGACAGACCTACAGAAGAATTGATTTGGGTGGAAATTAGTAATAAGTTATATGTATTAAACAAACATGAAATTTTTAAAACATAGTACACTATCAAAATCATTTCACGAATATTAGAAACATCGAAATACAAAATGCCACAATGAAAAGCTTCTTGCTGAAAATTTACGCATTCGAAAATACATTGACGTATGTTAGTAAAATCGAGCTTCTCTGAGATGATAATAGCACATAGTGATTCGACCGACACTGTTGAGTACATGTGTACTAAACAAATATATACCGTACTGATCGTATAACATTCTCACGTAAGCAATCGTACATGGTCGTAATAGTGATGTGGTACGTTCCTTGATGCGTCTATTATTTCCGACTGCCGATGTTTGAAGAAAAACAATAAAAATAATTAAGTTTTATTAAAATAAATGAATGTATGCTTTCTGGGAGATGGGCCATAATCACTAGACTGGGACCCAGGACGTAAGGAAGACCCAGAAAAAGATAGAGATATGGTCAATGAATGGGTCTTACGCTAGAACGTTAAATCGTTCTAGGTCTTACGTCTCCACACAGATCTAACCCAGGTAGCTGACGTCAACGACGAATAAATTTACGGCATTGTAAGGTCAATTTAGAGTCAGTCCTACATAGGCCCACCACTATGTACGAGCCAGGATCAACAGCGGTGACCACTCATAACACTAGACAATGAAGTCCAGCCAGCGAAAAAGGGATGACTTTAATATAGAGTAATTATTAAGTGGTGATTAAATATCAAGCTTATTGCATTCAACCAGAGCTGAAAATAGAAGTTATGCAACAAAAAATCGAATCCAGTGGACAGCACCGTCGTTTTGCGCTACGTGTAAATGCCGACCAAGAACAGGCTTGAGCATTTTCCCGCCTAATCTGAATTTAGGCCTAAAATTTTACAAAACATTTGCTACCTATGAAACCGGGTTGTGGTGGCGATAGTGGTCTTTCCGTCCTACAACAGTTGCCATCTTAAAAGCCGCTGTTGGCTAAAAATAAGTGTTACCTTGCAAGGACCGCCGAGGAAGTCCGGGATTAGATCCTTGGGGATGTAGTCGAGCAGACCGCCGGGCTGGAGGTAGTCCTTGCCGCCGTAGAACAAGAACTTGCTTCGAGTGTTCTCGTCTGGAAGGAGTAGAGTAGACGATATTAAGATGAAAACTCACACATAGTACATAGACCACCTTTCGGGATAGTTAGAAACTACGTTAATAAACGCAGCTGCATAAGAGCCGAAGTCATTTGACCACAAAATTATCCCAAATTGTACTCATTAGAGAACTTAAAATGCCTACACGGACTTTTCTCTTAGATCCACGATGGATTCCAAACTTTGACTGTCTTTCCCACTCTGGATCTTTAAAGAGGACACAAACTCACCTATGAATGTGCTGACAATAGTCCATAAGATGGGGAAGACCCTAGGCGCTCTCACGATGAGCACCCTGCCCATGGTCTCCGGGTAGTTGGCCTCCACAATCTGTATGATGCGGAGCAGCGCCCTGACCCCTGGTCTCCAGAGGTGCCGCATGTTCAGACCGTCCAGGTCCACGAGTAGGCACCACGAGTGCACGGCGTGCTCGGACGAGTTGGTGGCTTCTTCGAGAAGTTTGAGGCCTTCTTCACATACGTGAAGTGTCTGGAATTTTGGATTTTGATGTTAATTACGGATTCAGAAGGTTGAATGTACTATTGTGCAACTTCTTCTTCATGTGGTGCTATCTCCTATCGGAGGTTGGCATTAAGGCTTGGTTTTTGTGCATTGTGCAACACGACGATCGTAATAAATAGGTACGTGTTAACTGTTAGGTGATTTTTAATTGTCATAGCCTAAAGCAATAAATATTATTATTTGGGTAGGGCTATTGCAACCCCAAAAAAAAAAAAAAATCTCAAATCAGACAAGAGCCCCGGACCTGACGGAATAACAAACGAGATGATTATAAGAGGCAAAGAAAAATTAATCAAACCACTTATGAAACTTTTTAACAAAATTTTAATTGAAATAGAAATACCAAGACAGTGGAAAACCTCAGAAATAATTCTATTGTACAAAAAGGGAAATGCTAAATTAATTTCAAATTATAGACCAATAAGTCTCATGTCATGCTTGTATAAACTATTCTCATCATGCTTATTAAGGCGAATAACAAGAATCATGGAAGAAAACCAACAAATCGAACAAGCAGGATTTATGAAGAATTTCTCTACTATCGACCATATTGATACGCTGAAGTTAGTAATGGAAAAGTTTATAGAGTACGGAAAACCACTCTACATAGGCTTTATTGATTATTCGAAAGCCTTCGATTCAATTTCCCACGACTATATTTGGCAAGCAATGAATGAACAAGGAGTGAACTTGGACTACATTAACCTTATCAAAGAGATCTATAAAAACAGCACCGCCCGTGTACGACTGGAATCAGCAGGTCCTTCGTTCCAAATAGAGAGAGGAGTCAAACAAGGGGACCCACTTTCACCAAAACTCTTTATCTCCGTCCTAGAACATATATTTAGGAAACTGAAGTGGATCAACATGGGTATAAAAATAAACGGCAAACACCTATTACATCTCAGGTTTGCAGACGATATCGTGATACTATCAGAAGACCCTAAAGAACTACAATATATGATAGAGTCACTCAGCGAACATAGTAGAGAAGTGGGCCTTGAAATAAACCAAGATAAAACCAAAGTAATGACAAACAGAGACAGGTTACCCATCAGAATTGGAACAACACAAATAGAATATGTAGACGAATACATATACCTAGGACACCTAATTACATTCCAGTCATGTACAGAAAAAGAAATAAAAAGGCGAATTAAAAACACCTGGAACAAATATTGGGCCATGAAGGAGATATTTAAAGGACCTCTACCAACCAAACTAAAAACAAAAGCGATGGATATTTGTCTAACACCTTGCTTAACTTACGCCTGTCAGACCTGGCCGCTAACGAAAACTCTATTAAATAAGGTGAGGACCTGCCAAAGAGGAATAGAAAGAAGCTACATGAATTTAAAAATAATGGACAGAGTGAAAAATAACACAATTCGGAAAACGACTAAAGCAAAAGATGCCGTCGTCAAAATTAAAAAATTGAAATGGAAATGGGCAGGACACATACAAAGAGTTAAAGACGAAAGATGGTCTCAAGTGGTAACAAATTGGACACCATTAGACACAAAAAGAAGACGAGGAAGGCCTTACATGAGATGGAGTGATGACATTGTAAGAGTAGCGGGACCACTTTGGTCGAGACTGGCGAGAAACAGAAAGGACTGGAGTCATTTGGAGGAGGCTTTCACCGCTTAGGCGGCCCTTGTACTTATACTAATACACAATTAAAATAACATAACATAAGATAAATTCTACTAACAATACTAACAAAATGAAATATTTAAGTTAAATGTACTATTACAAACCAGTTGCAAGGAATAAAGCTATAATAATAAAAATAATTGCAACCCGAGGCTTATAAACACTGCGACCATTGCTGGTCTAATGATTCCGCCCCATGCTCGTCCATACGTCCGTACGTACTTATGATAATTTCGTTCTCTGGTATGCAGGTTTCCTCACGACGATTTTCCTTCACCACCGAGCTAGTGATAATGACAAATACAACCGTGTGTCAATTCAGAACTTATTGGTAAAGGCCAGGAATCGAATCGCCACCTAATGATTGAGTCAAGCTTTCCTCCGTAAAGGCTATCACCGCTGTTGAAACAATCGTAAACAAAGTATATTTTATTCATTCATTCATTCGTATCCATTCGTCAATTTCAACGCAAGCATCGCATGATCAATACATGTAACGCAATAGCGCCCCAGGCTTTCTCAATGAACTGGCCTCATTTGACGGGATGCATCAATGTACTGGATTGCGCGGGGAGTTGAGGCCCACTATGCTAATTAATTGCATGAATCGTTCAGACGACACGCTAAACAGTAAATCTCAGATAAGTTAAGTATATTCGATTAAATTTATAAAAGCAGTGTGGTAGCTTGAAAAAACTTTGAAAAATGCGGGATCGAATCAGAAATGAAGAGATCCGCAGAAGAACTACAGTAGCTAACATGGTTCAAAGAATTGCTAAACTAAACGTAATGGGCGGGGCATATTGCTCGCAGAAGCGATGGCCGATGCGGCCGAAGATGTCTTGAGTACTGGAAAGCGTAGCGTGGGAAGTCCCTCATAAGTTGGAACAACGACTTGGTGATGGCGGAAGGAAACCGTTGCATGAGGGCAGTGCAGTACCGGTCGTTGTGGCGGTCCTCGGGGAGGCCTATGTCCAGCAGTGGACATCCATCGGCTGAGATCATGATCCCTAGTGGAATGTACTACTGATGACGACAATCGCGCGTTACAAGTATTGAAGGGAACTTAATACATACCAACTTTAAGAGGCCATCCTCTCCAATGGACTTGAGCAAGCCCTTGACGTCCATCTGTCCCAGCCTCAGGATGTACAGAGGACGTCCGTCTGAAAAACACAAATACTATTTGAACAGAAGCATTACATTCTCATCTGTAGATTACAATATTATACATGTTACTCCGAGCACTTAGTCGTAGGGGACTCGATAGTACGAGAAGGTAAACACACTTCAATTAAGAAGGGATTAAGTTTTAGCAAAAGCTAATTCCATAGCGTAATTATAATATAGTGGGTGCGCTCAGCTGTCGCGACGCCGACGGTCTATGCTCGCGCGGTGTGCGTGGGACGGGGTACAGCGAAATTTTTCCCATTTGTATGAAATGACAACCAAGTGTCCACGATGTGCTATTCGGTTACTATTATTATTTATACGTGTTAATGAATTAACGCAAAACTAGAACGTAGTTTGTTTAGAATCGAGAGCAGAATCGAATTATAATGTTTTCAACATAGGATTTTTTTTTCAAAATATTAATTAATTTATTTGTGAAATTTTAAATTTACTGAACCCGATGTCAACCCACCGCACAGGCACACTCACCCTACTTACTACCAAAACAAAATTATTAAAATGTACCATGAGTAGGTTAGCGCTTTCATTCATTGCTGAAATGATGCTTGCTTGCTTATCGTGTCGACTTCAACACAACAAAGTCGCTAAATAGTACTTTGCCAGAATTTGGCAACCGATACTGCACCGTCGCTAGCGGTCATGAAATGATAAAAAAACAATTTTGCCTCAAAACTTAAAATGCGAATAACTTTAAATTTTAACTATCAAAATAATTAAATTATTGTTTCAATCTAATTATTTTGCTATAAATCAGTTGGGGTGTATGAGGTTTTGCGTTAATTCATTAACACGTTGTAGATACATTTATATTCATTATAAATATTTCTAACCACCTCCAGTTTATGTATAAATATTTTACAAATTTATTTAAAACGAAACAAAAAGTGTCCATTCTCTTTAGCCCTAACTCTAAAACGGCTTGAAGTAGATTTCCAATTATTATTAACTAGCGGCCCGTCCCGGCTTCGCACGGGTGGACGTCTAATCTTTTCTAGCAATAAATATAGCCTATGTTACTCAGGGTGAATGCAGCTTTCTAATGGTGAAAGAATTTTTTAAATCGGCCCAGTACTTTTTGAGCCTATTCATTACAAACATACAAACATACAAAAATAGGTACAAATCTTTCCTCTTTATAATATTAGTATAGATTAAACTTCTCAAGTTGCTAATCTGCTATCTTAACTCTTGACTTGAGCTGTTTGCTGGTTCACTAGTTAATCTGGGTATTTATACAAAGTTAAATTAAATTAGTTTGCGGTTTCACTGGTTTACTCAATTTATCGGACTAACTTTAATAATATTTGTAGAGGATGTTTAGATCACGGGTAGCATGTGCAAATTTGGATCATGTTCACTAGTTCCATGAATCATCAAGCATCAAGCTAAGAATTATCACAATCATTGAAATTATTGATATTGATATTTTTTGCTTTGCTATGTATCTATAAACGTCTACTGCTGGACATACGCCTCCCCAAAGGTGCACCCACACCTAAGGTTCGGAGTTCGAGATTTCTTGAAGCGAAATTTCACGAAATCTGGCCTTGGTCGAGACGAGAAAAAATTTCTCAACTCGAGAAATCAATTCCAAGAACACTAACTAAAGAAACGTGTGTGTCACGCTTGTTTTTTGTTTAATTTAGGGCAGATTTTTCAAGTGTCAGATAATTCTAATGAATATTATATTTTATTGATACAAATATAATTTACCATTAGGTATTGTTTGCATATTGTTTACCAAGGAATATAAAACTCCCTAGGCGTTGTTTACACAAAAACCAGCGATCCAGGAGGATTTCGGGTAAATCCATAAAGATATTATACCTTACGGAATAGAGTAAGTGACATGAGTTGTCAAATGTAACCGTTTTTGGACGTTTTTTGGAGTCATCGGCAAGGTAAAAATTCGATTTCTGTGTATAATTCTCAATCTAACGTGAAATGGTGAATAATTTAATGAAACAGTGCTAGTATATTTCACAAAATTATCTACGATTTCACTTTAGGTTCACGCTTATTCACAGAAACCGAATTTTTACCAGGACTCCAAATCCCCAAAAACGGTTCTATTGCCTCGCGTCACGTATCTCTTTCTATTATACAGGCATGCCGCTAGGTACATCTCGCTCTCTCAGCTGTCACTGTCTCTCTTACGTAGTATAATACCTTTATGGGTAAATCGTTGTTTTTTTTTATTTATTTCAGTTTAGAAAATAGAGACAAAGACCAATTATTATTTGTGGTTGGGCTATTGCAAGCAAGGGTCGTTGTAACACGGAGACCAGCGCTGGTCCTTTTGTGTTCGCCCCAAGCTCACCCATATTTACGCATACCTCCGAACTTTTGGTATTTTCTTTTCGTTCTCGGGAATGCAGGTTTCCTCACGATGTTTTCCTTCACCGCCGAGCTAGTAAATGATAAATACAACCGTACATAAATTCCGAAGAACTTAGTGGTACAGGCCAGGAATCGAACCGCGGCCTCAGTATTGAGGCGCTAGCTCTCTTCCGTATGGGCTATCATCGCACAAAGACCAAAGAGATATTATAGGAATTATTTGGGATTTCGGAATAAAAACTTTTTATTGATTCAATTTTTTTTTATGTGAACTGGCAAGATGTCTTGGAAACAAAATATCAAAAGCCATAACAACTAAAAAGGAAGAAAACTTGTTTCTTTTTAATTGAAGTATTTGGCTTAAAGTAATTTTTTCTGACTGATAGCTGCCAGATCTGTACGTTTTAGATGTAATGAAAACTCGTTGAGTGTATGAAAAATTTGTAGACGAAAAATAAAAACTTTTTGGGTTCCCAAAATGTTTTATATATTCTCTTGATTTATCAATCCCAATCGTACTATACGTAACACGTCTATTCGTAACATAAAAATATTAGGTAGGTACAAAAAAATATCTTTGCTCATATTTCTGATGTTTTCGTATGAGGTCGGTGATTTTTGAAAAACACCTTATAATTTATTTTATGAAATCGATAAATTTTATGCATAGTGATAAATTTCTATATTTTACACGTTGGAATCGAGGTCGTTTTGAAGGGTGCTTCAGACTATCAAACTGAACAACTTTCACCATGGAGCCAATATCGGAATCGAAGTTTGTCCCATAGTAAAAGTTGTTCAGTTTGGTGGTCTGAAGAAAGTTCCTGCTTCAAAATGACCCCGATTCCACGGAGTATTATTAAATTGCAACCCAGCGTTCGCTTTATTCGCTCAGGGAGCGTGGGGCTGAGCTGTGAGCTGTGAGCCCGGGCAATCAAATGAAACTACACCAATTTGAAGTTTAAACTAGCCATACGCAGAATATGATATTGAAATTACTTGGGAGTAGCCTGAAACTCAGCTGCAGTCTCGAGGGGGAATAATATTAGTAATAACATGTACCTCTCATGTATATACAGGGTGTTAGGGTGAACAGTAAGGGGTGATTGTACTCATGATTCTGAACAAATTTCCCTAAGAAACCAGGAAATTCGTAAAATAATTTTTGGACTTCCCATACTAAATGCAATCAGCAACTTTTTATGAAAAGACGAAATTTTATTTTGTGAATTTCTTATAGGTTCCTCAGGAAAAGTTGTTCAGTATCATGGGTTCAATCAACTCTTAAAGTAATGCAACTGTTTACCCTAACACCCTGTACTCCTACCGGTATTCCTTCTTAGTATGCTGACACTTTTTTAAGGGGTTTATAGGGACAGGGGTGTCCCTTACATTTGGCTTTTTATATGGAACAGCAGATTTTTTTCCCCGATTTCTAGTTGGTGCCATATGGAAAGTTGTTCAGTTTGACGGTCTTATCATCCCTTTAAAGAACCGTTAGTACATTAAGAAGGACCCTATACAACGTGTTAATGAATAAGCGCAAAACGTCATTCACCCCAAATGATTTATAACAAAATAGTTAGATTGAAACAATAATTTCATTATTTTGATAGTTAAAATTTAAAGTTATTCGCATTTTAAGTTTTGAAGCGAAAATTATTTGTTATCAAATGATAACAAATAATTTTCGCTCGAGAATCAGCAATGAATAAAAGCGCTAACGTACTCATGGATACATTTTAATAATCTTCTTTTGGTGGTTCTAGAGTGTGCCCGTGCGGTGCGGTGGGTTGACATCAAGTTCAGTAAATTTTAAATTTTAGAAACAAATTATTTAATAAAGGGGAGGTGCGGAGTACTCGAAACCGACGGGCATGTATGAAGAGATGTATGGATGTGCATGAGGCAAAAGAGGTATGTAAAGATCGTAGTAAGTGGCGCGCCCTGGTCTCTGCCTACCCCACTGGGAAAGAGGCGTGACGTTATAGATAGATAGATAGATAGAAATTATTTAATATTTTGAAAAAATTACCTATGTTGACACCATGATTATTCAATTTTGTTCTCGATTCTAAACAAACTGCTTTCTAGTTTTGCGTTAATTCATTAACACGTTGTATAGGCAAATGATGATGATGAATTATATCAGAGTTAATCTATAGATTTTACTAATTAACAATGTTTTATTCGTCAATTCGGGACATACGAAATTCGCAATAAGGTTCCGTGAAACTCATTTTTTTACGCAAATACATAAACAACCTGCCGTTTTCGAATAGAGTTCAAATTGTTAAGATACTTCATTCCAACTGGTACTCCCGGTGTATGAAAGTAATTAAAGATGTAGAAGTAGGGTACTCAGTGGTCAGTTAAGTCAATATTGAGAGTACCTACTCTCAAAGAGCAACGTTCTGAAAATGTTACTGTTTCCAGTGTACTTAATTAATTAATTAACGTGGCATAAATACCGTCTGAAAATTGTTTTCAGTTGAATTTATTATGACTGAATATACAGGGTGTAACACCTAGTGATATTTAAAGCGTTGGATTAGACCGAAAAACTGAAACATTTTCACTGTCAAGCCAACATCGAAATAAAGTACAAAAAATATGTGGTTTCATACAAAACTGCAGAACCAACTTGACTCAAATAAATGGGGCAGCAGATATTTTTTCGACGTTGTCTGCTTAGTTGTTCAGTTTGATGGCCTATCAAAACCACCCCTTTGCATTACTAGGGTGTTTTGTTATACTTTTGTATTTCTGAAATAATCCTGTGATGATGTTCTGATGTTTGTACCGGATTCGGATTGAATTTAGCACATAAATAGAATATGTTCTTGATTAATACTTTGTTAAAGTCAACACAGACGAAATCGCGGGCAAAAGCTAGTGCACAATATTTTTAGAGGATGATCAGAGTATCAAAACAAACAAACAAGATTGTTGAAAATGCAAAAAAAACAGCTATTCGCTAAAAATCTGTAATACATACTCGACTAAAATGGACATCAGCCCCTCAAGCATGCCATCCTCGAGAACGATAAAAATCGAGATGTGCCTCCATCTTTATTAGTTTACGTATGCCAGATAGAGCGCGCATGACGTTTTTCTCGTTTAAACGCTTTGTCGTGGGTGGCATGCTAGCCGTGCAGGCTTTGGAGGTCTCTCATCTCTCTAACATACCTTTGTCATGATGATGCCATCCCCACGGGAAGTACTGCTTCACCACGGCAGGAGCCTCGTACTCCGAGACGAGCCAGTACACCTGGTGTTTCTTGCTTCACAGGAGGTTCTGGCATATCTAACATACCTTTGTCATGATGATGCCATCCCCCGGGGAAGTACTGCTTCACCACGTCTGGAGTCTCGTACTCGGAGAGGAGCCTGTCCACCTGGTGCTTCTTGCTTCATAGGAGGCTCTGGCATCATATCTAACATACCTTTGTCATGATGATGCCATCCCCCGGGGAAGTACTGCTTCACCACGTCTGGAGTCTCGTACTCGGAGAGGAGCCGGTCCACCTGGTGCTTCTTGCTTCATAGGAGGCTCTGGCATCATATCTAACATACCTTTGTCATGATGATGCCATCCCCCGGGGAAGTACTGCTTCACCACGTCTGGAGTCTCGTACTCCGAGAGGAGCCGGTCCACCTGGTGCTTCTTCCTCCACAGGAGGCTCTGGGAGAGCATCTCTCGAGCCTTCTCCACGTTGAAGTCGCGAGCTCTCAGGAAACGGAGCAGTGTCGTGTCGGAGGGAACCTGGTGGAACAGCCAATTTAAAATATCTATAGACTTTTCAGGAGGTGTGGAAATTATGGATAGTGGTTTTAAAAGGATGTTAGTATTATTGCCTTCTCTGATGGTTTGGATTTCCCTATCAAATTCAGTAGGGTAAGCGCTCTGACAGACGAGCGACACTTTGCGGTCGCCGGGTGTCGCGGAGGGTCGCGCGACCGAAAAATGTATGAGCGCGGCGCCCTGCGACCCACCGCGACAGTAAAGTGTCGCTCGTATGTAAGAGCCGTAAGGACGAGAGAATGCAGTTTAGCGTGCACAGTCACGTGCTTGAACATATTCTGCATATCTGACAATGGTTTTAACTATTCGATCACTAATAAAACGAAATTCAAAATAGCTTATGTAAATGTTCCCCAACAGAATATCTACTTTTCTCTTAGAATCAAAGTGCTCTCAGATATAATCGCTGATAAGATGGATTGTTCCATCCTGAACTTAGGATGGGTTTATGTAATCCAATTAAATTGTTGTTTCATCCATCAGTTCAGTTTCATGGATGAAAGGCGGGTTTTAACGCAATTTAAGTTAATAATACAGGGTGTAAAATTTGATGGGACACTTATTTTAAGGCTTCAGACCATCAAACTGAACAACTTTCTCTATGGGAACAATATATCGAAATCGCGAAAGAAAAATCTGCTGTCCCATACATTTCAGTCATGTTTGCAGTTTTGTATGGAACTCAGTGTTGGTCCCATAGTAAAAGTTGTTCAGTTTGATGGTCTGAAGCAGCCCTTTAAGTAAGTGTAGTGCATTTAATTTTACACCCTGTATATGTATGTCATAAAATATTGTTTAATGTCAATAACTTTTTCACCCCTCCTGGCGGAAAGCGTCAACTTTCGTTCCACTGCGCTAAACGAAGTTGCCGCTTTCCGCCTCCGTCGGGGAGAAAAATAGTGTACTAAGCCTCAGATCACATGTGTGTTGACCTCGGCGAGATCTGAGACCTTTCTTATTTTCCTGCCCTCTCGGTGTATTGTGTATACATAAATAAAGGACATCAAGCATATTTTTGTATAGAGCCTGGCATTCAAGCTTTCGATAGATTTTTCCAAGCCACAAAATACAAAAATTTTCAAGATTTCGAGAAGTCAGTCCTATGACCTCTCATTTTCGAAAAAAATCTTAATAATTGACTTTAATAACAATTACCTATAGGTATAGATTGTAATATTAAGTAAATGAGTTTAAGTACGTGATAATGACTATTAGATTGCTCGTTTCCTAATTAAGTAATAATTAATGAAGGTTTTCCCTTTGTACTTTCATCGTAAATAATTAACTAAGAAATAAAGGGCATAATTAATATAAACAACCAATTGCTTTTGAATACATACACCTATGAGATCATGTAGTTTTAGAGGAAAGGATTTACTTTGAAACCATTTTCTTTGTGCTTAATTTAAGAATGCGAAGTTGAAGAAATAAATAGTAAATAATCAAAAGGAGTACTAAGATCCGCGGCCGCGTTTTCGACCGCTATTTTGTAAAATGGCGTTCCCGGATAATTCTTACAGAAATCGATAGCTATCGTTAATCCAAACAAGATATTTTCTTTAGCAAATTCTTGTCAAGCGTCATGTTTCGTTAAGCGTACAATTTTTATAAAAACCTTGGTTACTTACTATCGGCACAGTATAAGAAAGAGTATCGATTTCTGTATGAATTATGCGGGGACGCAAATTTTGTAAAATCGCGTACGGTAGGCTCGGCTCACTCTCCGTATAAACATCGTCGTTGTTTTCTATACTTGGAGGACATAAATATGTAAGTCATCTCCTGTCCACATACCTTGCCCTTCTGCAGGTCAGCGATCCACTTCCTGAGCTGGAGCAGCCGGGATTCCTGCATGGGGGTGAGTTCCCCGAGGTACCGCTTGATGTAATCGCTGTCGAGGGTGTACTGATCTGCAACAAATAGCTCAGCATCAAGATTGGTAAAACATTTTTTTTATTTTGCTCAATTGAATAACCATTTCTAATAGGTACAAAATAATCTTAATTTTATAGACTTTACGTACAAACTCAAACAGAAGTGCGATTTTTGAAAATCATACGAGCGACTTGGCAGTAGAAAGATGCATAATCTCCATAGTAATTTTGACATTTTCTACTGCCAAGTCGATCGTATGATTTTCAAAAATCGCACTTCAGACTCGGCAAACTATTTGTACAGATTCTAAAAAAACTGTTTACACTATTTTAGGTTTTATGTAATTCTTTGTAACTAAAAACTTCTACTCCACTGTTTTTTAATTACTGGTAAAAATTAAGGGTGTTTTTAGATAACGAAACTACTTTCACTAAGGAACATGGGTGGAAAAACGATAAAAATATGTGGTCCTTCCATAAAAAAGTTAACCAGCTGATCAATTTCCTAAGGGAGATCCAAAAAAAATCTCGTTTTTCGACCCATGTTCTTTAGGGAAAGATGTTTAGTGTCATTATCCGAATAAAACCCTTAACATTAAAAGACCCCAAAGACAAAGATGCCTTTTTTTAGCATATCATACCACAAGATGAGATATTTAGGAATCAAAGAAAGAATTTATAGTACACAGGAAAGCGGATATGCGGGAAAAATTCAATTTGAAAGTTCGGTTACAGGTGGTGCCCTGGGGTGGTGCAATTAATTTATTTTTTGTCTCATTCTGTTGTCAACCGTATATAATACAGGAAATACTGGAGCCCAAAAACATTTCTACACAAATTAACGAAAAAAGTACGCTCTATATTTTCCACTAACAACATGAATAGCCTGTAAATAAATGTACCAACTATAAAATAAAACAAAAAACTTACTAACAAAAAAAAGAATTATCCATAAAACCAGGCAACCTAGATTCATAACCTGTGAACCTAAAATTACTATTGTAACTTTGTTAAAGCGGCCACATATCCCGCTCGTTCCTGTTACACAGGGCTGCCTGCCATCCGTTCCCCGGGATTTGCCCTGTTGTTCAAGGAGAAAGCTTAGCTCTAATGTAGAGTATATTTTGCAATTTTTTTTATAAATTGACTAGGCAAGTCAGCAACTTTTCGTCGCACCTACGTGAAAACGCGCGCTTTGTAAGAACATTGCACTTACTAAAAGTAGGTATGTGACAAAAGTAATATAATGACATCATTTTATTTTAATTTTATTTCGGGAGCTTAAGCTATGCTATAACAAAGTGTCTTTCAAAATATAGTTAAGTAATTAATGTATGATTGAAATTCTTTGTTTCCTAGAGCCGAACCATAATAGTTTTGTAGGACTGTACTTAAAATGTAGTTATTTTTTGACTTATAATTATAATCAATAAATTAAAAAAAAACATAAATTATCATCACACTTTTTACCGTTTATTTAAAATTGTATTCAAGCTAAAAAATACTTAAAAAATGTGAGTTTAGCGTTATTTACAAGTGTTTTTCTTTTATTGAGAAGAGCAACATAATATTTTCTGGTAGGCAAACACCATATTGAATGGCTTTTCGGTAAAGGAAAACATCTCAAGTAAACCTACATAATAATCGGTGCGTGAAGTCACACACAGAGTTTGGAAACTACTAGATTATAAATGTTGATAGTATAAATACATATACTATACTATGTTTAGAATATACGAGCTTTTACCCGCGACTTCGTCCGCATAAATTATATACCAGATTTTAAGTCAGATGATAAGCTATCAAACAAAAAAAGTTTCATCAAAATCGGTTCAGTAGTTTTTGCGTGATACTCGAACAAACAAACACCCAAACAAACAAACGAACAAACAAACAAACAGACAGACAAAAAGTTCAAAAATTTGTGATTTGGAATCAGGGAAGCCTAAAAACCATATCGTAATCTTTTTTTTGTAAATATCTTCAATGTACAGACACACTTCTGTTACAGTTTTATAATAGTTTAGATATTTAGAATATATCTGAATTCCTCAAGGAACTTCGTGTAGGCATGTTTTTAGGGTTCCGTACCCAAAGGGTGAAAACGGGACCCTATTACTAAGCCTATGTTGTCCGTCTGTCCGTCTGTCCGTCCGTCCGTCCGTCTGTCCTACCTATTTAGGGCTGTAACTTTTGAACCGTAATAGCTAGATAGTTGACATTTTCTCAGATTATGCGTTATTGCGGCGGATTTTTTAACATAATTAAAATTTCAAAAAGTTAGAAATTAAGGGGGGTTCTCAACAAGAAGCTAGTTTTTATCAACGTTTTTTCTTCACGCTCTATCGTAAAAACGGTAATACATACAAGCGTCAAACTTAGTGTGATTACTGATTATAGAGCAAACTCTACAGAATAACAACAAATACTAAATACCGGCCAAGTGTGAGTCGGTCTTGCGCTAAAGGTCCCGGACAAAAAAAGTAATTTTTTCTAAGTTAATAATGTTGTGTTCTCTCGTGGTGTCGTACGGAACCCTCGGTGCGCGAGTAGCCCGACTCGCACTTGACCGGTTTTATTTTTAGACTTTTCCTAAAAATTGGCCGTACGATTTTCAATTTTCTATTTAAAGTTGTTAAACACGCACAGTCGACAAAGAAAGTGTTGATGAACACTACTGAACCTCATTATCATACAATTAATGGTGACAAATGTTCATTAACTTTCATTGCCAATTGTACCTCGCTACAACTTCACGCATGCCACACACACATACGGAATGCCGATAAGGAATTCTGAATCAGAATTAAGCAGGCACTTCACTCTCGCGAGAACTTCTCGGCGAGAACTTTCAAGGAAAATTACTACGGCGGCCACGAGAACAATGAAGGGCATCCACACTCTCGTTCTCGGCGAGAATGTAGTGCCCGAATTAGGTTTTTGTATAGGATTTGGTGCCTCAGTAATTCAGAACGGAATTTTGGAGGGGCAATTCCATACGAAATCGTAATTCCGTCCGGAATATTTCCGCATGTATGTGACGGGCATTTTAAAACAAAATTTATAACCACGCCAAAATGGACAGGGATCGTTAGAGTCAAAAATCCGGGTATTTCAGACTGCTTGTCCTATATCAGCCCTGGCTATACACCCCTTCCCACCCCCCTCACCCCCGGGTCACGGTCGCCCGGGCCACCTGTTCTATACAACACGAGGTTGCATTTCAGAGTCAAAATGTAGGTGAACTCTGTCCAATTTACGTTTGTTAGAAGCTTAGTACCTAGGTTTGTGTGGGCGGGCCGGGGTAGCATTGTTTTTCTTTTGCTTGAGCCTGTACATTTGTGTGGTTTGGGGCTTTTGTTAACAGTTCAACGTTTTTATGGAGCTGGAATTGAAGAGATATTTTGTTTCTCTTATTAAATGTAGATGTTTTGAAGTTTTCGAATATTTCTGACTACCCCCTAGGGGAATATAACCAATGACGAATCATTTTATCGCCAACTAAAAAGTCTTTTGCTGGATGGTGAATTTTATTCTGTAAACGAATTTCTTTTGTTTGACTTTAAGTAGACTACAATAAGTAATTGTAGCGACATTTTATTTAAATTATTTAAAATTGTATATTTCCTTATTGTACCTATTAAATTATTTATTTGACATCGTTACCCTCTAGGTAAGTGATGTTGACATTTTTATTGTTCTATTTTTTTTTTTTTTTATTCTTGACGATCATATTAGTCATAGTCATATATTTTATTGCTTCATATCATATGTTACAAAAGGTCTTACATTTAAAACATGTTCATGATATGAGCTCTGTTAGAGCACTGCAATATTACTTAAATACTAATTGCTAAATGGACACAAATTAAATTATAATAGTGAAAAAACAAAATTAAATAGTTATGGGATAGTCTCTATTTACAATTCTTTTCTTGCATAGCAATCATTAAACTCATTTATACTATAAAAACATTTGGATATTAACATCTCTTTTAATTTATTATAAAAAATTTGATCTTTATCAATTTGTTGCATATGTGTAGGTAGTTTGTTGTATATTGTTATTGCCATGTGATGTGTGCCTGATCTAACTAGGTGCAGTTTAGTAAATGGTAATGCAAGTCTATTTCCGTGTCGTAGGTTACGGGGCTGTGTATAATGCTCCTTCGCCTGTGTGAATAAATCTTTGTGTTTTCTTACAAATTTACAAATTTCAAATATATATAATGATGCTAGAGTAAGTATTTTTAGTTTTGTAAAATGTGGCCGGCAGCTTTCCATATCCGTTATGTTGACCAATATTCTGACACATCTTTTTTGGAGCACAAATAGTGGTTGTATATCAGAGTTACTACCCCACAGAATTATTCCGTAGGTCAACCAGGCATGTGCGTAAGCATAATATGCGCTAGTTGCTGTTTTTAAATCTGTACATTTTTTCAATTCGTAAAGAGCATATATAAACTTCGACAATTTCCCTGCAATTTTCTCAGTGTGTTGTTTCCATGTTATACATGTGTCAATTTCTACTCCCAAAAGGGTGCAAGAGTTTACAGATTGAATTTTGTTATTATTATATGAAATATTGGTTTGTAATGGAGCTTTTTGGTGAGGCCTGAACTGCATTAATTTGGTTTTTAGTAAATTTAATTGTAAGTTATGCTCTGTTAACCATTCAGATATTGATTTAAGTGTTTTGCTAAGTTCTTGTTTCAGTTGATCATGATTATTACAGGGAAAAACTAAGGTGATGTCATCAGCATATAGGATGCACTTTGTGTCTATAATTTTCGGCAAATCGTTTATGTATATTAAAAAGAGGATACACCCTAGTACACTCCCTTGTGGTATTGAGTTCTGTGCTGTCTTCTTTTGAGACCTAACACTTGACAAAGTATTTTTTTCAGGGTTAAAAAATTCTACATCAACGAATTGCTGACGGTTTTCTAGATATGATGCAAACCATTGGTGGGTGATACCACGAACACCAACACCATTTAGTTTTCTTAAAAGAATTTTATGATTGACGCGGTCGTATGCCTTGCTCATATCTAGCATTAAGCCTATTGCGTATTTTTGGTTATTAATTATTTTTAGGATTTCTTGATTAAAATTATACAGTGCAGAGATGGTTGATCTGTGTTTCCTAAAAGCATTTTGACTGTCGTCATATATATTAAATTTTTCACAGAAGTAAGCTAAACGGTTGGCCATAACGGATTCGAATATCTTTGAAAATGTGGATAGTAATGCTATTGGACGGAAAAGGGAAGGCTCTTTTGCTTCTTTGGTTTTAGCTATGGGCTTTACGACTGCAATTTTTAGTAAGTCCGGGAATGTAGCTTCGGCAAAAGATTGGTTTATTAGGTATGTTAGTGGTGCCACTAGCTCTTCTCTACAATATTTAACCAAAGTTGGTGGAATTTCGTCGAAACCGAAGCTATTTTTATTTTTTAGTGTTCTTATGATGTTGTTTATTTCAAAGGGGGTAACAGAGCTGAGGTACATCGTATTTATATTTGGGTTCATTACAGGTTGTCCTTCCAGATTTTTGTTGGATGCAGAGTGGGCTCCTATTGATACAAAATAATTATTTAATGTGTTTGCGATAAGTTTTGGTTCTCTAATAGTTTTATTATTAATGTGTAATGTTATGTCATTATTTATACTATTTTTTCTTAGTTTGTTCGTACGTTCTTTGATTATTTGCCACATGCATTTTGTAATGTTTTTAGATTTTTTCATCTTATTAATATATTGTAATTTTTTAGAAACCTTCACTACTTCTTTTAATTTTTTTTCATATTGTTTATAATATTGTTTTAATATTATGTTATCTGTTTATGTTGTTAGTATTTTTAACTGTTTCTTATTATCCTTTGACATTTTTATTTTTATGTAATGCAACACACATGTAATTATGAATTTGATAATATGAAATAAATAATTCTATTCTATTCTAGTCGTATATACAGGGTCCAACTTAATATGCTGACACTTTTGCAGTTTAGTATAGTAGAAGAGATGATTTTTTTTTTCGCGATTTCGATGTTGGTGCCATAGGGAAAGTTGTTCAGTTTGACGGTCTGGTCATCCCCTTAAAAAAGGATCTTTGCTAGCATTATGCGCTTGGCCCTCTAACAATTTTGAGTTTGACATGCCTGCTTTAAGGGGTGATTTTACCCACCCATGATACTGAACAATTTTCCCTAAAAAACGTGATTTTTTTTCCATACTACATGCAATCAGCTGATCGAACGTTTGTATAAATGTCTAAATATTACTTTGCTAATTTCCTATACGTTCCTTGGGAAGGTTGTTCAGTATCATGGTTACAATCACCCCTTACAGTAATGCCTCTGTTCTGTTTACCCTAACACCCTGTATACTGTATAGGCTGATTATGACGCTTTGCTACCATTATAATCTGATTCCTTTTTAAAAGTAATAAATATCTTGTAATTCTTATCAGATATGCGATTTAGGAAACATAAAACAGAAAACACACTTCGAAATTATGTCTTCAATCTACCGTAAAATAAGATATCTAAAACTTGGATGTATTTCGTCAACTCCTCCGAACGAAGTTCTATAACATCGTTATGGTTTTCGTTCCAACTTCTCGATGACTTCTGGAGTCCCTATTTATTTTTTCTTTAGTTAATATGAGATTCTCTTTTGTAAGTTTTTCATTTATACGTAGGTACGTAAACTTACGACCGTATTTTCCAAATTTGCTACAAGTACCAACCAACTCCTAAACCTTATAAATATTAAGACTGAAACTAAGTAAATCCTGCTAAGATTACAGATACTTTGTGACTTAATGCGCAAAAACAGCTAACAATAACAACACCACATGTGTAACACTCACATACACACACCCCTTCGTTAAAAAACATATTTTAGGTACAAGCGACGAATTCATTGAAAAAAAAATAACAAAAGGGGCCTCTACGTGTTGGACCTATGTCCCCATGCAAGCCTTCCAAAGGTCCGGGAAGGGTCCGGGCTACGGCCCGTGAAGTATTTATTTTTAATTCTTATTGGAATAAAAAAAAACATTTTTACTTGGACGAAATACGCGCTTGACAAAATGTGTATGGATTTTATTCCCCATAACTATAGATTCTAATTTTGAATGTAAAAAATCATGAAAGTAGTCTCGTGTGAACCCCAAACGTTCTATGTTCAAAATTATTCTTTCGCTATTATAGGCTGTCTCGTTTAGTGATGAGGTATAAAATTGGGTGTAAATGCGCAAGATTAATTGATCTAATACCGTGGCAGAGGGGAAATGCTACCGCAAGGCGAGTCCCTATTAAATTGTCTAAGATTGGACCACGTCAAATAGAAATAATAATTAATAGGTATGTTTTGGATTATCAATATCACATAGAGAATACTTTTTTAAGTCAAAACAAAATCAATCTATCATAAAATTATATAAAAAACGTCTAAGTAATTAATCTTCTTCTAGTAATGAATTGCGAAAGTTACGTGACTTTTAGAACAAAGAGCAGCGGCACTCCGAAGCAAAGTTAGAGAAATGCACTTTGAACAATATAACAGATGCTGCATTGTTGCAAGGTTGCATTTGTATGCTGCATCTGCAAATGTCGAGTTATCTAACCTAACACTATTTTTAGGGTTCCGTACCCAAAGGGTGAAAACGGGACCCTATTACTAAGCCTACGGTGTCCGTCCGTCCGTCCGTCCGTCCGTCCGTCTGTCCGTCTGTCCGTCTGTCCGTCCGTCCGTCTGTCCTACCTATTTAGGGCAGTAACTTTTGAACCGTAATAGCTAGATAGTTAAAATTTTCTCCGATGACGCGTTATTACGGCGGATTTGTTAAAAAATAATAAAAATATTAAAAAGTTAAAAATTAAGGGGGGTTCTCGACAAGAAACTAGTTTTTATCAATGTTTTTTCTTCACGCTCTATCGTAAAAACGGTAATACATACAAGCGTCAAACTTAGTGTGATTATAGAGCAAACTCTACAGAATAACAACAAATACTAAATACCGGCCAAGTGTGAGTCGGTCTCGCGCTAAAGGTCCCGGACAAAAAAAGATTTTTTTTCTAAGTTAATAATGTTGTGTTCTGTGGTGGTGTGGCACGGAACCCTCGGTGCGCGAGTAGCCCGACTCGCACTTGACCGGTTTTTATACCTTTATTCCCCATATTTGCTTAAGCTATCGACCTAGAAGCATTTGGTCCAATCTAAGGGTCCAATACACATTTCTTCCATTACGCAGCGCAGTTCGTCCAAATACGGATTTCGTCAAATCCTATTTTAGTTCTTGCAATGTCAACCCAGGCCCAATGCCCCTATGGGCTTTCGGCATTTCCAGAAATCCAAAAAGAAATATCCCCTTTACATAACTTCTCATGTGCCCACAAAGACAGCAAAATTCCAGAAATTCGACCCCCCTAGCCAGACAAAGGGAGCTAATGGGTAACCATTAGCGGGTCGTGGTCGCCTCTAGAGCGTTGAAGAGCTTGAGCATGAAGCACTCTGTGTTAAGTGGCCGTTTTGCGACGTGCGAGATGAAACACGATCTTGTCTGTACACATTTACATTGAGTTGATTAAGGAAAGGATAATGCAAATGCATAATTGATACTTATCCTGTACGCAACCTTCATCATGAGACTCGATTTTTTTGTTCAACGTGACAAATACACCATTATTCAGTGAGCATCGACTGCATACTACTGCGAACAATTGGTGGGACCACGAAGGGTCTGCCCAAGAGCACCTAGAATGGGTATGGACCTCAGAGCTGTGCGAGGCTAGGCTATTAAGGAAATTGAAGATACTCTATTGGTGGATTTTTCCTCGTTCACCGCCTTGCTACCTCGCACAACTTTAATGGACTTTGGAAAGTCAGCCTAAAGGTAAGACAGTGCCCCAGAACCTTCGGAATCATTCGGCTTTTGTTCTTTTTCGTCCATACATTTTAAATTATTTCTTAAGGCATATTTTAGTAAAATGCATGTGCAACATGCAATGCGTGGAGCCGTGGTGGTCCAGTGGCGAGTAACCTAGCCTTGCCTGCCGTGCAGGAGCCGATGGTTCGATCCCCGCCCAGGCCGACTCGTACCAATGAGTTTTTCGGAATTTATGTACGATTTGTAACACCACTGGCTTTTCGGTGAAGGAAAACATCGTGAGGAAACCTGCATGCTTCAATTTCGAGGCATGTATTGTTGTACCCACTGTCCATTACAACTGGGCATTACATCTCCGTCACACTGGGCAGAGTTTCGGTACTACTTAGTGAAACGTGGATGTTCTGAGGTTTCAGAATATCTCTGACTACCCTCTCGGGGAATATAGTCGTGAGCATATGCATGCATGTGCGACATTCAGTGAAAACCAAATCCTGTGTCGATTAACAATGCATAGAGAGTAGAAATTGACGAAAAACAAGAAAAGTCGAACAATTCCGTTGCATGAACGATCTTCAATGAACAGCTGTACACTGCACAACGAGTCGCATTATTCTCCCCCTTTCAATAAGCCCGACATATTGTACTGACGTACAAATAGCTTTACTTCCCGCTTTCAAGGTTTCCAATGAAGAAGAATTCCGATTAGAAGTTCTAGTGTTCAGAGTATCGATGTGCGTTGGCGAGGGAAATTGATTCTCAATGGAACAGTTGCAAGGTTTCATTTGCGTTGCAGGGAGGTTTCTTAACGAGGTCATGGTCAGAAGACGGGATTTAAAGACAGAAATCTCTTTTTAATTCTTATTCTGAACTAATAGTAGGTACAAACATTTACCACAACTCTGTTTCGTGAGTAGGTATCAGGGCTGCCAGTAGATTTTTAATAATTATTCGGCCATGTCATTGAAATTATACAAAAATGGCTCACAGGATACAAACAAGTAAAAAAAATCCGAAATAAATAAAACAACATACATTGTTTTTTTTATTTCCCCACCTGTATTTCTGGCTTTTTTTGCATCAACTAGTGGCGGCTCTTATATTAATGGTAAGCGATTTTTTGACTCAAAAAGAGCTCTTCACGACTGAAATAACGACATAAAATATGTTTTTTTTTGTTTTGTATCCAATTATACATGAGAATTCAGGATACAGAGAAGATACAATCAGCCGCCCAATTATACAGTTTTTGTATCCAATTATACAATCTGGCAGCCCTGGTAGGTATATAATAATTACTATATGTATACTACTATAACGTGTTGTTATATACAAGGCGCGTGTAATAGTGATGTCACGATTCCCGGGCGAGTGGGCGTTCGTTCAGGAACTCCCACGATCGGCCCATTCATTGAATCATATATTTTAGACATTTAGATGACTTTTCTGTAGTCTTTTATCGAATATGGTAGGTTCAGGTAGGTCATTTAATGTTTTGCGATCTTATATACAAAGAGACAAAAGATAAGAACTTAAATATTATAAAACTGTAACAGAAGTGTGTCTGTACGTACATTGAAGATATTAACAAAAAAAAAGTTTGTTTTTTTGATCGAGCATCACGCAAAAACTTCTGATCCGATTTTGATGAAACTTTTTTATTTGATAGCTTTTGATCAGACTTAAAATCTGGTATATAATTTGTGTTAATTCTAGTATCTAATAAAACTGAAAAATTCAGTATCGGACGGGACCTGAGCCCGCAACAAATCCGGGAATCTACTCGCGGTTCGTTCGCCGCCTCTGATTCTGCCGGTTTTTCCTAAATTTCACAATCTCTTGTTTCAAAGCACAGTACTGTTGTGTGAACAGCAAGAATATTATATTTAAGTTCGGCTTCTAATGCTTCTTATGGAAAAGCAGAACTTAAATCTGAGAATCAAATTAAGTAACATATTTTAAATTCATCAAACCATACCATCCAGATACCTCAAAAATGCTAATAGTGAACATAGCTACAATCGTAGTTTGTAGTTGTAACAAGATATCTTACCACTCGGAAACTCCTATACGACCGTGAATATACGTATTTATTTCTTATAATTGCCTAAATAGTGGGGTGGTTTTGACCCTACAGTATTGTGCAATGAACGCGTTGGCCTGACGTGACGTCACGGGACCCGTGGGAGTTGGCGTGCCTACGTGGCGTGGGCGAGTGAATTCCAGTTACCGGGACTGCATTATTTCATTACTGTCCCCTTTTTATTAATTACACTATTGCTGGAAGAAATCTCTTTAGAGATAAGCTCGCCCTTTGTAATTGTCTATTATGTTGTTTTGATGTATATTTCCGTGTGTTACAATAAAGTGTTAAAATAAATAAATGGACTAATTGAACATCCGAAATATGTATAAAGGGATATTAAGTTCATAATAACCGTCAGCATATTAAGTTGTATATTTGGTACAACTTAATATGCTGACGGTTATTTCTGGGGATGATCAGATTATCAAAATAAACAACTATCTCTATGGGACCAACATAGAAATCACGAAAAAAAATCTACTCTCCCATACGTTTGGGTTTGCAGTTTTATATGGATCAGCTTATTATTTTTGTTCAGTTTGATGGTCTGATAATTCCCTGAAAAGCAGTCAGGATATTAAGGGTTGAACGGAACGGAAGGGTTTCGCAGCACAGCCGCGCGCGATCACGTTCCGTCTATCTTATGTGCTCTAGCAAATGACGTGTTCCTGAGTGACAGAAAAGGATGGAGCGACATAAAAAGGCGATGCGGTGCTGTCAGATGAGGTTCAACCCTAAAAAAGATATATTTTTCAACATACAGTTCCCTTAAAATTTTAGTCTATTGAAGGTTTCGGAATGTAATGTCAAGTGCTGATAGTTGATCATCCTTTTGTTCACCAAAACACAGGAAGGCCGCGCTTGTAAACTATTTAAATCTGATTTATTCTCGTCCTTCGAACCGGATCAAAAGAAAACAAATAGAGTCAACAAAAATAAAAATATATTTAACACTTATTTAAAACTATCTAGGGTTCCGATTAGGAAAAAAATACGACACCGGACAGGTCATAAAAAACATTATAAGTAATGCACAGACAAATAATATTATGACACTGTCCCACGGGGTGAATATTTCTATCAGAATAGCTCTTCTTCTTTCAGATTCACAACTACAAGTACAAGGTTGCCTTTTTATTAAAGGTCGTCTTCCTAATGAGTCACGCTTATCTTCTAACAAACTGCTTACAGCATTTTTATCTCCTATCCTTTGCCTCAACTCCGGTGAAATGGCACTCGAAGGCCCAGGACTATTGTAATTTGATACTTTCCTGTCGATTATCCCTTCTTTGTCCACGGGGCTCAAATCAGTATGTCCTTGTTTCTTTTTAATGAAGGATTTTTTGTTTTTGGGACTCCAACTTACATCTGTAACTGATTTGACGCTTGATCGGGATCGGGTAAGGTTTTTTCTGGAGATGGAAGGACTTCGGTCGCGGGATTGAGTCGAGATGGATCGGCTTCTGTAAGTGGGTCTGAGGGATGTGTTAGAACCCCTGAAGGATATATCTGCGGACAAGGGTTTGGATCATTTGGGACGTGTAAGGTTGGGTCGTTAGAGGGTAGGATTGGATCGGTAGGTCTTGAATATCGACGCCCGATTGGTACGATGCAGATCGGTTGATCAAAGTAATTTCAGATACCTATTGATTCCCTAATTATGCAGGGTATCTTAATGCCGTGTGGTGGCTTAGAATAGTACCAACCCAGTCTAGTATAGTAAGTATAAGGCATCGTCAATATCTCAAAAATATCTAACTAAACCGTATGGGAACCGGTGCTGCTAGCCACTGCATCCGACCTCACCTCTAATCGTAGTGGTTTCCCGTTTCATCAGGGTAAGAAGAAGAGAGTGTATCTGTGTTTAGCGCACACTCATATACATTCAAAAATAGCCTTTGTACAGTAGTACCAAGTTTATAATGCTTACGGATGTTCCTCCTACCTGTGAACGCAGGTGACTTATTTTAGAACCGGGCGAACCAATCAGTATACTCTACACTACAGTTGCGCGCCAAAAATGATCTGCTTCTATTGTCAATTGATTTCACGCCTGACGCATGGCTGACAGGCGATCTAATTTTCCTCTTTAAAAGCGTAGCCATAACATTGAGAGAAGATTGACAAGCAGGATTATTTTCCTGGTCGTACCTCTGTACTTACTTTAAAAAAGCAGTCGCTGTATTCGGCTACGAGGAACCATCATAGGGTATTTTTGAATCTCTGGCTAAGCTTTTAGGGAATGCACAGGTGATTTGTTATGCCAGTTTTTCAGTCGCCTAGATCAATAGTGTCCAATAGTAATAATTGTACACATTAACCCAGTGATCCAAAAACTACCCCGTATTAGGGAATTAGTATGTGGTTCACGTGGTAAATAATTCATCGACTCGACTAGCTGTTCCCAAAGTTCATTATCATAGCTAGAAGGTTAGGAAAATATCACATTTGACCTAGAATAACTTTCGGGGTTAGAAAAGCATCCTCATGTTTTCCACAACTATTGAGTAGGAATAATTAAGCATAGCCAAAGAACATTAAAATAATATTATAGAAGATCTAATGCACCGTTAATGAATACCTGTGTTGACTGACATGCGTCGCCAAAATATCACAAACTAAACCTATAGAAAACGCGAAAACGACTTGGAAAATTCATGAAAAAACGAAGCTTTGTCACATCTCTTTACCACGATGGCAAGTCAAACTCAATGTCACGCCATTGACTCGACAGAACAAGAATATTTCCATTTCTAAACGTTAGATTTTTGCATGTTTTCGTTTTATTACTTGGAAAAATGTTACAGGCGTGAAAATCTAACGAATTGAGTAAAGATCGGAGACTGCGCTCTAAGTTAACTATTATTATAATATATCTGTAATGTATTGTAAGCTATATATTTTTTATCTTACTACACCGCCATAGCAAGTTTTTTTACTTAAGAGTTCTTCCATCCCATGGTTGTATGGAAGAAATCGCTTTTAGTGATCAAACCGCCATTTGTACCCTTACGTTCTTTTGATTCTGTTTTTGTTGCTGTATTTTTTTGGTGTGCAAATAAAGAATATTTATGTTATGTTATGTTATGTTATAGTAAGTTGCTGACGATTATGTTTACCTGGGACGAACTATCCAGTTATGTAGGTTCAACTTCGAGAAAGAGGTCAACTGTCGAATCCAACTCGGCTGGGCAACGTTCGGCAAACTACACAGTATCTTTTGGTCCCAAATATCGCAGTGTCTCAAGACGAAAGTCTTGGACCAGTGTGTACTGCTAGTGATGACGTATGGAACTGAGACGTGGTCGCTCACTCAAGGGCTCATGAAAAGACTGAAAGTCACCCAAAGGGCAATGTCGAGGGCTATGCTCGGAGTTTCCCTACTAGATCGAATCAGAAATAAAGAGAGTCGCAGAAGAACTAGAGTAGCCATAGCCCAAAGAATTGCTAAACTGAAGTGGCAATGGGCGGGGCACATTTTTCTCGCAGCACCGATGGCTAATGGGGACGAAGAGTTATTGAGTGTCGACCGCGTACCGGAACAGCGTGGGTAGTCCCCCACAAGTTGAACCGACGACCTGGTGAAGGCGCCGCGGCGGGAACTCGTTGGATGAGGGTGGCGCAGGACCAGTCGTAGTGGCGATCCTCGGGGGAGGCCTATGTCCAGCAGTGGACGTCTATCGGCTGAGATGATTTTTTTCTTGCTTGTGCGTTAGCACTGCATTTCCGACAGTGTCAAGTATTTTATGGGAGAATCTATCCCAATCTCAGGGATTGTTTTTGGACAAGAACAAGAAGAGAATGAGGATTGCGGAGCCTCGTGGCAGGCAAAAACGCGACGCGCGAAACCACGCGAGACGTGTGCTCGGGTCAGTCCCTGCAACGTGACTCCGGCTGAGATGATGATGACAATCGCCAGTTTTGACATATTACATTATATTACACATTTGCACTACCCAGAGTGGTGCGCGGAAACCGCTTACAAGTCGTTTCTACCAATTATTTAATATTCTGTATACCTAGGTACCACTGGATTAAAAGCGAAATTAATTAAATTCCTATGTCATTCGTTGAGAGAATTTCAAGATTAATTAAATTGTTTACTGTCCATGTCTCCATTCAAGATATCAGACAATAGCTTTACAAAACAGTAGAATTCAATTAGTCCTTTTGACCGCCATAGTTTAGAACGACTTCGACCTTTCTTAAGTAGGAATATACTCACGACCATAATCCCTTTCGAAGTACTTTACTACCACTACCAAAAAACCATTGAGGAGCTAGGAAATGGACGGTGCGGGTCTGGTACAAAATTCCCGAAAAAAGCGTCCTTATAGCACTATACAGGGAGGGTGTAAGGAAAAGTATGATTAATCACTAAACCACATACTATACCCATCAAACTGAACAACTTTTACTATGGGAGCAAACAGTCAGAAAAAAAAAATCTGCTATTCCATATGTTTGAGTCGTAATTATGTTCCTGGGCTGAAATATTTGCTCCCATAGTAAAAGTTGTTCAATTTGATGGGTAAAGTATGTGGTTTAAAGGTTAATCATACTTTTCTTTACACTCTGTACACGAAAGTAGATGCATGGATAGAAATATAAACTAAATTATTGGATCGTACGTCATTTACTGCACTGTGCTGTTTATATAAAAAGTTGAGACCAAAACGTCTTCTCGACCATGAAATTGTTTGTGGAGTGGCCACGACTTTCGGCTTAGCGTTGTTTCACACGTACCACAACCACACCAAGATCAAATTTATTCCGTGGCATTTCCTAATTGCTACAATTGCACGCTTAAAAACGTAGGGATTGAAGCATAGTTTTAGAACACCACCTGATTATGGTCGTGATCTTTCTCTGAATAAGCAAGTACAAGGTCACGTACAGATAGGCAGCAATTTCCGAAACCGCAGAGCAGTTTCCCGACGTTACTGTCAAGACTCAACGTCCTGTAAAATGCAATCCTATCTCTAATGAAAAATGCCTTTACAAGCCCACTTGGCGGAAGATTTAAAAATAATTTTTCATTGTGACAGAGGTTTTATCTTTTCTCCAACGTGTTAAAAGTTAGATTAATGTTCGGAACAGGGTTAAGCCAGCGTAAGTGTTCTACTACTTTGTGGTTAAGCCTGTACTAAACTATGACTAAACTAAAAACTATTACGTTAGGTCAGAGAAAATGTCGCATAACTATTTCGGTTAAATCCGAATACAAATATTCATCTGCATTGCAGTAGAGCATTTTTCTACAAATGAACGATGCCACTGTTGAATTATTAATTTGGAGTAGTTCGAATTGTTTTATTTTAAATAGGTCTGATGATGAAAACATCATTTATTTGGAAACTTTTATCTTAATGTTTTCCGTACAGTTAGGAATGATTTAGTACATAGGTAATATTTATATGATAATGAGCTTTTTCCCAGCAATTTTCCAGGCTAAAGCAAGATGGCGCCACAAAGCTGTGCCAATCTACAGGGTGTAATAAACACCCTAGTAATACTTAAGGGAGTGCTTCAGACCAACAAACTGAACAGCTTTCACTATGGAGCCAACATCGAAATCGCGAAAAAAAACTCCGCTCTTTCATACAAAACTGCAGTTCCGTCTCGACTCAAATGTATGGGACGGCAGATTTTTTATTTTTTCTCGACGTTGCTTGGCTCCATAGTGAAAGTTGTTCAGATTGATGGTCTGAAGCATCCCCTTAAGTATTACTAGGGTGTTTTGTTACACCCTTTATATTGAACTATCAGAATGTTGAAGAAGATGCTAACATACCTTTACTACTTTTACACGTAAGATTTTCCAAAAAGAATGATAAAAGAGATTACTATCCAGAAAAAGGTGATGAAGAATAAAGATGTACATATCCCAAAATCATCATCTTATTCAAGTCCTGAAGTCAAGGCACATGCAAGGAGACTCCGCGATAAAGCGTAGCTCTTAAATAAAATGATTTTATTTTTATTTATTTTTTTATTTTGTGCCTCTTGTATTTTATTTTTCTCAGTATTTCACTGTTTATGCTTTTATGTAAAACTAGCTGTTGCCCGCGACTTCGTACGCGTGGACATTTTTTTTTCGTCAATTTTCCAATGATTTTATTAGTTATTCTGCTATTCGGGACGGAGACAAATACAACAAATCAAAAACCATGAAAATCGGTCCACCCGTTCTCGAGTTATAATAAGTGTTCGAACAAACCCGACTTTCTTTTATATATATAGATTAAGAATATTTGATTAATTGATGACTGATAAGACACGACTTGGATTTTAAACTTTATTTGAGAAGCACAGCAGGCAACACCATTAGCAAATTAATCAAAAGATGGCAATATATTTGATATAAGTATCCTAAAAATGTATGAATTGCTCCTGACCTATTCCGGCCACGGCGACAGCTTCAGCTCCGTTGTGGACAGAAATATATTTAATTAGACTAATTAGTTATTAGAAATATGACGACAATAGAAAAAAAAATCTATTCTATTTTTGTTTAATGGCGTTTCCTTGGATTTGCCAACATCTAGTTTAAAAAGAGCAAATAGTGCTTGATGTTGCACGGTAATGGATATGGCGATCTCAAAGCCCTGTTTTTATACAAAAACACACTCGAAACCGCCATAAAATGGCGGAGCCGCGTGGCTACCTAAATCGCGAGCCGAACGACAGACGTCCACTCGAGAGCCCTCTAGCCACGTGACTCCTAGAAAAAAATTGTTTTAGCAAACAGTAAAACAGGTAAGTATAAAGAAACGATGCACGTTTTTTATCTTACTTTCATTAGACAGATAATTAAAATAGGAGCGTGTTATCTACAGTTAAAATAAATATTAAGTGCTAACAAACCGAGATGTACGTGTAAGTATTATGTAAAAACCCGAGTTTATTACTTGCTTCTGAAATTGGTCACATATTTATCTCCATCCAACAAATATTATACCTAATGTGATAACTATCTCAAGTAGACAGCTTACTTGCCTCCAATCAGCACTGGACCTTCTTGTGGAAGTATAGCCCATTCCCGCTCACCCTTATTAGTGCCTTGCGTTATTAGAGGCCTGTGCCAAGCAATATATCTTGGACATTGTCACACCGAATTATTACATACGAGAACCTAGTTCCGATTTGTATTATGAAAATAAGACGACATGTAATACATATAAGATAGATACAAATATCCGTGTAAATGATTATGGTAAAAAATCGAATGATCACGTACTAAATTCGCTAAATTCGAACCCAAGACCTTCTACTCAGTAAGTAGCCCAGTCATTTTACGGTTTGAGCCGGGACTAATTACTAATTGCATATTTTTTTCGCTATAATATTGAAAAGCCAATTTGAGCTTAAGAATGTACTTACCAAAATAAAATAAAAATTACGTCAGCAACAGTTCCAATTTTAAAATATAGATATTATCTCGTTTTAAAAAACCTGATGTTAATTTTTTTTTCCACATATTTAAGGCTTTACCATCATACATACTTCCAACATGGTGTAAATATTTTTGTCTACTTAGAAGGTTTTGAAAAATAAATTTGTATTTTTCTAATAAATACCTTATTATTTAAATTTTAATGCCTATTTTATTGATCAAAAATAATGTATATTGTTAAATCTAGTTCAAATGAGTGCATTGGTATTAATATTATTAATTTACAAGCCTTCTGGGACACACAATTTTGATTTCTATGTTGCGTAGAATTTTTTTTCAATATGGTTTAGGATAGTATTTTTGACACTAAATGGTGCCGGTAACAGTTTAAAAGTTCAATTAATAATTACTCCCTACCCCGCCTAACAAAACGCGTTTAATTTGATAATAATGTAAGCCTTAATACAAATTTAAAGTTGTGTGGAAGAAATAGCTTTTTAGCGATAAGACCGCCTTATTAGTAGGTACCGCTATCATGTTTATTTCCTTGTAAACTGTCAATAAAAGTATATTTTTTCATTCTTTAATTCAAAAATTAAAATTCTAGCACGGAATATATGTACAAATTCTAGTTCAGAGACATACGAAAAGATAAAATTTTAACACAACTTGACTAAGTTAGGACGTCTACTTCATTTAAATTATTCCAACCTACTTTTCATATTCTAACGACATAATTTAGTTTGAATATTTATTATGAGAGCCAACTTTGAGACAGCAGCTGGCGTAAATTGGGCGCGTATTAAATATTTTATCAGATTCTAGAAAAAACATTTCAAAGTCTTGAAGCGTCGAATTAAAAACACATAAATTGTGTGACTTCTTGAATTAGTTGGGAAAAAAGCAGGTGGACCTAACCAAACAGTATTAGAGAGACGACCAAAAGTCCTCCCTTGGTCAAGTGAAATCAGGCAGACAGTACCACCTGGGTTTGCATTGTCCAATGGAAACCCAGGTGGTAGGTACTGTCTGTCCAGAGGACTGGCTTTTTTGGGAACCCTGGGATGGATGTGGCCGGACCCATTATTACTTTCACTAATTTTACATGAGAAGTATAAAGAAGTCAACATTAACTATGTAGCGGGTCAGTCTATTTAACTCTTTAAAATACCTACATGTATATTTTAAAAAAACAGGTCAAGTGCGAGTCGTGCTACTCGCGCACCGAGGGTTCCGTACCACACCACCACAGAACAAAACATTATTAACATAGAAAAAAAAATTTTTGTCCGGGACCGACTCACACTTGGCCGATTTTTAGTATTTGTTGTTATTCTGTAGAGTATGCTCTATAATCACACTAAGTTTGACGCTTTTATCTATTACCGGTTTTACGATAGAGCGTGAAGAAAAAACGTTGATAAAAACTAGTTTCTTGTTGAGAACCCCCCTTAATTTTTAACTTTTTGACATTTTTATTATTTGTTAACAAATAACTTAATAACCCATAATCTGAGAAAATTTTAACTATCTAACTATTACGGTTCAAAAGTTACAGCCCTAAATAGGTAGGACAGACGGACGGACGGACAGACGGACAGACGGACAGACGGACAGACGGACGGACGGACGGACAACGTAGGCTTAGTAATAGGGTCCCGTTTTCACCCTTTGGGTACGGAACCCTAAAAACATACTAGAATACTTCGTAAGAAACCCTATGGCTTAGTTGACTCTTAGGTACGACACCTATGGGAAAAAAAGGGTGGACACATCGCCCCTTTCTCCCAATGGTTATTGTAAAAGATAAGTTAAAACCACTGCCACAAAGATTACCGCAGCCTATTATTATTAGTGTCGCGACGAATGGTAAATATTTATATTATGGCCGCGACCCTCGAAGCCTCAAAATTAACCCCCAGTCGTTATGGCCATAATTTATATTTATGAGCCAGCAGTGACCTTCAAGCCCGCCTCGGTGTCTGTTTCAACATATTACAAGGATTTTCATCTCGGTTACATGGTCACACGTGGCTAAGTGACAGGAATAGCAGCATCGTACGGCCTGCAGAAATAACGGGAAAGCTCGAGATACGGTTGAAGGATTCCGTATAGACGATAATATACAGGGTGTAAGTGACAGCCTAGCACATACTGAAACGGCGAACTCAGACCATCAAACTGAACAACCTTCACTATGAAGCCTACCTCAGGAAGGGCGAAAAAAATCAGCTGTCCCATACAAAACTGCTGTACCTACCAGACTAAAATGTATGGGACAGCAGATTTTTATTTTCGTTTCCTGAGGTAGGCTCCATAGTGAAAGTTGTTCAGTTTGATGGTCTGAGTTCATCGTTTCAGTATTTGCTAGGCTGTCACTTACACCCTGTATGGCGCTGACCCCAAATAATCAGACAAGGTTAAGAGGGTGATCTATCGCCCAATTGGTATTAGTACGAATTTTTAAATTAGATGATTTATCATCTAATTTAAAAATTCGTACTACCGGACGGATCGCGTCGGATTTTAATCCGACAATTTATAAAATGAAAGCAATAATAAAACAGCTATCAAAACTCTGCTAACTAATAAAGTTTGACCTTCCAAGTTTTTTGACGCCTAGCTTCACCAAAAAGCAACCCTAAACAAATTCCACTTACATAAGACCATCCCTAGCCACTGTAGTCAAGACTTAGGGTAAATTCCCAATTTCCCACTGAAAGAGCAGCGACCCGCAGCTCTCGACATTTTACCTAGCATATTGAACTTTATCTACTCTGAAATAAAATTTCATTTGAGATCACAGATAGATCACATGTAATTTCATACAAATGGGAAAAATTTACAAGAGGTAAGCATGTTTGATATTGATTGAGTGCGAGGGAAACAGGAATGCGCCATTGACTACATTTTTCCATTTTTCGCTTTCTACGAAGCGAGGGAGGGGGGAGGTTAAAATTGATTTGGGGCAGGGAGTGACCGTACTGTGTATAGTACACTTATGGAGGTGCTACTTGGGAATGTTCCTCCATTGAAAAGGGAAGTACTTCCGCCAGGCTAGGTGTGATGCCTGGGGACCGGCCGTGGTCCGACAGTTCTTAGTTGGACCTTGTATATGTATCGAATCTCTGTGATTATTTCTCTTGCGCGATTTATGTCTCGCATTCGATTGTGAACCTTATGTGTAGTAGGTTACGAGTTAGGTATTTACGATTAACGTTGTCTTTGTATGTAGCATGTTTCCGCGAGCGACGGTATCGCCATCTGTTGGCATCTTTGCTATAACTTGTGGGTGCTGACCATCTGTAGTAGTTCCCCACACACTTTTGCCCCGGCGGCTGAACTGTTATACTATCCCGTCAATTATAATTTCATCGTATCTCACTACATGGTGTTAGGGTAAACAGTTGCATTACTTTAAGAGGTGATTGAAACCCTTTTCCCAAAGAAACTTATAGGAAATTCGCAAAACTGTTTTTGTACTTTCCATACTAAATGCAATCAGCTGATTCAACGTTTGTATGAAAAGTGTAATTTATTTTTGCTAATTGTCTACAGGTTTCTTAGGGAAAGTTGTTAAGTATCATGGTTACAAACACCCTGTATACAGGTTGTCAGGGTAAACAGTTGCAATACTTTAAGGAGTGACCCATGTTAATGAACAATTTTCCCAAAGGAAAATAGGGGAAACTCGCAAAAAAAAAAACGACTTTTCATACTAACGTTCGATCAGCTCCTTGCGTTTAGTATGGAAAGTCGAAATTTTTTTTGCAATTTAATTGGTTCTTTTGGGAATGTTGTTCAGTATCATGGGTACAATCTCCCTTAAAGCAATGCTATGTTTACCCTAACACCCTGTAGATAAAGTTGAATATGCTAGGTAGAATGCGCCGCGCTGCCGGCCGCTGCTCTTTTAGTGGGAATTTACCCTAAAGTAATAAAGAATTATATAACTGTCTGTGTCTGACTGCTCCTTGTTTACCAGTGTCGACACGATTCGGTTAGATTAACATTTGAATAATCTTTCATGTCATATTTGCTGAGTAAATCTGAATATTAAATCTCGCCCACGTTCTACCTTATTTAGTTGTCACATTATAATGTTCTTTTATTTTTTATTAAGGATGGGTTTGCTCTTGACCTCAATCTAGTCCTCAGGACAAAGATGGGGTCGAAGATGTAGCGAGCTTACCCCACAGCGTGTGACTTCTCTGTGGCTTACCCAGAAGAAGCCTATTCACTCGTACTTTAAAGGAATTCGGGTTGTAAGCGCTCGTTGCAATTAGTTTATAGATTGAGTAATTTTCTTTTTGTAATATTAGTTTTTTTTTGCAGAATTAATAAATTCTCAGGCAATGGCAAAAAGCTGTCAGGTATGCAAGACACGCAAAAACAAATGCACTCTCTCGCCCTTGCCCTCCTTAATCTGAAGGAAGGGGATGCCACTATGATCAGAGGTTGGGTCGGATGCAGTGACTAACCGGCAGCCACACGGTGAGGGTATCAGAGATGTTGACGATGCCTGAAGGAATTAGTCTCCTCTAATGACACCCTTCTGGGTTGGTGCTATTCGAAGGCATAGATGCAATTGTAGTGGAGCTATGAGAGAGCTAAAAAAGCAACAGTGCCGACTCATCAAGTCGATGTAAACATCAAATCTACGTGAGCGAATATACACCGTGGAATCCGGATCGTTTTGAAGCCGGAAGGATGATGCGATATGCCATCAAAAGTAGAATTCATTACGATGATAACATTTTAACAAAGTCGTTCAAATAAAAAAAATGAAATGTCAGAAAGCTGTGTTCAAAATCGTCTCGAACCCATAGGAACACACTAGCGACGTACGATTTTGGTGCGGCGGATTTCCGTCCGTGCAATGCGACCCGTTCCGCTCCGGCGTAGTACGCGATAGTTGATATAAATTGTAATGGAGCGATTTGGGCGGATTTTTTCACACGTCTCGCATCATAAGATCCTCCTCAGCTCCTTGTTAGTTGATGACAGTAATGATTGCTCGTCATAAGAATGCACTGACCTGTTTGTGAGTGTCTCTGTGTGTCGGCGTCGACTTGCGGCGACACGGGCTGCACGTCGCGGCACAAGATCCTCCTCAGCTCCTTGTTGTACACTGGATCGGACGCTTTCCACGGCTGCAGCTCGGTAACACCTTCCTCTATGACTTCCTTCATGAACGATTCTATTAGCTCCTTGCCTGCAATAACATTTGGACGTGAGATACATACAAGAAAAACGTTTAGATCTGTGAGTTAGACTTTGATAGTTTTATTTAAATACATCTACTGTACGATACAGATCATTTCAGTTGTAGCTTCGGAACCGTTTGGGTTTATTTTTACTCTAGAATTTTCACAAAAGTATTTTCATGTTATTTTCAAAAAAAACCACTGAGCTTTTTTCTAAATATCCTGCAAAATGGAATTCTAATTTTACGGACCCAATCGGGTTTACGACTGGCACCGCATCCGAAGTTTGAACTTTAATGAACAGGAGTATTAAAATGGTACCGACGCGGAAGGCTGACCCCACCATATAAAAGCCAGGAAAAGAGAGAAAGGAGAGAGTATTAAAATGGTAAGTTTGTAAGGGCGGTTTCGAATCCGCACGGACGATATGCCATGTCCCACTGAGTTTTTCTAACTTGTGTAGGTGCTTAACACCATGTGGGTCACAGCATTCGTGACAGTCGCCGCTAAGTCGCAGCAGTTATTGCTTATGCGGGTCCTGCGACTTGGCCTTAGAGCGGTGGCGAGAGTCCCGGGGAGTTTTAGTTGGTAGGTCCATCCTTCGGATGGGAGTCCAACATAACCTCACTAGTGTCCCCAAGCTGGTGAGGTATGCATGAGCATTTCTCGTCGTCAAAAAAAAAGAAAAAAAAGGTACTTAACACCAACTGCTCTTAAAAGAAAGAAGAAACCAGCATACGCTTAAGAAGAAATGCTGACGTGAAGTCTACCAATCCGCATTGGGCTCGCGTAGCAGACTGGCGCCCCATATACACCCTCCATGAGATTAGGCCCAGTAGTGGGACGTTTACTCTTCGCACTAGTGTGACGAGGGACACTTTGCAGTCGCGGGGTGTCGCGGACCGTAAAATGTATGAGCGCGACGCTCTGCGACCCACCGCGACAGCAAAGTGTCGCTCGTCTGTAAGAGCCCTTAATGTCATTGTGATGCTCACGCTGTGAACTACACAATATCCTCAAAAACCTTCAAAGAGTAAAGTAAGCTTTTCTACGATACCTTTAGAGATGTTAGCGGCATATTGCTTCATGGCGATCTTCTCCACGGTGTTCTCCAGGCCGAAGAAGCTCTTCACGTCGAGCGTGGCGGTCTGCTCGAAGCACGTCCACTCTGGGTTCTCGGGGTGAACCTGGTAAAGGAAGGAAGGAACATAAGAATATAGGGTCCTCCTATAAGGTCTAACAAAATTAGGTGAAACTATTTTAAGGGGATGATCAGACCATCAAACTGAAAAACTTTATCTATGTGACCAATATCGAAATCGCGAAAAAAAAAGTAAGGAAAAGTAAGAAAAAGTACGTTTCTACGTTGCTAATCTTTTCTGTCAGTGCGAGCGAGTATGAAGTGTTCAGAATGAAGATAAACTAACAATGCTTTTACTTTAGGGAGCTGTCGAAATTCTTAAGCCTTAATTCATGAATAATTAATACTATTATTGATTATCCAAACAATAGATAATAAATTCTGATCGCGGTGTCAATAAAGTCGTCAATGGCATGCCGAGTCAAGGCTGGAACAGCTCTATCTTATTTGCATATAATTGGGCGTCAGCGCCATGTAGTTATCTGATAATGACCCTTATGACATTTGCTTTATCTATTTGTTTGTATACGAGAGTTTTTTTTGTGCTGTGAATTACAGACTTAGAAATTGCTTAGAAAAGACTAATTTGTTCTAAAGATCTGTAAAAAAGTTTTTTGTTTCATAGAAAAAAGTCTGTGGCTATTCGATTAAAATGTATGATTTCAATGTTCGAACGGATTGGTAGACTTCACATACGCATCGGAATTTCTTCTTCAGCGTATGCAGGGTTCCTCACGATGTTTTCCTTCACCGTTTGAGAGCAGTCGCGGTATTACGTAACTAATAAGTTAGAAAAACTCATTGGTAATAGCATGTCATCCGTGCGGATTCGAACCTGGACCTCAATATTGAGTTTCCATAGCTCTCCGCAACGCGCCACCGAAGCAGAAGAACATTATTACCGGTATAATTGCGTACATTATTATAATAGCTATCAATTATCACTCTAAAACGTAAAACCGTATCTATGTCTTAGAGTGAAGAGTGCATTTTAGTACAGTACTAAATCTCTTACGTGACTACGTAATTTTTGTAATTGTTCACCAGCACGTGTTTGTAATAGACTGTATACAGGTGCTGGTGGTCCGATTACCCGCTATAGTCCAGTCAATTTACTGAGTTTTGTTAGGAGGGGTGGGAAGCTGGGAAGTTATTTAGAATGGGGACAAAAAGACTATCTTTAAAATAAATTATTAAAAAATTCGCTACGCAACATACAAATCAATTATTTTTTCTCCCGGAAGGCTTTTTAATTATTAATAATAAAACCATTTAAATTAGATTTAACAATATAAATGACTTTTGAGAAATAAAAGAAACATTGAAATTTTAAGAGTGTAATTAAAACCTATTCATTAGAAAATACTAATGTATTTTTCAAAGCTTTCAAGTAGACAAAATTTTGAAAAGGTTTTTTAGAACGAAATAGATGCAATATTTTTAAATTAAGGGCTGTTGCTATTGCTGACGTAATTTTTTTTATTTTGTATATTTCAAGGCTCAAATTGGCTCTTTAATGATATACCGAAAAAAATTACATTTCGTTATTAGTCCTGGGTCAAACCGCAAAATGACTGCGCTACTATAGAAGGTGTAAGAACATAGTACGATTCCAAGGACATGACACTTATTTAATCACATCGATATTTCTACGTACGACGCTGGTTAACAAGTAATAAAATCGGTCAAGTGCGAGTCGGGCTACTCGCGCACCGAGGGCTCCGTACCACACCACCACAGAACACGACATTATTAACTTAGAAAAAAAACTTTTTTTGTCCGGGACTTTTAGCGCGAGACCGACTCACACTTGGCTGGTTTTTAGTATTTGTTGTTATTTTGTAGCGTTTGCTCTATAATCACACTAAGTTTGACGCTTGTATGTATTACCGTTTTTACGATAGAGCGTGAAGAAAAAACATTGATAAAAACTAGTTTCTTGTTGAGAACCACCCTTAATTTCTAACTTTTCGACATTTTTATTATTTGTTGACAAATCCGCCGGAATAACGCACATTCTGTGAAAATTTCAACTATCTAGCTCATACAGTTCAAAAGTTACAGCCCTAAATAGGTCGGACAGACGGACGGACGGATGGACAACGTAAGCTTAGTAATAGGGTCCCGTTTTCACCCTTTGGGTACGGAACCCTAAAAAAGTCTACGGAAAGAACTCTTAATAGTTTGGATTCTATTGTGAAGGTCGTTAGTTACCGTGCAGCCTTGGTAGCACTTATACGGCATTTGGCCCCTAAGCCGGAAGGGTCGCTCCCAACGGATAGTCAATAGATTAGATGTCACGCTCCATTGAAGTTTATACGAAAAGATGATGGCTTATTTATGAGTCAGTTACTACGATTTTGTCGAAAGTGAGTCGATGCACTAAAACCGTAGCTTGGTCGACGAGTAATTTGAGACCAAAAATAAATGAGGAAAATGATATATGTACATGTATGTATGTATGTTAGGGTGGATCACTCAATGTATGGAAATTTTTTTTTTTGCTTTAATCTTCTTCGGCTAGCATAAAGAAGTTGTGACACATATCTACCATTCATAATATAAAATACTAGCGGCCCGTCCCGGCTTCGCACGGTTGGACGTCTAATCTTTTCTAGCAATAAATATAGCCTATGTTACTTAGGGTGAATGCAGCTTTCTAATGGTGAAAGAATTTTTTAAATCGGCTTAGTACTTTTTGAGCCTATTCATTACAAACATACAAACATACAAAAATAGGTACAAATCTTTCCTCTTTATAATATTAGTGTAGATGAAAGAGATACATTAAGGGGCTATGTGAAAAAAATAGGATTCTTCAAAGCAAATATATCAGCTTCTTTATATCATGAAGTACTAACAGAAGGAGTATGATTTTCGGATATGTGTAAATTGAACATATAATTGAAGTTTTGATTAGAGCCAAAACACGATTAAGACACATTTTCTCGATAGAAAAACAAGCCAAAGTAGCCTCCGTTTTTATCTATAAACGCTTGGAACTGCTAAACGGTGAATAATAGAAACACAAGACTTGATTTAAAAAAAAAGATATTGATATTTTCTAAATTTTGATTAGAGCAGAATTGAACTTACATAAATAGTACAATCACAATTAAATAAAGTTTGATTTGGCGCTCGATTCGTTTCAGGCGCGCGCGCGGCCCCATCTCTTTCTCTCGCATCAGGCCGTAATATAAGCTATCCCACGCCTGTTTCGCTTAAATTATTTTTCGACATAGGCCCTTAATGTTTAGTACTGCCCCAAGCTAACAGAACTTGTAAAAAACACTATAAAATGCCATTTTGTACATGTTTAGTTAGCTTAATTGGGGCAGTACTAAACATTAATGTATCTCTTTCATACTTACTTACTAATATTATAAAGAGGAAAGATTTGTACCTATTTTTGTATGTTTGTAATGAATAGGCTCAAAAAGTAATGTGCCGATTTAAAAAATTCTTTCACCATTAGAAAGCTGCATTCACCCTGAGTAACATAGGCTACATTTATTGCTAGAAAAGATTAGACGTCCACCCGTGCGAAGCCGGGACGGGCCGCTAGTATTTTATATTATGAATGGTAGATAGGTGTCACAACTTCTTCATGCTAGCCGAAGAAGATTAAAGCAAAAAAATTTGTTTCACATACATTGTGTGATCCACCCTATGTATGTGTGTGTGTGTGTGTGTGTGTGTGTGTGTGTGTGTGGGTGGGTGGGTGTGTGTGTGTGGGTGTGTGTGTGTGTGTGTGTGTGTGTGTGTGTGTAATGTTGGTAATATCGTTCTTTGTATACGCAATCCAACTAGATTTAGAAGACGTTTGTAATCAAGAAGCGATGCTGCTTCCGTTTCCTCTCTCGATTCTGTGTCCGTGTATCGTGTCGTGTGTGCTGTTTTTATCAGTTTAATAAATCGTAACTAATCTCACGAATTGTATCGCAAGTCTGTTGAAAGCCAATTCAAAAGATTTTATTCTGTAGACGCAAAACGTTTTTCTTTCTGAAGGTTCTACTAAAAGTTGGTGTTGGATCCAGATTTTGCAGAGAGTATGCGGATAACGGACTGAAAATGCGGACACCATAAGAGAAACAACAGACCTCGGGAACGAAAGGAGATTTTTTTTAAATTTATTTAGTAGAAAGGAAAGTTCATAAATGTAGCTCGCCTAGAAATTGCCTACTTATAAAGCCTCGCCTCGCTTTGCCTCTTGAAAAGGTCAGGATTTCAGAAAGAGAGTTAGATAGATAGATAGATTCTTCCATGCGTTCCATGAGTTTCATGCTTCTGCACGCATTCGGATATAAAGGATACAGATAAAACTTGTACTCACATAATACCGGCATTTCTCGAGCACGCCGACTTTGGCAGCGAAAGTTTCGTTGGTGGCCTCGATCTCCAGGACTCGCGCCTTCAGATCCAGGTGGTTCTTCTGAGCGAAGTAGATGTAGTCCACGCCGATCATCTGTCCATTGACAATTGTTAAATCAAATCTTGTGGAATGCAAGAATATTGGCTTGATTACTATTTAGTTGTCAACAAAGTCAGAGGTCTGATACCAATAAGCTAGATCCTCCACTCATTCTCACCATATTAAAAACCTCTAAACCAGGATAATCAGCAGCGACCACTCAAAACACTAGACACTGAAGTCCATCGAGCCTGGGAGAATGACTTATAATCTGTCTTAGATCCCGCAAAGAAGTACGAGTAGGCGAAACAAACCAAATATCCGACTTCCCGCTTTTGTTCATGTGATGAGAAAAACCTAGAATACAACTCTTCAACTATTAAGTATCTACGAGGAAAGACAGTAGCTTAACGCAGCGTTGGAAGAAGACATTTTAGGCTGAAGAATTTGAGATATTGGTTTGGTCAGTGCCACTTCCCTATTTTACGCAGCGGTCCCGAAAGTCAAGATAGCCGTGATGCTGTCATTACTATCTTCACTTTCGAGGAATGCAGTGTTACGAGATGCGAATAGGTCGAGCTGTCGGGTTGAGAATGGAACCGCTTGTTTATAACCTTTTCGAACAAAGACAGTGGAATCTGAATACCAACCTTCTTCAAAAGGTATGGAGCTTCGACATTCAGCTGGCAGCGCCTGGTCGTGTTCCGCTGCGAGTTGTCTGCGGTCCAGCTGTCGTCGATGATGGAACATTCTATCACCACGGGGATCTGGGGGCAGTTGGGAAACCGTCTCTCGTATGCCTGTAACAATATGATAGAGATATTAGTGGAAAGCTACACGACGTTAGAGGTTTAGAAAACGTTCCAGTTTATCTTTGTGGATAGTTACAGTTAAGTACAAAACAAGATAATATAGTTGGTATTGAACCAGCCTGCTATTTGACCTCTAAGCAGTAAATATTCTAATCAATCATCCAATTATTTCTTTATTATTATTATATGAAAATGTGATATAGGTTACTCGCAAAAAATATGCGATGAAGAAACGAATATTTGGCTACCGCAATGCAAGTCAAGACTGTCACAATTTTAGTATTAGGTATTCTCTAAAAGTACGTTGTTTTTATATTCAGAAGAAAATTTGGCTTCCTAGATCATCCGGTATTAGCGAGGCAATCTACAAGATATTTTTGATCCGTCCGCAAAATATTCCATTCGAATAATTTGAATTTTAAGTCCTCGAGTAAGCAGAATCAGAATTGGTGATACATTTTCTGTGAAATCCGCATATATGGACAAATTGCGAGCTCGATAGAGCTTAATTGCATTGAATTCATTCGAATTCGGTATTGCACAAACACTGCCAATATTGCCGTGTAAATATGCATGGGCAATGCCTGATCTATTTTGTCGGTTGAATTTCGCATGGTTATGGTTAGATTCTAAAATCTGGGTAGTTCAAGATAGACAAAAACGGTTTTACGTTAATCGGAGGAAACGCGGGAAAAGAGATAGATAGAGATAGATAGATCTTTGATTACGATGGTATAGCCACTATAGCTTTTCTGATGATCTTCTTCTACATGGACAACACTATTTCTTCCCGTGGGTTTCAGTCGAGGCGACTAAGGGGTAAGGTTTCTTATGCAATGTTTTTGTGGGCGAAATTCTAGCCACCAATTGACACGTCATCCCATTCCGATACCTAAAGTTCAATACGCTAAAGTAGTGCCTTTCTTCAACTACAGGTTCTGCACTCTTGGAACGATATTTGGTAAATGTACCAGTCCCTGACCACCCCGAAAGGAATCAATGTCGTCAGATTATGTATATACTCTCCTATACATTTAAAAGTAAAGCGGAATCGCTTACTGTCCCATCACATCACCATAAATGTAAACCCTACAATACAAACATGAAATTTAGCACGCATGTTTCTCTTGGCTTCTAATATTTTAATGATACCCAAGCCAACCCATCAAGTTCATCGAACTCATCAATCATGTAGACGCTGAGAGAGGGCCTGGCTTACAGTTGACAGGTTAGAGACACGTTGAGCCTTTGATTAGTTGCTGAACTGTCTAATTAGCACGTGCGGAAAGGGGGATTGACTCGGATCGATATATCGCCCACTTTGATATGAATTAATTCCCTCTACAGAGACAAATCTTCCGATCGCGCTACGATAAGTACACTACAACAAGACACGGCGCAGTGTGCGTGACCAAATTCACCTTTATGGGATATTTCTGTCTGTGCTTCTACAGGGTGTAACAAAACACCCTAGTAATACTCAAGGGGGTGCTTCAGACCATCAAACTGGACAACTTTCACTAACTGGTTTTTTTTCTCGCGATTTCGAAGTTCGCTCCATAGTGAAAGTTGTTCAGTATAGTGGTTTGAAGCACCCCTTTAAGTATTACTAGGGTGTTTTGTTACACCCTGTATAAACATGACGTATCTCAGTAAAAAGAGCTGCATAGAGAGAGATGCACATAAAATCACACCTATTTCTTGAAAGAAAATTAAATTTGGGCGCTGCTGACTATCACTCTATTGAAATCCCGCAAGGGGCAAATATCTAGATAATCTGTTTAAAAATTTGATGTCTAAGATAATATTAATCTCTCTTATGTGGTGCGACATCTCAAATAGTGTTGTTTAGTTTTTAGCTCTAAAATACTCTACTCTACTGCCTCTGTGGTCTAATGGTTAAGAGCATTGGCTCTCGACACGGAGGTCGTGGGTTCGATTCCCACGGGGGACACCTAGTGATATGTCACTTTGTGCGTTTTTCCCCAGTTGGTTAGGACATTGCAGGCTGAATCACCTGATTGTCTGAAAAAGAAAAATGATTCCGTGCTTCGGATGGCACGTTAAGCCGTTGGTCCCGGCTACTATCTCTGATGGTAGTAGTCGTTACATAAAAACCACGTCAGAGGCCGTAAGGCGGTCTGAAAAAACTCTGACACCAGGGCTCTGCCCACACGATAAGAAGAAGCTCTAAAATTTTAAAGAATTTGTGTTGTGAAGAAATTCATATTTTCGGCTCCGTTTTCTTCAGCGACTGTCGCTGTAAGTAGTAATAACTAATATCTTCAAACAAAATACCCTTTATTTTCCACCAATAACAGTATCTTTCTATCTTAAACATCACGCCTTTTTTGCATTCACCAGACACCGATAACAGTAAGCCCGTAGTAATAACAAACTAAATACAAACACGTATTTGTAAGTAAACATAATCATTTGCATAAAATATCACGAGTTCGAAGACAAACAAAGACTTGACGTTGAAATGAAACAACACTATTGTTGCGAACCCACGTCAAACCGTTATCGGTCGATAAGTACACAGTACAGGGTGCCCAGATACTAACAAGGTGTTCACAAAATAGCGCTAAACCTAAAAACGATTTTCAACATAGTCGTTAACTTAATTACTCGCGTCAAATTCTACATTTAGCAATAATCCTTGTGCACTAATTGGAATTACATCGGTGCTCTAATTTAAGTCACTCTTTAAAATTGGATCTGTTGGTTCTGTTGGTCGCCGAGAGGAAAGATTACGTAAAATCCTGGGAAGGTAAATCCGTACAAAAGTAGGGTACTGAAAAATGCAAAAAAAATTACAACTCGCGGCCTTCTCGCCAGTGTTGCCAGAATGTTACTTTTGTAACCTTTTAGGTGATTTTTAGCTCTGTCAGGTTACTTTTAGGTTACACGATTCAAAAGGTTACATTTAGGTGATTTTTCGGAATTTGTGTTATCAATCATATTTTTCCATGAAACGGAATGCTTTTTCATATTTTTGCACTGTTTTATAAAGCAAAAGTTCGTAACGTTGTGAGTGCAACTCTTAAAAACACATTTTTCTCTGTTTTCTCTCTCGCACTAATATATATACAGGGTGTACAATAAAATGGGACAGCTACTTAAAGGGGTGCTTCAGACCATCAAACTGAACAACTTTCTCTATGGGACCAATATCGAAATCGCGAAAAAAAAATCTGCTGTCCCATACATTTCAGTCGAGTTATGTTTGCAGTTTTGTATGGGAGAGCGGATTTTTTTTTCGCGATTTCGATATTGGTCCCATAGAGAAAGTTGTTCAGTTTGATGGTCTGAAGCATCCCTTTGAGTAGCTGTCCCATTTTATTGTACACCCTGTATAGGTAGGTAAGTACCAAATCACGAATGACTAAAAATGGTCTAAGTAGTCCCACTTACTCGAATAAAAACGCTACTGAATTTTTTCATTTCTGTAAGTTGATAGAACCAACATCTGTCCATCAACTTTTAATACCTTATTACTGGAAAAAAATATGAAAGGTTACTTTTCACACCAAAAGGTTACTTTTTAATCTAATTCCGGTTACTTTTGACAAGATCCGGCTGGCAGCACTGCTTCTCGCGGTTTGGCGAGACAAAAGCATACCCCCTCTGCTGACTTGGCCACGTGGAAAGAATGGATGAGGATTAACGTGTCAAGAGAGCATATCTGTGTTGACATCCTTGGGGTTGCCCTAGGTATCGCTGGAGCGACTTAGTGGAGATCTACGAGAGCTTCAAGGCAAAAAGGTTCCACAGGATTGGCAAAAACGGCGCGGCGGCGCTCTCTCGTGTGTCGTGTCGGAGGCAAAGACCCTGGTTGAACCAAGTTAGTTTAAAATTGGTGATCAATCTGGAATACCTCTATACTTTTTGTGATTATCGTAATTTTACCGATTATTTTTGCAACACCGTTACGCGTCCGGACCCCCGCAAGGTAAAAGATTGGGAAATGATCAAATTTTGCAATCTTACGAACAGCAGGAGTTCATAGGAAGTTACGCGTACAAAAATGTTACAGACTGATATCCGTGGGAAGGAACACCCTCTAAAGTTAGTCGAGGAAACGTATTGTAAACTCACATGGTCATTGTATTTTCAGTAAACTATTCAAGCAGTAGAAAACCTATATGGCCTGTTCGAATCGGGGCCGACCGAGGCACATCCAAGAGTTTTCTGCTCCTTCCGCCGGAGCAGGGGGGTCAAAACCACTACCAAAAACGTTACGTTATGCACAATTCGTATCGCGCTAATTATATTAACGGTAACGATTTAGTTTTATTTCGGAAGATACGTTGGCGTAACGTTTGATGTCCGTTCGATCGAATTTTCTGTATAGTGCGATTTAACCGTTCAGAAAAAAATAACGCAATAGCATTTTTACATCAGCTAAACCAAATCTAAACCAAAACTAAACCAAAACCAAAAACGTTCCGTCCGAACGGTAAAACCGTATAAAATAGCGCAATTGAGGCCCAGTGCATGGTAGCCGTATTAATAAACCGATTTCGAGACCGACCGGTTAATATTTAGAGACGAAAGTATTTGAGTTAGTCCTTCGAAATGTCAGATTCCATACAATTTTGACAGATCGAAGCACGAACTCCAGCACTTTCGTCTCTGAATTTCAGCCTCAGTGCCTGTTTTATATGGATAGATATCAACTAGGAGCAAAGCTTCTTGAAGCGCGCGCAACAGCGCTAGACTCCCGAAGAAAATCGTAATCCATTGCTATAAGGATCAAAATGTGATGCAAGATATACTCAGGTCTGGTCTTCTAGTCCGGCCTCCCCGAGATTCATGTTTCTGTACTGCTCAAGCCGTGTATTGGACTTAAAGTCGACGTAGCTCGTAGGTAGGTAGGTACACTGTTGGTGTTGACAATACAATCGCACGTGCTGTCGTCTCTTTCCGCGAGTTTAGCAAAATGGGTCGTACGGTCGTACCGTAGTACGTATTGTGAACGACGTACATTTTTGTGACAAGGAATCGTATCGAAGTCGCTATTTTTCTTCTGTTGAATCGATGGTATCTTTTCGCTAAATTCGTTCACCATAAAATATTTCAAAGTTCGTATCATAAGGTAGGGTTTATACAGAAGAGACGAGTGGCGGTGGCGGGTAGTCAAAGTAACACCAATATAAACCTTATACGTAGCATAGCGTCGTTTTTAGACGTAAAGAAAAATCGCGCCCCCGCCACCAGGCAACGTCGCCTGGAGACGCGGGCGTAATTCTCCAAACGACTCTATGCTACGTACTATAAGGTTTATATTGGCGCACCCCGCCCGCGAAATGTCCGCGCCACGTCACTTCTGTTTAAGCAGCCCCTAACATTTACAGCAATCGCGCGCTGTTGTAAGAAGCACGAAAGTTGTTTGACTTCATATGACAAGACGCCATATACAGTAAGTAATCAATAAAAAAAACTTAGAGGCCCATACATTGTAATGACCCCAAGTAACCTACTAGGCTTTTCAGGAAATCATCCAACAACGAAACAAACATTATAACATCCATGACCGAATCGGGATTCGAACCCGGGATCCTAGTTTAGCAGTACGGCATGACAAATATTACACCGACCGACCCGGTCGTCTGTAATCTGTGCATTATGTTTTTTAATAACAAAACTATTTGTTTACATAATAACCGCTGAGAGGAAACGGTTATTTCTCAACTATTGCAAATGATTTCACTATGTAATAACGATAGCTCTAGAAATAGTTTCGCTTACAATGCATAACGTTTGATGATTCAAGCATTCATCAACATCATCATCATCTCAACCGATAAACGTCTACTTGACATAGGTCCCTCAAGGATCGCCACAAGAACCGGTCCTGCGCTGCTCTCATTCAACGACCCACGATTCATGCATTATTGCAATCATCATCTCATCTCAGCGTATATTTTCTTTGTCTCAACCGAAAAATCGGTCGGCACTCGAGGACTCTTCTTCCCCATCGGCCATCTCTTCTACGAGCAATATCGAATGTTCCTGCCCTTATCCCATTACTTAGGGTCGGCGCAATATGTCGTCCTCCTCCATTCATCTCTTTTAGCCGTAATCTCAGCGCACACTCCTTTCTTACACATGTCATCTTTCACACAATCCATATGGAAGAATAACTCTAAACAAAAGCAACATAATTTTTGCATAGAAATATTAATTTACTACGTAAAACCTGGAATGCGGTCTTCTCGGAATATTGTGCAAAGCGGGATAAAGCAGCCTGGACGCGGTGTCCCTTTCCTTAGTAGGGTGACAATGCGATTATGCTTTTAGTACTTTTATTATATTTTCACTATTTGTGTAGTCGTTTTGCTTTGCTACAGACAATGTGTACCTATACCTAACCTATTTACGCTACTTTGACATCAAACTAGCGTACTATGGTAAAAAAATAAATATTTCGTAAACTTCATTTCGTTAAAGGCACTATTTTAATCTAACCTAGGCACTAATTACTAGGCACTTTTAAGAAACTATTTATTGACATTAAAATAATCCTGAAACCGGAGCATGTTGCGCGTCTAAATAGATAGAAGAGAGCAAAGACTCGATAGTACTAGGTGCTAGGCTGCCATACCTTTTGGATCACCTGTATGTGACTAAAAACTGTAAAAAGGTTCACAATACCAGAATTTTCTATGGACTAGGTACCTTAAGGTCTGCCACACACATACGGAATTGCAATCCGGAATCCTGAATCAGGATTACGATTTCGTATGGATTTCCCCCTCCACAATTGCATTCGGAATTGCGCAGCTGTCAAATCCTGTACAAAATCACAATCCTGATTTGGAATTCCTGATTGCAATTTCGTATGTGTGTGGCGGACCTAACGCGAACACCCTGAAGTGCGATTTTTGAACATCATACGAGCGAATCGGCAGTAGAAAGATGCATAATCTCCATAGTAATTTTGAAATTTTCTACTGCCGAGTCGCTCGTATGATGTTCAAAAATCGCACTTCTGTTTTTTTTTTACCGTTCCGAAACTTTTAGGGGGTTCAGACCATCAATTTGAATAACTTTTACTATGATTTTCTTTTTACGATTTCAGATTTGCTCCCATAGTAAAAGTTGTTCATTTTGATGGTCTAAGCCACCCCTGAAAGTTTCGAAACGGTAAAAAAATCATCCAGCCGTAATAATATATAAAGCCGAAACGGCTTGACCTTATGTCAAGCCGTTTCGGTGTAAATGCGCAAAAACTCATTTTGACGAAAGAAAAATATTTACTGCACCGCCCCCTGGCAAATGAAACCGTAACACCTATCTAAGAACCACCGTTAATCAAATCACAAACCCTTTACAGAAAACCGTATCTAAATCGGTCAAGCCGTTTTGGAGATAAATGGGAACATTCGTTGGCACACACAAACAAACAAACAACCTCTTACCCTTAACGCATAGGTAGGTACGCACGGCGACACATCAAGCTATACAAAACCAAAATAAGCTGGCCGCGCGTACCTACCTTCCTACTATGTTTTATTACAGATATTAGAACAGTTTTATCTTCGTAATTTTTATCATAATATATGCGTCCGATGCTTACCTTCTATGTTTGTTGTTACCCTAACTAATTTAATATTTTCAAGACTAAAACATATTAAAAATACAAACCTTTGATACGATAAGCCACAATCTGGAAAATATTCGCTTTTGCAGCCGTCGATTAAGCAAATACGAACCATTTTAACATAAAATGTGGATAAAAAATAATAAAAATTAATTTGACGGCTAGCGACAATTTCAAATAATATGGCAGATTGGGTTGTAAATTTTTTTCTTTTTTACTACCACGGCTTTGCAACACACAAATAATTTAAAAAGATTTGATGCATTTTTGCTTCATTTGATCTTACCAATTCGGCTGAAATCATAATATATACATATGGCAACACCAGTACACTGTAGAATGAGGTTTTTTTGGCGGGATTTGAACAGATACGTTTGGAGTCCTCATATTTCGTCGAATTTTTATTGTTTATAGTGAGTTTTGGTTCGTAAAATCGGTGTTGTTTTGCGTAACAAAGTGTCGTGCAAGTGAACAATATACAGTTCAGTGAAATATGATGGTGTGGGTCGTGAACAGGAAAAGTGATCCGTTCTTTTATAGCGCGGCAAGCGGTCGGTTCACCTCTTTCCTGTGGACTTCTCTGCGTTTCCTGCGTTTCTCGATTGCCTCCAAAAACTCCAAAGAAGCGTTGAAACGTCGAACACCAACGTTTTATTTGCTATAAATGAGAAACAATAATTTGCTTAAAAAGACTGGCTCAAAAGGAAAGAAAATCCAGAGCCGTTAAAAACTTAAAAAAAAAAAAAAAGTAGAATGGGACACCGGGTGCAACTCATGCCTTATTCTTCTAGCATGGTCAACTTTATGCGTGCCAAATAGTTTTTATGTGTTTGGGCTATGGATTATTTTTGATTAAACCGAGAGAAAGATAATTTGGCACAGCGCGATCCTGTATTGGATATTATATCTATGAATTTTTGGCACCCTTTGAAAAATTACATTTTGTATGAGTTTTGGCGGCAAGGTGTAGTTTTTAAGGAACAAATTTCGAACACTGTGTACTTTTTTTGGGGTCACTTTTTGAGCTTGATTTACATTTCTATACATTCTTATTCGTAGCAATCCATCCATCTTTTCTTTGGTCGTCCTCTCTTCATGCAGCCATCCACATTCATATTTAATACTCGTCTTGTAATATGACACTCCTCAATACGTGCCCGAAAATTCGGAATTCTGAAAGAAATACTAAACATAAAGTATACAAGGTTCAACTTAATATGCTGACGGTTTTTATTAAGAGGACTAAGAGGAGGACATTGATACATATTGGTAGAGTAGAATTACAGTTTTATGTGCAACAGCTGTTTTTTTTTCGCGATTTCGGCCTTGGTCCGTTGCTTGGAGAAAGTTGTTCAGTACGATCAACGTCTTAAAAAACCGTTACCATATAAAGGGGGGGTGATACCTATTTTGTCTGTTTTCGAACCGATTTTTGATAACCAAATTATTACATTTAATATAATACGAGCTTTTACCCGCGACTTCATCCGCATAAATTATATACCAGATTTTAAGTCAGATGATAAGCTACCAAACAAAAAAAGTTTCATCAAAATCGGTTCAGTAGTTTTTGCGTGATACTCGAACAAACAAACACCCAAACAAACAAACAAACAAACAAACTAAATTCTTTTTTCAAATTTACAGTTTTATAATAGTCAAGATATAAAGTTCACATAACAGTGTAGATACGTTCTTTCTGCAGTGAATCTAACCGTTGAAAACACGATTCTATTAAATTTTATCGATAGTATCTAAAGAGGAACAAAGTAAGTTCGATTTCAGATTTATAACCAGTTTTACAAGAATCACCCTACACCATTTCTTCTGAATATACCATCATTTGAAAGGTAATTAATTATAGCAGTGATTCTACCCGATGGATTTTACCCCAAACACCCAAGAGAAAAGATATTGATGAAAAATGTGTTTTTTTGCGATCTAACTTTTAATTGAAGCGGGATGGCTAATTGCAAAAGTTTGCTTGTTAGAAAGAGAGGCTTGCTCTAGGGACACCCAGCCTTAAGAAGGACCTACCCATAGAGTCGTCGTCTTCCTTTGAGTCAATGGCATATCATTGAGTTTGATGAAGTATCATAAACCAAAAGACAATGCGGGTTTTGTATGTAAGGTTGGCGCCTTATTTATCGCCGTTGTTTTTGGCGCGGCCAACAACCAAACTTGAATATTTTATTTCAGAATAAAGTAACAAACAAAACGTATTAACATGTATATCCCTAGACTCAGTCAGGACGAAGATATAAAGGCTTGAAGTTGAAAATATTACTATTACGTGCACTTCAAGCCTTTATATCTCAGTCCGGACTGAGTTCCGAGATATTTGTAATAACAAGTGTTGTTTTTAACTTTATTCTGAACTGAACTATAATATTCAATTTTGATTCATGGCCGCGCTAAAAAAGTAAAATAGGCGCCATTTTTAGGCATAGGCTTTTCAAACAGGTCACTAGTTCAATCGTTAACATTTACAAATAACATTCACTCTCCATTGAATAAAACAAACAGGAAGAAATAAACAATAAAAATATTCTTAAAGCGTATTGTTTGCGATTAATCGCACGATCGAATCTAATATGGAAATCGATTAAAATTTTGTATTCGAAAGAGGAATGCGCCCGGCCTTCGATGCTCGAACGGATATGAAATCGAGATTACAACACTAGCTACGCGTTCGTTTCATCGACTCTAAATTGTATTATTACAAGTAATTTATAAATCACTGCTAAATACGAGTAAACAAACGAAAAATACAGGGTGCAACATTAAATGCGTTACATATCAAAAGGGGTGTTTCAGACCTCATAAAAAAGGGGAAAGGGGAAAGGGGGGTTAAAGGGGTGTTTCGCGTAAATTTGAATATCTTTCACCATAGAGCCAACATAGAATCGCGAAATAATTGCAGCTCTGTTCTATTTTGGATTAAGTACACTGCAAGAATAAACTTCGTACAGGTCAAGCGAAGGCGTACCTACTGCCGCAAAAAAAAACGCAAACGCTAGTTACACAATAGAGTTACTACTGCGTTTTTGATTCGGGCCATATCGCACAAACGATTTTTGATTGTAGGCGTTGACGAAATATCGTCGCGATACCGCCGCGATAACGTCGCGATATTTCTGAGATCAATCAGTGTCGCGGCGGAATCGCGGCGATGCACTTACAACATCGCTGCGGTGCAGTTGCGATATCGCCTACGCTCAAAAATCGCTTGTATGATGGGTCTCTTATATATTTCATCGAGATGCCTCATTTTTCAGGGTTCCGTACCCAAAGGGTGAAAACGGGACCCTATTACTAAGCCTACGTTGTCCGTCCGTCCGTCCGTCTGTCCGTCCGTCTGTCCGTCCGTCCGTCTGTCCTACCTATTTAGGGCTGTAACTTTTGAACCGTGATAGCTAGATAGTTGAAATTTTCACAGATTTTGCGTTATTACGGCGGATTTGTTAACAAATAACAAAAATGTCAAAAAGTTAAAAATTAAGGGGGGTTCTCAACAAGAAACTACTACCCGTTTGTTTGGAGTTGGCCGTCGACGACCGTTACAAAATTTCGTCACAGGCACATTAACTGGTCCCGTCGACAAAAAATAATATAACAATCAAATAAAAATTTAAAATTAAAAGCGATATTAGTGATCGGGACGGACATCCCGTACGTGGTTGCGTTGCTAAAGGTTATAAAATTGCGTTTAATAGGGTCTCTTAGGGGTGCGGTACGGTGAAGCGGGAAGGGAGGTAACGGCCAACTCGAAGCAAATGACTAGTAGTTTTTATCAACGTTTTTTCTTCACGCTCTATCGTAAAAACGGTAATACATACAAGCGTCAAACTTAGTGTGATTATAGAGCAAACTCTACAGAATAACAACAAATAATAAAAACCGGCTAAGTGTGAGTCGATCTCGCGCTAAAGGTCCCGGACGAAAAAAGTTTTTTTTCTTAGTTAATAATGTTGTGTTCTGTGGTGGTGTGGTACGGAACCCTCGGTGCGCGAGTAGCCCGACTTTATTTAGTGACCTTGACCGGTTTTATTTAGTGTTCTGTACCAAAATTGGCAAAACGGAACACTTATGGAATCACAAGCAATAATTTAAACGAGGAAAACAACCCTCCCATATTAAAACCGAAATAAAACACGTTGTTATGAGAAAATCCTTTTTTTCCCACAAAATTCCTGTATCTCATCAACATTCGATATAAAAAGGGAAAACGAAATCCCCGAACGAACGGAACGGAGCGCGACTCAATAAAATATCTCGCCTTTTATGTATTATTTAAGCCGAGTATTCACTGGAGGATAACACAGTTGCCGTCCGGCTCAAAAGGGAGGCAGTTGTGCAGAAAAATGTCATAAATTGTTTTGCATGTTTTATCTCAGTGAGGATCTGGCAGATACAAAACTGAAGGATTACTTCACAGAGAATATTCTCTGAAAACCTATGTACCTACCTGTGTTTTCATTTGAAAACATATACAGAGCTAGGAATGAAAAGCCATCGAGTAGATACGAGACAATGTTTTTTGGTGGTTTTTGGGAAGTTGGTTCGATCTTTATTTGTGTGCCAACTGATTTGACCAAAACACTTTAGTTTTCCTTACACTCAACGGTTTGCTGGAAGAAAACTCTTTTAGAGTTAAACTAGCCTTTGTGTACATCACGATTTATTGTAATTTCTCATAATTATGTTGTTTTTGTGGTGTTGGGCACGGAAGGGTAACTAAATGTAGAAAGTGTTACTACTTATGAATGGAAGGAGATGAGATATTGGACCGGCTTAGATTAAAAACTTTTCGGTTACTATATCTATGTGGACCGGTCACAAATGGTATCAGAGCATCATCTTCTTATTTAAAGAGTTACGTTCTTATAGGTAGAGTATTCGCCAATCCTGTCTCTTTTCTGCAAGTGCCTTGAGTTTTATACGGCTCGACATCGACCTTTACTTTCACCTGTGCTGATAACTCGGTCTAGGTCTTCTCAGCCTCTCTTCCCCTTCCTGCACCTATATATACGGACTTAAAGTTTCCATAGCAGGTATTCTTCTTCTCGTGTGGAGTGGTCACGTCTTCTTTAAATCGTCAATTTCCAGTATCTTGCCACCTCGGTCGTCGGCTGATGCGCTCATTAGGTCCTCCTCTCCACATTGTGGTCCACCCGTACAGACTGTAAGGTGCGGTGGTTTGTTGTTGTCCGCATTGACATGTAGTGTTGCAGTTTTGGGGGATAATTCCCCATTTTATAAGGTTGTCCTTGGTCCTACCTACTCCCACCCGCAGGCGGTTTAAGGCTTTCCACACAGGCCATTCCTCCTTCCATAGCAGGTTATGTTGCCTGATTGTCAATATCCTGATGATGTTGACAATCAGGCAACATAAGATCAAGTCAAGTCAAGAAATAAAGTGAACTCTCACAAAGACGTTGCCTTACCGTCACCCAGTGAATACTAAGCCTTCTACATCAATAAATAGCAGAGTAGGAACGCCTGGTGCCTTGGAGAATCGATTTCCGATGTCAGCCCCTGAGGCTAGCGTTATACCATGGTAATTAAGGGCATATAAGTACTAGCTTTTTCTAGGCTCTCGCGTGTTTTTCCTTCGACTCTGTTCACGAAATATGTTTTTTTTTGTGTTATGCAGGGAGGAAGAAAAGTCAAACACGCATAAGGGTTGAAACTCATCTGCCAGCACCGTACCTCCATCCTTTTCTGTCACACAGGAACGTCATTTGCTAGGGCGAGAAAGATAGCAGGAATGAGATCGCACGCGACAGCACCGGCAGTGTTGCGACCTTTCTTGCTCTAGCCAGTGACGTTCCTGACCGACAGAAAAGGATAGTGTGACAAAATGCGATGCGGTGCTGCCAGATGGGGTTCAACCCTAACAAGCCAGGCATAGATATAACTCGTGTTGTTTTCAGGATTTTACATTAGTCGACAAAATAAACCAAGCATTGTTCAAAGTCATAAGTTTAATTTCACATAAATGATGAGTAATAAAATTATCAATATTATCATAATATGAAATGCCCAAGACGCTTGAAATTTACACTCAATGAAATAACGTTTCATTGGTCAGTAACATTCAGTTAACATTCGTCAAAACTAAACAAAGAACAGTCCTGTTCAAATTAGCTACGCTTAGCAACGTCAATGTCGTAATTCTCTAATCTAAGCACATAATCACATAAGCCAATTTATCGCTTTATATGTAACAAGTCAGTTACGTCTCTTTACTTAACTGTTGGTTAAGTGGTCAGCAAGTTATAGGCAGCTATAGGTGATAATGGACTTTGGTTCATTTATACAACTCCTGGGTAGAGCCAGCCAGCATCAGAAGGGGGATTTAAGTGATATGCGACAGCGGACCAGAGATTATCAAAAGGTCTGCGATGAAATGCTATGTGCCTTAGCTCTTTTTCTATTTGAGCACATCCAAACGAGATAAAAGGCGTTGTAGAGCCTTCTCACGCGCATCATAGCCCTCAGAATTCACAAGTTTCTTTCATTACTGTCTACGACGTGACTTGTATCCAAACACAAAACACTTTATCTGAACGGAAACGGAACTGTCACAATGACTCCCCCCGGACGGACAGTTATGACAGATCTCACATTCGACTCGCTCCCGCGCACCGCAACGCATACCTTTATTTTAACTTTAACCAGTGCTAAACCCTATGTAATACAAAGAAATTACAACATCTAAAAGACTGAAGAAATCTTTCCTTTTGTACCAAACAAAAACTGGCGCCCGAACAGGGACTGCTTGAAGTTGTCAGGTCTAGACTGGTTCCCGTCTGCAACACGGCCAAGTGACGACGACGCCATCTTATCTTGCCGAAACCACGCCACCACGCCGACAAGAAAGTCGTGAAATACCGCTGCCCTGCCGAAGAAGGCACTATTTCGACCTATTCAAGCGGACTAAAGCGAGATTTGCGCAAGAAACGTCGCATCAAATCTACCGAGAACACATACGGTAAATGAGTTAACTATAGATAGGTATCAGCGGGAGTTAACAGTGTACAGTAGGTACGAATATCTATTGCTACTTTGAACACGACAGCGTCCGACGCGAGGCGACCGACGTTGAAAACGGCTTCGATACCGACTCACTCTGGGCATAATTTGTGCACTGCTTTTGAAAGACATTTTGTGGTTCCGGCTTAGGAATGGATGAAAACTTCCCATCGCTTCCTGTAAATGTCGTTTAAGGCGAGTAAGGTTTCCACGTATTTGTATTATACAACGTGTTAATGAATTAGCGCAAAACCTCATACACCCCAACTGATTTATAACAAAATAATTAGATGGAAACAATAATTTTATTATTTTGATAGTTAAAATTTAAAGTTATTCGCATTTTAAGTTTTGAGGTTAAAATGATTTGTTATCATTTCAGCAATGAATGAAAGCGCTAACGTACTTATGAATACATTTTAAGAATCTTGATTTGGTAGTAAGTAGAGTGAGTGTGCCCGTGCGGTGGGTTGACATCAGGTTCAGAAAATTAAAATTTTTTATAAAAAATTATTTAATATTTTGTAAAAAATTACCTATGTTGAAACCATGATAATTCGATTCTGCTCTCGATTCTAAACAAACTACTTTCTAGTTTTGCGTTAATTCATTAACACGTTGTATAGTATTTATATAACCACCCATTTACTGTCGGTACTATAAGATACAAACACACACACTGTACAAAATAGGTAACCGAAAAGTTTCTAACTTAAACCCTAAACCAAAACCCTTAAGGCTCCTCGGTAGAAAGAGCCCTGCGGTGAGGCTTCAGAGTGGTCAACTAGTGACGTCAATGGGCTGTGTGACGTCACATATCTTGTGAAAAGTAGGGCTCTAGACACGTGTAGGCCTGATTGGCCATTTTACTTTGAAATATAGCTACATTGTGCGAAAGTATGTAAGGTCTCTCTCTAACTAGGGTTGTATTACACATATATAGTTGTCTACCTCTACATTATGCTAAGTAATGCTTCGAGCATTAAGTACATAAAGGTAAACGAAAACCAATAAATCAGTGCGATACTAAATTAACTGTCAATTCAAATTTAAAACGTATTGTGTGTCCACGCGTTTAATTTGATTCCGGAAACGTGTGCTCCTTTTAATTTGATCGTTCGACAGTTTGATCACGAAATTATTTGACACCCTTAATTTAGTCTGGCTTGCGATATAATAGGAGCTTAAAATATTGATACTGGACTGAAAAGAGTCAGTAGACGGGTAGCACTAGGGTCAGAGTTTTGACGATGCGTGACGCGGATTTTAAACTTTATATTTTTTTATGACGAAGCATATTGCGAACAGAGTCATTCAGAATCTTTTGCGTCTTCAAGAACCATATCACACAAACGAATTTTAAGCGTAGGCGATATCGCAACTGCACCGCCGGGTCGTCATTTCAATCGCCGCGATGTTTACTGTCCATTATCGCGACTCATCTCAGATATATCGCGGCGATAACTCGGCGATATTGCGACTATATCGTTCCTTCAACTCCTACGCTCAAAAATAGCTTGTGTGGTGATATGGCTCTAAGAGACGTGAATCCTTAACATTTGGTCAACGATAAGATACCTTTCTTTGTCATAAAGACGCCAGCTATAAGCCAAGATTGATTAATTTACATAAATAAAAAGAAAGAAAACGTATCTGACATTGATTGATTACCTCAGCCGTTACAATAAAATGACGTCAAATGCTTCAATAATAAAGAAAGAGGGTGAAACCACCCCCTGAAAGTCGAGGCTTCTTTTTAATTTATTCCCTCGGCGGGTAATTTACTTACTGATATGACGTTATAAATTACATTATATGTTATTCTAGACCTTTACATTCGATTTAAAAATAGCTGACCATGAGCTGAGCTGAAATTGACTTTGAAAACAATGTTTACTTTCATAGGGTATGATTGAAATAAATATGACAGGTAAGGGGGGGCCCATACTAATCGTGTGTTTTGTAAGGATAAACCGTCGATCGCCGAAATTGATTTCAGAAATAACACGGCGATATATCGCGGTGCTATCGTTCACTCATAAATCATTTGTGTGATATGGTACTTATTGCAAGTGGACACAACACAATACTCGCCTCGAAATTGAAGCATGTAGGTCTCCTCACTATTCCCTAACCGATGAAAAGCCAGAGGTGTTGGAAATCGTACATTTAAGGCCACTCCTCCCATTTGCAAGGCTCTCTTTCTTACAAGCAAACTTTTGCAATTAGCCATCCTGCTTCAATTGCGTGGCGCCGGTCGGAATTTTCCGTTTTCTTTGAAAACCTGTATGATTTTTTATGAATTATGAAAAAATAAGAAAACCACATCATTCTATATTGTATTGTGAGGAATATTGTAAATTTTCTTATTCTTCTGATCAACAAGAGTAAAACGGTTACAACTAGAAAAAAAGAGGTGACTTTGGATTCGTTTTTCTTCAGTTTTATTAATTAAAATAGATTTCGAGAAAAACCACATCACTTCTCATATCCTGTAGATTGTTCAGTTTTGTTTTCTGCTTGAAAAGTGCCATAGTTAATGTATAAAATGGTTACAAAGTTACTCAAAACCCTTAATAAAGATCGTAAAAACTCATTCCTCTTTTTTATTACATTCTCCGAAATTTTAAACATGCGAATCTCACAAATCAGAGAACCCATAAAGAGCAAGTATAGATAAGATAAGATAAAGATAAGATAAATATTCTTTATTTGCACACCAAGGATAGATAACAATGGAAACACGAGGTGATATTCAGAGATAACAGACACGAGCACAAAGATAAAACATCAATCATTCTTATCTACAAATCATGATTTAATCCCTGAAGCCATTGACTTCCTAAAGCAAACAAATAGATCAAATTGTTAATGGAATTGATGAAAGTGAATTTACTCAGTTAAATTGCGTTTTAGCAAATGTACTCACGGGTCAACTACTCGCAGACTAGTAAGAAAACCAGTAACTGGTGTTTGGCTACTCGGCAAGTATTATCAATTTATCATTATCATACAGGTTGTAAATTTGAGTGCGTTAAGTACATTTCATTTCATTTATTTACCTTAATTTGTAGGTACAAGTTACAGATGGTAAGTACAGATATATTAGTCACACTACAACATACATACATATTTTAGGGTTTAGGGGATGCATCAGAACATCAAACTTGCAGCTTTCTCTATGGGACCAAAATGGGTGAGGATTGGAGGAAGTCTTCTTTTAGTAGGATATTGGCCCCGATTCGGACTGTGCCATGACTTAACTTAACTGAGTCCCGAGTCATGGATGTTTGTATCTATATATGTATTCTATATCGTTGTCTAGTCATCATAATACAAGTCCAGGCTAGATTCTGGTACTTTAAATGTGACTAGATAATTTGTGTGACATTGTAAAAAATTAAATTAAATTAAATTAATTAATTAATTAACTAAATTTATTCCTGTCACTTTCTAAAATAAGATTAAGAAAAGAGACAGAAAACCAACAGCTGACTTTAGTGCTGTCAAAGTGACGTTACACGCCCAAAAATGCCTTAAATAAGATGGCGTACATTATGATGGCATCATTTTGGGCGTGCAACGTCACTTTGATAGCACTAAAGTCAGCTGTTGGTTTTGTCTCTTTTCTTAATCTTATTTTAGAAAGTGACAGGGATAAATTTAGTTAAGTTAAGTCGTGGCACAGTCCGAATCGGGGCCAATATTGTACTTAAATATTTTAATAAAGGTTTTATTTCATTTTATTTGTTTCTTTTAAAAATAAACTTGGGACTAACACTGAAAACAAAAAACAAATCTGCTGTTCCATAGGTAGTGTTACTCATCAACCCAAATGTATGATTCAGCAGTGTGTTTTGATTTTGGTTCCATAGTTAAAGTTGTTTAGGTTGATACTTGATGATCTGAAGTACTTCATATGTAATGCATTTAAGTTTGTACCTACTGTTATAACCCCTGTAGCTAATACAGGATGTAACAAAACACCCTAGTAATACTTAAGGGGGTGCTTCAGACCATCAAACTGAACAACTTTCACTGTGGAGCCAACATCGAGAAAAAATAAAAAAAATCTGCTTTCCCATACATTTTAGTTGAGTCGTTACTGCACTTTTGTATGGGACAGCAGATTTTTTTATTTTTTCTCGATGTTGGCCCCATAGTGAAAGTTGTTCAGTTTGATGGTCTTAATTTATTACTAGGGAGTATTGTTACACCCTGTATAATATGTACTACCTATATTATTATTGCGAAATGCGATACTACGTGAGAAACTAATTTGACTTTGACTTTGAAGCTGGATTCTAATTTCGTAGAAGTATTAAAAGGGCAGTTAAAAGTAAGAGATTAGCGTACGAGATGACTTCAGATGACGCATGGTTCATTAATGAACCAAAGAGGAATGCCATAACCAGGGTTGCTGCACATTCCGTAGTTAATAATTAGTATTGTCTTTACAACTGAAGTACTTTTCTATACATTTGCAGATAAATATATCTATATTCACAGGGTCCTTCTTAATATGCTGACGGTTTTTAACTTTCTCTGTGGGACCAAAATCGAAACGGCAAATAAAATTATGTCCCATACATTAGGGTCGAATAAAGTTTGCAGTTTCGTATGCTAATGCTATATCAAGTCCCCTTTTCCGACTTTAATTTGATCATGGATATTTTTTGGGTTTATCATCAATATCATTATCATCACCAGCCTATATGTATACGTCCCACTGCAGGGCACAGGCCTACCCTCAAGGAGGGTGTATGGGCATTAGTCCACCACGCGTGCCCAATGCGGATTGGTAGACTTGACATACACTTTGTTTGTACTACTTTTTGGGTTGATGCTATTATATTCGAAGACGGTCACTACAAGGTACAACAATTAATTACTGTCTAACTGTACCATTCGAACTCTCCTTTGACCTATATATTTACACCCGATAAGATAAAGTAGGCATAGCATAGTTCATACGAGAAGAGAGATAAAACTAAATATGTGACATTTTGACACATCGTTATCTTGACATAAATTATGTGCTAATTTAGGCCGCGTGCAGTTTACATATCTAGTTATTTCTAAAAACCAATGATCTTCTTCTTATCGTGTGGGCAGAGCCCTGGTGTCAGAGTTTTTTCAGACCGCCTTACGGCCTCTGACGTGGTTTTTATGTAACGACTACTACCACCAGAGATAGTGACCAACGGCTTAACGTGCCATCCGAAGCACGGAAACATTTTTCTTTTCAGACAATCAGGTGATTCAGCCTGCAATGTCCTAACCAACTGGGGAAAAACGCACAAAGTGACATATCACTAGGTGTCGTGGGAATCGAACCCACGACCTCCGTGTCTAGAGCCAAAGCTCTTAACCATTAGACCACGGAGGAAGGCACCAATGATTAAATACAAGGTGTAACAAGCACCCTAGTAATACTTAAAGGGGTGGTTTAACCATAACCCATAAAACTGAATAACTTTCGATATGGAAAAATCGGATGTCCCGAAAGTATCATACATTTATACCATACGTCGATACGAAGCAATTGCTTCAATAGCCGATGATTTGCTGCCAACGTTTGAGGAGTTCTATTGTGTAGCTCCGAAGTGCGTCATCAAATTAAAATGGGAATACTCCATCAGAACAAAAAAAGAAACATCTAAATCGGTCAAGAAATGCCGGAGTTATTGCGTAACACCAAATTATACAAAAAATCAAGCCAGGATAGGATCCCGCCTGACCCCTTATGTGATGGCTTAAAATAAAATCAACATAAAATACAAACACACCTAACTCACCATAAGTATCCCATGAGAAAACCAGACAAAATTATCCTTAGTCACGTTTAGCAAAATTGGGTGCGGAAAAGTAATTTATAAATTGTTTGCCGTCCAAACGCGCGGCGCGACAGGCACAATTTTTTAATAAATAGTTGGTCACATTTTTGTAAAAAAATCTACCAAAAGCAATATTTAAATGAGAAACTGTGCCTGGAAGAGAATCTCATTATTTAATCAAGTACACGAGGAAGGTTTTTTCTACAAAAAGCTTTATAGGTAGTCTACTTCTAATTATGTTTTTATTCAGATCAAATGTACTCTCTTGTGGGACAGAAACAAGTCAAGTAATAAATAAAATACAGCGTGTCATAAAATTAACTAGAAGGCTATAAAACCGTTTTGAGTTATCGTTTTGCATTAGCGAATCCTATCCACTTCCGGGAAAACCTCAGCTCTCACTTCTTTTTTTTTCTGTTAGTAAATAGACTGGATAACTTTAAGAAGAATACTTTGGTTTGTCGTTAGCCTTTAACGTACACCCACTTAAGTATTGGGTGTGGGTCCTACTTAGTATACCCCATTCTTACCATCCCCGGTCCTTTGACTATACCTTGTTAACTTACTATACCCCGATTTGAAGTACATTGACGGGTTGGACTTCCTACACTTATTATTATGACGATGCCGACAGACGTCGAGTCGTGTCAGAAGGATATCAGGCACACTCAGAATGAAACGTCGGTGAAGTCGTTTGACAGCCATGTAAAGTCAGGAGAGATTCGGTTGAAGGTTTGAATAACAACGGCTAAAGTATCACGTACTCGACTAAGTTAATCCCTTACGTCTGCCTGTCTGTCTATCTGAGCTTAGCTCAGAGACGCTTACTTCTTCATTCAGACACGATCAGGAGTATAATCGATGTGTCGGATTCGCTCATGATATAAGGTTCCCTAGCCATTATATTATTAGAATAAGTATTCACTACCTGTTTTACTGTTGATCCTGGCTTACAGGAGTTACAGAGGTGGGAATGTGTGGTGGGCCTTTGCCCGTTAAAAAAATACCGGTTTTACTAAGACTTTTTTAGGATATCTTTTCTGTGTCATTATTACTTTCGATGACCTTTGTAAATCAGCCTACTATTTCTCACGGATGTCTTCACGAAATCGCAAACTAGCGTGACACGCAAATAGCGTGCGCGAGTTACGTACAACAAATCTATCATGTGTACAAACAAATGTTATGAACGAAACTTGTTTTACTAGTTGTGTAGAGACAACAACAAACTTAAACAAAATGAAGGAACGTAAACAAGTGTGTGAACCTTTGAAATGTTTCGTTAATATAATGTTAGAAATTACATTAAAAGGGGCAAAAGCCTAATATAATAATAAGCAGTAATAACAAGTTGTGCGGTGTAGTGTTTGGCTTCAAATAGCACCAGCCCAGACGGGTGTCGTCTAATTCTTTCAAACAATAACCAACATCTCCCTCGTGCCCTCAACTGCTTCGAGCCCAACCTCTGATCGCATCGGTTTCCCGTTCCTTAGATTCAGCGGGGAAAGGACGAGAGAATGCATAAAATAAAACATCCATGCACTTAAAAATATCCTGCGTACCTACCAGAACTGTTCGGTATCGGTAGTTCGTTGATTACGATTACTCAATCAAGAAGAAAAGGCTCAACTCAATAGCGATGACCTTTGAGGGCAGAGATAAGGCATGTTCTGCCCTCTGAAATATCCAGTCAACAGAGACGTGGATCAGAGATTCTTAAATAACGTTAGCTTCATTCGTGCTTTTCATTAAAGCTACTTTAACCCCAATATGGAAGGAGTAAAGCTCCATATTTCTTGACAACTTGCTAAGTATTTATCCAAGTTTCACGATAACAGCGCCAGCGTAGAAACTTGTTTTAATTTCTTACCTTTTACAAAACTTGCAATAACTAATTAGGTACAGTCAACTAACACTGTGGCGGTAGGCGGGACACGTAGCGTAGCGTATTTAGGTAAAGTAATGGAATAAACCCTTTACAGAGTGATACCGTGGCCGAAATTAGACAAGAGGAGCTGGCACAGCCGAAAGGGTTGACGACATCTGGAAAAGCGCGCCGGTAAGATCTGAATGCGATTGGCGTCAGAGCGAGAAGAATGACTAAGTGCTAAGGCATAGAAGAACTAATTATTCTAATGACTAAGGCTAAAATGTGTATCATGAGGAATTAGAGGGAAAGAAAGGATAGAGGATTCGGAATAGTGGGGAAGTTTGCAGCTGCAAACTTCCTTCCTTTGCAGATAGGAGACAGGATTGGATACTTCACCGACGAGAGCGTTGCTCTTAACCAAGATGATGATGTTATCGTTGCCGAGTGTACCTAACTACATCGGATGTTAAAAGTACTAACTTCAGTAACTTGTCGGATAATTACTCTAAGTACAGCATTCTGAGGAAACGACTAGTTATAGATAAAGTTGTTAACTCCATTAGAGGTGTGTTGTTTTTATAATGATGGATAATAATTAAACCTTAAGCAACATGGGTGGAAAGGAGACGACATATGGCGCCGACACCAAATAATGGGATAAGGGCAAGTTGAAGATTTTGATGATAATTTTCATACCTAGTCCATTTTAGGAGTCTGCTTTAGTTTTTCACTTCAATGGCTGCATCTATGTTAACAGCTTACATATTATAGGGTCCTTCTTAATATGCAGATACTTTTTAATGGGATGATCAGACCGTCAAACTGAACAACTTTCTCTATGGCATCAATATCGAAATCGCGAAAAACAAAAATTAGCTGTCCCATACATTTGGCTCGAGTAGGATTGCAGTTTTGTATGGAACAACTGATTTTTATTTCGCGATTTCGATGTTGCCATAGAGAAAGTTGTTCAGTTTGATCATCCCCTTAAAAAAAGTGGCAGCATATTAAGAAGGACCCTGTATGTATACTTAACTAGCCGTAGATATTGCCCGCGCGAACCAATTTAGTAATAAACGAGCCTGAATTAATTGAGATCAATATCCTTCAAAAAACCAATATCTTGGGTCCCCTGTGCAGGGTGACCTTCATTTGACAAAACATGGTCACCGAACCCTTCCCATCACCCAACATTTCAAAACCCTATAAGGCTATAAAAAGAGGTTACTATAACCTCATGAAGCGGACTTAAAAACGTAAACAGTCACGATTTGCAAACTTGCTGAACCGGTTGTTGTAATAGCGTGCGCGCATGCTCTGGGATAAATGCATGGTTTGGTGGCTTAATATCTGGTGGCGGGTGTATTTTATTTCCTAGTCCTGCTATTACTTTTGATTTAATCTGCCTGAGACTACACGGGATCGAGCAATACCTAAGCCCCAGGGCACAGTCACAGAATAGGTAATAGTATATAGTTCTACATACAGAACGGCCACTCCCCGCCCCCCTCTGACTTCAGATACCTCACCTCCCCTCACACTCTCTGTGGTAACTTGAGGGAAGCCGAGCAAGGGAATGCAGCCAGGCGCGCGCACCCGTTGGATTTGACTACATAAAATATATTTTATTTTCCTCCTCAATGTAAAAATAAATGTTGGAAAATACCTGTTGCTAAATTCACATTTTCTGTGATTCTTTAGCTTAAAAACTATTTTTAATAACAGAATGAACTATAAAAAGTAACAAAATGTATAATGTAGTTCATACGATGCGTGTTAAGGCAACCCTACACATATGTCATGCACAATTTTCGCAAAGTGCGCATGTGCGAACGTCATCATGTCAAATCTAAAACGTTGTTTGAAGTGCCGGACCTGTGGCACAGTATCGACGGTCCCTGCGTACATTCTCCTAAGTGGTAGATACGTGATTTTCAGTTTTTGAGTCCATATCCTTCAGGTGACTCTATTCTATCGATTAGTTTAAAAAAAAATACACTTTTATTGCAAATTGAACCTTAAATCCACACACACATTTCCCGTAACTACAAAATTACGATAAATTTCCAAAGTAAAATAACATCAGTGGTAGTTCAGTGATTCTACATTGGAACACAATCCACGCCTGCCACGTAACTGCTACGTACTATGGTAGTTACGTTGTTGTACATGAAAATCTTTACATGCCTAAGCCATGCCATACCATGCAAGTGGTAGATAAGTTTTCTTACATCGTAAAATAAAAGTACCTTTTATCAATAACTACCATTTAAGGTGTTTTATTTCGGACATATCATATAAATATGATAAGAAAGTTGCAGTTACGTTATTAAACTTCGGTAACATCGTCTGGTTTTCGAAATTTTCTAATATTATCTAGCCATATTAACATCTTACATCCATCATGTCAATTCTGTATTGAAATATTAGGTTGAAAGGTTTTTATGAAAACAGTTTATAATCAAAATCATGCGATGTAAACGAGTCTTTCAAGAAACGGTTAAGATTAACCTATTTATTTATTAATTTCTTTGATATTTTTCAATTCAAAACCTCATAAATGTTTCCTGATTAAAGCAATTTTGTTTCTTTAAGGAGATAATTAATTACCATTAACAAAAAGCGAACAACGCCTATAATATTATCTAAGTATACTTTAATCGAGATAGACCACAGATTACCCCCAATAGATACCGCATACAAGGCCGCCGATGCGCGCCACACATGTATGTTTTTTCACTGATATAAGCAAATAACTGATCACGCCCCTTCAGTACCGACCAAGTATTGGATCCGCGTGCACTCAATTTAAATTAAAAAATTGCCTATCTTTTTACGATTTTCTGAGCACAAACTTTCTGAAAAATGACAGTTTGTGCCATAAAGTGATGTGGGAAAAACTCTCGGACATCCAGCTACGAGAAAGATGGCATTACTTTCCATCGGTAAGTAACATTTTCATTATTTTTTGTTTTGCGGAGTTCAAGTTATAGTGGGCGGTACAATGGTTGCTTCTAAAAAATTGCAGCTCACGTTGATGTCTTTTTGAAATGGTCCCTTTCTCTCATTAGTTAATTTTGGTAAATCTATCACTTTCGTACATTGACACGAATTTGTCACGTGCAATGCTAGTGTTGTTCGTCTCTGCATTCGGGCCGGTATCGATGTTTTTATAATATGCCATATTATTACAAAGCATTTTTAGGCGAGGATTTTAAAACGGTGTTACATGTTGGGGACATTGACACGTGCAATAATAGTGTGTTTCTTCTATGCGGTACGACCGCTATCGATAGGTTTATTATATTCTTACAATTTTTTCTCTTATTTTATTATTATCTTAATCTTATAAATTTTACTAATATTATAAATAAAAAAGTATGGATGGATGGATGTATGTTTATCACTCAATCTCGGTAATGCAATTGAACGGATTCAGATGATACCCGGTACAGTAATATAGTATGAAATAGCACATAGGCTACTTTTAAATTGTGGGACATTATCTGATTCTCACGGAAAAACCATTTATCGCATAGGAAAACAAGAATAGGATATTTTTATACCGGGATAAAATAGTGAGGTGTATTATATTGAATACAATCTACTTGATTGAAACGTACCTAATCAAAAATTATGTCTATAAAATAAGGAATAAAATAGCAGAATCGAATTATCATGCTTTCAACATAGGTAATTTTTTTCAAAATTTTAAATAATTGTTTCGAAAATTTTTAAATTTACTAAACCCGATGTCAACCCTCCCCATGGGCACACTCGCCCTACTTACTACCAAAACAAGATTATTAAAATGTATCCGTAAATGTAATGTATGTGTACGTTAGCGCTTTCATTCATTGCTGAAATGATAACAAATCATTTTTGCCTCTGATCTTAAAATGCGAATAACTTTAAATTTTAACTATCAAAATAATGAAATTATTGTTTCAATCTAATTCTTTTGTTATAAATCAGTTGGGGTGTATGAGGTTTTGCGTTAATTCATTACACGTTGTATGTAGGTACTCACTATAATACTATAAAGAGAAAATATTAGATTTTTTGTATGTTTGTGACAAATAAACTCAAAAACTACTGAACCTATTTCAAAAATTGTTTTGCTACTGGCAAGCTGCATATGTCAGCGAGTAATATAGACTATATTTTATAATTTGAAATTCCCGAGGGAAAAGCGTTGTAGCCGCAGATGGAACCGCGAGGCGGAAGCTAGTTAGTTATTATACAACTTCTTAATAAATTAACGCAAAACTAGAGAGTAGTTTGTTTAGAATCGAGAGCAGAATCGAATTATCATAGTTTCAACATAATTATATTTTTTCAATATATTAAATAATTTGTTTGTAAAATTTTAAATTTACTGAACCCAATCTCAACCCACCGCACAGGCACACTTACCCTACCACCAAAACAAGATTCTTAAAATGTATCCATTAGCACGTTATCGCTTTCATTCATTTCTGAAATGATAACAAATCATTGTTGCCTCAATACTTAATAACTTTAAATTTTAACCATCAAAATAATGAAATTATTGTTTCAATCTAATTATTTTGTTATAAATCAGCTGGGGTCTTGTATAAATCTGGTATAAATCATGAGGGCTTGCGCTTATTCATTAACACGTTGTATAATACACTTCTATGATATCGGAACATCAGTGCACGTAGTGCCTTTCTGAATTAAAGTGAAATAATAATCATTTTTTCAATAATCGAATAAGTTAATTGTTGTGTAATAACAATAATTTAATCACCTGTCTTAGGCTGAATAATCATTAATCATGACAACATTTATCGATACTTTTTATTACACTGTCGCATCACTAGTGTACACGCTCGGAGAGTGCTGGGAGTAGTGCGACCTTGAAATGGCCAATCATGTTGCATTTGTTTCGTGCCCCGCTACCCGCACCTACCGCCAAAAATGGTGACTTCGGGCGTGAACAACATTTTCATCATGTGGTATCTATTGGGGGTAATCTGTGAGATAGACGAAGCTAGGCTCACTCATCAAAACTGTATTGTAGTCATTATTAATTTTAATTTCTTACTGATCAACATAAATAATCAAATGCTAACAATAAAGTAGACCTAAACGAGCATTTTAAAATTTTGGACTTTAAAATAATAATGTGTATGTAATAGGTTTTAATAATTTTATAGATGTCGCTGTCTACCTAGTCATCTGACCTAGCCACATTAATTCATCATCATATCAGCCGACAGTCAGCCGATGGACAAAGGCCTCCCCCAGGGATCGCCACAATAACCGGTCCTGCGCTGCACAGCGCGGTTCCCGCCTCTTTCACCAGGTCGTCAGTCCACCTTGAGGGTAGGCCCCTACCCAAACTGCGCTTTTCGGTTTGTGGTCGCCACTCGAAAACTCTTCAGCCCCATTAGCCATCAGTTTTACGAGCAGTGTGCCCCAATTCTTTGCGCTATATCGGCTACTCTGATTCTACGGCGAATCTCTTCAATTTTGATTCGATCTCGTAAGGAAAATCCGAGCATAGCCTCTCCATTGCTCTTTGAGAGACTTTTAGCCTTTTTATGAAACCTTGAGTGAGCTACCACGTATCAGTTCCGAATGTCAAGTACTCATGTCATATTCTGTTCTGTGTCAATAATGGTCACAGACTTTTATCTTGAGACACTGCAGTATTCTAGGCCGAGAAGATACTAAGTAGTTTCCTGAACGCTGCCCAGCTGAGTTAGATTTGACGGTTAATCTCTATCTCGAAGTTGGACCATTCTAACAGGATAGGTTGTCCCTAGTAAACATAATTATAGTAACTCAATAAAAAAACTTCGAAAGCAGAGTCACCGATCTTTACAGGAGTGGGTAGAACATGGACATTGACATGATCTTAGTCTTGTCCATGTTCATTTTCAAACTAACTCGTTCGGAGGCTCTGCTAAGGTAATCGAGCATTCTACTAAGGTCCTTCATGGTCTCCTTCATTATAACTATATCCTCGGCAAACCAAAGGTGACTGATGTACTCGCCGTTTATGTCGATGCCTAGCCCTTTCCGGTCCAGAACCTTGAAAACATCTTCCAATGCAGCGGTGAACAGTTTCGGAGATATAACGTCTCCCATACCTCACACCTCGTCCTGTAATAGGACTGACATAGTAGCGTTTTTGTAGTAGCATTTGAGCACATAGATATAGGTACCAGTAGTCAACTTTTCGTCTTTAGAGAGAATGCAGTACAGATCTCGATCGAATCAAAAGCTTTCTCGAAGTCCACTGACGCAGAGCAAAGAGGCAAGTTATACTCTTCAGTTTTTTGTATTACCTGCCGGAGTGTATAGTACCGCGAACCACATACATACTATGTATGTGCTCGGAAGGTTGAAAGTCATCTAACCTGCATGTGAGACGGTTCGTAACGACTCTCGACTTACGACAAAACAGCTTATAAACTTGGACTTATAGTTCTTCAGTAGGGCATGATCGCCCTATTTGAAGAAGAGCACCACCATAATATCTCACTTCCGTATCTGCAGAGTTTTCTCCTCGAGTATAACGAAGTCGAACACCTTCTGAAGTGCCTTAAAGACAGCAAGCACCGCCTTTGATACCCTTTTCGTCTATGTAGTAAATTGAATGTGACAGTTTCTGACGTGCAATTAAATAATATTAAGTATAATGTTATCACAATTATTTAGTAAAGTCTCAAATTAACGACTTTGCTATTAACTACTGATACTAAAGTATGTAAATTTTTATTATTTTTGACAAAATTTAATAATAATCCGAAAAAAGTTAACTTTTTACTGTAGCTATATACTTCGCCCTTAAATACAAACCCCGTATCTCCATAATGTTTCCCATGTACAATAATCTATGTGACAGTTAAGATTTTGATCGATCGTAAGACTTCCGCGTAATAGTCAATATGTACCACATACGTTATTTGTAATTGGAGCGCTTCCGATGTAGAACTAAGTAAGTGACTAATAGCACACTTCCAATTAACTTTTTGAGTTTTTGCTTCCTGTTTCATATAATTTACCGTATATTGAACCCCCATGTCAAATTTCATCACTGCGTGACAAATAGGACGTGAAATATACATGTTTGAAACTTAAAAGTGCTCTCCTGTAAAATTTGACTTTTGCAGTTAGGGATATGTACGTAGGGACCGTCGGTATAAGAAAGAGTATATATTACTACATACAGTACGGTCACTCTCTGCCTCCCACCAACTTTTCACCCCCTATATTGCCCTCTGATAACTTCGGCAGTTACCAATGTTAAGCAAATGCGTATTCCTTTCTCGTATGCACTCACTCAGTATCGCACATGCTTACCTCCTTCCTCTTTTAAATTTTTCAATTTAAATGAAATGACAGCTAAGAGTCCAATGTTGCCCAGGGTCTGTCATCATCATCATCAGCTTTAAAGGAAACAAGCCATACTCCACCACGTGAACCCAGTACAGATTGATGGAGGCGATTGAGTAGCAAAGTTGCTGCCAAAAGTAATGTCAAGAGCATTTCCGTAACGCTTCACCAGATCTTTTCCTTTAAATAGAAACATCTGTGAGATATCCCCTTGCAACCAAAAAAAAAAACCTAATCGGTACAGAGCCCGACAGGTGGCGGTTGACAGGCGACCGCACGCCGCACGCCGCAACCGCATGTCGCGACGACACTACTGGTTTGTATGTAATTCTATGAAATACCCTGCGCAGCCGGCGACACGCTGCTCGACTTCACTGCGGTGCGGTCGAGCTTCACTGACGCTCGACCGCAGACCCGTAGTGCACTGAGAGAAAAACTTATCCAGAAATTAAAAAACCGTTTTGTTACTGGCGTAAAAACTAATTTATAGTTATGAATACTAAAGTTCTGCTGTCATTAGTGGCACAAGCAGTTTTTTACACTAGTTTAGTATTATTAAAATGTAATCCCTACAAACTAGTTTTAGTAACGTAAAATATTACATAATAAAGTAATTCTTGCATAAATAGTGTAAGTTTCACTTTACTTTAGTTATTTCCAAAATCATATTAGCTATGATTAGTAATCACAATTGTAATTTTGAATAGACAGTTTTAATAAAAGTAGAGAAGCAAAAAGCATAGTTAATTCTGCAACTGCTTTGTTTTTGCTATAAATAACGTCGTGTTAATTAAAACACTCGTTTGTAATAACAAGTGTTTACCTGTTATTTCGATTAATTTTTTTTTATTAATTTTGACCAAACTCCTTTGTAATTCCTAGTGTTCCCATAGTTCTTTTTACAATACTTGTCTTTTATAATCAGCTTATAATTAGTTATATTTACTAAAACATTTCATCGTAATAACTGCACGGAATTTTGTCATTTCTAGTTTCTCCTTTCTTCTTTCAATAAGCCATTTTTGTGATTTTAAACAAATTAATTTTGAATTTAATACCAGTTCGGTAATATTTACAACTTTTTGTGATTGCTGACTTTCTGAATTGCCATATTAATTTCATTTCGTTTTCACCTCCCAGCCGGATTAGACCGTAACAGTGTGATCATAACAGTAACAGTGAAGTGAAGTGTTTAATTTTATTAATATGATTGTCCTGAATTTGGAATCGTTGACTGTCTTGAACTAAATATTAAAAAAATATATAATAAGATGATGGCAACTAAAGTTTCCAGCCAGATAAATCTGGAAACGGACATGGATCAGCTCACTAGCGATTTACTGACAAACTTGGGGCTAAATGTTTATGTCAGAGCTTTTTGTGGTAAGTAAAGTGTGTGTATTTATTCATTTACAGTGTGATAGGTAGCTAATACTAATGTAATTTTATAGGCAAGATCAAGGAAGGAAAAGATCAATGTTATCTCTTACTAACCATATCATTTCTGCCAAAAGTGCATAAGTAAATATAATTATTTCTATGTCCTTCATGTCATATCTATTTTCTTCTCAACTTGACATGAATGTTTAAAAAATTCAATTGACCGCCCTTTCATATTTATTTATGATTGCAGAAGGCAAGGAAGATGCTGGGATACTAAGGCTTCTATCAGATGATGAGACATCCCAGGCTATACCAGTACCTGGAGACACGGCTAGATTTAAAGTTAACCTAGCCAATTGGAAGCAACCAATCGACAATTTAAATAACGTAGACCCCTGGACTCAACACCAAATGTGAGTTCTTTCCCATATATTTCCTAAATAGAATAGATTTTTATGATCAATGTGTTTTTAATTATCTATCTGAGATTACTTGGTAAGTGCGTCCATTTTAGGCGTTACTTTGTTCGTATGATTCTGAATACTTAGTACCTAGCTGTAGGTTGGCATACCTATATTTTTTGGAGTTGGGTGCCATCTTTGGCTATACTGATCTAGTAACTGCCAGACATCCTGATCATTATCAATATCTAGATTAAAATATAATTTATTTATTTAATCGTTATTTTTTCAGAACCCGCGTCGCCTGATGCTTTAAATAACGCCAGTCTGCTACAACTACCGTACTGGACTTTCAGCGTGCCGTTAAAGGACAAAAATCGCTATGGCTTTTAAATTATGTAGGTACTTAGATAGTTGTAAAAACTGAAATGAAAATAAACTACATTAACTATTATCTTAAGTTTTATTTGAACCTATACCTTATAATTTAGTGGAGTTGTTATAACAAATCTTTTTACTAGGTATCACAACTTTCTCTTGTATTCTTTATTCTGTGTTTCTTTACAGCATATACATAATAATATGTATATACACTTTTATACAAGGTGTTTTTCAGTAGCTAGGAAAGAACGCAATATCCTGAATACTGATACGTTCTTGCTAGCAACTGAAAAAGTACTGTAGAAACATGTACATGTTATGTACAAGGTGTAACAAAACACCCTAGTAATACTTAAGGGTGTGCTTCAGACCATTAAACTGAACAACTTTCACTATGGACCCAAACTTGAATTCGAAAAAAAATTTGGCTCCTTGGTAAAAGTTATTCAGTTTGATGGGCTGAAGCACTCCCTTAAGTATTACTATGGTGTTTTGTTACACCCTGTTTAATGTTGTAAAGAATACAGGAGAAAGTTGTGATATCTAGTATAACGATTTGTTATAACAATGCTACAATCTTGTAAAAATTACTCATTGTTTAGTAATATCAAGTAGGAACTCATTATAAATTGTAAAACTACAAGCTAGAAATTAGACTGCATTTTCTAAAAAACACTAAATTGTTTAGTAATAACAAGCACTATGTTTCGAAATTATAAAAGTACAAACTAGTATTTACAAAATATTCAATTGCATTTAAATAATCGTTTAGTAAAATCAAGTAAGACATCGTAGATATCGTAAAGTAGTTTCTAAAATTCAGTTTAAAGACAACTAGTAAGTGCTATCGTTTTATTTGTAGATAATGAACGACTACATGTTTTTACAAAACGGTTTGTATATTTTGTACATCAAAATTTGGAGGATTACTGTTTCATTTTAGAAATTACAAAACCCTTTGTCTTAACTGTGACGTCATCGTTTTGAGAATTAGTATTGCGCGTTAAAAATTACTAAAAGCTCACTACACTAATTACTAAATACAATAACTAAAAACGACTCCTTATTATTACAAAACTTTTGTTGTCGTGGGATCTGCAAATATTTATTTAATAATTAGTGAATTTTTGTAATAACAAATGAAGTTTTCTCTCAGTGTGTCGCCGAGTGCTGCCAGCATGCGATAATTATCTTAGATTCACGATATTTTTGAATGGCATGCGATAGAACATAAAAGTCGGGTATAACACGATAATTCATACAAATTCCACGATATTTCTTTAATTTCATGAAATTTCTGTTTTCAACTACATTTTCCGTTAAATTCCAACAATAAATCATACTGGCGTTTGGTATTTGGTAAAACAGTGTTTAAATATTACTAGATATAATAAATACGAGATGATAATTTTGGGAAACAAATAAAAAAAACATGTTTTTACTTTTTACGGAAATTTTTTCTACATATTCGTTTTTACGAAAATCTTTTCTATTCACCCTTTATTAGAGCTCAAGTTACGGCATAGTAGATATAAAGCATCATCCTAAATCTTAAAACCCTACTGAAAATTATTACCCCAAAAAATACCCTAAGTTGGCAATACTGTCTGTAGCTGCGGCGTGCAGTTGCGGCGTGCGGTCGGCTTCCCATTCACGACCGCAGCGACGTGTCGCGGCGACACGTCGCCGCGACGTGTCGCCGCGACACGTCGCGACCGCACGCCTCATGCGGTCGGCTACCAATTTGTTCCTTTATGAAGTAAAATAAAGACGATATAACCTCCTCCTTTTTTAAGTCTCGTTTAAAAAGTAGGTCAACTATGCAAAATGTGAACCTGTTTTGAAAGTTGCACTCTTGAGAAGGTTGTTCATAGTTGTAGCAAAAATACTGACCATTATTTTATGTACTTATGCAAACTTTTCGCCGGTGCTTCGTCCCCTGAAATTCAATTCGTTTTCAAGATAAAAAGAAGCCTTTGTCCGTCTTCACACTATAAGCTAAGCATATCAAATTTTATGGTGATTGTTTGAACGCCTGAGCCGAGAAAGTGGAACAAACACATTTTTAGATTTACGATATTAGTTCGGTACCTACTTATAGGTTGTTTTGCCAAGACCTTTTATGTAAAGACGTGATGATAACCACGCCGGACTGGCAAAACACAGGTTCTGCGTTCGCAAGGTTCGAATCCTGTTTTGGTCAATGTAATTAATGATGAGTTAGATTCAAGATGTCTAAAAATAATAGCTATCTTTGTCAAAACAACATTTTCCTGTACAAACCAGAGATAAAATAACAATGAGGAGGAAACAGTAGAGAGGTTAAATGTGGGCGTGACAAACGGATAAACAAACATACTGTAATCTCTCAAGTTCAACGAACATTCCCTGAATTATATTAGTGCATCATTGTGAATAATACGTAGTGTCGGTACGGAGAGGTATGAACACCCAATCATGGAGGGGCCAGGTTCGAATCCGCACGGACGTCATGCCATGTACCAATGAGTTTTTCTAACTATGTACGTAATACCGACTGCTCTCAAGTGAAGGAAAACATCGTGGGGAAACCTGCATATGCTGAAGACGAAATTCTGATGCGTATGTGAAGTCTACCAATCCGCATTGGGCACGCGTAGTGGACTTCGCCCTGAGGGTACGCCTGTGCCCTGCAGTGGGACGTATAAAGGCTGATGATGATGTATACGATCATTTGTATTTTTCAGAAGATCAAACATAAAGTATCCATTCATGCATAATGTCCTATTGGAGTAAGTAAAGAGAAGGTGAATGTATTAATTAATTCCAACTTTAATTCCACACAAATTAATAATAGGCAATTGTATAAATAGAATGGGCCAAGACCCACTTCGGGTCCCTGAGCCAGCATGGTAAGTAGTAAGTAGTAAGTAAGTATAAATAGAATAGATACAACTCAACATCAGGTGAGATTGGGGTCAAATGCTTACCTATCACACATAAAAAAAAAAAAAAAAAAAAAAAAAAGATAGATCATCATTTCGATTTGACTACTACCTAAGCAAGCTTGCATTAATTCAAAACCAGAGACGTAACCTTACTGTAAACATCATCATAATTTAGAACCAAGAGGAAGAAACCAGGACCAAAACACAGCCATCAACAAGATATTAACATTGATATTGAATTCTATTTCAACATTCTTAAGACCAAAATGTACATTGTGGGCTGCATTCAACGAATAAATTGGCATTCTGTATTGACGTCCTGAATTCCCAAAGCTTCAAAGATTATATTTAGCTCTGGCTAGGGCTGTCACGGTCACAAAATTCTGACGAGTACCTTTTAAATGAACTGTAGTTACCGGAACATACAATTGGTATCTATTTTTCATTTATTAATTTTATTAGAATGTAGATTTTCATTACTCCTACTCGACCGAATTGAAAAAAATTATTTAGAACAATATTAATTAATAATTATACAGAATTATGGATATTTCAAAATTGATAGTGTTTTTACTCGCCATCAAAATATAATAGACGAGCTTTACCCGCGACTTCGTCCGCATAAATTGTATACCAGATTTTAAGTCAGATGATAAGCTATCAAACAAAAAAAGTTTCATCAAAATCGGTTCAGTAGTTTTTGCGTGATACTCGAACAAACAAACACCCAAACAAACAAACAAACAAATAAACAAATAAACAAACAAACAGACAGACAAAAAATCCAAAAATTGGTGATTTGGAATCAGGGACAGGTAAAAACCATGTCGTAATTTTTTTTTTGTAAATATCTTCAATGTACAGACACACTTCTGTTACAGTTTTATAATAATTTAGATATTGTAAAAAAACCTCCGTGTCAAGTCAACATTAACTAAAAATAAAACGAATGCATGAAATGAATGATATACTCGATTTATTTACAACCAACACATTAAATACCAGTACCAGTAACAACAGCATCCTGAAATGCATTCCTGCCAGATTTGACTGTCCCATATAAAAGCACTGGGTGGAGCTGGTGATTGGGACAGCCAAATAAAAGATAAGAAGTACCTACCGATACCTAATTAACATACACTAACATAATTTTAAGTAAACATTGTTACTGTAATCACCGTACTAACAAAATTTATGGATTTTCTTTTAGTCTGAAATAAATGAGTATTTTAATTTAATTTAAATACAATACAGAGCAGGAAACAAAACTATTTTGTTTCAGAAAGTATAGGTGATAAACTAAATCTGACAACCCTAACTCAAGCAATAACAGAATCCCGGAATTCCTTCTGTATTTCTGTTTATCGTAACACTGTTTGTTCCAGGCGTGTTTAGCTTTTCCCCCGGCCGTGGAAAATTTATCTTTTCAAGGGCGTGGTTTAGACTTTATTTTTGTAAGACCCATTATTATTATGACAAACAACTTGTCAAGGCTCGAGTTTTCACAAGGTCAGGATCTAATCTCGTCGTTTTCATCTTCGTTCAATTAAAATGTGAGCTGTAAGAATGGGCCGCCTTTTTTCTTTCAGTGGATCTCATACAAGGCCAATACAATCTCATACAGGATTTGACTTAGGAGACTTTTATTTTGGAAATGAAGAGAAGAAATGCGGAAAAGAGACAGTATTTTATTCACCGACAAGAGCGATAGCTCTTACACAAGCGGATATTTTGTGTACCTACTCACTAATGGTTCTTGTTGGTAGTTGTAGCAATGTTTGTGAACACCCCGAAAGGGATTACGGTTGTGAGTTTATGTATGTATGGTCCTTAGTAAAACAACCGAGGATTATTTGATGGATAGAAAGGCTCTCTACTTCAGTAAAACAACCAAGTACCTATTCAAGTGCGTCGGAGAGCGTCGTTGGCGCGTTGCAGAGAGGTATGGACTCCCAATTATGGGGTTCCGGGTTCGAATCCGCACGGACAACATGCCATGTACCAATAAGTTTTTCTGACTTATGTACGTAAAACCGACTGCTCTCAAACGGTGAAGGAAAACATCGTGAGGAAACCTGCATACACTGAAGAAGAAATTGTGATGTGTATGTGAAGTCTACCAACCTGCATTGGGCACGCGTGGTGGACTAATGCCCAATGCTCCTTGAGGGTAGGCCTGTGCCCTGCAGTGGGACGTTTATAGGCTGATGATGATGACCTACTCAAGTAAGCACCAAACGGTAGAACGATGCGCCTTAAAGATAGCGCGCACGACACGAGCAACTTTTGTCTCCGCAAATAATTTGTCTCTCAAGTCTACGGGTTTGTATGAAAGTGCGCGCATGTAGCGACGCGACTTTTCATACAAACCCTGTGAGAGACAAATTAGTTGCGGAGACAAAAAATGCTTGTGCGCGTTATCTTTAAAAGTAATCGTAGCGAAATCGACTCTACTTAATGCATAATTAATATTTGTTATTTTGCGATGAAATGAATTTTTTTTAAAGAGAAACACACCTGTTAAAATACCTTATTTCCCTCCCCGTTTGCCTCATATGCCCACCACATGGGAAAAAATCAACTAGTATTCGTTGCTACATTTAAAATACAAATCTTAGCTCTAAGCTAACGATTCTATTATAATTTGAGATCATCATCATCGTCATCTCAGCCGATGGACGTCCACTGCTGGACATAGGCCTCCCCCAAGGATCGCCATAACGACCGGTCCTACGCTGCCCTCATTCAACGTTTTCCCGCCGCCTTCACCAGGTCGTCGGTCCACCGTGTGAGGGGCCTACCCACGCTGCGCTTGGGATGAATTAGAGATCGAGAGTAAATATATATTTGTTTATTTAAAGCGGTAAGAATCCGTTAAAATGTTTAATTCTAGAGTACTATTATTATTAGTCAAAGTTAACTCGTCATGTGAGTTAATATTAGTGACGACACGGAATGAGACCGCGCTATCTAATATCCGCATTTTATGCATTCTAATTGCCTTTTATCTGTTTTATCGACTTCCTCGTTGTCGCTAGAAACGTTTTTAAACAACATTAATAGCTGGTTAAGTTATCGAACAGTTTTGTTTCAAACGAGAACAAGAAGAAAGCCTGAAATTATATAGCTAAGTGTCCAAGGCTTAGGCGATTATCACACTGCACCGCGCCCCGTCGCGTAGCGCGGGGCCGCAGATTTTAACATTGTATGTAAGTATTTCAATTTATATAGAAAACACGCCTAGGACAACACACTGCCGACGCGTCAATGCGCGGGAAGGCGACTATGCCGCTCCGCGCACCGCGGCGGGACGCGTCGCTAGTGTGATAATCGCCTTAGACTAATTATATCCGGACCGGCCTTGCGGTAGCATTTCCCCTCTGCCACGGTATTAGATCAATTAATCTTGCGCATTTACACCCAATTTTATACCTTATCACTAAACGAGACAGCCTATAATAGCGAAACAATAATTGTGAACTTAGAACGTTTGGGGTTTACACGAGACTACTTTTCATGATTTTGAACATTCAAAATTAGAATCTAAAGTCATAGGGAATAAAATCCAAAGTTGCGGATAACATGTTACCTCGCCCCCCGCAAAAAGTGTCAGAAAGTTTGTTAGTAGAATGACACGTGGTTACGCGTCCCGATATAATTAGTCTAAGGTCCAACGTGTGCCCCTGGGCAATCATCAAGCATCACGCACGTTTATTGGTACATCTCTTCAGCACAATGGAAAGTGTCATGCTATGGTATGGAGTTGACACGCGAGAAGCGGAATAAGTGAATAAGTGGAATCAGGTGTTCCTGACAAGTGATCGATGTAGATTGAAGGATGGAAGGATGGAAGAAATTACATTGATCAAAAATGTAAGCGACAGAAGAGGTAGAATAAGTCCTAGTAGACTTTACCATGTCAATGAACTTCTCCGAAAAGGGCCATCGAATCATTCTCACTTAGTTCCTTTGTACAATTTCATGATGAAATTAGTGAGAATTACCCAGGTTCTATGAAACCTTATTACCGACTGCTCTCAAACGGCGAAAGAAAATATCGTGAGGAAACCTGCATATACGAACTAAAGAAGAAATTCTGATGTGTATAATATGAAGTCTACCAATCCGCTCCTCCTTGAGGGTAGGCCTGTGCCCTGCAATGGGACTGATTATGCATGGAACCTTGACGGATGAAAAACCTCTCCAAGTGGCAGGAATACCTGGAAAATCACAAATTCTCTAATACTGGTTGGCAAATCTCTTTACCACAATATCAAGTCAAACTCAATGACGCATCGAGTCGACATAATTCTGACAGTTGACGCGCGATGCGACGCAATCGGATCTGACGGATTGAATTTCCACGCAACATATCAGTAGATAAAGTGTTTTTTTCCGGAGTCAGCAAAGCTTATGATTGGTTACGCCGTTTCTTCCGTGTGACTGATTTTTACAGCCAAGGGGCGGTAATGTTTAATTGTTTATACATCATAATTCTCTTGCCCATTTCCCATTGTTTGGGGTCGGCGCAATACTTCATCCTCTTCCATTCTACTCTCTTATCCTTTCGACTACAAGTAGTCAAAGCTCCTAGTAGTTATTTCAGCACTCACTCCTTACAGATATCATCCTTCACACAATATTATTATATCAATACTTTCTTCGGCCTTCCTCCCCTACCACAGCCATCCAATCCACATTCATACTTAATACTCGTCTCGTAATATGCCCATACCATGATAATCTTTAATTATCCTGTAATTTTTCCGTCATAATTGCTACTTTTAATCTTCCTCCGAAGTAAAGTTTATACATACATCTGGAATCCACGATCGTATTTCCATTTAAGGTAGGTAGTACAACTATAAACTAACTTCTTAGGATGGAGCTGTTGCAGAAGTGTACTTTCAGCCGGTTCGAGAGTCGGTTCAAGAGTCTAATAATGATAAGTGGCTAGTCTTCCGCCCACAAAACCACCGAAAGAAACCTTAACACTCAGTTTATTATTCTTGTCAAGATCCGAGCTATTCATGTGGTTTTCCTCGCTGGCTACTTAGGTACTTAAGTGCCACTTTTAGTTAACCACTTCTACGGAAATGGAGCAGCCAAGCAATTTAGTTCAATTTAGATACAATTAGTTAGCGAGTTCGCTAGTCTTTAACTCTGCTATAATTGTTACGGATTTGCTGGCTCTTATTCTAACGATCGATATGTCGATAAAGTTGTTACGATCGTAATCAGGCTGTGTATTATGTACCAAATGTTATAGACGTCCGGTATCTACGTATCGAGGAATTTGACATCTTATTCTAGTCTAGCCAGAGGCTAGCTCTATTCCCTCTAGCTCTGAAGCAGTGTTGCCATATATACGGATTTGTCCGTATCTGTACGGATTTTGGAAGTCCAATACGGATGAAAAATGGTTACGGATTTTTATACGGATTTACGTACCTACTTATTAGTCAGATGCAGTACAGAGCTTTCTCCGATATTTTTGTTTCGTTTGTCTTCGTCGTTTTAAGATAAATACACGTATTAACCATATTTTTTTAGTATGCCATAAGGAGTTTTATTTCATGTCATGGCAATACCGCATGCGAATATTGGGGAATCCCCTACGATTGTTCTTTTTCCTAACATAATTGATGCTGAGAATATTCAGATTCCTAATACGGAATGGCGATATTTACGCAACGGCACAGAGCTGGGATTCACAGATTCTGAAGAATATGTGGAAGAGTTCTGGATGAAAATAATGACTGCAAGTAATCCCGCCGATGGACACCTTCATTACCCGATTTTAACTACATTCGTTTCAGCGTTGTTTATCGTCTGCACAAAGCCTAACAGGCACATAATAATCCACAACAAAAGGATTCCAGACATTGCGATCAAAATATCGTCACGCACACAAACACATCTAGAGGTAGATACTACATTCCCAGTACAAAGACAATAGGGGTTCTTATATAATGGTGACGATCTGAGATAAAGAACGTATACGTTTAGGGGTTCGCAACATTTTCATAAGGTTATTAGAACACGAGGTATGAGCCGACACCACTGTTGACGATCTGCTACGACACTTCTGCCTATTACGACATAACAAATAACTTAATTGATGAATATTGTTTCAAATCCCAAAAAAAAAACAAAAAAAAAATAAAATTAAAAAAATATATATTTCCCAAGATATTAAATCAATGAATTTTGTTTTCTTTTGTCATCGTTTTAATCTATTTCTATTCTTCCTAACAAAGAATATTTATCTTATCTTCCTAATAAAACATTTTGTACTTAAAGTCACGATCGTATAGCATATAGGGGTAGATGGAACCTTTTTTACAACTACCAATTACTTTTTGGGTTATACTTGTATCAAAGTGAATAGTAGAGGTAAACATTTTTTTTTTTTAGATAATTTCTGTTATTCTCGAAACACTTCTATAGCCGTCTTCAAAAGCAAGGAGGTTATTCACTGAATAACCGTGTTATGCAAAGTGACTAGGTATACAGCTACAAAATTTCTAAGTCTTAACACACGACTAGACGAACATTCACCCAAATTAAATTGTAATTTTCAGTAGGTACGTATAATGAATATATTGGCCCCGATTCGGACTGTGCCACGACTTAACTTAACAAAATTTATTCCTGTCACTTTCTAAAATAAGATTAAGAAAAGAGACAGAAAATAACAGCTGACTTAAGTGCTGTCAAAGTGACGTTACACGCCCAAAAACGCCTTAAATAAGATGGCGTACATATGATGGCATCTTATTTTGGGCGTGTAACGTCACTTTGACAGCATTAAGGCTATTCTACCGTTGGCGCGCTCCATACAAACGTAGTATGGTGATATTTTCAATACTATCTAATTAAAGTCAATGAAATTTTTCAAAAACAATCAAGTAACTAATCTCTATGTCGGTATGAAGTCAGATTTTCGTTAAAATATACAGTTTCAATGCTAGGATTAATTTAAGATTTGTATGGAAATATTTGTGGCACTGTAACTTTAAAACTATAAATTTTATCTAAAATCTGACTTCATACCGACATAGAAATTAGTTACTAGATTGTTTTTGAACAATTTCATTGACTTTAATTAGATAGTATTGAAAATATCACCATACTACGTTTGTATGGAGCGCGCCAACGGTAGAATAGCCCTAAAGTCAGCTGTTGGTTTTCTGTCTCTTTTCTTAATCTTATTTTAGAAAGTGACAGGAATAAATTTAGTTAAGTTAAGTCGTGGCACAATCCGAATTGGGGCCATTACCTACCTATAGTCTGTGACAATAATGGAAAACTACATGACCTTGTTTGAAAAACATTTGTTATTATTATTTATTCAGGTCTATTTCCGTTAGCAAAATAACTTGTTGAGGGCATTTCACACTTTTTATATATAAACTTAACAAATATTGTTTCGTCTGAGAGTTTGCTGACAATATTCCATGTACATGTACCATTGAGTTTTTCTAACTACTACGTAACACAGACTGCTCTGAAACAGTGATATAATAAATACAATTTTTACTTATAATATCATTGGAGGGTAGAGGGCTTAGACAATTTATATAGGGACTCGCCTTGCGGTAGCATTTCCCCTCTGCCACGGTATAAGAACAATTGATCTTGTGCATTTACACCCAATTTTATACCTTATCACATAGATATATTATACCTACAGAACAAGATACACAATCAGCGGTCCAAAAATGGCAGACCCAAATGAGGTACTTTACGAATAAAAGTACCTCCTCTTGCCTCAGTACCGCGCTGCTTCTCTGACTGTAAACATACATAATACGACTAAGTTTAATAGTCAAATATCAGATACTCGTATCAACCTACAGCACTCATACTTATTTTGTGTGGCTTATGATTTGTCTCTGTTCTGGAGCGCGATTTTTGAAAGTCAGACGTTCAAATCAGCATTCGAAAGAAAGATGATCGAAAGATCTCCATAGTAATTTTGTCATTTTCTACTGCTTATTTGAACGTGTGACTTTCAAAACCACTCCTGTCATCGTCTGATAGATGACATCTTGTTCCTTTTTCAAAATGCTGTTTTAAAAAATTCATATTTTTTTAAAGACATGCAAGAAGTATTTACAACTTTATACCTGGAAAATAAGGTATATGTTCCATTGATACATAGACGAAGAATTTTTAAGTTTAGTGATTTCAATCTCTTTGCAAAAGTTTAAAAAGTATGTGTCAATTTGGACAAACATTTGCTATGATTTTATATGAGATTGTGCATCATCATCATTCTCTTGCCCATTCCCATAATATATCTATGCCTTATCACTAAACGAGACAGCCTATAATAGCGAAACAATAATTTTGAACTTAGAACGTTTGGGGTTCACACGAGACTACTTTTCATGATTTTTAACATTCAAAATTAGAATCTAAACTTATGGGGAATGAAATCCAAAGTTGCGGATTTCATGTTACCTCGCCCCCCGCAAAAAGTGGCAGAAATGTTTCTTAGTAGAATGACACGCGTATCTCGTCTCTATATAAATTGTCTAAGGTAGAGGGTGTGTTCGTACTGTATGCAGTAATAGATAGAGATACTCTTATTTATATTGTGGTATTAGCGACTCGATACATGTAGAAATGTTAGCTGTAACATGAAATCCGTTACGTGTACCTGTGTGTGTATTAAACATGGTTTGTAGACGAACAGAGTTAGGCAGACAAGGAGCTAATACGCATAACATTGTCGAAATCTGCCCCAACGCCTGAAGGCAGACGGCCCAACAAGCTGTGATAGGATTCCCTCTAAGTACACTTAACTTCGTATCTTTATTAATTATACCTAAGGTTTTCAAATCAAAAGTCAAAACCTAACGTATTGTGTAACCAATAGGAATTGTGAATCAGAATTCAGAATAGATATAAATAGAAGGTAACATACTGCGACGAACGATCCCAAATACTAGGACTAGAGTTAATCATAATCCTCTTCTTCTCAACTTGCATAACTGATATAAAACCATTGTTTTGTTTTGTTTAGTTTCTGACTGCATCTTATCTACAACGGTGGATAAGACGGTCTATCCTTCCGACGCGGTGGTAGAGACAAAAAATTAGTCGAGGAAAGGTATCTGTGTTACACACACAGATCTTATTTTTAATTAAAAAAAAAAAAAAGAGTTTGTATTTGACATCCGAGGCAGACATAAAAACCTTCGTCTAAAAATTTTATGTTGGACAACACATTGTAAACATAAACGCAAATCAGCCCATTTTAGTTTTATTTCAGACCAGAAGTGCGATTTTTGAAAATCATACGAGCGACTTGGTAGGTAGTAGAAAATGTCAAAATTACTATGGAGATTATGCATCTTTCTAATACTGCCAATTCGCTCGTATGATTTTCAAAAATTGCACTTCTTATGGCTATAATGAACATAGATAAGACACAGATACAAAATATTACCTAAAAATTGCCTAGTGCCTGTAGAGTCATAATACTTAATCGATCTTGTAAACAATATTTTAATCGGAAACTTACAAAATACGAATGCGAGCGGAATCGTTTGTTTTGGAGATAATTGGGAACGGCCTTTGACTTCATTTGACTGAAATGATGATGATACAACTAAAATGGCATGATTTTATCAGACCAGTCTTTCGGAACACCGGGATAATTTATGTATTTTACTATGGAACCTGACTGTACGTACGGGTGAAATATTAGTAAGAACCCTTATTTTTTGTCCCTCAGTAATGAGATCGTCCGTCTTCTTTTTACGTCGGACCTAACTTATATTTCGTTACTTCTAATATTCAGTCTGGAAAGTGATTTCTTTCAATGGAATTCATATCGGGAATTCGGGATACAACCATAAATTTTACACCCCAACCTTATGTAATTTCGATTACATAAAGAATGCTATTAAAATCATGCATTTCGTATGGAAGCTTGATCTTAGATCAAAGTAAAATTAATAGATAGGCCTTAGAACATTTCAAACCAGAAAAATGAGGCAAACAATTGGCAGTTTTACTTCGAATATGTACCGAGATGAGATGACAGACCAAGTGCCCTAGTTTGTATTGAAGTGCCCTAGTTGTTGCGTGCTTTAGATTAAAGCGCGTTTTTTACTTTGATCTAAGAGCTTGAGCATGATTGTTCGAACAGCAACATTTTTTTTAATAATTATTTTGGACAAATAGCTCTGCGACGCTCATTGTGAACATAATTCGAAGTTGAAGCGGTTCCAAAGCTTTCAGTAGTATAAATCTAAACTATTATAAAACTGTAACAGAAGGTGTGTCTGTACATTGACGATATTTCCAAAAACAATAATTACGATATGGTTTTTAGGCTTCCCTGATTCCAAATCACAAATTTTTTGACTTTTTGTCTGTCTGTTTGTTTGTTTGTTCGTTTGTTTAATTGTTTGTTTGTTTGTGTGTTTGTTTGTTCGAGCATCACGCAAAAACTACTGAACCGATTTTGATGAAACTTTTTTTGTTTGATAGCTTATGATCTGACTTAAAATCTTGTATATAATTTATGCGGACGAAGTCGCGGGTAAAAGCTCGTATAATATACAATTGTAGATACTACATGAATTTAGCTTCCCGATACATATTATTTTGTACAATTCCAGTAAAAATAAAGACCTTGAATAAATTACAAGCACACCGCCCTTTCAGGTAGTCAAATTAATGCAGGTTCCTTTTCGCCTAAAAATTCAAATTTGACCAAAGCTCGAAGCCCTAATCAAAAGTCAATGACCCCTCCGAAACTGATCAATGAAATAGGCGCTAAGCCAAATTGTACCCAAACCCACAGCTTTAAAGTTGATTATGATAATGTTCCCCATGTTATTGATTTAATTTCAACTCTCAAGCGAAAATTTGCTTTGACAGCATATTTTTAAGGTTTGAAATAATAATTTATTGCGTCTAGCACAACGGACGTAGCCAATGGGTCATGGTGAGAGAAAACTGCGTTCTTCCGTCCATTTCAGGCGAGAGTTGCATTGTAAAATAAACCTTAGTGCTTAGGCTTTAGAGTTCGTTAAGAATGGTTTAGAGTTAGAGTGAAAAACAACTCGATTAGAATGATAATTGAAACAAGTAAGTATCGGTACGTGCTGACTTGGTCGTTTATGATTAACTAGCTGTTAGCCACGACTTTGTCTGCATGGAATTTTTATAAGTTTTCAGGATAAAAACCGGCGAGTCGAATGAGAGCTGAGGATAAAAACTTGCGCGCTGAGGGTTCCGTACAAACTTGATTATGGAGGACAAACTTAACTAAGCAATGGAAAAAAATGCTCTGCCATACATACAGCGCAGCAGTCTAAATCACGGTCGAAGATGAAAACGTATGTTTGTAATCGAAAAAAATATCAATCAATCAATCAATCAAATATACTTTATTTTACACTAAAACATAAACAGTAAAATACAGAGAATAAATACAAGAGGCACAAAATAAGGCGGTCTTATCGCTAAGAAGCGATATAAATCTCTTATAAATATCTTATGTGTCATTATCAAATTCTTCTTCTTCCTACATACATACATACATAAGCTCACGCCATTGTCCCAAGGGGGTAGGCAGAGACCACAGATCGCCACAAGCTACGACTCTGACACACTTCTCTAGCCTCATTGACATTCATACATCTTTTCATGCACTTCCGTCGATTGAGGGTGCTACGCACTTGTCCTTTTCGGAAAAGATCATTGATTTGATCGTGGTATGTTTTCCTCGGACGGCCTCTCCCAACACTTCCACTCATCTGTGCTCGATAAATTTCATTCGTAAGTCTTCTTTCATTCATTCTCTCTACGTGACCAAACCATCTAAGCATACCCCTCTCAATCCTTGTTACTATATCATCCTTCAACTTACACCAACTTATCCCATTACTTGGGGTCGGCGCAATATGTGGTCCTCCCCCATTATCAAATTATCATACATAGTTCATAATCATAATATAACTACTACAGAGTTCAAATTAACGATTTTTGGATTTATTCCTCTACCTATGTGTTATTGCTTTTTGCCAAGCTATAAAGTAGACTTCCCACGCGCATCAGAGTTTTCCCTTCAGCGTAGCCCGTTGCAGCGCCTGCAGCAGCTTTCTCCTGCGGGTTTGCTCACTGATCAATTTACGTAGTTTAATATGTAAAGTACCAAATTAAAATGTTCAAATGGCTTTTGTGTACTTTGTCCAGACAGCGGTATGTTTTATGGTATTGTACAACTAAGTATAGCTATAAAATCTGGGAGCAACAGCCTGGAGTCGAGTGTCGCCGGCTCATCGCCATTCATAAAGCTAATCTAGACGCGATAGCCCGCCCAGTGTGACCACACTTTGGTCACTTGTACGGACAGCGACTTCTTAAGCAGGCACTTCACTCTCGCGAGAACGTCTCGGCGAGAACTTTCAAGGAAAATCACTACGGCTTATGACGCCACGAGAACAATGAAGGGCATCCACACTCTCGTTATCGGCTTTTCTCGATGAGAACGTAGTTCCCGCATTACCTACGGCATGCGTTGCATGTAATGCAGCTTTATTGCCAACAACCGACCAAAGCTTCATCGCGAACGGTGTCGAAGTCTATTAATCTCAAAGAGATATACTGAAATACATTTTTATTTAACTATTTATTTTTGATATAGTCGTGAGCATATGCATGCATGCATGCATTTAAATAGATATGTGAAGAATACGAGTTATTTCCTATGGTCCGAGCGGATTATCCGATCAGTAAATCAATTAATGAAATAATTGCCGAAATAGAAGACGAGGAACCAGAAACGCAAATAAATATAAAAAATAGGTCCCATATCGACTTAAGATCAACCTGAACAACGGCGAAACAACTTACGTAATTTTTTTATAAATACGAAACAAGTGTTTTCTTTTGTTTTTATTACACACGGTGTTGAATAATGATAGAATTGGCAGAGATTCGAGAAACCTGTTACTGGAATCATTAAGCAATATTTCCTTATTGTTACTAAATGTTCCTTCCTTCACTTCAAGTGCATTATTTTGATGTTGAAATACAAATTGTAGGAAGTGGAAAAGCTAAACTAAACAGTTTGTTCTGTTAACCTGATTGATAATGATAACTAATTATGTGTATATCGTACGATTTTCACGTGAACGTGTAAGCGAGAATGCAATAAACATTATTATACAGGCAAGGTCTTTTTAATTTTTTATTTTTGACGTATCGTGCCTGCGTTAGTGAGAGTCGTCTAATGTGAAAAAGGACAATTTCGGAAAGTATCCCATCGATAGGACTCTCGTGGACACCCTACAGGTCGTAAGGAACAGCACAAGGCTTGCGACAGCGCAACGCATTCACACGTACCATGTCACGTGCGCACGCGCACGGACGAAACGTTCATAGTCATGTGTGCATTGATAATTATCCAGCGATATCTAATGAGATGTAATTTACATAGAATCGGAGGAAAACATCCACTGTTCGGTGACATGGAATATATTTCCTCTACACACATGATACCTACATAAACTCACGACCGTGCATAATCCTATTCGGTCAGAAACATTTCTATAACTACAAACTACCTATATTTGAAAGCGTCGTGCGGAAAGTCGTAGTTAGGGTAATTTTTAGCTTATTGAGGATTTCAGGGGTTTTAGCACCCTTTTACTGACATTGAGCGTTCCTAGAATTTTGTGTAGGTACCTGACATATATATGTGATCACTGGATATCTGTCATTTTGCATATATGTGACATTATGCGTGCAAACCGAAGTACTCGAAGTCATATTACCACAGATTAATAATAAGTTACGACGTAAAAATTACCAACAGTTTTATTTAATAAATAACGAGGCCCGCATTTAGCACATTTAAGGTTCAAATGTCGTGGCTGGGTGATGTGGTGCCTTTCACCTACAAAAACACTGAAGCCATAGTCACCTCACTCAATGCTACCAGGAAGAAAGGCCCTAGTTTATTTTATATAAGGAATTGTGAGGCCAATAGGACCCAAATCACATAAAAACATATTATTTCTTTCATAAATACACACATACTCTCACGCCTTCTCCCATTGTGGTAGGCAGGCCACCTGCTACGGTCCTGACATAATCTGTCTCTCTACATTGGCAGGTCTCTACAGTGGCTCTCTACACTGACTAAGTTGGCAGGGAAATAAATTTCCTGCCAACTTTGTAATAAACAAACAGAATTGACACTAAGCATTAAGGCAATAATATCTTTGGCCATGAAATACTTTTCAATCTTAATAGCCTTGATGGATTATAAACTTTATGGTAGCGATGATAAATTTTTATTTTTTTATTTGTGTGAATTTTGTTAAATGAGATGTATAATTTCGTTAGGTATAAATTAAAAATGTAATGCCATCTACTGACAATCAATGTTCATGATGATAGCGAAAACATAAAATAAATTTTCTTTTTTTTTATTTCTCATTAAAATAATTTATTCCTGACAGTATTTAAAAAATTAGTTGTGATTTATTTCAAATCTCTTGTGTCGTTGCGCAGATCTTTGCAACAAATAAAATTATTTTCTACTAGAATTGAGGCATACACGGGGTCACAAATGGTTTTACTTTTTAGCAGCAACAAAGATTATCTATAATAAATTTAGTAGAGAATGGGAATGTTTTAATGGTTTGGATATATTGAAAGGATGAATGAAAGTTGATGAGAAACAGATGTATAAGGTGAGTGTGGAAGTAAATATTAATAGAGGAGGTACCTAGGAGGTACCTAGACCTGCCTGCGTAACATGACAGAGGTGAGAGCGACACAGGTCACTTCTAAACATCAAATTGGCGGTTATCTCCATAGTATCTCACTCAAATTCGACGTTTAGAAGTGACCTGTGTCGCTCTCACCTGTTATGTTACACAGGCAGATTAGGAAGTCATTAAAAAGTGCCACGTTAAAAATTGCCGAAATCGACGGGAATGTATGACAAGATGTATGGACCTAGAGGAAGAGAGAGAGAGAGAGGTCCGTTAGAACCACTCAAGTAGAGATTCAGAGTCTCTGTCTACCCCTCTGGGGAAAAGGCGTGGTATGTATAGTATATAATTTATTTATAATCTTATAATACCAGTTAGTTTTCTACCTAAACTTCGAAGTATGTATCTTACATTCAAGTTATTTAGGAATTTGACCTTAAAGTTCATGTTTATAAAAGACACAAGGAAAAATAAATAAAACTTATTACAGTATGTGATGCAGGTACGTTTGTGAAGGTTACATTGTAACAGAGCTGATTTAATTGTTTCTAGTTGTGTTAGATTCTTAGGGCCTCTTTCACCACTTCGGGATAAGTTTTCAATAGGATAACTGAGAGATTGCTTGACATATATTTCACATAAAAGATATTTTAAATGATCTGTCAGATAAAATATTAAAAACTTATCCAGAAGTGGTGAAACAGGCCCTCAGATTCATTTACGTTATCAATAACATTAATTATTACAAGATAAATGATTAATTGATTGAATAGCGATCAGCATTCTTATGTTATATTATAAATATTGTTGAGATTTGTGAAATGTAAGTACGCACGGCGACAGTTCAACCTACCCATAGTTCGACCTTATCTCCATGAACATACAGTTCAACTATGGGTAGGTTGATCTGTCGCCGTATGTACCTACTTTTGTTTTGGAGAGAATAAAGTATGTTTTACTATTATTCATTATATTTGGTATTGCTTAAATTTTATTTTAGCTTTAACCCTTCAGATTAATCCATAATATTATAAATGCGAATGTAAGTTTGTTTGTTAGGCTTTCACGTGAAAACTACTTAACCAATCATCATGAAACTTTGTACACATATTCGAAATAACATATTAGAATGTATTAGAAGTAACATAGGATACTTGGGGTCTTCCAAATTCCACGCGGACGAAGTCGTGGGCAAAAGCTAGTATAGGTATAAAAATGCCATGCAAACAAGGTTTTGTTTTATAATTGTTAAATTAGGTTTGAGTAGGGGATTTAAGCAAATTATGTCATAGATTAGTGGACTACAGATACACATCAGAATCGTTTCTTTAGCAAATGCCGCAAATGCAATTTCCTCACAGTTTCTGGCATGGAGGACTGACGCCCATACACCCTTCTTGAGGGTAAGCCTGTGCCCTGCTGTGGGACGTATACAAGGACAAGGTGTCACAAAATTAAAAATAAATATTTAAAACTTCTAAGGGGGTCATTTAGACCAAACTGAACAACTTTCACTATGGGACCAACAGCGAAATCGCGATAAAAGAAATCAGCTGTCTCATACATTTAGCTCTTCTAGATTTGTAATTTGGTTTGGAACATTCGATTTTTGTTTCGCTATTTCGATATTGGTCCCATAGTGAAAGTTGTTCGGTTTGATGGTCTAAAAAATACAAATAAACATTTAAGAGGGTGCTTAAATGTTTATTTGTATTTTTGTAACACCTTGTTACATAGGCTGATGCTCTGGATGTCATAGATACAAAGTCCAAGTCCCATTCCACTTATTATAATAATGTAGTCAATTAAATTGGAAATTATCCTCAGATTTAATTTATTCTACATGCAGTCAGAAATATTATTACATTTACTTCTTTAGTAAATAAATCTCTAGTTACTCGTTTCACTTCTCTTGTGACCAGTTTATTTACTTCCTGGACGTGTAATTGTTTATATCTTTATTTAGAACTTCAAGGATACTTCGTAGTTTCGAAAGAAACAACATCTTTACGGTTTACTTAGCAGGACAACAGCTGTTTTTACTAAATAAAATATTATGATGAAACTGTCAACACAGATTCTGTATGAAGAAATAATGCAAGGTACTCACCGCCATCACCATCTCGAAGGAGAACTTGTGGACCCTCACTGGAGACACGTATTCCTGAACCATGTTTATGAATTCACTTTCAACAGTTTCAACAAATAAAAAGGATTTATCAAATCCTTCCTTAGTTCTTTTTCACAATAAACTCATACTGCTCACTGTAGGAAATATCCGCGATTTACTGTTCTCCTTTCACTCCCGATAACTCGCGCTAGACAACAACAAAATAAACGAATGTCTATCGTGAACTTGAAATTCGTCCATCAAAACCAAACAAAATGGACAGATTCACGAATGGAATAGAATGGGCTGTTCAAACTGAAGTTGGCTGCAGATTGAATTGATTGACAGCTGACCAGTGCTGCCAGATCCAATTTTCGAAATACGGGAGGTGTACCAATAAAAAACCGGGAGATGTATGGGCGACATGACATTATGAAAAAATCGGGAGATAAATTTTTCCTAATTAATCAGACATGGTCTTTTAATAAATGTTTTTATTGAGTTTTTTTTAACATTTCTTCGTTAACTTTAAAACCATAGCAATTGCAATTTTTTAAAAATATTTTTCGTGTGCAAGATCCCTGAATTTCCTAATTTGGCCGGTTAATCAAAGCAAAAATAGGTTTATTTCGCTAGTTTGCAATGTTGAAATATTAGTTAACTATAATTGCCAAAGCTTTGCCATTGAATATTCAACTTTATGTTATTAAGTCAAAGTATAGTTTAGGCTACGCATTTTACAAAGTTATGTATGTACACATTAAGCATCGCAATGCATAACTTAGCATTTCATTTTGTTCCGTTTTACGCAGTTTTTTCGTAAAGAAAGTTGTTCTTAAAAAATCGGGAGTTTTGAGTGGGAATCCGGGACATCGGGAGACATTGACTAAAATCGGGAGATATCCCGGAAAATCGGGAGACCTGGCAACAGTGCAGCTGACAATGTTGCCATAATAAAAAATACTTAATTTTTTTTTACATAGTTCATCCTTGCGGAAAGGCAATGGGAACTGGCCTTTACAGCCTGGGCATATGTACTACTACATAAAACTAACCTAACTTAACATACCTAACTCTTGAAATGCGTTTGAATGAAGACAAAGAATTACCAGTAGGTACAAATAAGGCGGTCTTATCGCTAAAAAGCGATTTCTTCCAGACAACCTTATTCCCGTGCAAAACTCTCCTCCTAGCCTAAAACCTAAACCTAAACCCTAACACATTGAGGATGAAACACATTCCAATGTTCAACGGAGTTTTACGCGAGGAGTTCAATCAAAAACACTTAACTTTTTTCATTACTATCCAGATTTATGATACTGGTCTTTTAAGCAATTACATGCCTTTTTTGTTGCCTTTGGCGATGAACCTATCCAGTCGATAATGGGTGTTGGGACTTGGTTGGGGCTTAGGACACTAGGGCGCAAGAGAACTCAAACTTTAATTGAAAAATTACGAAAAAATTGTAGCTGTACCTAATCACTGGTCCATACTCTATGGCAGTCTTTTTTTTTATCGATGTATTCCGGGCCGGATGAAGAAATAAATCTCACCTATCCCCCCATGTAGGTGGGATTTATTTCTTTATCCGGCCCGGAATTCATAGATAAAAAAAGACTGCCATGCCAAGAAAATGAAAAAGGTGAAAAGAAAAAATTAAAATGTCAGACCTACGAAAATAGGATAATCGTATTTTAAATCAAATTAAAGATTGAAAAATTAAGTCTCGGGCGGGACTTGAACCCGCATCCTTCCAAACCGGGGAAGTTCGTTATCCAATTTAGCTACCGAGTCCACTAGCCAGAAAACGAAATTTTCAATCTGTTACGTCTTGAGGGGACGTGTGCGCCATCTATCGGAAGTTATTACAAACTGGCCAACCCGCAAGTCCAGCATTACAACTGTAATTCATACGGTATAGATGACACACCCCGTTTCTATTTCAAATATTATGGATTTTTAAACATGTTACAGCCATGTTGTGCTATTTCGAATCAAATTAAAGATTGAAAAATTTAGTCTCGGGCGGGACTTGAACCCGCACCCTTCCCAACCGGGGAAGTGCGTTATCCAATTTCGCTACCGAGTCCACTAGCCAGAGAACGAAATTTTCTACTTTGTTATCTTCTAATTTCGAAATTTTCTAATTGGCTAGTTTGTAATAACTTCCAGTAGATGGAGCACACGTCCCCTCAAGTCGTAACAGATTGAAAATTTCGTTCTCTGGCTAGTGGATTCGGTAGCGAAATTGGATAACGCACTTCCCCGGTTTGGAAGGGTGCAAGTTCAAGTCCCGCCCGAGACTCAATTTTTCAATCTTTCGTTTGATTCGAAATAGCACAACATGGCTGTAACATGTTTAAAAATCCATAATATTTGAAATCGGATCAGGGTGTATCATCTATACCGTATGAATTCCAGTTGTAATGCTGGACTTGCAGGTTAGCTAGTTTGTAATAACTTCCAGTAGATGGCGCACACGTCCCCTCAAGACGTAACAGATTGAAAATTTCGTTCTCTGGCTAGTGGACTCGGTAGCGAAATCGGAAAACGCACTTCCCCGGTTTGGAAGGGTGCGGGTTCAAGTCCCGCCCGAGACATAATTTTTCAATCTTTAATTTGATTCGAAATAGCACAACATGACTGTAACTTGTTTAAAAATCCATAATATTTGAAATCGTATGTTAATAAAATTCTGAAATAAATAATTTGAAAGTACAATATAATGTCTAATTATTACTTACATATGCGTTTAAATTATTTTCTTCTAGAAATAGAAGACAGTTGCTTAGTTAAAATTTCGATAGTGTGTAAAATTTAGCTACTGTCAAAGCAAAATTAAGCTGAATATAAATAATGGTATACATAAGTTTTTGGAGAATGTCCATCGTCTGAGATGATGATAATGATGATAAGCTTTTGGAGAAAATACAGCTAGTACGACAGTGGCGCCCTCTATTAATTTCTACTATTCTACTCTTTCTGGCCAAGCTACACTTGCTTGGTTCTTGTCTCGGCGAGAATGTAGTGCAAAGAGATGTAGTGCCGAGTGCCTGCTTTAAAACTTTCGACAAAAGAAAAAAAAAACATGAACAGAACATTTCTGAACGAAAAAAAGTGTGTTTGGAGGTTTTTGGCGGGATTTGAACAGATACGTTTGGAGTCCTCATATTTCATCGAATTTTTATTGTTTATAGTGAGTTTTGGTTCGTAAAATCGGTGTTGTTTTGCGTAACAAAGTGTCGTGCAAGTGAACAATATACAGTTCAGTGAAATATGATGGTGTGGGTTGTGAACAGGAAAAGTGTTCCGTTCTTTTGTAGCGCGGCAAGCGGTCGGTTCACCTCTTTCCTGTGGACTTCTCTGCGTTTCCTGCGTTTCTCGATTGCCTCCAAAAACTCCAAAGAAGCATTGAAACGTCGAACACCAACGTTTTATTTGCTATAAATGAGAGTATTTATTCCTGACATCGGTTGTATGCGATACTATAATCGCTTTACCTTGAACTGAACCAAAAAAAAAAAAAAAAAAAACGAAAAAAAGTGTTGCTGTCCATAAAAAAAAGTCTAATACAAGGAATATAACTACTCTCTACCGAGAGGTCTAATAAAATAAATTCGCGAATCGTTCGCTGAAAATAAAGAAGTTGATTGAATAATTATTTTACCAGGCACTAAATTAATGTAAGCGTGGATGGTTCTCCATTACTTCAAATTGTTGTATTAGTATTTCGATAACGAAATCCAGTTTTGTAAAAAATAACCAAAGAAAATCACTTCCGCAGAATCCACGTTGCTTGCAGCTAACTTCAAGACAGTGAGTAAGCGAGCCTTGACGAAGCGCGAATGTCGCTCTCCATCATTTGAAAGAATTTCTTGATTGTAACAGTCAAAAAACGAAGCAAAATTCTGGCAAAATTGTGCGCGTTCGTGCCCGATGTCTAGTGCTGAAGTCGCCGATAATTCCGTTGACCCCCCGGCGAAAAAGCGGAAGCTAAATACAGGAGAAGCCCGTTCCAAATCCTCAGCAATGGCGAACAATGGAACGCGTGTCGAGGATGAAATCGACGAGAGTTTGTACTCGAGGCAGTTGTACGTGCTGGGGCACGATGCTATGCGGCGGATGGCGAGCTCCGACGTGCTGGTGTCCGGCCTCGGAGGCCTCGGAGTAGAAATCGCAAAGAACGTGATACTCGGCGGTGTCAAATCAGTGACTTTGCACGACGATCGGTCGTGTACGGTCAACGATCTGTCGTCTCAGTTCTATTTATCGGAGAGTTCCATCGGACAGAATCGTGCTCTGGCATCATGCGAGCAGCTAGCGGAGTTGAACCACTATGTGCCGACGACGGCTTACACGGGGGCTTTGACTGAAGATTTCCTGCGTAAGTTCCGTGTTGTGGTGCTGACGGGCGCGTCGTGGGCGGAGCAGGAGCGTGTGGCGGCTATCACGCACGCTAACAACATTGCCCTGGTGATCGCAGACACTAGAGGTCTGTTCTCACAGGTGTTCTGTGATTTTGGATCTGATTTCACGGTCGTGGATGTTACTGGAGAAAACCCTGTGTCTGCCATGGTGGCAGATATCACCCATGAGTATGAGGCCGTAGTCACTTGCTTGGATGATACTCGCCATGGGCTCGAAGATGGAGACTACGTTACATTCAGCGAGGTTTGTTTTTTTTTTATTTATATTTTTTACTGTCAACAAAATGGATTTTTTTCCACAATGACTCAATGGAACGATCTAGAAGTTACAGTTAGTAATTTTATCTTTATACCTACATCTACCTCTGTTTGATTTTGTTTGTCATTCCTTTAGGTGTTTCATAATGTTTTGTAAACAAATGTTTTTCAGAAACATCTAAAACTCATGTTGTCCTGCTTACACTTCTTATCTGCATTTTATCAGATACTCTAATTATATAAATATTGTTTAATTGCACGTCACAAAATGTGACCATAAGGTATACCTTGGGAAGGGTATCCCTAAGACGTTGTCCTAATTGGTTACATAAAATTGGATTGGAATTGGGTCGCATAAAATTTTGATTTCACATACCAATCTCCATCTAATGTCCGTATTTACCATAGCACACAATCTTAAACTTTAACGCAAAGATCACTGAGCGAAAGAACCTGTGATCAAACGTGATTTACAATAGTCACACGGTCACCCGAGCTATGGTCAGTTAGGACAACACCTAACTCTTAAAGAGTAAAAAATATGTATAAAACAGCGCAGCACTACAGGGTGAAATTGATATCATGAACAACTTTCACTATGGGAGCAAAAAAAAATTACAAAAGTAAAAATAAATATTTAAAACTTTTAAGGGGGTTGTTAAAGACGGTGACGGTGACGGGGGTTGTTTGGGGGGAGTTTGAGACCATCAAACTGAACAGCTTTCACTATGGGACCAACATCAAAATCACGAAAAAAATAAACAGCTGTCCCATACATTTAGCTTGAGTAGATTTGTAGTTTAGTATAGATTTTTTTTTTTTGCCATTTCGATATTGGTCTCATAGAGAAAGTTGTTCAGTTTGATGGTCTAAACCACACCCTTAAATTGTTTATTTGTATTTTTGTAACACCTTGTATACAGGGTGTTAGGGTAGACCATAGAGAAAATAACGCGCTCCCCGGGGTAGAGATGTTGTATCGAACTGTGCAAAGATACTCAACTGGGCCTGACGTCATATCATACACATCTAGCGGGAAGTAGCATATTTAAATGTTAACCCTCCCCTCACCCGTTTTTCACCCCCTTTGTTGGCGACAACATTTTCTATAGAAACAAGCCGATATGCCATCTCTTCATACTCTATGGGGTAGACAGTCTCTTTACTTTAACTTTCCCTTAGAAACAGAGAAATTCTAAAAAAATAATCTACTTTTCATACATATATTCGATCAGCTGATTGCATTTAACATTTTAAAATGTGAAGTCCAAAATTTTTTTTTTCTAGTTTCCTATATGTTTCTTAGGGAAAGTTGTTCATTATCATGGTTACAATCACCCCTTGAACTAATGCAACTGTTTACCCTAACACCCTGTAGATGAAATAGTATTATAAGCCACAATACACAGCAACTAATGCTATTATACCTAGTTACATTACCTTGAACTATTGGATCAATATAAGACAAAACCACAATTACGTACGTTAACTATACCTACATCTAAACTATTATAAAACTGTAACCGAAGTGTGTCTGTACATTGAAGATATTTACAAAAAAAAATTATGACATGGTTTTTACCTGTCCCTGATTCCAAATCACCAATTTTTGGATTTTTTGTCTGTCTGTTTGTTTGTTTGGGTGTTTGTTTGTTCGAGTATCACGCAAAAACTACTGAACCGATTTTGATGAAACTTTTTTTGTTTGATAGCTTATCATCTGACTTAAAATCTGGTATATAATTTATGCGGACGAAGTCGCGGGTAAAAGCTCGTATAAAATAAGAATCTATATTTATTAATGACTTGGTCTGTGTGGTGGTTACGGCACCATACATACTGCAAGTTATTTTTAAATCATGATTTGTTCTAGGTTTTTTTTTTATAAATTCATCATCATCGGCCACTACTACATCCACTGCATGTATACTTTGTATACTTTCCACTGTATGGCTCAGGCCTACCCTCAAGGGGGGCATATGGGCATCAGTCCACAATGTGAATTGGTGGACTACACACATGCATCAAAATGTCTTCTTTAGCTAATGCAGGTTTTCTTATGATGTTTTTCTTCACCATTTGAGAGCATTTGGCCATGCCATGTACATACGTTAACAAAACTCATTGGTACATGGCATGTTGTCCGTGCGGATTAAAACCCGGACTACCAATGCTCTTTTTATTTTATTTTTTTATTAGCCTATTTCATCCCACTGCTGGGCAAAGGCCTCTCCCCTGCTCTTCCACTCGTTCCTGTTTTGGGCAATCTCTGGCCATTGGTTGTCAAATTTGTCCAGGTCATTACACCACATTTTCCTGGGTCGACCTGGACGCCGCCGACGGTTTTCGGGGATCCAGGGCATGATGATTTTTGCCCATCTCTCAGGATGCATCCGACAGACATGACCGATGCTCTTGTGGTTGTAAATTAATAAAATATCTTGGACATCGTCACACAGATTATGTAGGTACTTAGTCCCATTTAAAGTACTAGAATCTAGCCCAGACTCAACAGTATAGAATAGAAAGAATACATATACAGGGTGAAATTGATATCATTAGCATCCTTTTATTTAACTAAGAGTCTACCTAGCTGATTTTTTTTTGCTTTGATCGGTTTGCTCCCATAGTAAAAGTTGTTCAATTTGATGGGTTGACTCTAGTTTAAAAGGATGCTAATGATATCAATTTCACCCTGTATAGGTACAAATAATTATACACATCATACAAATATTTGCCGCATCAGGCAGGTTCACTAGAGACTGGGCTATCGGTCCGTCAATGTGTAACTGTGAGTAGAAGGCTGTTACGCCTTTTCTATTGCGAGTATGTCCGCAAACAAAAACAGCTAAGGTGAGACAGCAGTACGTCGTGCTGACATTGCACTTAAATCGGAATATTGTATATACAACGTGTTAATGAATTAACGCAAAACTAGAAAGTAGTTTGTATAGAATCGAGACCAGAATCGAATTATCATGGTTTCAACATAGGTAATTTTTTTCAAAATATAAAAATTTTTTTTTGTTAAGTTTCAAATTTACTGAACCCGATGTCAACCCACCGCACGGGCACACTCACCCTACTTACTACTAAAACAAGATTATTAAAATGTATCCATGAGTACGTTAGCGCTTTCATTCATTGCTGAAATGATAACAAAACGTTTTTGCCTCAAAACTTAAAATGTGAATAACTTTAAATTTTAAGTATCAAAATAATTAAATTATTGTTTCAATCTAATTATTTTGTTATAAATCAGTTGGGGTGTATGAGGTTTTGCGTTAATTCATTAACACGTTGTATAAAGTCATAAAAATGTATTAAAATCTCATTATAACTCTTTATTGAGACTTGCACTAAACTAACAATTTAGAAAATGATCTTGAGGAGACAGGCCATTGACTCAATGATTCACAAAAAAATTGTTATTATACAAGTCATTATATGCAGATTATCTGACTTCTGATTCATGCTTGTATCAACTAGCATGTTGTGGACATAAATTCCTTAAACTCTTTTCTAATATAATCTAACCTCAAAACTTTTTATGTGTTGGAGTATTATAGTAAAAGGGACGAAGGACTTTCGCCCCCGTTTTCCCCTCAGAACTTAGACACCCTTATAAGCCCCATTTTTTATGATTTAAAAATCAATGATGCAATCTTCATCATCATCTCAGCCGAGGGACGTCCACTGCTGGACATAGCCCTCCCTCAAGGATCGCCATAACGACCGGTCCTGCGCTGTACTCATCTAACGGGTTCCCGCCGCCTTCACCAGGTCGTCGGGGTCCTCTTATTTATGTAAAAAAAGTTTGGCGGACGGCCATGTAATTTGAGACCCAGACTTAGAGGTCCCATACATGAATGAAACTTAGTAATACGTGTAGAGTGAAACAAAACTAACACAAAAGTAAATTGGTTGTAACCTGTTAAAGTTGGGGGAAAGGTATTTCTCCTTATGATACCTTTTATATTAATTGTGTGAAACTCTATCTCTTATTAGATAGTCCACTCAATCTTCTACGCATACATGTTTCTTTTAATGAAAATTCACGATAACCTTACAATGTTATGGATAATGGATGAAAACGAAATCACACACACTATCAGTTCAACCAAGCCAAATACATTCCGTAACGACCAAAAAATACCTCAGTGATAATATTAGATGAAAATAGCAGTCGTTGCGTTTTGCTACTGTTTTATGGATGATTTGTCTATTTTTACTAGTAATATCTACTTTTGAATCCGGACTTCTGGTGATGTGGAAGTTTTTTAAAAAAATGCCTTAATTTTTTCTTTCTATAATAATTATGACCGCCGCCGTCCTGAATGGCTTTTAGTTTTCGTAAAAAATGGCTGGGTCCAAATCTGCTGTTCTTCTTTACGTCAATACAATGATCATCATTGTTTTACATTGTAAAACTTGCATCAACATGAAACACAAAGTTTTCAGAAAGTTTTAGCTAGACCTTGTTCAGATGAAGCTAAGAAGTTGGTTACCTTTATGACTTCACTAGCGGCCCGTCCCGGCTTCGCACGGGTGGACGTCTAATCTTTTCTAGCAATAAATATAGCCTATGTTACTCAGGGTGAATGCAGCTTTCTAATGGTGAAAGAATTTTTTAAATCGGCCCAGTACTTTTTGAGCCTATTCATTACAAACATACAAACATACAAAAATAGGTACAAATCTTTCCTCTTTATAATATTAGTGTAGATTAGTGAATCAATGATGTGATTATCTTCTCATTGGTTGATGTAATAAAGTTAGGGTATGACATGGAAATCACATGCTGAAATGGTTACAAGGAAGGCCGCAAGGGCTTTCAATATGTGCAGGTCAGCATACGGAAAAACCTGGGGCTTAAACCCCAAGGTTGTATACTGGATCTACACAACTATGGTTAGACCAATACTTTCTTACGGCAGCATAGTTTGGTGGACGAGAACCAAAATGCGAACATGTGAGAAAGAGCTTGGGAAACTGCAACGTATGGCCTGTATGGCTATGACTGGTGCATTTAGGTCGACACCCACCGCGGCACTAGACATAATACTGGACCTTAGACCGCTTCATATATTCATACAAGCTGAAGCGGCGAAGGCTCTTTACAGAATGAAGATGAGCCAAACCTGGCATAGTGATATGCCTAAGATAAGGCACACTGCTCTGAAACTGAACAGTGAGCTTGAAAGAGGGTTCAACATGATCGGTGACACAATGCCGAGCATACGAATCTTCAAGAGAAAATATAAAATACATGTCCCTACAAGGGATGAATGGAAGCGTGGGCTGCGTACCCCGGACGCGAACACTCTTGTTTGGTACACTGATGGTTCAAAAACCGAGTCGGGTACGGGAGCAGGCATACACTCCAAAGACTACAACGAGAGTATCAGTCTAGGAGAGTTTGCAACTGTTTTTCAAACAGAGGCGTATGCTATCATAGCTTGCGCGCAGGAGAATATATATAGGAATGTGACCAACAAGACTATTTATATCCTTAGCGATAGCCAAGCAGCTCTCAAAGCCTTGGACTCCTATTATGTGGGCTCCAAGCTAATCCTAAATGGAGTGAAGACCCTCAACAAGCTTGGTCTTCACAATACCGTAAGATTAGTTTGGGTTCCGGGACATACCGGCGTCCGGGGTAATGAGAATGCTGATGAGTTGGCGAGGGCTGGGTCAGAGCGAAAAATGGTTGGCCCAGAACCAAGTGTGGGAATCCCGGCATGCAGTATAAGAATGGCCATTAGGGAGTGGGCTGATAAAACACACAAGCTGGAGTGGTATAGCCTTACAGGTCTACAACACTCCAAGAAATTTATCAGCAATGCGACAGCTCGTGTCTCAAAGTTCATACTGAACAACAGCAGGAGCAAGGCTCGTGCCATCGTCGGAGCCCTCACTGGTCACTACGCCACAGGCACGATGATGCACAAGATGAAACTCACCCTGGATCCCAGCTGCCGAGCGTGCGGAGAGGATGAGGAGACCATGGAGCATATCCTGTGTGACTGTGATGTCTTGGCGGCAAAGCGCATGTGCCTCCTCGGTGATGGATACCCAAAACCGGGAGATCTAAGGCTTCTTCCCCTCAATGGTATTGCCTCCTTCATTGACCATGTATTTGAAGGGTGAAGTAAGCAAAAAGTATTGGGGCTAACACAAAAGATCCCACTGGGTCGAAGTGTTGCTGGCTTGCCAGCCCCCACAACAAGATAAGATAAGATAAGATAAGATAGGGTATGATGGATGGCATTGAAACTGATATTTACATGTCCCTAATAAACAATAAAATAAAATAAAATCCCTTTGTATTTAGATGCAGACCTTTGTTTGTAATTTGTAGCGCTGTTAATAAAAACTTAATGTTCCGCACCACTACAAATAGCAGACAGACTTAGAAACTTTTTGCCATGAAATCGGAGCTCTAGTCATGAGTCATGTCTTAATATCACATCATAATTATCATGATTCAAAAATGGTTTCATCTTTGTCTAGGTAATAAAGTATCTTATTTTCCTAGAGAAGCTTTATAAATACTGTTTTCAGCTGTTTAATGCTTTTTAATACATTCACTAAACAACACTTAATTTAATCAGGCGTTACTTTGTGGAAATTCATGATAACAAGATGAGGGGAGCTGGAGGATGAGAGATAGCTTAGAGTTCTTAGAGCTTGATGTGGGCATATTTCACGAGACCCTAGCATCACCAAGCTCTGATGCTGCTAAAAAAGTATTCACCTTTGCAGTCTCATTTAGGTAAATTAGAATAATAAGTTCTTCTTCTTGGTCGTAACCTCGTGGCTGAGGGACGTGACCATCATGGGTCGCTTGTGCCACCACAGCTCTCCAGGCCGCTCGATCTTGAGCCCGGTGTATGCTGGCCTGTAGTGTTGTCTCGGTCATTTCTTTCACCGTTATAATAAGTTAGATTAGGTAAAATCTAGATATAAGGTACGATGGGACTGACATGTACGAAACATTTTTGTATAAAAGTCAGGTAAAGGCTTTATAACATCGAAATCGCGAAAAAAAAATCAGCTCGTCCATACAAAACTGCAAACCTACTTGAGCCAAATTTATGGGACAGTTGTTTTTTTTTCGCGATTTCGATGTTGGTCCCATAGAGAAAGTTATTCAGTTTCATAGTCTAAACATCCCCTTAAAAAAGTGTCAGCATATTAAAAAGTACCCTGTATAATTACGAAGATATAAAGCTTTGAAATTTTTCATACAAAATTTTAATAGTACATTACTGCAGCGGCCAGCGACAGAGGCATTGATGGACGAACGTGTAAATGTGGGAAGAGGCGAAGCCGAGGCACACATACGTAAGTCCGTCAATGCCTAGTTGTGGCCAAGGCTTGTATAGTACTTTTCTCAAACAATGCGCGGAAATTAAAACAGTAAATTTTCTCAAATAATTCGCGGAAATTAAAACTCTTTTCAAAATCAATGACGAACAACGAACAACAGTTTGTTTTTTTTTTCAATAAACAGCTTTCTATTTGCAAGCCAGTTCGAAATTTAAATAAAACCTTTGATGAGATACCTCCTTGGTCGCCATGTTTCGGAGAAAAAGATCGTTCCATTTTTAAATTACACGACAGATATGAGTTTACTATGTAATTTATTTGGCCGCTAAACACGACAGATATGGATTTTCATACAAACATTGCCGGCCGCTGCGCGCATGTATTTGGCCAGTACAGCAATTTCGATTTATCTCGAAGAAGGTTGTCAAAATAATGCTCACATTTCCAAGCATGTTTGAGAAAATCTAGTTGTCGCATATCAAATAACATTTGCAATTTATAATACAATTACGAAGATATAAAAAAAAATCTTCTATCTTTTAAAATTTTGTATGAAAAATTTCAAAGCTTTATATCTTCGTAATTATACAGGGTACTTTTTAATATGCTAGGAGATTTGTAATTAGCTTACATTTATTTAAGGTTGTGATTAGTATGTAATCAAAGCTGTAAATCTTCCTAAGAATAATACAACAAAAAATTTATAATAAGAGGATAATAAAAAAAAAAAATGATATAGCAAGGTTCTAAATACCTAGTAGACAAAGTTGGGTCAGGTTGTATTGCTTATGCTTAATCATAATACAAATTTGTCTACTAGGAATTAAGAAGCGGAAGTTGCAATAACATCTTGTTATCTATCACTAACAATAGTTTTAGTATGGCAAGCATTGGGTGTTCTTTCCCTTAGGGATGAACCTAGGTCAGGTTTTATTCCTAATCATGATTATTATGATAATTTATCAAGCTTTTTCTTGTGCCTGCGTCACTCGGCCGTAGGTACCGAGATAATCACCTGCACTTTGTCGCATCGTAAGCGATGCGCTTGCTATACTTTTGCCCCTCGCGCCAGACGGAAACGTCGCATACGTCGCGCGCTGTACGAAGTAATAACAATGCTTAGTCAAGCTTCTTTAGATACAATTTGGCGTGTACCATCTGGTAGTAGGAATAGGTAGGAATAATGAAAGTGTGGATATTTATAGTTTTCTAAGGAAGTTATGTATGTGTTACTGTAATCTATGGTAGCGATCTAAATTTCTAAACCCATCTGCTTCCCCTCACAGGTGCAAGGCATGACGGAGCTGAACGGCTGCGATCCCCGCAAGATCAAAGTCCTTGGACCCTACACATTCAGCATCGGGGACACCACCGGCTGCTCCAAGTACGCCCGGGGAGGCATCGTTACCCAAGTTAAGATGCCCAAGAAACAGCAATTCAAAAGCTTGAGCGAATCTTTTAAGGAACCTGAATTTGTGATAACCGACTTTGGGAAGTTTGACTATCCGCAACAGTTGCATATAGCGTTTGCAGCGCTGCACAGGTTTGAGGCCAGCGAAGGCCGTCTACCGAAGCCGTGGTGTGATGCCGATGCAACAAAGTTCCTTGAGTATGCGAAGGCGATTGTGAGGGATGAGTTGTTTAAGAATGGAGAGATGGAAACTAACACGGAGCTTCTTGACGTGTTTTGTAAGGTTGGTTAACATTATTTTTCTTACTTAATTATTCTTTAGCTTTTAAAGTCATGTCATGTTCTTCCCAGTTCATATAGTAGAGCTACCCTCAAAATCCTATATCAGCCTATACAATATGTCTCACTGCAGGGCACAGGATTACCTTCAAGTAAACATATTCCATGGGCGTCAGTCCACTACATGTGCCTAATGCATATTGGTAGACTTCACATATAGATACATATCCGGATTTCTTCTTCAGCGTATGTAGGTTTCCTTTACCATTTGAGAGCAGTCAGTATTACGTGCATAAGTTAGAAACCTCTTTACTTACATACCCTTTAATATGGGCCCTATATGAAGCGAAAATCGTATGCTACCACCTCACTAACACTACACTGTAGTGTAGTGATTACAGGATGATTTTTAGGATAGTACAATAATAGTGGCCCATTATTATGGCCAAATTCTTAACACCTTGGATCCCGGAGAATGGACGTCGCCGTCAGGGTCGACCCCGAAAGAGGTGGAGAGACGACCTGGATACATTCGACAAAGAGTGGATGGAACTGACTCAGGACGGATGCATGGAGGATAAAGAGGGAGGCCTTTGCCCAGCAGTGGGATGAAATAGGCAAAAAAAAAATATTTATTATAGGCTTGTCTTTTGAACGGGCCTCTACATGTTGGCTTCGGCTCCATGCGCGCCTTCCAAAGGCCCGGGACTTAATTGCCCGTGATTACGGAACGTAAGACATAATAATAATAATACTAGCTGTTGCCCGCGACTTCGTCTGCGTTACCCGGATAAAAAGTACCCTATGTGTTAATCCAAGCCATGGTCTATCTGTATGCCAAATTTCATCAAAATCCGTTCAGCAGTTTTTGCGTGAAAGCGGAACAAACATCCATCCATCCATCCATCCATACATCCATACTTACAAACTTTCGCGTTTATAATATTAGTAGGATTGTTTTTAAAATTGTATTTCAATACTATAAGCTTTATGTATGCATTGTAGGCAGTTGATGCATTAACTGGACTGCCTTTACTACTACATCTTTATTTATCTACGATCAGTCCTTGGGCTGTAAGTGGATTTGCGTTACTAGAGTTTTTACGCAGTACCTGTGTTTGTACGAAGACAAAACTCGCGGTCGTACAGCTCTTGGATGATGGTGATGTTTCAGTGGTTTTTGGTAGTGCTGGCGGATTAGACAAAATATAATGAATTAATTTCAATAATCTTCTATCATGATACATTCCCACAGGTATCATCAGGCGACCTAAACCCAATGAACGCGGCGATCGGCGGCGTGGTAGCCCAGGAAGTCATGAAGGCTTGCTCCGGCAAGTTCCACCCGATAGTCCAGTGGTTGTACCTCGACGCCATCGAGTGCCTCCCCAAGGATCGGTCAGCCCTCACTGAGGAGGCCTGCAAGCCCATCGGGTCAAGATATGATGGACAAGTGGCTGTGTTTGGACGGGACTTCCAGAAGAGGCTGGGAGATCTGAAGTACTTCATTGTCGGTGAGTGTTAGGTTTAAGCAATTTGACCTCTAGGACATTCTATTATTTTATTTATGTGTTTATTATTTATTTATTTTTAAAACTCTCACAGATAAATTGTTTTTTTAAACACTAGATTATCTTGACGCCCGCGCCCCTAGCCAGAGTCGTGGACTAGGTAAATAGTAGCGGTTTGGAATGACTGGTAAAGATCAGACTCATTCCAAAACAAGTTTTAAGTTTCATACATTATTTTTTTTTTATTTGCTTCAGCGCGTGGTGCTTTAAGGTTACAACAATAAAAAAACAAGCAATAAAGAATATGAATATGAAAGCAACAGTTACAGTTTCGTATAAATCCAGGAGCTCGAACTTTTTGTAATTTTCGAAATGCTCTGAAAAAAAGACTAAACTAAAACCATACAGTAAATAAATTATACACAACAGAGGGTCAATGCCCATACTAAGAAAGTTGCGACCTTCTTAGTTGAAAACTCGCGCAAGTACAGCGACGGTGATGAGTAACGGTACTACAGCAATGTTTAATTACGTTAAAATACGTGTTAAACACATTTGTTATAAAAAAAATTAAGAAAATTTATCTATTAATTTATTTCCGTGGAACAAAACTCAAATAATAGTGATCTAATAACGTTTAATTAAGATTTATCTCTCGTTCAGGCCAGTAGCGACATCTGTTTGCGCCAAGACTATACTAAATCTAAAATGTATCGAACTGACCAGACATGCTAAAACTTTGAAATTGAGACTTCGGTGTTCTCGTCGTGCATTCGAATTTTTGAAATACTGTTTTTTTTTTTTCATTCTTTTAACTTGAGTTAAAAGAATTTTGATTTTTTTTAAGTTTTCATTTTGAAATGAAAACTTAAAAAAAATCAAAATTCAGATTTAGATTACACACCGAGGGCAGGAAAGTAAGAAAGGTCTCAGATCTCATGTAATTGTGACACACATGTGATCGGAGGCTTTCTCATTTTTTGCCCGAGGTTAGTACACTATTTTTCTCCCCGACGTAGGAGGAAAGCGACGGAGGAGTGAAAAGTAAAAAGCTTTTTTTTGCAATAACCTCCTAAGGCCCAGCTTTTTAAAAACTTCGAAGAGCTTGAGACCCACTGTACAATTTTATGTACATAATAAATATCTGCTGTCAGGCCCAAGACCTACTTTACCTTGTAACTTTAAAATTCGAAAAGTTTCAAGTGAGATACTATTTTAGCCTGCCTAGGCTTTATGTAAAGAACATTTTGGCTTAAATTAAATCAACCTATCTTTTGTTCAAAAAATTGTACTGTGGGTCTGAAGTTAGAGTAAATTTTTTACATAAATTTTGAAAATAGTATAGCCAGAACGTCAGAAACATGCTTAAATCTCTTATTAAAATTAATAAACATTATGGGTTTTAAGAACTGTCAATACTTTACAAAAATAAAATTAAAAAGAATTTAAAACTGACACAATTTTACTATAAATGGTATGAAGCTGAGACCCGGTGTACCAAAACATGTACAAAAAAAAGTTTCTCATTGTAATTCGGGTGATTGTCTACCGACAGTGAAAATCATTAACTTAGCATACTTTTCTGTCTTTTTCATACATTCTACTAAAAAACATACTCGAAAAAAATAAAGATTAACCGGATTTATTAAGATTTAAAAATACCCTTCCCGCCATGGTCAAACTTTGAACCTGCTTTGAACCATTTGGTTTTGACAGCTTTTACTTTTTTTTAAGTTGGCTGCATTTGAAACATTAAAAAAATATTCATCAACACTGTGGTATGTCAAAAAACACCCCGCGAAGATTCAAAAATAAAATATTATATTTTAAACAATATGTACAAAAATTTGTACAGTGGGCGTTTTTTACTATGATCTGTTTTTAAAGCTGGGCCTGACGGATGAACTTTATTATGTGCAAAATTTTGTACAAGGGGTCTTAGGAGGTTAAATAAAAGATTGACAAAAAAGTTTAATTATTACAAAAATAAAAAATAAAGACACTTTTTTTTTCTCCTATTTCCTTTTTGACCTACAATGTGTTAATAAATTAGCGCAAAACCTCATTCATCCCAATTGATTTATAACTAAAAATAAGAGAAAGATGTGGATTGAAAGAGGATATAGTAACAAGGATTGAAAAGGGAATGCTGAGATGGTTTGGTCATGTGGAAAGAATGAGTGATAGCAGAATGACGAATGAAATATATAAAGCAAGTGTGAATGGGACAGTCGAAAGGGGTCGCCCTAGACGTACGTATGCGGACCAAATTGGTAGCGTACTTAAGAAGGGTCAGATCAAATGTACCCGAAACCGACGAGCGTGTATGAAACGACTTATGAGTGTGGAAGAGGCGAAAGAGGTGTGTCAGGATCGTAGCCGATGGCGATCTATTGTCTCTGCCTACCCCAATGGGACACAGGCGTGAGTATATGTATGTATGTATGTATGTATGTATGTATGTATGTATGTATTAGATTGAAACAATAATTTCATTATTTTGATACTTAAAATTTAAAGTGATTCACATTTTAAGTTTTGACGCAAAAATGATTTTTATCATTTCAGCACTGACAGAAAGCGCTAACGTACATACATACATACATTACAACATACATACATAATTACAATCATACATACATATACATACATATGGATACATTTTTATAATCTTGTTTTGGTAGTAAGTAGGGTGAGTGTGCCCGTGCGGTGGGTTTACATCGGGTTCAGTAAATTAAAAATTTTGCAAACAAATTATTTAATATTTTGAAAAAATTGCCTATTAACCCAGTAAAATTATGCTGAAATATACCAATCAGGAGAAGTAATTTCCGGAGTTTTGAAACTTTTTTTAAACGTTCCTATGGTACGTAATATTAAAGAAAAAAAATAGTCCTGGTGACGGGGGGGTGAGCTCGAGGAAGGGGGGGGCTCTAAAGGTGACTTTTTTCAGTTTTTCGCTTTTTTTCTCGAAATCTGCAAGACGTATCGAAATGTTATGTATGGACAAATTAAAACTGACAAAATTTCCTATAAAACAAGTGGTATGCATTTTTGCCATAGGACTTAACCTTTGAGGGCTACGGGGCCGAGAAAGTAACAGCATTTCAAAAATTATGAAATTTGTATGGCGACCCTCATGAAAGTTGAAGATAAAAACAAAATGATTTCATATTCTTAATCAGCAACCCCGAAAACCCCCAGATACTAATTTTCTGTCGGTTCGGAGAACCCTTAAAAGCTGCATTGGCGTTTGAAATTTCCATGGCAGCCATCTGGGATATCGCAATTTTGGATTTTTTTCACCGCCAACCAAATCTGACCAGGGTCCTCTATGACAATTGTTCAAGGTCCATAACCCTATCTGTCATAGTTTCTGCGGGCCGTTGACCTCATCCGTCAGGAGTCGACTTTCTGAGGAAGTCGAAATATTATTTTTATCGCCAGGGCATCCTTATGATGATTCCTAAAATCATTTTACTAAACGTTGAATGGGGGAAACCCGGTGAACAATTATACGGGTATTTATCTAATATCTATGTGGGGGGGGGGGAGGGGGGGGGGTCAACCAGATACCTCCAATTTATCTCCGGGTTCCCCTTACGGTACAAGGATGGCATTTGGGGACCATCATATGGATGCCTTGGTGATACAGGGAAAACTTTGACTTCCTCGGAAGGTCGACTCCTGATGGATGAGGTCAACGGCCCGCGGAAACTATGACAGATAGGGTTATGGACCTTGAACAAATGTCATAGAGGACCCTGGTCAGATTTGATAGGCGGTGAAAAAAATCCAAAATTGCGATATCCAAGATGGCTACCATGGAAATTTCAAACGCCAATGCAGCTTTTATGGGTTCCTCGAACCGACTGAAAATTTGTATGTGGGGGTTTTCGGGGCTGCTGATTAAGAATATGAAATCATTTTGTTTTTATCTTCAACTTTCATGAAGGTCGCCATACAAATTTCATAATTTTTGAAATGCCGTTACTTTCTCGGCCCCGTATCCCTCAAAGGATAAGTCCTGTGACAAAAATGCATACTACTTGTTTTGTAGGATATTTTGTTAGGTTTAATTTGTCCATACAAAGTATTTCGATACGACTTTTAGATTTCAAGAAATAAGCGAAAAACTGAAAAAAGTCACCTTTAGAGCCCCCCCCTTCCTCGAGCTCACCCCCCCCTCACCAGGACTTTTTTTTTTCTTCAATATTACGTACCAAAGGAACGTTTAAAAAAAGTTCCAAAACTCCGGAAATTATTTCTTCTGATTTATCTAATTTTACTGGGTTATATGTTGAAACCATGATAATTCGATTCTGCTCTCGATTCTAAACAAACTAATTTCTAGTTTTGCGTTATTCATTAACACGTATAGGTAATATCCAGTCTCTTTTTTTACCTATAGGTAATATCCAAAGTGTATTTTTTTTCATCCTTTTAACTTAGTTTCCTTTGTTAAACATACGAACAAAGCCTTGGGATTAACTTCCGCGTGTATTTATTACAGCAACGACACTAAGTAACTTAAAGCCTCCCCCACACAGGTGCGTTATTATTATCGATCGATAATATCGCTGCATTTTTGCGATATCCTACACACTGCCGCGATATTAACGCAACCGGGAAGCAAGAAATAGTATAGCAACGGACTCGGGACGACGATCGCAAAAACGCACCTGTGTGGAAGGACCATAAAGGTATCATATAGAGGAACTGCCAGCTCAGAGAGCGAGATTTACCTAGCGGCGCCACTGTATAATAGAAAGAGATACGTGACGCGAGGCAATAGAACCGTTTTTGGGAACTTGTCAGCACAATCGACTGGGTAAATATTCGTCCTCTGTGAATAATTAGTGAATCTAAAGTGAAGTCGTAGATTATTTTGTGAAATATACTAACACTATTTCATTAAATTACCTACGATTTCACGTTAGATTCACAATTATACAGGGAACTCGAAGTATTAGGGTGCCGATAAGTGCCGACAAATGCACAAAAAACGGTTTCATTTGACAACTCATGTCAGTTACTCTATTCCGACAGGTATAATAACTTTATGGGAAGGACATGTGACGCAAAATTTTCGATCAGTAATAAATAACGAACCTGTGTGGGGGAGCCTTAACTGTGATGACGTCACAGCTGCATAGATACAGCGCCACAAATAATGCAGTGGTCGACATACTATTGATTTAATTCTGTCGACACACTACATTTCTTTATTGTTGCTATTGATTTATTTATTTTTGTATTACCATATCGGTGTTACGGTAAAAGAAAACATCGCTAGGAAACCTAATTGCTTCAATTTCGAGGTGTTTTTTCCACTGCATAGTAGAATTGGCGACAGTCTCAATACCTATGACACTTCAGAGTTTATTAATAGAAAAAAAATATCGTTGAGTACTATACTAATTATAACGCTGTTTTTTTTATTCGTCTGTACTTTAAGAAAATAGTATCTTTATTGAGCCAATCGTTTTCGTCAACCCAGATCAGAGGCCTTATAATCTGACTTCAAAATTATCTGACGGCAAGTTGACCACCATCTTGCTTCTACCAATGGAACCCTCACCCTTTTTCATGCCTTTGCCCTGCAGTAAGATCCTACAGGCTATAACTTAACATATAATTTTATTTTGCATCACTTAAAATCTGCTTTCTGTGTTCATCTGTAATCACTTTGCTTTAGTGTTAGATTAGGGTGGGAGGGTAGAGGCGTGCATAGAGGTTAGGTACAGGAGTGCCATTTTTGAAACTCTTCTTTGAACTCAACAGTTGAAAATGTAAATATGGAGACGTGCATCTTTCTACGGCTGATTCGACATTAAAAAATCATAATCCAGGAGTGCGATATTTGAAAGTCAAATCAGCAGTAGAAAGATGCGTATCTCCATACATTTTCAACTGCTGAGTTCAACGTATAAGATTCAAAAATCGCACTCCAGGCTCATTCTTAGTGAAGTACAGTCAAGAGCACATCAAGCTTTACTCTTGCATTTCGATTGTAACGCTTATGGCGCACTAAATAAGAACGGTACAAAATCCAAAGTGTCAAGCTTGACGTGCTCTTGACTGTACAATAAAATAATGCCCAAAAAATGTTTAAACAGTGTTATTTTAAAGTTTAATATACATAAGTATGCATTGCAGGCAAATTAATACAGTGACTGGATGAGGACAGACGAATAAAAAAACCGTTTATACTGTAGAATTTAGATGGAATAAAGCATTTTAGAATAAATGTTTCGTAGATTTAGATAATGTTGTAGTCTGAAAGAGAATGTAGTGACAAAGATAAAAAATGGTATGTTGAGATGGTTTGGTCATATGGTAGGAATGGATGAGACTAGATTGACGAGTGCAATTCGTAAGGCAAACGTAAGTGGAAAATGTTGGAAGGGGACGGCCTAGACGTACATACACTGACCAAATTAGCAACGTGCTGACAAAGGTGTGTTACTGACCGTATTTGGCGTCGCACTCGCACTAAATCTATCTACATACATACGCATCAGATATTTATGTATGTCATGTTTACTCATTTATCTGAGTCATTGACTGACAATAACAATTAGCAGCAATACATACCTTTGTTTACTATACTATTTATCTGTTCATTATAAACATAGAGATAATTCTACAAAATATACATACACGTTCTCACGCCTGTCGCACTGGTATAAGCAGAAACAACGGAACGCCACCTGCTACGATCCTGACAAACCTCTCTAGCTTCCTCCACATTAATTAGTCCTTTCATGCATGCTCGTCGGTTTCGGGTAGATCTGACCTGGCCTTTTTTAAATCTTGTGTGGGGACCCCCTTAATTATGTGCGCGCTTCAAGGAAGGCGCGTGTCAACATGTGTCACTTACACAAACGCAAAATGTATTTACATAAATGTTGTTGTTCTTCGAGACCAGTTTTTAAAAGCATTATTTTCCACCAGGCGCTGGCGCTATCGGGTGCGAGCTGCTCAAGAACTTCGCAATGATCGGGGTGGGCGCCGAGAGCGGCTGCATCACCGTCACCGACATGGATCTCATTGAGAAGTCCAACCTCAACCGGCAGTTCCTCTTCCGCCCTCACGACGTGCAGAAACCCAAGTCCAGCACTGCTGCTAGGGTAAGGAGTATTGATATTGATTGGTTGAGAGGGCTCGTTTTCCGCAACTTGACGTCTTAAAAGCCTATTTGCGTGATGGGTAAGTGGTTTTTTTCCAGGGGATCGGGGACATGTGTGCTGGCTTGTTGACAAGTCCATCCGTCGCACATCGCTCACATCTCTTCCGTCTTCGACTCCGCTTTGATTGTGCCATAAATTATGAGAAATCTCTTCTCCTTCTCTTGATCTTATATGGTTCAAGCGGAGCGGAGAAGAGGTTATTGTTAGACTAAGACTAATAGAAAAATTTTAATAGTTTTTTTTCGCTGCTCTCCGACTTTGCATCCTTTGACTAAATTCCTTCGGGTTTTGACTGGCACTCGGTCTGGGCCTCTTCATTCGAACTTCGCAATTGCGTGAACGTTTTTGATCCAATGTCAACTCTATTACAATGAAGTGCGGACCGAAACAGTGGCGATATGTCGACCATCGAAATTCCGGGTGCAGGGCCAGTTCTGTGCGAACGCGGAATTTTTGGAGTATGCCTTTCAAGTCTTCCCTTTTTGTGTAACTTTAAAACATACTTTACAATTCGCAGGTGATAAAACGAATGAACCCGTCTGTGAACGTGCTGGCTCAAGAGAACCGAGTGTGCCCTGAGACCGAGTCTGTGTACGACGACCGCTTCTTCGAGAACCTGGACGGAGTCGCTAACGCGCTGGACAACGTCGACGCGAGGATCTACATGGACCGGCGCTGCGTCTACTACAGGAAACCTCTGCTTGAGAGCGGCACTCTTGGCACTAAGGGCAATACGCAGGTCTGTATCGTGCTTCGTATCATGTGGAGTAGGGCCAGACTGATTCAACATTTTTTCAGGTGGGCCAATCTTTAGGTTCATGATGATGTGCCTAAGAGCTGGCCACTTTTTAATTGATACCGTAACAATTTTTGTCTGGACAACGCAATGTGTACCCTGATAGGACTAGTGCATCAATTTAAAGTGGCTTAGCATGCTATGGAGAAAGCTTTGCTCGGTGTTTCTCTGAGAGATCAAATTAGAAATGAGGTGATAACATCAGAGAACTAATGTGGTTGACATAGCTCTGAAAATTTGTCAGATTTATGGATTTAGTCATATCTGCCGAACGAAGAAATGACAACCAAGTTCGATAGTGGAGGCCACGAACTGGCAGGCGTAGTGTGGGACGCCCTGCGGTCCACTGGACCGACGACCTAAAAAAAGGTGTGGGGAGCGACTGGATGAGAGACCTATGTTCAGCAGTAGAGGTGTGCGCCGATTTTGGTTTTATCGGCGGCGGCGGCGTAATCGGTGTGAGGCATTTTTTGAACCAGGCGTGATAGGGAATCGACAAAATGATTGATAAGGTGGATAATTAGCGAAAAATTAACTAGTCCTACTTTCTTAAACTTAAGGGTTAAAATTGGTATAAATGTCGATTATTTATGATGATGAATCGGTAAAAGTTCCACTTCTGTTGCCTTCCAATATTAAAATAAATAATCTAAACCCCGCACTACACTCTCGCCGAGAACTTTCAAGGAAAATTACTATGGCTTACGACGCCACGAGAACAATGAAGGGCATCCACTCTCGTTCTCGGCCTGTCTCGCCCGTTCTCGGCGAGAATGGAGAGCCTGCATTAAAGCTGACTGAATTGACCGTAGTTAGTAAGAGTAGTGTTTGCTACAGCGTTAAGCACTTTTGTGGCCTCTTTGAACATGTTCTAGACCATCAGACGTTAAAATAGTAATCGCCTTTTGAGCTAAATCAATCGTCATATTCACGCCGATTTCACGGTCAAATGGTCGGCGGCGGCGGCGCACACCTCTATTCAGCAGTGGACGATGATTGGCTGATGATGATTCATGCCTGATAAATTGTTCTTAATAAGTGTAAGTAGGGTTTGAGGCTCATTTCTCTGTGATGTGGAGTGACACTTAGTGTTTTTAGTTTTAATATGAACAGTTATAAAAACGATCACGAATAATTTGTGGTTATAGAAATTTGAAAGACATTTTTACCATTAATGTTACCAGTACAATAATACACCAAAGTATCTCAAAGTTAAACAATTCTCTTGCAGGTCGTGGTGCCCTTCCTAACAGAATCGTACAGCTCGTCCCAGGACCCGCCGGAGAAGTCTATCCCGATCTGTACGCTGAAGAACTTCCCGAACGCGATCGAGCACACGCTGCAGTGGGCGCGCGACGAGTTCGAGGGGCTGTTCCGGCAGGCGGCGGAGCACGCGGCCCAGTACCTCAGCGACCCGCACTTCGTGGAGCGCAGCCTGCGCCTGCCGGGCAGCCAGCCCATCGACGCGATAGAGAGCGTGCGGGTCAGTAGTACTGTACCACCATAGTGTTTATTCGCAGAGTGCATGACATTTGCGCTTAACCACATTAACACGTTTGCTGCCCACCATACTAAATCTACAATATTGCTCCCACGCCCCATACAAATTTACTGATCCCACCGGTGATGCTCAAAGCATCGCTCTATTACGGAGGTGCCATGAGCATCACCGGTGGGATCAAAAGCAAATTTTTTCAGGGTATTTTTTGGCTCAGTCGCAAAATGTCCCTTTCTCAAAATGTCCCTCGTTCGCAAAACGTCCCTTTCTCAACCCCACCTCTCCTCACCCCCGCTACCTTGACCTAGTCCCGCCCACAATACCCCCTCTCCTACCCCTACTCACCCCCGGGGCTTCTTAGAGCAACTATTGAGTGGTCCAGAACTCTCAATTCCTATCCCACCAAAATTTTCATTTATAATGGAATTTTGAAAAAGGGACATTTTGAGAAAGGGACAGTTTTCGAAAGGGACGTTTTGCGAACGAGGGACATTTTGAGAAAGGGACATTTTGCGACTGAGCCTAATTTTTTTGGGGGCCAGATACAAACTGTGAATGCTATTTCTTAACAACTATAGAGTATCCTCTACAAAATAGCATTCACTGTTTGTATCTGGCCCCGAAAAAAATCCCCAAAACTATACCCTGAAAATTTAGCTTTGATCCCACCGGTGATGCTCATGGCCACACAGAGAAGAAAACGTGATCCCACCGGTGATGCTCATGGCAGCCAACATGTTAAGAAACAACTGTAACGTTAATTGGACGAAAGCAAAGCCCCGGTTGTGGCAGGTTGGCGGGTTCAAATCCCGTCCGAGACTAAATTTGTCGATCTTTAATTTCATTTGAAACAGCATAAAATATGACTGCGACTTATTAGTGATATTAATAATCATCTAGAGTTAACCCGCGACTTCGTCCGCACAAATTATATACCAGATTTTAAGTCAGATCATAAGCTATCATAAGCTAAACAAAAAAGTCTCATCAAAATCGGTTCAGTAGATTTTACATGATGCTCGATCAAACAAACAGAAAAAAAGTCTAAAATAGGTTGATTTGGAGTCAGGGATACCTAAAAACCATATCGTAATCTTTTTCTTGTAAATATCTTCTATGTACAGACATACTTCTGTTACAGTTTTATAATAGTTAAGATAACGTCATCATCATCGGCCTGAGGGGCGACACAAAACTTTTTTCTTCGGTAACTTGGTATATTTCCATGAATAACACAAACTTATAAAACGTTTCAGAACGCAATAAACGAACGCCCGCTCAAATTCGAAGACTGCGTCACCTGGGCCAGGCTTCACTGGGAGGCCCAGTACTCCAACCAGATCAAGCAGCTCCTCTACAACTTCCCCCCGGACCAGCAGACCACCAGCGGGGCCCCTTTCTGGTCCGGGCCCAAGCGCTGCCCGGAACCCCTCGAGTTTGACCCCAATGAGGAGTTGCACCTGGACTATGTTGTGGCTGCAGCCAACTTGAGGGCCACTGTGTACGGTCTCCCCAACTGTGTTGATAGGGAGCTTATTGCACAGATGGCTGCTAATGTACCGGTTAGTTTGTTTTTTGTTTGCTTAAACTTTTTGTTTTCACATCGTGAGCATAACTACATATTTCAATTTCGAGCCATGTAGTGCCCATTGTCCGTTAAGGGTGATGATGGCCTCACTACCTGCTACTCTTGACAGTGCTGGTAAAGGCAAAGTCGTGAGAATTCTCTCATTGTCTGCCTGTAAACGGCGACGGATAAAAATATCAATGTTGTTAAATGAATGTCGCGTCTCGGAAACTACAGATTATTTTTCTCTGTTGGGATTTTTCAAAATGGGTAGACCAATTTTCAACTCGTCAAGATTCCTACCCAATCATAGAGCAACATTTCACAAATACACATCAACTTTCAGGTGCCAGAATTCAGCCCGAAATCCGGCATCAAGATCGCCATAACCGACGCCCAGCTCCAACAGAACAACGACGAAATGGACCAGGACAGAGTCAAGAACATAATCGCCGAGATCCCCCCGCCTAGCAAGCTGGGCAACCTCAAGGTCACGCCCCTCGACTTCGAGAAAGACGACGACACAAACTTCCACATGGACTTCATCGTGGCCGCATCCAACCTCCGCGCTGCCAACTACAAGATTCCTCCAGCAGACAGGCATCGCTCCAAACTGATCGCCGGCAAGATCATCCCTGCCATCGCGACCACCACCTCCGTCGTAGCCGGCCTCGTCTGCCTGGAACTATACAAATTGGCGCAGGGCTTCAATACATTAGATGTGTTCAAAAACGGCTTCGTCAACCTCGCTCTACCTTTCTTCGGCTTCTCCGAACCCATTGCGGCACCGAACAACACTTACTACGACAAGAAATGGACCCTCTGGGACCGATTCGAGGTCAAAGGCGAGGTCACTCTCCAACAATTCTTAGATTACTTCAAAAATGAGCATAAGTTGGAGATAACGATGCTGTCGCAGGGCGTCTGCATGCTTTACTCGTTCTTCATGACTAAAGCCAAGTGCCAGGAACGACTGAACCTACCGATGTCCGAAGTGGTGACTAAAGTATCCAAGAAGAAATTAGAGCCCCATGTGAAAGCGTTAGTGTTCGAATTGTGTTGCAACGACGAGGACGGCAACGACGTGGAGGTACCCTACGTCAAGTACACCTTGCCTTAGTAAAGAACCGTTGAATCCATCGTCAAGAGTCCACGAGCCAAAATTTTTACGATTTCAGTCGACGATGTGAAACGAGCATTTCATGGCATTTAAAGCATAATAGTTACCATTCTTAGCGATGGTTCTACACGAATTTCACATATAAAGGGTATTTTTAAACTGAGATTGCGGATTAGGTATATCGAAATATAAAATGTTTTAGAAGCTCGCGACAGTGGACGCGCGGCCGGCCGCCGGTTGGCGGGTATGTACAGTGAATAGTGATAACTGTGTGACGTTTTTCTTATTTTGTGCTTTAGAACACGCTTTTAAACTAATTGTCTATTCTAAACTTGATATATTTATAGTAGAATTATTTGCTCACGTACCATCATCACGAAGCGCGCTAGATATATTTTTTATTTTGTGGAACTTCATTATTTTACACCAAAATTTATCGGATATTTTTAATGTTGAAATCAGAGGGTCTGTATATGGAAGGAAAATAAATAAAATTTGAGCATATTGTTGTTTTATTAAAAGTCTTAAATAGTTTAAAAGTTTATTGGTTAAAAATGCACTTACACAAAAATATTATGATATAATCTCACTTTAATACAACTGGGGTCTTTGGAGATCGTCCTATTAAATATTTATTACATTGAAGGCAAGTTAAAAGGGGTCTTAAAATATTTGAATCACTTAATTTTAGTAATAAGCGTAAAGGAGTTCAAAAAGATTATTTGGCATTTGTTTTTGATTCATCAAAGTTAACACCAAATCGAATGTTCCATACAAACTTTAAATTACCGAACGTAAAAGTTTACGACACCGTACATGTTTGCTTGAGAGCGAAATTAAAATTAATTTTCACTACAATACGCTCAAATATAAAGTACAGTGTTTCTCAAAATATATGTCAAACGCGAAGTTATTATGAACCACGTGAAATGTAGCGTGTTAAACTTCGCGAACGGCAATTAGAAGTTTGTAATGGAACACAACGTGAGACCTATCGTGCAAATAATATACGACAAAATTATAACAGATCAAAGGTATAAATCTACGTACAATTTAAAACTTTGGCGAATTCGTATTACGTTTTTTTTCGTGTTGCATCACCTTTTTTATACTTAAAATACAATAAGTGTCAGGCGACATTGACCGTCCTTCGTTCAATGTGTCCAAACCCTTACGCACTTTCAAGGAATTATATTTACAATTTTTGTCTAAAATTTTGTGAACATCAAGATAGCGGGATCAAATCTCCGATTCAAAATGTAGCATATGGGGAATTTAGTACTCCATTTGTACTAAATGTACCCTGAGTTTCAACATTTGTACCTTTACCGCCAAGAAAGTACAATCAAAACTATCTGATCCCGCCACCTTGACGTCAAAGTGGCGGGACCATTGGGAAGCATTGCCCACACGTGGACGACAATAACATGGGTAATTAGTACTACATTTGTACTTAAATATACTCGATTTTCAGCCCAGTACAAATTACCGTTTCAAAGATATATACAATAATAACTGGTCCGCCATTCTGACGAATCGTCCAATTGCTTTTTTCATACGAAAATCGTAGTTTATAGTAAATATTATAATGTGGAGACTTAGTACCAGGCAGGTACAAAAACATATATTAATATCAGCCTTCTATCTTATTTACGTAAAAAGTTATAGGAAGATACATTTTCCAATCGAAAAATACAGGGTGTAAGAGACAGGCGGCCAAATACTGAAATTGCGTAAAAAAGACCATCAAACTGACCAACTATCTCGATGGAACCAACGTAACGTTGAAATCGCAAAGAAACTTCTGTTACAAAGATACATTTATCAAATAAAAATACAGGGTGTAAGGGACTGGCGGCCAAATACTGAAAATCAAACTGACTATCTTAATGGAATCTTAAAAAATCTGCTGTTAGTGCTGTTACCACAGAACATTATAAGAGGGGTTAGAAATGCAAAGTATCGCTTTTGCTTCGGAGACGGCTGTCGCCACTTGTCTTTCCACTCACGCTGCTACAATTACTCTTGCCCTCTCGCTCGCACCACGCCGCGCGCCTTATGGTGTTATGCAAATCATTGCATAGCCTGTGGCGATACGTTCCACGCCTAGTTTGCACTTCTTATAACTGCAGTACCCCGACTCAGTATTGGCCCGGCTTTCCCTGACACCCTATACAAAAATTATAACTATTATAAGTATTCAAAAGGTACGCATAGAAGAGAAAACTACAAATTAAAATGCATATTTTTAATTCGTCATCATCATCAGCCAACGCTATCTTTTATTTTTGGTTTCTAGAGTAGTACTATAGTAAAAAAATATTTGCCGGTAGTACTACCGGCCGAGGCGGTAGAACCACGGTTAAATGAATTTTCCGTCTTACTACTGGTAGTACGACTTGGTAAAAAACGATTTTATTGTTTTAAGCAATTTGGATGGTCCAGTTAAGTCCAGTTCAAAATAAAATTTCGTAAAACACAACTACTTTAGTTACATATTTGTGGAAAATGGCGCTGCACTTCATTTTTTTTGCGGTCCGTGTCTTTGGTTGAGCGCGCAGCTCGAAGAAAAGTCAACGACTTAGCCGACATTCACCCAAAAACATTTCATTGCAAACAACCTAATATTAAAAAAGTTATAAACTTAATATTTATTTATTTATAATTAATGAGAAACCCTGGTCTACATGGTCTACAGTGAGATCTCTTAAGAATAATAAAGCAGCTATTACTTTACCCAACATACGTTACGTTTTCATGTGATGCGCGAAAAAACAGACGGACAAAAAATCCAATAATTGGTGACATGCGATTTCGACGTTGCGTTTGTTCCATTAAGATAGTTGGTCAGTTTGATTTTCATTATTTGGCCGCTTGTCTCTTAAAGTCTGTATTTTTATTTGATAAATGTATCTTTGTAACAGAAGATTCTATGCGTTTTCGACGTTTCGTTGGTTCCATCGAGATAGTTGGTCAGTTTGATGGTCTTTTATACGCAATTTCAGTATTTGGCCGCCTGTCTCTTACACCCTGTATTTTTCGATTGGAAAATGTATCTTCCTATAACTTTTTACGTAAATAAGATAGAAGGCTGATATTAATATATGTTTTTGTACCTGCCTGGTACTAAGTCTCCACATTATAATATTTACTATAAACTACGATTTTCGTATGAAAAAAGCAATTGGACGATTCGTCAGAATGGCGGACCAGTTATTATTGTATATATCTTTGAAACGGTAATTTGTACTGGGCTGAAAATCGAGTATATTTAAGTACAAATGTAGTACTAATTACCCATGTTATTGTCGTCCACGTGTGGGCAATGCTTCCCAATGGTCCCGCCACTTTGACGTCAAGGTGGCGGGATCAGATAGATTTGATTGTACTTTCTTGGCGGTAAAGGTACAAATGTTGAAACTCAGGGTACATTTAGTACAAATGGAGTACTAAATTCCCCATATGCTAAATTTTGAATCGGAGATTTGATCCCGCTATCTTGATGTTCACAAAATTTTCCGGATTGCAAATGTTTTTAAATTATTTGGAATTTCCATAAAATCGGACCGCCAAGACTCGAGAGATAAAATAGATAAACAGCAACGATATATCTAGATATAAGTGGCTATTTAGAACAATCATTGTTTTCCACAGACTTACGAAAGGCTACCCGAATTAAGGTCCAACGTAGACATGCCACAAAAAAACCTAAGACTAAGGCCGTTCTCACAGTACCTACTCTCGTAAAGCGTGCAAAAAAAATAATGAGGCTAGAATGTACATTAATTCTACTTCTGGCGACCTATTTTGTTAACCATGCGCCGCCATTTTTTTTTATATCATATCTCGTGGCGTAGTAAAGAATGTAAAAATCTCATATAAACTGTGTAGTCCTGAAACTTAAGAAAATGGGACATATTTGTTCTAAACAGCTCATCTAGTGCGGTGTATAGAAATCTTATTATTTATGTGACTAGAGTAAATTTTTGACATCCAATTTTAAATTCTTTAGACATTATTTTAAGAAATGGTATGCGTCAAGCACTGCTATGAAGTCCTATCTGGCCTATGAAATCTAAACTTGACGCATACGAAGAAAGCTAAAACATTGTAAGAAAACAACCGATTTAATAATGAGTTACCATATTGTACTTTTATTAACGTTGCACTACGTAACTAACTTATGCAAAGTAGGCTAAATTACTTTTTACGCAAATTATTTAGGCGACTAAGGGCCTGTTTCACCACTTCGTAAGTTCTTGTTAGCTTATCTGACAGATTGTTTGACATATTTTTTATAAGAGATATGTCAATCGATCTGTCAGAGCAATTTATCCAAAAGTTGTAAAACAGGCCCTAATAATTATAAAATGTAAAACCATAAAATTTTAAATTCGATTCAGCGTTCGTTTTATAGTAAGCTCTTAAATTAAAAACATTACCCAACTTAAAAGGGCTATCACAGTCCAGTGGCGCCCTCATCACATTAAAAAAGATTTTTCAATAAAGAAAGCCTACATTAAAAATGTGATCAACATCAAAACTACAAAAGCCTTAGGTTTTTTAAAGGTCTAAACATGCAAATTTTGAAAAAAGAAAAAGAAAAACGGCCGCTTTTGTTTTTATTCGAAATTGTCTGAAAGTGGAATGTTTAGAACCTATAAAAGTATTGTATAACAAGGCTTGAAGGCTTTTGTAGTTTCGATGTTGATCACTTTTTTAATGTAGGCTTTCTTTATTGAGAAATCTTTTTTAATGTGATGAGGGCACCACTGGACTGTGATAGCCCTCTTAAGCGCGTTATAAATAGAAATACATGATTGTGATAGTTCGTGACCTACGTTTTATTTGTATTATGTGTTACACACCAAAACAACCTTATGTTCAAGCTATAAAAGCCAATTTAAATACTTCTACCTAAGCATCACCTACATTTAGCGAATGTGAATTTATTAAGCTCTTAATTTGCTGAAATAATTCTAGGCACTGAAATGGAATTAAAATGTATCAAAGATTTAGCCATATCTTATCACATAAATTAAATATTAATGCAATTAGCGTACGACGCATCGCATCGCGGCTTCGCTCACGTGTTGTCGATACTGCCCGACTATACCCAAGGAACACGTAAGCTATATAGCAGCTGTACAGTAGCCGCATAAAGGAAATTTCCTTTATGCAGCTACTGTGCTGCTGCTATATAGCTTGCGTGTTCCTAGAGTATTATACCTATTGGGGAGAGGACACCACTTTCATAGTGTAAATAAAATAAGTGATGAAGCTCAGCGGTGGCGGCGGGGCTATGCCCGCGCGGTGTGCGGGGTACGGCGGGGGACGGGCGTACCCTAACTCAATTCGCTGTTAGGGTACGCGCGCAGGCAGCGTGGGCCGGGACACACTCCTCCCGGCCCCCGCACGCCTTGCACGATTGGCCTGCCGCGACCGCTTCACCACTATTAGTTCTTTACACTATGCCACTTTCCATTGGTTTTTTGTTAACAACTCAAAATAGCAAAACTACTAGTAAAATGTTTTGATATATGATTGCCACGGCGGCGCTTCCCCTTACTCATGAAAGCTGTGCGCAGTGCACGACGACAGCGTCTTCACGATGTTGTCCAGCAGTGGGCGAAGAAGCGTGGGAAGCAGGCCGGCTTGTCGTGTCAGCGCCATGGACGACGCCGCGGGCTCGGCATGTAGCGCGCGCGCGCCACGGGGCTTTTGTCCCCGTTAAAAGTCTCTGAAACATTGCAGATTGTGAGCACCTCCACTACCTGAGGCGGGTTTCCGCGCGCGGTTTTGTACTAAAATCACGCGACCGAGGGACCGCTTTCATTAGCGGTGCTCTTTGATTTTCCAGAAACAGACCCGCAACGAGCCATCCGAGCGCGTTCTCCACGCGGACATAGCTCAATAGGTTTGAAGAACATAAACTACACTAGAATAAAATTAGTCATGCAAAACTATAAGTAAGTATAAGGAAATATATGAATGATTAAATTAAAATTAGGACCACAGCACATGTAACTATTCAAAAGCTTAGAAATAGATAAATATCTTATTGCTAGCTGTTAGAAGATTTTAAAAGCTATGAAAATTTGCGGGCATCGAATTTAACCAACCAACCAACTATAAAAAAAACTTATGAATATACAAGAATGTAAATGGAAATATAAGGGGTTTGAATTTAACTTAGGCTAACTTGTAAATACACAAAAATGTTAATGGAAATATAAGGGGACTGAATTTAACTTAGGCTAACTTGTAAATATACAATAATGTAAATGGAAATATGAAAATAATGGAGATGTATTACCATGTGCAATAAGAAATTTGCCAGATAAAAAATTCATTCATGAACTAAAAGCATATTTAGTAAATAAGTGTCCATACAATTTGAATGAATTTCTAGAACTAAGCGACTGACATTTTAATATATTTAATATTGATTGAGAGATTGAGCACCTTATTGACATTGTAATTATTGTGATTTTCTTGTTTGTAATTAATTATGTTGAATGATTTTGTTTGTTTGTTCTTTTAACTGTGATGTATTGTAAGTTTTGACATGTTTAATTAATCTTATTATTATTATTGCTACTTGTACCTAATGATTGTAAATTTTTTGTTGTTATGTTTATCCTTAATATTCTATGCAGCTATTGTTGTCTCTGAATAAATAAATTGAATTGAATATAAGGGGACTGAATTTAACTTAGGCTAACTTGTAAATATACAAGAATGTAAATGGAAATATAAGAGCACTGAATTTAGCGTCACCCTAACATAAAAAAAATCCTGAAAATATACATGAAATGTAACTAAAAATTATAATGCAATCAAATCAGTGTCAAAAATTAAATTAAAAACCTCTCTTCTGAATGAAATAATTATGTTAGTAAAGTTGACTTTTATACATGGACCAGGACAGAGCAAAAATAGTTAAACAATCATTATGCAATGTTACGGAACCCTATGGGCGTGTCAGACTGGTTGGTTTCTGGCAACATTCAAGGTTAAAACAGCATTACAAAGGACAGTGGGTACTATGTTTTACAAGTGACTACACATTATAACAAATTAAACGACGAAATTCAACTTAAAAACAAAGGATAACACTATTAAGCCAGCACAGTGTTGCCAAATAATCAAGCGCGACATAAAACATGGCATAGACAATACATCGTAAGCTGGCAACATTCTCAATAGGGTCAGTGTTACCATAGTTGGACTGAGTCATGAGAGAGGCCGATGAGCTGCGCTTGTGGCGAGTCGGGAACGATCCGCTGTGGCTTTGCGACATTATGTCCCTGGATACAATTGTTATTGCTTTCAAAATAGGAAACAGTCAGTTTTTACTGTAAACATTATGTAAATGGCTTTTTGTGAAACTCAATAAATTTATTATTTATTATTTATTTATTATTTACTCTTTATGTACCTCGTAGACGGAGAAGCAATATAGGTTTATACGTGTTTTGTCCTTAAGCACTTAAAAAAGAGAGGTTAATATCAAATTTACTCTAGTTGAAAAAGGAGATTGCTGTTTTATTTTCTGTTCTTATCGACGGAACCATATTTTTTTTTATACTATGGCTTGCTTCTTCCAGCAATTTTTCTCGGGATTGCTAGATGGCGCCACAGAGCTATATTGTTTCTTAAAATAAAAAGAGATATAAGATAAGATCAAAAAGTTGCAAAAATATCTTGACATAGCTGTAAGGTCTATATCCCTTTAACCATAGTTTTGTTCGACATTGAAAAATGCTCGCGCTAATGCGAGGCTAATGCATGTTCTCTATGGAGTGATAGACAATGCCAACTGCCGCTATGTTGAAACGTCGGCCGCTATGATGGCGCCTCGTTCCATGTAGGAGCGCTTACAGTGGGCACGTGTAGTGTAGAGGCTAATGATAGTAAGTCACTCACGTGTGTCTAGCACTCCGGGGCGTGGGTTGTCGCGAGGCGATGGAGCGCCTCCGGCCCCGGTCGGACGCTATGATGGCGCATCGTTCCATGTAGTAGCGCTTACAGTGGGCACGTGTAGTGTAGAGGCTAATGATAGTAAGTCACTCACGTGTGTCTAGCGCTCCGGGGCGTGGGTTGTCGCGAGGCGATGGAGCGCCTCCGGCCCCGGTCGGACGCTATGATGGCGCATCGTTCCATGTAGTAGCGCTTACAGTGGGCACGTGTAGTGTAGAGGCTAATGATAGTAAGTCACTCACGTGTGTCTAGCACTCCGGGGCGTGGGTTGTCGCGAGGCGATGGAGCGCCTCCGGCCCCGGTCGGACGCTATGATGGCGCATCGTTCCATGTAGTAGCGCTTACAGTGGGCACGTGTAGTGTAGAGGCTAATGATAGTAAGTCACTCACGTGTGTCTAGCACTCCGGGGCGTGGGTTGTCGCGAGGCGATGGAGCGCCTCCGGCCCCGGTCGGACGCTATGATGGCGCATCGTTCCATGTAGTAGCGCTTACAGTGGGCACGTGTAGTGTAGAGGCTAATGATAGTAAGTCACTCACGTGTGTCTAGCACTCCGGGGCGTGGGTTGTCGCGAGGCGATGGAGCGCCTCCGGCCCCGGTCGGACGCTATGATGGCGCATCGTTCCATGTAGTAGCGCTTACAGTGGGCACGTGTAGTGTAGAGGCTAATGATAGTAAGTCACTCACGTGTGTCTAGCGCTCCGGGGCGTGGGTTGTCGCGAGGCGATGGAGAGCCTCCGGCCCCGGTCGGACGCTATGATGGCGCATCGTTCCATGTAGTAGCGCTTACAGTGGGCACGTGTAGTGTAGAGGCTACTGATAGTAAGTCACTCACGTGTGTCTAGCACTCCGGGGCGTGGGTTGTCGCGAGGCGATGGAGCGCCTCCGGCCCCGGTCGGACGCTATGATGGCGCATCGTTCCATGTAGTAGCGCTTACAGTGGGCACGTGTAGTGTAGAGGCTAATGATAGTAAGTCACTCACGTGTGTCTAGCACTCCGGGGCGTGGGTTGTCGCGAGGCGATGGAGCGCCTCCGGCCCCGGTCGGACGCTATGATGGCGCATCGTTCGGCAGGGGTGCTCGCCACGAATGTATCGTGCAGGGAGTAACAGGCGGCTGTTATCTGCAATAGGATATTTGAAATATATTTAATTTTTCATCTTCTCATATATTTTTTTAAATAACACTAAACTCACAGTTTCAATAAATAATTCTTTGCTTGAATACTATTTTTAATAACAGGATAAACTATGAAAAGTATGATCAGTAATATTCGTCATATTACTGATAACGCGTCTTGAAGTTCGATAAAGAGTTGCTGATTTGACTAGGTTGCAAATAGAAATTAGGAATAACTTTCTACTTTCTACATATATCTTAAAAAATTTACTAGAAAAAAAAAATTATAGGAACCGACACCTCTAAAAATACCTATTATAATTACATTTATTCTTAACCACCACCTACCCTCGCCAGAACCAAAAGATTTCCAGTATCATGAGTACAATCACCCATTGAAGTAATGCAACTGTCTGTCTACGCTAACACCACTGAACATTATAAGAGGGGTTAGAAGTGCAAAGTAGTCATGGAACGAGTGCCACACGGTTATGCATAACACCGTAAGGCGCACGGTACGAGCGAGAGGGCATAAGTAATTGTAGCAGCGTGAGGGGAAGACAAGTGGCGACAGCCGTCTCCGAAGCAAAAGCGCTATTTTGCATTTCTAACCCATTTATAATGTTCTGTGCCTAACATCCTGTAGTTATTATCAGCACAATATTCCACCCGCACGCCACACACCTGCTGAATAAGCCGCCTATGCAAGTCGACATCGGCTCCTCTGATGCCCTCCCGGTCCTGGTGCAGCTGCAGCGCGCACAGGAGCGCGTCCCTGATCGTCTGCACCGTCGCCTGCACCCTCTCAGTCTTCATCAGTCTCCTTACCAGCCAACCTTTCGCGTGAGCTACTATTTTCGTCGCTGCTTCCCTCTAAGCGGTACATAAAATTGTGTGGAGTTAATTTTGTAGACCCTAGGATAGGGTTAAAGCAAGGAAGGTTGTTAGAAGGTAGGGAAACGAGGAAAGCGAGAGGTATATATTGAATAAAGTGCGGCCTTTGCCCTGAGGGATATAGGCTAAGAAAAAAAGAATGCTGGCTTTAAATAAATTCATGAGAACATTATTTTCGGGTTTTAAAGTGTCATTTCAATTCCATTTCATTCAAAAAAAATGTGGTATACTGAAAAATATACCTCATTTGGATTTTAAAGCCGATATTCTGAAGATTCAAGAATATGAAGAACTAAGCAATAGAAGCGGCAAAGTATAACACCAAGGACGAAAGAGGATGTGGAATTAGAAAGACAAATTGGAGGTGTGCAGACAAAAAACGCAGGAGAAAGGAAAAAAAAAACACGAAAATATTTAAAAAAGAAAGCAAAAACCAAGCAGGCAATACTTTATAATTAAAATTAGCATAAAAACGAGTCTAATTAGATAATGTCTACCAAGTATTTAATTACGCATTATAATGACGTGTTGCGACCAGTAATTTACGAATAATTACTTCTTTCAAAGTGAAAAAAAGATATCAAATTAGTACTTACCTCTTGTGTTGTAGATGCGCGATGAATACACCCTGGCTTGACAGTGCGACTGACTGACATTGAATTCATGGAATGTTGAATGGAATCCTCCAGGCACCTTATAGCCCTATCAGTGGACATACACTGGGAGCCACTCGGCGACACTATTAATTGCTTCACTGACATCTTTCTATACGTAGGTGTATTAGTCTGGTTAGCTTGAAAATCTTCGCTGTCAGAAGGGAATGTGACGTTAAGATCGGCGAAGGTATCGTTCGTTCGATCAGTAAGAATCGGTTCGTACTCGCGGTCGGATACACTAGAGTCATAATCTAGTTTTCTAGATGTATTCTTGTTGATAGGTGAGTTGCTTCTGGTTTTATTTGCTTCAGGTCTAAGCGTAGGTCGGTTTTGCTGTCTTTTTATACTGCCTGTTATATCTCGACTTTTTCTAAGGATGTTGTCACAATGGTTTAGGCAGTTATTCGTTTCGGTTAGAGTGTTTGAAACTGGGGAATGGGACATAGTGGTTTCTGGTGATTTGTGGTTGATCAGCTGGCTTAAACTAACAGGTCCTCTGTCCACATCGTCGTTTTTATCACCCCAAGCCATTTTGACTTCGATAGGAGATTTCGGACATATAGTTTTGAGTTGTTTGTACAATATAGTGTTTTGCTCTTCAAATACTTGTTGTAACAGCATCTGCTCTCTTTTCTGTTTCTCCACTAGATTTGCCATTTGTATGAGTTGTTGATTTTGTATTTTATCGTAAAGTTCTCTAACTCGGGTTGCAGGGTCGTCCGAGTTTGAGGTTAGTGAAACATTCTTGGGAGATGGAAGGTCTTTTGACTGATACGTAATTTTAGGGGAGGTGTTGAAACGGTGCGGAGGAGAAGTTGGTTCTTTTACTATTTGCCGGCTCGAATTTGCTGATTGTTCTTTGACAGCTGGTTGTCTTGAGACTACGTTTTTGATTTGACTTGGTGAATTATTTGGTTTTGTCATTGGCTCTGATTTGGGTGTTGTTTTATTGTTCAAAGTCGATCTGGCCCGACTTGTCCTATCGGCGGCTACAGAACGAGTTCTTACGGGTGGTGACGTTTGAGGGGATTTTCTCGCCACGTATGTTGTAGCGTGATTGATGCTGCCGTTACTTATTTTCACATTCGCACCTTTCAGTTCCATGGCCATTGATGACCATTTGACTTTAGCAGTCTCTAAGTCCCAACTTCTTCGTTTTTTGTTAAGGGAATTGAGGTTCGAATGTGATTCACTCATGGAAATAGCTGACATTTCCACTCCAGTGTTAAGGGATTGGACTTCTAGATGTGCAAGTAGTTGTGGACTTGGCTTAAGCAGCGTGTATGAACTTTGACGGATCATCGGAGGTGCAAATTGTGATTCTTTCATACTCTCCTTGTGGATGTCATACAGAGATCCTGTAAAGCTTTTAGAGCTGAAGGAAGACGGCCCATCTGAGGGAAAAGGTAAATCAGCAAAAGGATCAATATTACTGTCCACATTTAAATCAAAGTCTTTTACCGTTTCATTATTTTTACCACATATTTCAATCTCTTTTTTTTTCTGTTTCTTTGGATAGTCACGATCTCTTTCGGGAAGCTCACAATTTTGTGACGTGTTCTGTGTTGATACCGCCTCATTCCGACCGGTTTTTTCATTAATGCTCAAACTAAGATCTATGTGAATGTTTGTTGAATCATTCAAATTAGTGTCAGTAGTTTTCACTATTACTTTAGAAGTTATATTTTTATGCCTTTCTGTGGTTACATGAGGTTTTGAGGGCTCTAAATTAATGCTATTTAATTCAACTGAAGATTCAGTAGTGGCACCAGTTTCATTGGAATCTGTCAGACTATCCAGATGCTTGTCATGATCATGAGTCTGCTCGCACTCTGTAAGTTCTGGGACATCAATTCTGTCGTCACTCAAGTCCCAATTGCTCCCTACATATGGTTTGAGGATCGATATACGTTTCTCAACCTCTTTTGCAAGAAGTTTGTAGTATTCCATCTCTTTTCGGCATTCTTTGGACAACTGAAAAGAGGCGTAAATTAGTTTTAAATAGATTATAATGTAAGATACAAGTTAATTCAAAATTGTCACCTTTATATGCATAGTAATAATATATGTTTTCATTATCAGTAATATTTTCAATAAAATTTTAGATAATTGTACTATTTTTCCGTAAAGTATCTTGAAAAGTATGCCTTCAATACAGTGAAATTTTCTGCACATTATAGCTTGCTCTTGTCTGTAAAAGTACCTATAATTATTTGAAAAATAATCATTGTCTATGTACAGGCTACTGGTCACCCCCAAGTACCTAAAAGCTTGAGTGATATGTAGTTGATGATTGGGTGCTTGCTTGATTGATTTGATGAGGTGTTTAAGGAGTAGAATGATAGATTAAAGATTTAAATCATTTGGCCAAAATGAATATAATTAATAGTAAAATTTTCGCCGAGACGCAATGTGCGGTTGTAAGACCGCATCGTACAGTTTAGCTACAGACTTCAATCTAATCTGGTACGCCAAACCGCGATAGCCGTGATACGGCTATATCACATCCTTTATCTCGCTCGTTTGCGCGCGAACAAACGAGATAAAAGACGTGATATAGCCGTATCACGGCTATCGCGGGTTGGCGTACTAGCCCTGCAGGAGTCTTATTGTGTAACTACTAGTCATTCACTTCGAGTTGGCCGCTACCTCCCTTCCCGCTTCCCCGCACCGCACCCCTAAGTGACCCTAATAAACGCAATTTTATAACCTTTAGCAACGCAACCACGTACGGCACATCCGTCCCGGTCACTAATATCGCTTTTAATTTAAAAATTTTATTTGCCTTTTATATTATTTTTTGTCGACGGGACCAATTAATGTGCCTGTGAGAAAATTTTGTAACGGTCATCGACGGCCAACTGGTCGTGAACGGGTAGTACACGATTTAGTCGGTATTAAATCGACATGGTGTTTTTTGCAGTTCTTAACGATTCTGCTTCTTAAAATACCTACATATTTAGTTAATTAATTTTAGACAATGGATATGATAATCATAGAAACAAAAGATAACTAAAAAAAAAATTGCCTAGTACAGACATAATATACCTCTCCAAGCTTTTTAACGATATAATCGGAAACTTACACAATAGCCATACAGGGTGCTTAGAGCCTTCGATATAACTATTTATTAAGATTCAAGGCAATAATAAAATTGTATGGTAACTGCACTATTTTAATTAATTAAGTACTTAGTATCGAAACAGAAGCAAGTAGGTAGTTTCTTTATCAACTTATAATAATTATACATAGTGCAATCCCTGTATAATTTTATTTTAGCCTTTAAAATTACGTACCGGGTCATGATCAATAGGTGTTCTTAGCAGGAAAAAGGTTTCAAATATGAGATGCTCACGATCATATTCCCTGAGGGGGTGGGTATTTGATATAACAGGGTGGAAAGTTGAGATGGGGCACAAAGGGCAGCTACCAGCACCAGTTATAACAACAAATAGCAAAATAGAATGGTGAAGTGCGCAGAGCACGCGTGCCAACATTCAGCAATAAATTGCTTAATTTGTCATATGTTTACTCATTACGCTCTGAATAGCGCTGCGATAAATATCGGTAACACATTAGAGAAAATGCCAAAACAAAAGTTCTGAGGAGACTCTGAAGATTTGAGTACTTAATTTTAATTAAAAACATTATTTAATGCCAATTAAAACATAAATTCAAAAATACACGGGTGGTCTGGTCTGAAACAGGCACGCACGGAACACAAATAAAACAATGATTATTAACCATTCTATCTTGATTTATTTCTGTGAGACTAACCCTAACTTTTAGAGTATTTTACTTCTGCCATCTCCATAGTAAAAGTTGTTCAGTTTGATAGCCAGAACCACCCCTGAAAATTTGAAGAGTGTTTACAAAATCATCTTTAGGTGCTTTTGTTTTTTCCCTACTAAATGTATGGAAATTTAATTTTGCGTTTTCTGAGAGTTAGATATGAGAATACCTCGACCTCGGTTGACCCGATAGAGACTTATGTTCCTTATCATTTATTCAGTAAGAGGATCGAATGGGAAGAAAAAAAAGTTTTGTGAAAATTTCAGTTTTTCTTGATTACTGTAAATTTTTACTTAGTAAAATACTCCAAAGTAAACGCTAGTAGCTATAATACTTCTGGTAGCTGCTCTTTGCGCCCCATCTCATCAGCAGTTATTCCATTTATGAGGCTTAGGGTCAATTCATATCAGAAGTGCAGCGTTATTTTTATTTGTAAGACAACAAAAATTCAAGACTCAATGTATACCTACCATACACACCAACAAAATGAATGATTGCAAAATACATATTTAAAGTTTGAAGCTACAAATTTTCTATTTATTAATTTTACATAATCAGATCGATCAACTATGAAGGTAGATATTGATACAATGGATTTCCATTGTTCATGTACACCAATCCTTGAGCTTATCCCTATAGAATACACTGTAAAACAGGCGCCTAGGAAGTCGAGTTGCGGAAAATGAGCCCGCTCAACCAATACTAATACTTAGCCCAGTCATTTTACGGTTTGAGCAGGGACTAATTACTAATTGCATTTTTTTTTTCGCTATAATATTGAAGAGCCAATTTGAGTTTAGGGATGTACCAAAATTAAAAAAAAATTACGTCAGCAACAGTTTCAATTTTAAAATATAGATATTATCTCGTTCTAAAAAACATGATAATAAATTTTTTTTGCACATATTTAAGGCTTTACCATCAAACATACTTCAAACATGGTGTAAATATTTTTGCTTACTTAGAAGGTTTTGAAAAATACATTCGTATTTTCTAATAAATACCTCATTTTTTAAATTATAATGCCTATTTTATTGATCAAAAATAATGTATATTGTTAAATCTAATTCAAATGAGTGCATTGGTATTAATACATAGTCTAAAAAAACAAGGTCTTCTATTCCCAGAGTGACACAAGCCTACGTCACAAAAAAATGGCCGCTAAACATGGTAAAAGGGTATGATGACGTAGGCTTGTGTCAGTCACGTGGTCGGAAGAGAATACCAGGCGCAGTATATTATTGTACCATGGTATTAATATTATTAACTAGCGGCCCGTCCCGGCTTCGCACGGGTGGACGTCTAATCTTTTCTAGCAATAAATATAGCCTATGTTACTCAGGGTGAATGCAGCTTTCTAATGGTGAAAGAATTTTTTAAATCGGCCAAGTACTTTTTGAGCCTATTCATTACAAACATACAAACATACAAAAATAGGTACAAATCTTTCCTCTTTATAATATTTATTATTAATTTAAAAGCCTTCTGGGACACACAATTTTGATTTCTATGTTGCGTAGCAAATTTTTTTTAATACGGTTTATGATAGTATTTTTGTCACTAAATGGTGCCAGTTACAGTTTAAAAGTCCAATTAATAATAATTACTCCCTACCCCGCCTAACAAAACTCCGTAAAATGACTGGTCTATACCCTTGAGAATGCAAAAATTGTTTTTCTCTTCTGGGTAATATAATTGAACTGATTTGCCTAGTGGCCATCCTATTCTTTGATCAAATTCAATCTGGGTTCCAAAACAAATTAGAACAAGGGTGCCCAACCCCAGGCCCATTTTAATTTGCCTGCTAACAGTTGCTCAATGACATTTTTAACTGACTGCGCAACGCTAAGGAAGGGTAATGTGTAATAATTGACTTTTTGATTATAATTAAATTATGTTAACTGAAAGCTTTCTGGATGCTGGAGCTTCATGGATACGGAAAGCGAAGTATAGACGGGTATGGAAGTCTCTGGAAGAAGCCAATGTCGGAACAAAAGTTAAAGAGGTAGTTTTTTTTTTTTTTTTCCATTTTTTGCCAAGGCTTTTGCCACGCGTGGTGACAATGTCAGCCTCATGGGGTAGTACATTTTTTTTTTCTTATCGATCTAGGGCAAGGGACAGCCCAACAAACTGGTATAAGCCTACTGCTCTGCTAGACAGAGGGTCAGCCAACCAGCAGTTGAGCTGCCCATTGTAACAGTTGTTTGCAATAAACCTAGCTCTCAGATCTGCATTCCGGACACATTCCAGCATTACATGTATGAGGTCCTCCACTTTATTGCACACTGTACATAGTGGGGAGGGTTTAATACCCATTAGATGATAGAACTTGTTAACTGGAATGTGCCCCGAACGCAGCCTGAATGCTGAGACTAGTGTTTTCCTAGCAAGATCGGCCGAACTAAAGAGGTAGTTGAGTTACAAGATTAGTGAAAGAGGTGTTGTGTACGTAATATAACAGAAATTAAGTTTAGGTGAATTGTAAAATAGCAGAAAATCACCTCGCATACTTAAGTTTGTGTAGTTTAGTTTCTGACACTTTTTTTGAGAATTTTTTAATTTTTAACATTCAAAATTAGAATCTAAACTTATGGGGAATAAAATCCAATGTTGCAGATTTCATGTTACCTCGCCCCCCGCAAAAAGTGGCAGAAATGTTTCTTAGTAGAATGACACGCGTAACTCGTCCCTATTAAATTGTCTAAGTATTATTGAGACTTGATGCTACAGACAAACCATAGAAATGGTTTTGTATGACTATATCTAAATATCAAAGTTTTGATGTTCAACTGTTTGTCACTCTATCACGCATAAGCGGCTAAAAGGGTTCGGATGAAAGGTAAACACTCAATCCCGTTTCGCCTACAAAACTAGTAAATTTGAATTTGAATTTTATAAGAAATGCTACGTTAGAAAAGGATAATTTCCATTTCCTTGGGAAGTGTGATATGCCTCCTATTTTGTGTATAATTTTAGCTATCACTATTTGAATGTGTTCTTTGATCATACTCATTCGTTAGTTGATCGAAATGATTTGAAACAAATACATTTTGTTACATGGGCAATTTATTTTAGCATGCAGATAGAATACTTTTTTAAGGACCACGCAGCAGAGTCGCGGGCAACAGCTAGTATTATATAAATAAAGATTTTGAAATTTGAAATAATTTTTTTTAGTTCATCTTTATTGTACCAGGAGAACAAGACAATGGCAGAGAACATTACAGAACACTCCACCGAAATCTCAAATAGCACACCTTAATTTAAACAAATAACCACTTACCACTGGCGGCAGGAGGGGTACCCCATTTATCTTCATACAGGATACGTACTGGTCGGACTGCCGCACCGACTTTACGTCCCACGGGTCGTTCATTGCGCCTTCTATACCAGTTTTAACTATTTTACACTCGATCCAAAGAAATTTCGACTACATCGAAAAATGCGTACTCATCAATTCCCCACTCGCTAGCATCAGAGAGGAAATTGCAAAGCACTTTTGAAAGTACCCTCGGGGCTGCGGCACTGATTTTGAACCTTATACGAAGGCAAAATTAATTTGTTTGAAAGCAGACTGCATTATAATCAAGTGATGAAGTCACGGCCTGATTACGTCAGGTTATAAACACCCAGACTACATTCACTGCACTATAATTTGTTCGTAGCGGTATTTTGAAGTTTATATTTAACTGGTTTTACAGAAAAATAGCACATTTAGCTACAAATTTTGTTTGCCGAAATTAAATGTAGCGGTCGTAGCGGTCCGTGAAACAAACGTAAATTTGAAAACAATTTTAAAACAGTTTTCTTTGCCAAGTTTAGAAATAAAAATTGTTTTCGGAATCAAGTGGCCAATCGTGAGACAGAAAATTTAATTTGAAGATTTTGATGCCAAATTTCAGCCAATGACAAAATTCCAACTTATAAACAAGCAGTACGAAAACTGGCTTAATTTCTACTGTCAAACCATCTGAGTCTGACAAGCTGCTGGGTGTTGCTATGGATACGCATCATGATGATTCATGAATCATGATGATGACGGACGATGATGATCATGATGATGAAGGCCTCGATGAAGAGAATATCCTTGGAAGCGTTATGCTTTGATCGAACTTGATTAGCTTTCTACATAATATTTCAAAGGTGTTTGTATAGATAGCCAAGATACCAAAGCTGAAAAGGTGATTTAAAAAAAAAAGATAAATGTCAAAACCACAGATTAACTAATGCATGTACCAAGCTACAGATTGCGACCATTGCGACAGTGAAATTTTCACTTAGTTCCAACAGATCCGATGTGGCGCTGATGCCGTCAAGCTAATGAGCGTTTTTCTTTTCTTTTTTTAATTTAGTTCCTAAAAAACTCGACAGATAGCATGATTATCGCTCCATAGCGACGAAGAGACGTAGGCGAGATCCTGTCAAAATCATGTCAAGACTGTGCCTGTCTTTTTTTAAAGGCCAGGGGATCGAGCCCATACAACCATGTCAGACGTAAACATTTTCATATTTTTATTGGTTAAAATTATTCGTAAATACAATGAAATATTCAATGAGGGATTTTCCAAAAGCAAAAAAAAACAAAAAACTTAGTTCCTGATTTTTCGATAGATGGCGTTGACCAGAGAGGGGTCCAATAGGTTATAGGTATGAGCAAATATATTAATTAATATTAAAGTAAAAATACACAGTACAAACCATTTCTTATTGTTGTTGGTTTATTATTTAGCAATCTCGGTGTTATTGTCCGTCAGCAACGAATCAAGTATCGGACGTGGATACATTGATAATTGGGTTTCGTATCCGTTTTGAATATACGAACAAAAACAAAACAATCAAACAAAACAAACAAACAACAACCAAACAAACAACGACTTCTGTTATTATTTGCTAAAATTAGCTTACTAACTAACCTACAAAATGTATATCACCTGGTTTAATTTAGAATATAATATAGTACCTTCTACGTCTCTTGTTGCATCTCACAGTGTCGATTGGAAGCTTGCTGATGCTTGGGTTTAGGAACGATTTCATCGTATCTTTTTCCAAGTTCATGCGGCGACATTTTCTTTGTATAACTGTATACTGTATCAATTTTTGTTATGGGAACCATTCAAAAACGGCACAAACATATTTATAACATCCATGACCTAACCGGGACTAGAACCCAGGACCCTGGTACGGCAGTCCGGCGTGGCAACCATTACACCAACCGGGTCGCCAATAAAACCCAGCGGAGCTTAGTACGCCAACCCGCGATAGCTTATTATAGCGCTAATATGCTTCCGCTCTTGCATGCGATTGCGAACGAACGAGATAAAATACTTTTGACAGATGGATGTGTTAAATGTCGCTATCGCGGGTTGGCGTACTAAGATTTGTTAATGACTTGTACTGTGTATTTCTATTATTATAATTGCTCATACCTATTTGGAGCCCTCTCTGATCAAAGCCATCTATTGGGAAATTGGGAACTAACTTTTTTCTTCTTCTGGAAATCTATCATCAAAAAATGTTTTTGCATTTTGTGGAACATATTTTCCCTCTTTATTATTTAAAGAAAAACTTTTTGAAATTTTGACCTTTACTCACACAGACCGTAGCACCATCTATCGATCCCCTTGAAAACCAAGAGAAAAACGCTCATTTGCATTGTTTTCCGTCCGAATAACGCAAACAACGCTTTGAGTGCGATAAATGTCGTTCCGTTCATCGGAACAACATCGACGATGATGACGTTCGTGGACGCGCTAACGTCAAATCGACGGGAGTGCGTCCACAATCGAAAACGTGACGTTATTCATGACGTCACTAACGACGCTATCCTTAGTTCATTCATTGTTCGCCTGGCGTTCGAACGAACAGGTGTTCATTGAGTGGCACTACTTGCTTTACGAAACTACCTACATCTGGATATTTTTCTAAATCTAAAATTTTCGTAAGTTAAAAACTACGAAATGGCTCCAGCAACTAGTAAGTGTGTGGATTGCACCAAAGTAGTCAACAAAAAGCAGCCGAGGATTGAATGTAGCAAATGCAAGAAGTGGCGCCACGCGAGCTGTGCGGGTATTTCTCCTGAACAGTTCGTCATGCTAGCCAACACGGAGTGTGTTGACTGGGTATGCCGCAAATGCAACAAAATCTCCAAGCGGATTTCTATCATCATGCCGGAACAGACCGAGGATGAACTCCGTTCCCCAACTAAGGAAGAACCTGAGGTAAACAAGCTGCAAATTTTAGCACTCATAAAAACCGAAGTCTCAAAGCTAGTAAAAAAAAGAGATTACTGATATCAACTCTTCGCTTCAATACTATAGTGACACAATGGATGACTATGAGGGTGTGTTTGCTTCGTATAAAGACCAAATAAAGAAGCTAGAAAACAAAATCACGAGTCTAAACAACCACAACGAGCACGTAGAATTGAGATGCAACGCACTGGAACAACGTGTGAATGAACTGGAGCAAGAAAAGCTTATTAGTACGCTGGAAATCGCAGGTATTCCTATTCGCGAGCAGGAAGATACTAAGAAGATAATCGAAATCATATCTGAAAAGATACAGATGCCAATGGAGGATGTTGTAAACATCAAGAGGATTAAGAAGTTGCATCGCCCCAAATCCGACAGTAAGAAACACCTTGAAGTCGATAACTCTCTCATCGTTCTAAACATGAAAGATGAAGAAAAGAAGAAAGCGTGGATTGGCGCTGGACGCGAGGCAATGCTCACTAGCTCGATTATAGACAACACCCTTAAAGGAAAAATTTACATGAGAGAAGCGCTCACGAGACCCCTCAAGACTCTCCTGTGGGAAACAAAGGAAAAACTGAAGGATTCCTACCAGTACATTTGGAGCAAAGACGGAAAAGTATTAATTCGTAAAAGTGAAAACGAAAAAGTACGTCATATTAGGAGTGTGATGTTGATAAGATCATACAACATAAGTAAATTTTTATAATTCTGTAAGTCTATTCTACCTATATTATCTCAACTAAAAGTGGATACTGCACACCTAGAAACCAGTATAAATTGTATCACTGAATATAGCGAAATCACTAATATTAATGAATTTATTAACCGATTGCCCAAAAAAAATTGTTATAACTTATCTTTCATACACATAAATATACGCTCACTGATTAAAAATTTCTCGCAGCTAGAACAAATAATATACAGTTGTAACTCAAATGTAGATATAATTGTAATAACTGAAGCTATCATAACTCATCACATAAGCTCATTACAGCGGCGGACTAAGCCCGCTGGAGGCCCGGGGCGGCAAAATTAAATGAGGCCCCCGGTCTTTCCAGAAATTGATATCTACAATTCTTTCGAGCCGTGGCAAAAACTTAACATCGGAGCCCCTTCCTTCCATAGGCATAGGTAGCAAGTATTTTGTCCCAGGGAGATCCAGGTCCTACAACACGGAGCGAGCGAAGCGAGCCTGACATTCGTACAATGTAAAACCTAGAGCGAGCGAAGCGAGCTCGAGATTTCACTGAATTCTGGAGCGGGCAAAGCTAAGTGAAATTGTACTGCAATATAATGAGATCAGTGAAATAAGATTTAAATCATTGAGTTTTTTTACGACTTAAAATCTGGAACGAACAAAGTAAGCTCAAGATTTAACTGCACACCAACAGTGCAACTGCAACTGTATACTATGAAAAGACATAGGTACCATCCAAAACCAAGAGCGAGCGAAGTGAGCTCGAGACTTCACTGAATTCTGGAGCAAGCAAAGTGAGCTCAAGATTTTAGTGCAATGTGTCTAGTTAGGAGCGAGCGAAGCGAGCTCGAGATTTTGCTTCATTATTACTCGACTTTTTCAGCTCATGCCGAAATCGAGGCGATTGATGTATTAAACAAATAGCTGAAATGAGCTTATAATATAATGCTTATAATAACTCGATTGTAGAGCTCATCTTGAAATAGAGTAGGTGAGTATATTGGCGTATAAAATTAAAACCGGAGCGAACGATTCTATAATTATGACTGGGTTGTAGCATGAACTCAGTCTCAAAGCACAGAAAGCTATCAAAAAAACCAAGCGAGCGAAGCAAGCTCTAATTTTCGAAACACATTCTAATTCCAACCACATTGACCTTTCAAGAAGCGAGCTCATAATTATGCTAACTGCATAACAACTTGAAAAAGATTGAGCGAGCAAAGCGAGCTCGCAAATTCGCAATATTTTGGACTCTATTTCCTTCTTTGACTTTCAATGACTAACTTACGGGGCCTCCAACTTCAAACTGCAGTCCCAGTACCGGAGGCCAGGGCCTCCGGAGCGAGCGAAGCGAACTCATAATTATGCTAACTGCATAACAACTTGAAAAAGATTTAGCGAGCGTAGCGAGCTCGCAAATGCACAGTATTTTTTACTCTATTTCTTTTCTTGACTTTCAGTGACTAACGTACGGGGCCTCCAACTTCAAACTGCAGTCTTAGAACCTGTTCTGCTTCTGGCCTCCTGAGGCCCGGGCCTCCAACTCTAAACTGTGTCTTTACTTGCTATATAAACGTCATTATTTTGGTTTTGATTAAAAAGGGATTCTCTTCTCGAGATTCGGAGGCCCCCCAGGACTGGGGGCCCGGGGCGGACCGCCCCTCCGCCCCCCCCTTAGTCCGCCAGTGGCTCATTATATACACTCAAAGGCTATACACAATATTGCGAGTTGCGACAGGGTAGAAAGGGCGGTGGTATTATACTTTATGTAAAACACAATCTTTCATTCCAGCAAACTAACCAAAGACAGCACTCATTTGAATGTATCACCGGTTTACTAACAACATCTCACAGACGCACAATTAAAATTAACTGTATTTACAGACCGCCAGATATGAATAAATCATTATTTGTTAAAGAACTCCGAAAGTTGTTAACGTCCCAAAAAAACTACGATTAATAATGTGCTAATAGGAGATATTAATATAGACTTAAAACGATGTACGTCCGTTCGTAATGAATACCTAAACATGCTGCTCGAAAGTGGATTCACACAGGGCATCTCAAACTACACACGTATAGCAACAGCTAAGGACAGTATCACTAAATCATGCATAGATCACGTATTTGTTAAATGCCCGGCATACGACCCGTACTCAGCGGTGATCAATACGGTAGTGGCCGATCACTGCATGATAGCCCTAGCGCTGTCTAGCAGTGAGCATATACAGGATGTTAGTAAAAAAAATAATTGTGTACAATGATGTTCTTCTGGTAAATGAGCTCAAAAATATCGATTGGTCCTGCACTGAGGACATGTCAGACCCAGAGGAAATATGTAATTTCATAACAAATAGTATTCAATCTTGTTACACCAAAGCCAAACGGGATAAAGTTGTAAAAAAAATGGCGAAGTGAATATTTTTATACCGCTGAAGTAAAAAACATTACGTATCTTAGAGACTTATCATTTAAAAGATGGAAAAAAGATCCTTCCAACGCTGTACTAAAACTTGAATACAATAGACTAAGAAACAAGGCAAATAAAGTAATACATAATACAAAAATTAATAATATAAAGGATAAAATAAAGAAATGTGAGGGAAACCTGAAAAAAATGTGGAAACTAATAAACGAATTAACTTGAAAAGTGACAAATAATATTGAAGAGATGATAATGAAATTTATACCGGACGTACCTATAGAAATAATAGCCAATAACTTTGCGGATGAATTTGGAAACTGTGTGGAAAAAATTAAGATACAATGTAATGACGAGCTGTTGGAAAAACATATATATGATAATGAAGCTGTTAGAAGTATTCGATTTAAAAGCGCGCGAAATAGTGATATTGAGAAATACATAAATAAACTAAATACGGAGAAATCTCCAGGGGCGGATTGTATTCGTGCAAAACATCTTAAGGCAGTGAGTAAAGAGGTAGCGCCTGCAATTAGGAAATTATTGAATCAAAGCATTATCAACGGATCGTATCCTAAAAGTCTAAAGATGGGGGGTAGTTAGGCCTATTTACAAGAAAGGAGAGCATAAGTTGTATTCAAACTACAGACCAATCACTGGTAATTTTCTAGTGACAGATATTTTCTTACACATAAATTTGTTACTCCTTATAAAGACTTGACAGAAGTATCATTTTCCAGAAAATTTAAAATCAGAATATCATAATCATTTTTTTTCATTTGACAACTGTCTTCTGGGTTCGAAGTTTTAAAAAGTCGAAGTAACTTCTTCCATAGTACCTATGACTAGAACAAAACACAGAAAAGTTTTCTGTAATAATTAGTAGACGGCAATATGATACCAGGATTAGAGCACCAATATGCTTGCTAGCATGCTGCATGTTTGCTTTGAACGGAGCGAGCGAAGCGAAAGGAGTATCAACATGCTTGCTGCTTGCTTGCGTGCTTGCTGAATGCTTGCTTGCTTGCTGCATGCTTGCTTGCTTGATTGAATGCATGTTGGGGGGTGCAGGGGGGCTGTGCCCCCCGCGAGGGGGGTGCGGGAGGCGGATGCCCCCTGCCTGAGAAAAACAAACTGCATGCATGCATACATATGCTCACGACTATATTCCCCGAGGGGGTAGTCAGAGATATTCTGAAAACTCAGAACATCCACGTTTCACTAGTACCGTAACTCTGTCCAGTGTGACGGGGAGTGAGCCCGTCGCCACTTGTAATGGACAGTGGGTACAATACATGCCTCGAAATTGAAGCATGCAGGTTTCCTCACGATGTGTTGAAAAACAAACTGGTGTTTTTAAAATTGTAGGTTAGGTTAGGTTAGAACATGTAAAACACTTAGCGGAGCGAGCGAAGCGAGCGGAGCATCAACATGCTTGCTGCTTGCTTGCTGCAAGCTTGCTTGCCCCCCGCGAGGGGGGTGCGGGGGGCGGATGCCCCCCGCCTGAGAAAAACACACTGGTGTTTTTAAAATTGTAGGTTAGGTTAGGTTAGAACATGTAAGACACATAGCGGAGCGAGCGAAGCGAGCGGAGCATCAACATGCTTGCTGCTTGCTTGCTGCATGCTTGCTTGCTGCTTGCTTGCTTGCTTGCTGCATGCTTGCTTGCTTGCTTTGTGTTGTTTGTGGACGCCCCTGCCACGCCGGGCCCTGCCTGAGAAAATTCTGGTTTAGGTTAGGTTAACTATTTCTGCGGAAAAGTGACCGTACGGAAAAACAAATCTTCGATAAAGTAAATTATCTGACTTACATGACTTCGGAAAAATGTGGCACAGAACTTTGATCCATTGGTTATAAGAAAAAAAGGACAACAAAAAATATGGCATTTCAAAATATGGCGAATAATATTTCGGGGAAACAAAAAAAAAGGGAAACAATAAAAAGTGTAACGATTTCGGTGAACTAAAATTCGGAAACCTCTAATTCGAAAGTACGATAGGTAACCCCAATCACTATATTGCCATGTGTCAATAAAATAGTCGAAAAATTCATAGGTGATCAAGTACAGAATTTCTTCAAGAGTAGCAATACAATTTCAAGGCAGCAGTATGGATTTCAGCCAGGCAAAAGCACAACTCAAATGCTAGACAAATTTTGTGACGAAATAAACGGCCACTTAGATAATAAAAAACAAGTATTAATATGTCTGATTGATTATAGCAAAGCTTTTGACACTTTACTCCATAATCACCTTATTGAGAGGATAGAGCAGTGTGGAATAAGAGGACCACTACTGAAGTGGTTTCATGACTACCACAAAAATCGACAATCTTTCGTCATGCTGGGGGATGCTACCAGCGACAAACATACGGCTGTCTATGGTACACCCCAGGGGTCGATATTGGGACCAATTGAATTTATTATCTATGTAAATAATATGGCTAAGGTTATTAAAAATTGCACGATGTACCAGTTTGCAGACGATACAGCTATCGTAGCAGCAGACGAAAGCATACTAGACGCGCTACGCCTGCTGCAGCAAGACCTAGATAGTATAAGCAAATGGTCTCATAGTTAGTTTGCGTATGGCTTTATTTCCTCCAACATAATAATAAATAATACAGTAACATTTTCCTTATTCAACATAACAAATAAAACAAAACTACAAATTTATATCCAAATTTTGAAGCCAAACCCTAGCTTGCGACGTTAGCCTCCATATATCCCTTAGACCCCCCTCAAAACTTCTTTTTGGACATTCCTCCACGATATGCCTCATGGTTTGCTCCGGCGCTCCACAGTCGCTCCGGGGACGCCCTGATACCCCATTTGTACATGCTGCTGTTGCACCGAGCCACCCCAGTGCGGATCCTGTTAAGGGTAACCCAAAATTTGCGGTGTTCCTTAAAACCAGGTAGCATCTCCGAGGGCTCCGGAACGAGGTCGACAGGGGCACATTCCTCAGCATGCCATCTATCATGCCACTCAGATGCAGTGTCCAGCAGGCTTCTCACCGATGGGTCAGACCATATGGCTTTCCGCGATGGAAGTCGTGAATTTGGCAGGTTGTCTAGCGTCTTCGCAATCGGCATTGGATGTGGGTGTGTGTTTTTGGATTTGGCCCATTCGGCGGAAGCCGCTTTCGTCCGTCGGATGTCCGGTGGCGCGATGTTAGATAGCACCGGCAGCCAGGGGGTAGGTGTAGCACGCAGATTGCCAGAGATTGTGCGCATGGCTCTATTGAGCTGGACGTCTATCTTTCCGGTATGCGTGCTCCGATACCACACCGGAGCGCAGTACTCCGCAGTGGAGTATACGAGCGACAACGCTGATGTTCGCAGCATCAGCACGCGCCCCCCATGATGTGCCCGCCAGTCGAGTTACGAGGTTCACCCTTGATTTGATTTTTTGACTGGTGTTCTCTAGATGTTTTTTATAGGTGAGCGAACGATCCAGAGTAACTCCCAGGTACTTGGGGCTGTGATTATGCCGCACTCGCTCTCCACAGAAATTTACTTTTAACTCCTTATGGGCCAGGCAGTTTGTAAGGTGAAATGTGGATACTTCCGTCTTTTGTGGGTTTGGGCAGAGCCGCCACTTTGTGTAGTACTTCCCCAACACCTCCAAGTCCTGCGAGAGCGCTGCTCTTCCCTCTTCGAGACTTCTCCCCTGGTATGCGAGGGCAAGGTCATCTGCATATGCGAATTTTTCGGACACGGTGGCAGGCATGTCGCTGGTGTAGGCGTTAAACAAAAGTGGTGCCAGAACAGAGCCCTGAGGGAGGGCATTTTTCAAAATCCTATAGCCACTTTCCCTGTCGCCCATGCACACCCTAATATAGCGAGGGCCCAGCATGCTCTTTAGTAGAGACAAAATTTTTGTGCATGGGATCATAGCACTGAGTTTGTACAGTAGGCCACCTATCCAGACTGTTTCATAAGCTGCGCTGAGGTCCACGAAGGCAACGCAAGTCTTTTCCCCTCGTTGAAAGCCCGCTTCAATAAGAGATGTCAGGGCCAGGACTTGATCGGAACAGCTACGGTTAGCCCTGAAACCAGCCTGCTCTGCAGGCACCAGTCTATTTATAGTAGGGCACAGTCGGTTGTAGAGCAGTCTCTCCAGGAGCTTATAAGTGACGCTAAGTAGAGAAATCGGTCTGTAGTTAGCAGGGTCGTCAGCAGATTTTCCGGGCTTCAAAATAGCGATGACCTTCGACTTCTTGAAAATGTGGGGGAGCTTGCTAGTCCCTAGAATTTCATTGAAGAAATCGGTTAGCCATCTTTGGCCGCGTTTTCCTAGATGTTTAATAAACTCTGGGTAGATCTCGTCCAGGCCCGCCGCTTTACCAGATTTCACATTTTTCAGGGCTTTCATTAGTTCCTCCGCTCCAAAGGGTGAACTGAAATTTTCGTTCGCAGAGAGGTTTTGGAGTGCGGCTTGATATGTGGTTCGCATCGTTTTAGTGAATCTCTTATCGACCTTCGCGCTTTTGCTTACACTCTGCAACCGTCGAGCTATATCGTCTGGCCCTATATTTTGGTCCTTGAATTCTGGTGCCATTGCGCCGCCAAGCTTTCTCAGGAGGGACCATGATTTTCTACTCGAATGGGTGAAGTCTAGACCTTCCACGCTCTTGAGCCACTTTTCCCGGCGGGATCGATCCAGTGCAGCGATTAGATTATTTGCTTCTTGAATGTCATTCGTGGAGATGTACTTTCGATATGCGTCTTCGGCTTCAGCATTCCAGCCCGGTATGAACTCTCTTCGGAAACCCCTGGGTATGCAGCGTTTTGCACAGGCAATGATTATCCTACAGAATCTATCGTAGTTTTCTACGGTAGGTTTGAGCCATCGGATATTACTGTCCGTCTGGTGTTTGTATGCAGTCCAGTTAGCTTTTTGAAAGTTCCAGCGAGGTTTGGGAACCGATCTGACTAGCGGGACCTCTATACCAACCCTGACAAGGGCCGGTCGGTGTTGGCTACGGGGGAAGTGTTCCAAAATTTTTCGGTGCACTGGTAAGATGTTTCCCATGCAGTCCGCCGATACGAAGCACAAGTCTGGATTAGTGTCTCTCTGCCACCGCGCCGATCTGAAAGATCCTCTGTCCTTCGCATCAAAGATCAAGCTCATGTTGTTGTGCTCTGCCCATTCTACGAGGATGTCACCGTTTGTGTCGTTCGCTGAGTAGCCCCAGGACGTGTGGTGACTGTTGAAATCGCCAAGGTAGACGGCCGGGTGGGCGTATGTTTTGAGAGGGGGAGCAGGAAAAATATTGTTAGGGGGCTTGTAAATGGACTCTATTGTCATATCTGATACCTTAATGGTAAGAGTTTCCAGGTTATCAGTATTACTACACTCTAAGACACAAAAATTTGAAAGCGAGGATCTTATGTACATTGCGGAACCGTAAATGGGTGAAAGGGTATATGCCACCAGGGTGTAGCCTGCGACGGAGCCGCGGCTGTCAAAACTATCAAATTTGTCAATATGATGTTCCTGAACAACAATTACATCCACCTGGTTATCGTTTGCCAATCTGGACAAGTAGTCACATTTAGACTGCGAAGAGCCTTCAATGTTTAGTTGTAGTATACAGACTGAAGGTCCTATACTTTTTGTCAGAAGGTCCTTAGAAGGACCGTTTTTGGATTGCATTATGTTGAGATATTTTAAGGAAAAGCTGGGAGGCTCAGAAGAGCAAGTTCAGCTTGCCAGGGAGAGTCGGAATCTTTTGGCCGCCTCCACTAATATAGTGAAGCCGTTGCCCGGGGTGGACCACAAGGAGGTAGATTCGGACTAATTACCACCCCCAGCAAATGGTCTCATGACTCTGGCCTTGTCCTCAATGCAGAAAAAACAAACATCCTTCATATACACTCACCTTACAATAGGCCTACAGAAACGCCAAACATTTCAGCACACGAACACAATTGTCTACACAATCCTAAAGACAACTGTAAATGCCCACCGATTGCCGTGGTCGAGCAAGCTAGGTATGTCGGGCTCGTAGTCGATCGCAGTTTTAGTTGGAAAACGCATATAGACACCGTGTGTGGTAAGCTCAGATCGTTCTTGTCTAGATTTAATATACTTAGATACCGACTACCAACTAATGTTCTCCTGCTTCTATACAGGGTGGTCCAAATAGTGACGTCAACAATTTTTTTTTAGATTCCTCACACCTGGGGGTATCCAAAAATACCCCATGTATGTTCCGCGATTTTTTGTAGTTTAGAAGTTATGAATTTTTAAAGGTATTTTTGAGAATTTTCTACCAGAGCGGCTTAAAACTGTCATAACTTTTTTCATAGCATGAATTCTTTAAATTTTATTTTTGTAACATGATTGTCTGAAAACACTCTTTTACACGTAAAATAATCAGCAACACAACATCCACACAAGCTACCGAAAAAAGGGCCCGAACTGAAAACTTTAGGTTTGAATTGCACGGAGCAAAATTTTCAAAGTTCTCTTAAAAATACAAAATGGAAGTTCCATAGGTTAAAACTAATTTTAAAAACTTCGGTGATTATTCAACTTACCATGCAAGAAATAATAAGTGGTTCTTAATAGGCCATTTTACGCTGGAATCGGCATCCAAAGTTAATTAGGTAGAAAATCCGCTAAGAAAAAATGTTGTTCCAAAAAATAGTTTAAGCAATATTTTTTATTCTTATGGCTAACATTAGTCGAATATTTTCAAAAACATTTAAATAAACTAAAATTCAACGACCAGTGAAACATTTTAAGATAACACAAAAATACCATGATTTAGTCACTAACAAAAATGCGTCACTGATCGTTGAATTTCAGTTTATTTAAATGTTTTTGACAATATTCGACTAATGTTAGCCATAAGAATAAAAAATATTGCTAAAACTAATTTTTGGAACAACATTTTTTCTTAGCGGATTTTTTACCTAATTAACTTTGGATGCCGATTCCAGCGTAAAATGGCCTATTAAGAACCACTTATTATTTCTTGCATGGTAAGTTGAATAATCACCGAAGTTTTTAAAATTAGTTTTAACCTATGGAACTTCCATTTTGTATTTTTAAGAGAACTTTGAAAATTTTGCTCCGTGCAACTCAAACCTAAAGTTTTCAGTTTGGACCCTTTTTTCGGTAGCTTGTGTGGATGTTGTGTTGCTGATTATTTTACGTGTAAAAGAGTGTTTTCAGACAATCATGTTACAAAAATAAAATTTTAAAAATTCATGCTATGAAAAAAGTTATGACAGTTTTAAGCCGCTCTGGTAGAAAATTCTCAAAAATACCTTTAAAAATTCATAACTTCTAAACTACAAAAAATCGCGGAACATACATGGGGTATTTTTGGATACCCCCAGGTGTGAGGAATCTAAAAAAAAATTGTTGACGTCACTATTTGGACCACCCTGTATAAAACAACGGTAGATCCAGTTGTGTCATATGGTTTAAGCACGTATGGAAGAACCTTTCCATCTTACCTAGAAGAGATATATAAACTTCAGCTCCGTCTGTTGAAAACTATTGCACCGATGTACGTCACAAACAGGTACAAGAGTGACTATTCCAAACTGTTTCAGCACTATAACGTATTACCAGTACACAAGCAATTCGAACTTAATATATTAAAGCAATACAACAATAACAATACGCACAGTACACTCACACTTACAAAAATACAACATGTTCGAAATCACACACGATCTATGACTGCACAAAAATGTACCCTACCTAAACGACACAACTACTTTGGTGCCCGCACAGCCAACTATATCATACCGAACCTTCTAAATACATTACCTACAGATACAAGAACAACTTTTGGACACACTCAATTTTTACATAAAATTAGAAAAATATATAAAAATAATGACAAACTGTCGCATGATGAAAAATAACATCCCGTATACTGTTCTACCCAGTCGCACTGCACAACAGGTTATTTTTTTTCTTGTTATGGCTCGTGTCGTCTGCCCGGCCCGTCTCCGATACATAGCAGGATTACATACCTACTTACCTTATTATCTTTACTCGAGACTGCCTACCTACATATTGTTTACAACTGATGCTATTAAGACGGGGCCGAGCATATCGCACTGGTTAATATTTAAGTATGTAGTTTTTTTAAAGCACTTAGCTAGTAACTATAATTGTACCTATAATCTATGTCAGGCTAGGCACAATGTAAACCCCTCGTAGGTTTAAGTGCCAGAACACCGATATTACCCATGTATTGTTTTTATGATGAATAAAATTATTAAAAAAAAAAAGAAAAAGTTGCAATAACAGTGCTTACAGCTCGGAGTGCTAGCACTGTGTGCGAATTGTCAAGAGTGCCAGAACCGGATTGCTACTGTCCACTAGATGGCCAGCAACTAGTGCCGGCGGCCAAGTCAGCAGTATATTCTTAGTCTTACTGGCCCCGGTTGTAGTCGGTTGCCAATTTGCATGCCGGCACTGGCAGTCCTACAAATTCTTGTCACTGCCATTTTGGTTGCCGGTGCCGGCACAAACAACGGCTGCCGAAAATGGCTGCCGGTGTGGTGACAGGGCTCGTTACCTGGCACCTGTCACCAGTTCAGAACTGTCAGCGAGAACTTTCAAGGAAAATTACTACGGCTTATGATGCCACGAGAACAATGAAGGGCATCCACTCTCTCGTTCTCGGCCTGTCTCACCCGTTCTCGGCGAGAATGAAGTGCTTTGTGGAAATGCGACATCAGCGCCACAACGCCTCTATGGGAACTAAAGCTGTCATCGGCGGTCAAAACGCTTAACTCAATCAAAATCAAACGTCAAACGAAACGTCAATGTCAAACCAAAATTCTTGAATCAAAATTTGGCGTAGGCGATTCTCTCATTATTCTCAATTTGCACTATTTTCATAAATTATAAAGTTAAACTGGAGGTTAAAATATTCCCTACAAACATTAACAGTGTTCTATGTCTAACGAATAATAGAAATTGATTAATTGGACGTATTAAGAATGAAAAACATGTGCCCCGCCGGGAAGCAAGCTTTACTCTGTTTCTCTCTCTCCGCATTTATATTTATTGTATCGTTCTTCTCTGGAAGTATACTCGGGTTCACGTCGGAGCTGTGGGCGCTCACCTACTGGGGCCCAGCGCTGTACTTCTGTCTTTTTAACTTCTTTTTAAGATACCTCTACAAGGGTTTCATTTACGAGGTAAGAATGACTAATTGGCATAATTTTGTGATAAATTCGATGAAAACTCTTATGATGTCACATGAGTCGATACATATTAAACACCGGTAAGTCCCACCTCAGGGAATTCTTAATAAAGTCTCTTCAAACAGAGTAAAAATTATTTTTTTGAGTTTAAAGGGACTTCTCCGAGGTGGGACTTACTGGTGTTTGATATTTATACATACATACATACCTATGCTCACGCCTATGTCCCACTACTGGGGTAGGCAGAGACAACAGATCGCCACATGCTACGATTCTGACACACATCTCTCGCCTCCTCAACATCCATAAGTCTCTTCATACAAGCTCGTAGGTTCCGGCACGTTTCAGGTACATTTTATTTGGCTCTTTATTTACTCACTATTAATAGCATTTTTGGAGTCACATATTAATAGCATAAATTATACTCACGACTATATTCCCGGAGGACCTAGTCAGAGATATTCTGAAACCTCAGATCTATGTTTCACTAGTACCTAAACTGTCCAATGTGACGGGGAGCGAGTCTAAGCTACGGGTACCAGTTGGCCTGGACGGGTATCAAACCATCGCCTCCTGTATGGCAGTCAAGTATACTCGCCACCGAACCACCATGGCTATTTTAATACATTCAAATTTTTTATCACAAATAGGCAGAAGATTATTAAAATACTTGATTGTCTGAAGCACTCTCTAGGCTTATGATAATTTTCCTTACACCCGTATAACTCGTTAAAGTTTAAATTAAAACAATTTCAGGTGTCAACCCGTTCTGCCTTCCTGGGAGCAGCATTTGCGACAGGCCTGTACCTGGCAACGTTTGACGATGGCTGGAGAGTCTTCGGTCTCTATACGATGTTGCTGTCATTCTTCCACTTCTCGGAGTTCATGTCGGTGGCCCTGACGAACACTCAGACCTTGACCATTGACTCGTTCATATTGAATCATAGCGTGCAGTACGGGGTTGCTGCTGTGGCTAGTTGGGTAGAATGGGCAGTGGAATATTACTTCTTTCCTGGTTAGTATATTGTTTTGTAGACTTAAGTTTAGAAACATGCTTGGGGGGTTCACCTTACCTTCTGACCCCCACACCCCTTCCTCTTGATTTTTAGGGTATACAGGGTCCATCATGCTGATGGTACGGCTTCAGGATCAGCTTTCAGATCAGCACCAACATCCAAATCGCGAAAAAAAACAGCTGTTCCATGCATTTTGCTCAAGTCAGATTGCAGTTTATATGGAACAGTCAATGGGAGCAGTAGATTTTTTTTCCCGATTTTGACCTTCCTCTTAAAAAATCGTCAGCATCATAGGGCAGAGGGGACTTCACATTAACCCCCTCTATCCTTCCCCCTCCTCGATTAAGGTAGCATGTTTCTAAACTTGAACCGTTTTATACATATTTGGAATGATCAAAATTGTTGAAATTTACAATAAAATTTTTATTGCAAAATTAACACCCAATTTCTTTCTGTAAGTTTTGTACAAGGCGATTAAGGAATACGGATTCTTGGATCATTGGAAGTGATTTTGTGGATGAAGGGCTAGCCACCTAACACCACTTGACTAGATATAATATCATCCTGAATACAAAAATACAAATACAAAATGCAAAATATTTATTGAACCATCTCCTGACACTGAATTCACTCCAAACGTTCTAGCTAGAGTGTAGGACCTGCTCAAAAGAGTGGCAAAAATGAATGCAACCATAAAATAACTCCGACTACCTTGATCGGGAGTACCATCATTAGCAATAGTAATCATAAGAAAGTTTTATGTCTTATCTTTGTTCATAATAAGAAAGTAAGAATACTTGAATTTAAATGTCAATGATAAGCCCCATGATCGAAACCCGTTTTTTTCTGGACCATTGTGTTTTCTTACGATTATGCGTTTTTCAGCTATGAAGACATACTTCTGGCTGTCCTACGTGGGTGTACTGATGTGCGTCGGTGGGGAAGTGCTCAGGAAATCTGCCATGTTCACCGCTAGGACTAACTTTAATCACACTGTAAGTACCTTTTTTAGGCTATGTTTTGTACCTAACCTAAGAATCTTACCTCATTCCAGCTCCTCTAGTATGCGTTCTCTCGCCTCTAGTCACTGCCTGAAAAGCGCTGGAATAGAAAGGGTCTTTTTGTAGGTAGCGAAGACACGTCGCGCGCGAGAGAGAAGCCATAATAAACGGGCTGTTAAAACCCTAAGAGGTGGATATTAATTTACAATAAATAAGCACCATGTAAACCAGACAGGAAAATCTATGCAAAAAGCTGAATGTTCTTCAAGTATACAAAAATAAAAATGGTTGTCAGAGTGGAAAAAGAAAGCAGTACTACAAACAAACAAAAAGTGGACGGTGGAGAACAAACTGGAAAGCATCATCTCACCTACCACTACCATATGAAGGTTATTGCATATGACAACCATTAACTACATTATATTCCGAGAGATAAGTGTACTTTTTGCAACCGTCAGCAGCAAGGCTGATTCAGTGTTTATGGGGTATAGAGTTTCTCTGTGATGGGGATGGATCAGGTCTGCCTGCATAACTCCAGTCGGTTTAGGAGTTACTGATGATTAAAGGTCTGTAAAAAATTAAAGATCAGCTTCAAGGCTGATCGTATGTTATTGTTGTAGTATGCACTGTAGCTATGTGAACAGTACAAAAACTGACATGCTTCATCAGTCGGTTTAAGAGATACAGCCGTTCAAAAGTCTGAACTTTGACTGGCTGTATGTCCTAAACCGACTGACGGAACTTGATAGTTTTTGTACTGTTCACATAGTTACAGTGCATACTAAAACAATATCATACGATCAGCCGTGCAGCTGATCGTTAATTTTTTACAGACCTTTAATCATCAGTAACTCCTAAACCGATTGGAGTTATGCAGGCAGACCTGGTCTATCCCCAACACAGAGATGCTCTACACCCCATAAACGCTGAATCAGCCTTGCTGCTGATGGTTGAAAAAAGTACACTTATCTCTATACTAATACCATACATTATATCCGTACTTACATTGATATTACCGCCTCGACGACGCCATCGCTCGCGAATTCTGCATTTTTCTATAATACTAGATCAAAAAACAACTGTAAATCTAATTCTAATGTATTACAGGTACAATTCGTGAAGAGGCCAGATCATCAGCTAGTCACACACGGCGTGTATTCATACTTCAGACATCCGAGCTACGTCGGCTGGTTCTACTGGTCCATTGGCACGCAGGTAAACAACTTGCTCCTTATATTTGTCAATAGGCTATCAAGTTCGTGCGCGGCACTTCCATGGTCTGCGGGGCGCGGGGGAGGGGTGTGTGTAAGGTGGCAGAGGGGAGCGGGCGGCGAGGCGGGGAGGGGACTCGCACGTGCTGCGCTGCCACCTTAGTGCTATCGGCGCTAGATATAGCGGTTTTTTGGTATGTTTAGCGCCGTATCTGAGAATTTAGTGCCTAGTGGAAAATGTTGGGCTTTCTTAACTTTTAATGTGGCAACAGTATTTGTGTTTCAATATCCTGTAATTTGTATTTTTTTATTAAAAATAATAAATATTTGACAACGTATCATTCAAAACATGTCCATTGGAGAGTGCAGTGTTCGAGAGATTCAAATACGAATTCTCGGACTGGCTGATAAGTCTATTTAGATTGCCTTGAAATACTACTTAGAAGAGAAGACATTGGCAGTTATCACTGTATTACTTTGGTTGATCGAATCAAGAACAGAGTGATAATGGATTGGAGTAAGTTGAAGGATGATACAGTAACACGGATTAAGAACGGTATGCTTAGATGGTTCGGTCACGGAGAGAGAATGAATAAAAGAAGACTTACGAATGAAATTTATCGAGCACAGTTGAGCGGAAGTGTAGGGAGACGCCGTCTGAAGAAAACATACCACGATCAAATCAATGATCTTTTCCGAAAAGGACAAGTACGTAGCACCCTCAATCGACGGAAGTGCATGAAAAGATGTATGAATGTTAATGAGGCTAAAGAGGTATGTCAGAGTCGTAGCGTGTGGCGGTCCGTGGTCTCTGCCTACCCCCTTGGGACAATGGCGTGAGCTTATGTATGTATGTATGTTTTAAGTTTTAGCGCTTAATCTATTTTTGATGTGGCAACCCCTAGTCTCTCTGTATAATATAATGTAGTGTTCACACGCGGCAATACACCACGTCCGATTTTTTCTTCTGAGTCGTCATTTGCACAGAATACCCTATCTATACGAAGGTACCTAATTAAGTATTAATCTTATCCAAAAGCCTTTCCTACTCCTACTACTTTATGAAAACTTACGAAATTGATTGTATGAAAAAAGTCTATAAGAACTTTGTTCGGAAGTCGGCAGGAAAAAATCGGACTTGTATCGAGTGTGAAGTGTGCGGCGCTTGCGCGCGTCGCGTGCTACCTCGCCCCTGCCTACGTCTGTACCCCTTGGGCGCGCTACGCACAAAGTTGATAGCCTATAGTTAGTATACGCTCAGTTGCAGAAACGCTAATTAAAGTTAATCCTACATGAAATCTCCTACTGTCACTTTTTGTCGTGTTGTCGTATTTAAAGCTAGCATGATATTTAATGGAGGATTAACTCATAAGAGAGTTTCGTATTGTGAATTCCCTATATGTTACTTGGGGAAAGTTGTTCTGTATCATGGGTACAATCACCCCTTAAAGTAATGCAACTGTTTACCCTAACACCCTGTATATTATTATTTTATTACACAGGGAGTAAGGAGAAGTATCATTAACCTTTTAACCAAATACTCTACCCATCAAACTGAACAACTTTTACTATGGGAGCAAAACGATCGGAGCAAAAAAAAAAACAGCTGTTGCATACATGTGAGTAGGTATTGGAGTTTAGTATGGAACATCAGATTTGTTTTTTGCTCCGATCGATTTGCTCCCATCGTAAAAGTTGTTCAGTTCGATGGGTAGAGTATCTAAATCTAAACTATTATAAAACTGTAACAGAAATGTGTCTGTACATTGAAGATATTTACAAAAAAAAATTAAGACCTGGTTTTTACCTGACCCTGGCCCTGATTCTAAATCACCAATTTTTGGATTTTTGTCTATCTGTTTGTTTGTTTGTTTGGGTGTTTGTTTGTTCGAGTATCACGCCAAAACTACTAAACCGATTTTGATGAAACTTTTTTTGTTTGATAGCTTATCATCTGACTTAAAATCTGGTATAAATAATTTATGCGGACGAAGTCGCGGGTAAAAGCTCGTGTGGTATAAAGGTTTGTGATACTTTTCCTTATACCCTGTATATGATACACTAGCAGCTCAAAGCAGCTCTCAGCTTTATGATTTGACTTTTTTATGCACATAAGTCATGTAACCATACTAATTATTTTCAGATAACCCTCTTGAACCCGCTGTGCCTCGTAGCGTACACGCTGGCTTCCTGGTCGTTCTTCCGAGAGCGCATCGACGTTGAAGAACGCGCGTTGCTCGCCTTCTTCGGCCTACAGTACGTGGACTATCAGAAACAAGTCGGCACGGGCCTGCCTGGTATCAAGGGCTATACGTTTGATATATCCATGTATACGAACGATAAGGATCCTAGAGAATAGAGGTAAGTTCGGGATTATCATCAACGCGCAACTGTGAAATATGATTTTAAAGTCATAGATTTATAAACTAGCGAATAGATTGGCAATGCACAAGAAAAACAGCATTATTTTAATTTTATTAGATTAGGGAAACGTACAGCATTAAGTCTGTACCGAGCTTATTGTGCTGCTTGAGATGTAAGCAAAAAACCAAAAAACGGGACCTTCTTTGCCCTCCCCCCCCCCCCCCTCGAGCGCACCTCGGAGGGGTAAGGAGTTTTAGTATGTTTATCTCCTAACTAGTCCAAACAAAGTTCCTAAGTCAAATTTTCTGCTTTCGACTTTGCCATCCACATCCTTTTTTGAGCATTCATTGACCAAACTATACGGCCTCTGACGTGGTTTTTTAATAACGACTACTACCACCAGAGATAGTAGCCGGGACCAACGGCTTAACGTGCCATCCGAAGCACGAAATCATTTTTCTTTTCGGACAATCAGGTGATTCAGCCTGCAATGTCCTAACCAACTGGGGAAAAACGCACAAAGCAACGTATTACTAAGTGTCCCCCGTGGGAATCGAACCCACAAACTCCGTGTCGAGAGCCAATGCTCTAAACCATTAGACCACGGAGGCAGTTCTCTTCGTTCTCGAGATCGGCTCAAATGTATGGATCAGCAGATTTTTTTCGCGATTTCGATGTTGGCTCCATAATGAAAGTTGTTCAGTTTGATGGTCTGAAGCACTCCCTTCAGTATTACTAGGCTGTTTTGATCCACCGTTTATATTACGTAGTTGACGCACAGTGGTGTATTTTGATTTGGATCTTGCCCAAATTGGTCGTCAAACAATCTATAAGCTAGTAAATATTAAATCTATGATTCTATCTATCAATGTCGGTATTTACCAGTGTTATGGAAGGAAGGCGACGGTTCTGGAAAAGTTTTTGACCTTGTAAATACACTTCTTAAATGCGTTACATACCTAAAAGGGTGGTTTGGACCATCAAACTGTACAACTTTGACTCGATAGTCGTTGAGCCGATGCTCAATGTTGAAATCGCAAAAAACCAGCTGTTTCATACATTTTGGTTGAGTAGCTATTCACTTTTTCTATGAAACAACTCTTATTCGTGATTTCAGTGCTGGTCCCATAGTAACAGTTGTTCTGTTTGATGGTCTGAAGCCATCCTCTTAAGAATGTAACGCATTTACACTCTGTATTGTATCATGCTACCTACGATTGCATTTATATGAAATCCGGTAATTACTAATCGCTAGTTGAAATTTTAAGGTTTTTTTTATTGTGTTCACCTACTGAGGGCTTGTTGGACACTTGACAATTTATTGGTACAAATAATCGGACATAAAACTTTAATAACGGTTGTTTTAAGGGTAGTGCAGTGTTTTTGCACCTACAATGAGCGTTTTTCTTTTGGTTTTCTAGTGGATCGATAGATGGCGTTATGGTCTGTGCGAATAAAGGTGAAAATATCAAAAAGTGTTTCTTTAAAATAATAAAGAGGTAGAAGATGATCAAAAAGATGCCAACGCATCTTTTGATTGAATATTTCATTATTTACGAATCATTTTAATCGAAAATAGGAAACTGTTTACGTCTGACATGTTTGTATGGGTTCGATCCCTTGGCCTTTAAAAAAAAAGTCAGGCACAGTCTTGACATGATTTTGACAGGATCTCGCCTACGTCTCTATGGAGCAATAAGCATGTCATCTGTCGAGTTGTTTAGGAACTAAAATTAAAAAGAAAAGAAAAACGCTCACTGTTTTATTTAAATTCTCGAGTATTTTTGAAAACAACATTATTTCTGATTTGAACCATATTTATTATTTATTTATTAATTCTATAAAAATTGCATAGCTTAAAACGAGGTGTTTGAAAAATACTGTATGTACATATTTTCTTAAGTGGGGAATATTTAAAGCTCGTATTTGTTATGCAAAACCCTTAGTAATATTTTTGCCAAATGTTGACTTAATGTTTAGTAATTAACTACTATTTATTAATTAAATCATTTAAGTAATTCCAGTCTGTGGAAAATTAATTATATTAAGCTGGAACTAAAAAAATATTATGCTTTATTAACCCCTGTTACAAATAATATTGTAGAGTTAAATGTAATTAAAAAATTCAAAAAATCTATTTACCTCTTTGCCCTCAAATATCGTATTGCATTTGTGCCATTTTGTTTTTAATGGCATTGCACTTATTTATTAAGGTCGTACTTATTTATTTTAATTGTATGATTGTATTATTTTATTGTATAAAGGTTGTGAATGATAGAAAAATACTTGTTTAATAAAAATTTATTTATATTTTTACTACTAGCTGTTTTGATTTTATATAAATGCGTGACAAGCTAATCTGAAGTCGCTATTGATGTTTATACATATATGTATACACATAAACTCACGTTTCTATTACCTTTTGGGGTGGACAGAAACTTTATGTTAGCCTTAGTTAAGTTTTAGCCCAGTTAGGTTTTAGGCTGAAATGGCGTAATGGCTAGACGCTATCGGTCATAAAAGAAACCAAAAGAAAGCGTATGCCCTCAGCCTAACCTACCAGGTATATACGGTGAGAAATGTTGTATATCTTAGACCCGGAACCTAATGGGGCCTAAACCACGGTCTGAATCACAGAACATTATAAGAGAGGTTAGAAGTGTAAAGTAGGCGTGGAACGCGTGCAATGATTTGCATAACATCGTAAAGCGCGCGGCGTGATGCGAGCGAGAGGACATAAGTAGTTGTAGCAGCGTGGGTGGGAAGACAAGTGGCGACAGTCGTCTCCGAAACAAAAGCGCTACTTTGCTTCTAACTCCTCTTATGTTCTGTGGCCTAAATCGGGAACCACATGGCCTAATCCGAGAACCACAGCTTGATCTGGGAACCACGTTTAGTAATTTCGAGATCAAAGCCTGCTTGGAGTAAATATGTAATTTATCCGGTCTTAAAAAACAATTCATATCGAAGATAACACCACATTAACGCGATCGTTAAGGAAATATTATGGAAACTAGTGTGAATGTCAACAAACCATGCAGTGGCTACAAGCAAGGCGATAACAATACACGCAAAATGGCGAATGCTGTTGTGTTCATTTTCTTATTGGACCATCTACCTGGTAATTATTTATTTCATTTTATAATGAGCGTTTACCCGTGACTTCGTCCGCATAAATTATGTACCAGATTTTAAGTCAGATCATAAAGCTATCAAAAAAAAAGTTTCATCTAAATCGGTTCAGTAGTTTTTGTGTGATGCTGTTACAAACATACGAACAAACAAACAGACAGACATAAATTGCGTCGATGGTATCAAAATGGCAATCTTTCCAAACACAACGGAAAAATCCGTTGTGTCTGGAAATATGGGAAATACTATCAGTTTAAAATAACAATGTGCATGACCTTGAAGGGCCGTTCGATAACTTCACTCGGTTGTAAAGGAATATAGACTCTATGTAAAGGAAATAATCATTTGAATGACTCGAGTGAAGTTCGTGTGATTGAGTGACGTCACATTTGCAGGCGAGGTCATGCACATTGTTATTTTAAACTGATAGTATAGACGTTTTTTTATCCCAAATTCCTAAACGACATAATTCTAAATAAGGTTGATTTGGAGTCAGGTATTTATACCTAAAAACCATATCGTAATCTTTTTCTTGTAAGTAAATAACTTAAATGATTTTAAACTATAATTGAATTAACTAAAGCTCGAATTTATTTCTTCAATAAGTTTCTTTGTAATTTGCAGGCAATATCCCTTTCCAACCGTTAGACACTTCACCAGTTCTTTCCGAACACTCCATGTCAAAGATAAAACACTGTGACAACATTATGAGCTCTGAACCTATATTAGAAATGATCAGCAAAGTTCTAAAAGTTAAAGTCGTACCTAAATGGAGTAATCACGATAAATTCACTCACGCTAGAAAGGATATGGACAAAGAAACCGTTGAAAATATGGACACAGCCTTAGATAACTCCGCTGTAGATTATTACAACGTCAGTTATGAAGATACGCAAAGATTTATGGACGGTAACGAGTTAGAAAGTGAAATAATCGACAACAGAAGCGAATGCGATACTCGAAATTCCGATGCGGTTAAAATTGACGAAATAAAAAACTTTACTAAAGCAGCTTATCCGAGAAACACGCCATTTATGGTGTCCATCTTTGAATCCCTGTCAAATGTTACCGCGCAAACTTGCGGAGGTACTTTATTGTCCCCTCACTGGATACTTACCGTTGCCAGCTGTGTCAATGTGCTGGAGAAACTATTTCCCAAAATGTAAGTATTATACTTATTTATGTGTTATTCTGTTTAGTTTGGCATAATGTATAAATGTTCTAAATCTTCAGAATCAACACTTATTAGGAGTAGTCTAGAAAATGTAGGTACTTAGCAGCTACTTAGGTATTCTGTAGTCAACAGTCAACTAATTCAATTTGAAATGAAGGCCACCTTAGATCCTTGTCTTGGTGATTGTAGCACAGTCGGTAGTGAACCTGCCTGCTGTGCCGAGGGTCGCGGGTTCGAATCCCGTAAGGGACAAATATTTGTATGATGAATATGAATATTTGTACCCGAGTCATGGATGTTTGTATTTATATATGTAATCTATATCGTTGTCTAGTCATCATAATACAAGTCCAGGCTAGATTCTGGTACTTTAAATGTGACTAGATAATTTGTGTGACATTGTCCAAGATATTTATTTATTTATTATTTATTTTATTTATTGTTCACCTGTACTAAAACAAAACCGCCCTCGCCACTTGTTTTATTAAATAATTATATTACTTTCAGCAATGAAACAAGTCGCTACACAATAATAGCGAACGCCTCGAACCCTTTCCTCGACGGTTCAGTATACAACGTAACAGAAATCCATCTTCACCCACCATCTACCCCACCAGCAGGCATCAACCACCTACACAGAACGCCTATGATAAAAGACCTGGCAAAGAGCACAGACGCAAAAACACCCGTGTTAGCTATGATGAAAGTTGAACCCGCGGTTGAAGAAGATTCTATTGGCATAATGGGGGAAAAATTTGAGGGGAATGTTGGGGTTATGATCTATGGATGGCAGTTGGTAAAGGTATGGATGTTTTAGTACCTAAATACACACTTATTGTGATGGTAAAATATATTGTAGGAAGTACTTACTGGCCTTAAAGAGTTGAGATGGGCGCCACTTTTTTTTTTCAAGAACGTGAAAATCATCCATAACCTGGCAAGACCAAACTGTAGGTACTTAGGTCAAGATAGAGTCGAATAAAGTGGTATCATAAATGAAAGGGCTTTTGTACAACATGTTCCATACAAAGGTTCCATATAATCTCAAAATCTTTTGTCTATTCGTAACTTCGTTATTTTGAGGGGTTCGCGTTTGTCGAGCATAATTTAAGTTTTTTGTATGACGGGCTTTAATAAAGGGAGGAACATTGAGGGTAAACTCTGTATTTCGATAATACTTATATTTTCAGAACGACACCGGCCACGACTCGATGCTCGTGACGTCGTTCCCGGCCACAACTCTGACGTCATCAAAGTGCAGGCATGACGTCACGGACGATACCATATGCCTTACTAACATTACTGCTAATAATACACAGGTACAATACTGACCATCAAACTGAAAAACTTTCACTATAGAGCCAACATTGAAATCGCGAAAAAAAAGTCGGCTGTTCCATACAAAACTGCAAACATAACTTCACCGAAATGCATGGGACAGCTGTTTTTTTTTTCACGATTTCGACATTGGTCCTATAGAGAAAGTTGTTCAGGTTGATG